>OX377205.1:58095385-58223385 GCA_947396885.1 Heligmosomoides polygyrus polygyrus
GCAGGTGGTCCCGCAACGAACGCCTGGGTACTGTAGGACAACTGTTCCGACTCCGCCCCGGACAACTGGTCGCTACCTGTGGCAACGTAGACGCGAGTATTTAGATCGAGACTTGCGTGCGGTATGCGTATGCGCTTGGTTGTTCCTTGAACAGGTAGTGTGGTTCTGAACCTGTGGTGGGGTTCTGCTCGCTGGGCTTGGTTGTCGCCCTTGATGATATAATCTATTTTAGTCCAATCGTTTATTAGATAACGGACAGTAGAATACACACACCCATCTCCTCGCTCTACGGCTATTTATGCCGAACGAGTGATACCATCCCCATATCAATCACATGCCCTTCCTTGAAGCTCTGCGATTGATACGGGCCCTGTTTTCGGTATCTTGTACCTCAAACATATAACAAATACGATCGAGGTCACGCGGAGCGAGACATTCCTAATTTCAAGTATGCAGTGATCCGCTTATCACGTGAAGTTTGTCTTCAACGTCACAGTAGTAATACCAATAATGCCATGAGCAGGCAAAACAAATATCACCAATGTGCTAATCTAGCGGCAAGTGCATCGAGGTAGTCCTTGCATTCTCTTTTAGTAGGCGACTGCCCTGCGGTTCTCAGAAATTGGTGGAACCTCTAGAACTCGGTGAGCGATTCCGCTTGTCGTTGTTGCTCATCAGTCCTGATGTGCCGTGGTGCAACTTCACCTTGACGAAGTTTTATGCATGATCCTAATACCATAAGATGGTGTGCGCTATGATTTAGCAATGAGCTGGACTTGACTGACCTCACACACAGCATTCGTCTCGTAGGGATGTGGGATAGCAAGGTTGTTTCCAAAACGCTGCTTAGATTAGCAATTTCACTTTGCTTGGTCGTTTTGTAACATGCAACTGCAAGGTCTGAAGTGCCTGTCATACCTCCTTTAAGAGCGCAGTGGCACTGTGTTAAAGCTATGCACTAATTTCCATTCGATTAACTCACTGTAGCCTCAACAGAGGTGTAGTGGGGCTCTGAAGATCCGTAGCTACATTAGATGTCCTCAATGTCTGTTACATGTGTTTATGGTGATTTGATCAATCGGTCCACTACTTGTAAGATCTATTATTGGTCACCCTGGTCTCTCAGCTGTTGTCGCTATTTGACTATGCTCATTCCGTCTTTGAATCATCTCTGCTACTGGTAGTTTCGCAGCCAACTTGCACGCACGTGGCTTCAACGGGAGAGTTGTAGATAGTGCGCTCATGAGTGAGATGCCTGTCGATTAGCCAGAAGTCGAGGTACATGTTGGGTGTGAGAAGTGGCTGACGCTAAAGACACGAGCGGGATGCATGTGAGGCGCGAGAGGGTGCGAGACATGGCTGCAGAAAACCTGGGTTGCGGGGCTACTCGCCCCCGCGACCGCGGTTGCGAGCGCGGCAAGGGAGATTCCAGACGGTTAAGGCCGCCACAGACTTCTGCGGCGCCGCTCGGCGGCGCCGCTGCCCTATGCTTAACCATAGGGCAGAGACGCAGAGCTCGCCTCCAGCGGCGCCGCTGGCCGGCCGGCGGCGCCGCTGCCCTATGCTTAACCATAGGGCAGAGACACAGAGCTCGCCTCCAGCGGCGACGCCAGCGGCGCCGCAGATGTCTGTGGCGGTCTTTAGCGTGTACGCGGGTGCGAATGGTCTCCGTACTTGGTCCGCGTGTCAATCACGTGCTCGCGGCCGCGAGGAGGGAGTCTCCGAGCGCGATGACAGCTTGCGAAATCTACGGTGGCTGAGACCGGCCAGCGCACTAGGGCTGGTGGCATGCAAAAGTTTGGGAGGCTACATTGAAGCCTTCAGGATGCACTTTAGGAAGGGAAGGGGATTTTTTGGGAGTGAGAGAGGTAATCTTGAGTCACATGCTTCAAGCAGACAACGCATCGCTTCTCAAACGACACTCCAAGCTGCCTAAGGACGAACGGAAGCTCTCTCTCTCTGTCCACCTGCGGACCTTCGAGGCCTGACTCGTCCATGTTAGAGGTCTTCCAACACTCTTGAGATCTTCCCGACCGAGTTACGATAGTTGAGTACGACAGTATACAATATTTGAAGTTGAAATCGCATCATTTTTGAACTAGAATGCCGAGCACGTCCTAACATTACGGCTGCAAACGATTGAATGGTACAATGAAACCACATTTCTAATTGTGTTGGGTTTTTTATCCGAAAGCATCCAAAGGGTTCTGGATACAAGATGGGTAGTATAGCACTCGGCGGTTTCAGAGGACCCTGATTTCACCATGTGTGAGCGACTTGGCTCACTGGTGTGCGCCTCATGAAGACACAGGGTAGGAGGCGAAGCGGCTCAGTGAGGCTAACTTGTATTCAGTTATTAGTCACATTCGACATAAAGCAAATGAATACTCACCTACATCAGAATTATTTAACATCACCGATAAAATGTTTGCGGTCAAGGAGATCTCAATTCTATAAGATTACTAGTTATCACCCATTTATTATAGGTCGACGGAATATAGTTCAATAAATTATCAGGAACATCTACAATACCATAGGCCATAAACATCCTCGAATACTAAAACGTTAACCTCAAGCGAAAAGCACAGGGATTATAACCATTTCGATCATTGATCGATATTGAACGTATTTTCGATTTTAACGATAGTAGGCAAATTTGGCATTTTCTCAGACTTACCGACACACTTCTGTGCGTCAGCCCAGAATTAGACACCACTGCGAGGTCATCAAAAAAAAAAAAATAGAATCAAGCAACTGATCGATATTCTAGGGCTTTTGTGCTGTGATTGCTTTTACATTGTATGTATGTACAGTGTAAATGTATGTCTCCATTTTTGCTCAGGACTGTTCGATATTTGTTGGTCCTTGTTGTTTGATATTTGTTGATTTTGATATTGATCCCTTTTTGTTGTCAATTTGCTATCGATAAAAACTCTTTTATCCGATCCTACCATTCCCTTAACTTACACTTTATCTCCAACCCCACTTCAACTTCAACTAGATGGTTTACTACCACTGAGTGAAACGAATTCCAATGCGTTGCCGGAGAACTGGTCCGCTTGGCATAGTGCCGAGGCGGCGCGCGGTTTTTCGTCGTGTCGTCTCGTGCACTCCACGCCTCCCTGTTCGCCACACCCCGGAGTCCCTTCCCTAGCCCAATCTGGAGACTCACTCTGCTCGTCTGACTCTCGCCGCTCGCGCGTGACGGAACTTTTCGGGGACCCACGAGCACCGCACTCCGGCTGTAAAAGCGCGCTCCGTTGAAGAGCGGTGGGAGCCCATCACGTGCAGAAGAGCATGGCGGAACGGACGCTGCGGCTGCGAGTGACAGATCCGGTTAGCAGTGAGAGACGCCAGACGTCGTGCGAAACTCCGTTCGCGCGCCCAGACTGACGTCACGGGGGCGAGTAGCCCGGAGACCGAAAACCCGCGCGCCGCGTTGGCACCTCGCCCATGGACCAGTTCTGCGGCAACGATTCCCTCTACCTCCGACGTTTAGCAAACGTCGTTAGCACGCCCCAACGACAAATTACGGTAGCGGCAGCTTTGGATAGTAAGGCTCCGTAGGAAAGCTCGACAGACAGAACCGGCACATCTTCTATGAACATCGTATTACAATGTGTATTACAAACATCGTATTACCTAGTCAGTGTGAAAACCGGGCTCCCCTCCCCCATCTTCTTTGGATACCAGGCTGCGTAGGAGAAAGCTTCCAAAAATGAAGCGATCTGAAAAGGTACATGACAGAGTTCAGCAAAACGAAGCCATGCAACAAATGGTGTGAGCCACAGTCGCTCCTATAGTTAAAGTGGGAAGAATTTCGTGTCACTACCAACGGTGTAAACATTCAATGAGTAGAACTTGGGGCCATTTGAGCGCGTTTTTAGGTAAGTGGTGGTTTTCTATTGTTATACGTGCTTCGCTTTGTGGTTTCCGCTCATTCCTGAATGTTTCTATTCCGGCATTCGTCTTCCTCTTTCTCAATGCAATTTCCACAGTATACTGCTGAAGGATGGCACGTAAAAACACCCCCACGTGCAATCGATTGGGTCAGCCTCTCGCGAGGGGGCGCGCGCGCACCGTGCACAGGAGCCGATCACGCAGCATAGTCCACTGGATTAGCAGAGGGGAGCAGGAGTTTACATGACGGAAGAGGGTGCCGACTTGACATAATTCGAAATTACATTCACGGCCCGCTGTATTTCACAGTAAACGCTAAGGAATAGCACTTTGGCACTTTGCTGCAGCTATTACGAATCTGAGGCACGGTAGATGCTAAACAAATGCACTTTGGAACTGCTCTTACGATTCGTGGTTGTAGATGCAGTTGCTTACTGAGTGTATGCGTCACACACTCAGTTTTCTCATACAGACCTCTTGAAATCCACGTTTTTTAGAAGAATCGCATCAATTTCGACGTTATTTTATGGGTTTGGTCCAAAATGCCGGATTTAAACAGTTATCTCTGCTCAGAATTAATCTTAATGAAAGCTAAAAGAACCTACATGCCCTTGATGATAATGTCAAAGGTTAGAGTTCCACGGTTATGAAATGGAAGGCTTCCAGGGATGAAGTATGGGAGTTTGAGTTGACTTCATCATTTTGGCCTTAGGGTTAGGGTCTCCGCTCTCCACTACTGGTCTCACATATGTTTTATATGCGTGCACTAAAAGTTGTCTATCAAGATAAGGTACGTGAACTGCAACGCTTATCGAGCAGAGCACTCCGACCCTCCCAATCTCATGTGTACATTTTTCTCGGAGGCATGTAGATTTGACCACTCATAAAACTTTTCCAATGCACGATGTATTCTCTCCACATTCAATTTTCCTATCGATCTTGATATCATTTGCAAACTGCTTACAAATAACGCCCCTTTCCTCAAGAATTAACGTCAGCTCAGCTACGTATATATCGAAGAGAATTGAAGAAACGACCCCTCCCTGCGGAACTCTGCTCTTCACTAGCTTGCAGACTAAAAAAGTAGCTCCTATCTTGACTTGAACACTACGTTCTCAAAGTTAATTCTGTATCCATTTACACACTAAGGGATGGAACTTCAGATGTTCAGGTTTTGCATAAGTCTAGAACGGTCGACGATATCGAATGCTTTAGAAAAATCGAAGTAAATTACATCTCATGTATCAATGTACATGGACATGTATATTATCAAAGTAAATTACATCACACACTACATGATACTACGCGTTATCCGTTGCTCGCACGTTGCGCGGGTTATTCGGTCTTCAGTAGTACTACCATGTGCTCATAAATACTGCACCAAGTGTTGTAATCGTTTCCAGTGCCATCGAAACTGCTAAGCCAGTGCACTATGCCGCGTCGTCGGCTCCACTGCACTGCACGGTGCGCGCGCTCAATCGCGAAGGCCTGACCCAATCGATTGCACGTGGGGGTGTTTTTACGTGCCATCCTGCTGAAGATGATATTCGTAGCCAGAGGAATTGCCACTCCAAGAACAATGAGGCTGTCGTCAGCGATATCAAATAGACTCGACGCTACACTTACAACGCTGAAATTTTCACGTACGAGTTGTCGTGGGCGGGGCGATGGACTTGGGGCGCGGAACTCACAATGGAGCGCGCTCTTACTGATGCGGCATGCATGGAACAATACATCTCGACTATTTTGTAAGTGAACAACTTGGAGATCCATAACGAGGTGCGATCCTACTGATGACAAATGCAAATGGGGTGCCATTTCGACTAATTCCCTTGTTGATTGTTACTTTTTCATCCTGTTTTCCTGTATGTATATTGCCGCGGGAAGGGATTTTGATGTCTGTTTTCGTTAATATTTGTCGCATTCACCTCGGTTCTGTGCTGCTGCACAACAGTGAGTTGCTTCGAAGGAGAAACTGATCGCTTGCTTTCTCAACAATTACTCGTTCCTCTTAAAAAAATATTAACTACTGATGATACAAGGGAATGCCATTTTGATAGTACCTTTCAGAGTTTTAAAGTTTTGTTATACGTTTCCATTCTCTTTTGTGTCATTTTTTTTTTGATTCGGTAGATTGACACAGACTGCTACGACGATGAAACAACATATGTCTCGTTACAGTCATTTCTAATTTTTATAACGTATTTCCTGCATATGATACGCCTTGTGCAGTTTGATAACTATAAGCATCTCTGGAGTTCGATGTGACGTAACACGGTCGGTTTAGTTTGTAGTCACGGCGAATCTGAATGAGTGAACCAACCATGACCAGCCGTTTCGTCAGAAATGAAAAGGACATGATGAAATGCTCATTCCACATATGTCAACAGTCACATCCAGTATCGATGGCCTTTAGGTGCAGTATCTTTCTGCAGTCACTTACACTGCAATTCTTATCCATCTACACTCTTCCTACTTGAACACAATCTTTTTGTAGCCATAGGTTTTGAACTATATCCTCAACTTACCATCTTCTATTTTTGTTAGCAAATGTGAAATCACAGTTAATAAACCAGGTGTTCTAGGACATGGACTCAAGTGATGTTGAGTGTGCTGTTTGCGGAAAAATGTTGCTGAAAAGGAATATTGTCGATATCATCGCAATGTACACGGCGTCTCTCCAAAAACGATAGAAGAAATGAAAAACGGACGAAACTAGCTGAAAAGCAGAATACGGGAAAGTCCACGTTAATCTGTGAATTATGTGGAACAGTGTTTACGTCGAAAAACGGGCTGAAAATACATATGAACTCGAAGCACTCAGACGATTTACCAACTCTGACGACTGTGCCTTGCCCTCTTTGCGACTCTGTGTTCGCGACGCATCGACACCTTAGTGAACACTGTGCCAAGAATCATTCCGATGACGACTCTACTGGTAGACCTCAAGACTTTACATTTCACAAGGAGATTTTCGAGAACTACAATCTATATAAGGTTTGTTTGTATAAACAAAGTCCTACTGTCCCACTAGCGCAATAAGTTAGAGCGCGCTCCACGGTGAGTTCCGCGCCCCAAGTCCATTGCCCCGCCCACGACAACTCTCCCGTGAAAATTTCAGCGTTGTAAGTGTAGCGTCGAGTATCAAATAGTGTCAAACCCTGCAGACGGCGGAGGAAACCTGTCGTCATTGCTCGAGTTTGTCGCCGAAAACTTCCGTACATTTCAGCGTGTATTAGACGGCGAGTTCAATGACACCCTGTGGTTTTAGGATGGCTGGTGTTCACCAGAAACTCATGGTCAATGCAAAACAAGAACATGTTTTTTATGCTACTGCTCTTTCCATGGCCTACGGTGGATTCAACCCGAGTCTGTCCATCGTGTTTGACAACCATGCTCTGCCAGGATTGAATATGTAAGTATTTTCATACACAAAACGCGCTGGCGAGGAAGGGGAGAGCTTGCGTACTTTCTTCTACCTTTGATATTTCCGATAACCAACCTACGATGGAACAGCGCGTTATTCGATCTGAACAGTTTCCTTAATGCCTCATTTAGAAAGGACACAATTTATAGAACTGGTGTGGTAAACTAATGGATGCTTAGATTGTCTAAGGAATAACGCTCATCATCATCTTTGGCGGCTTTGGATGGACCATCTCCTGAGGAAGTGCTATATGACGATTCTGTAGCACTAGCCTGTAAGAAGACTCACTTCTATGACCAAAACTGACTGTGATGTATTTGACATGTTCTACAAGCTTCATGTGGCTTTGGCTGAGGCTGTAAGCTGTCATAACGATGTTTTGTGGTGATCAAAACTAGCGCCAGGCTCTACTTGTACCCGCACTCTCTGCTTCTCTGGAATGATGATGCACCTGTAATGGCATATAAGCCAACAGGTTACCCATATGAACAGTGTTAGAATCTACTTGAGCTAACAAATATCACAGTGAGTTTTGGAGACACGCAGGTACTATGGCCGAAGGAGTGCTCCAGAACAGTCTGAGGACGAAAGCACTGATTAACGCAAATAAATTACGTTTCTGAACTGTGTGAAGATAGTGCCGACGTTGAAGAGATGTTGAGGAGGAGGGAGGGAGATCTGGACGGCTTCATATCGAAGAACTACTTACCTGATCGTAAAGAAGGTAAACCAAGGTTCGAAATTATTAAGGTTTTCAAATACCTCTTCTTACTGCTAAGGTGATAAGAAGGCTGCACAAGCAGAGCAGTTGCTTGAAGTGAGTGATTTTGGCTTAGTGACTCTCTAAGGTCGCGCGAAGCGCGCAAGTGCGAGACACGCCGACAAGCGTGTCGAAGCACTTGTAGTAGGATAAGCTCCCGGTTGCGAGATTGGAATCCTCCGGTAGAATACCAACAAGGCACTTCGCATTACAGAGGTAGTTCCAGCCCACAGGCCTGCGAGGCAGTCTGGCATGGAAAGAGAGACGACCATTCTCTGACCCACATCTTACTCCATAACTACCGCCTAGTCGATTTGTTTACAAACGCCTGCGGAAGGAATTGGGATGAAGCCACGGTGGAATGTTATTCGGGGGGTCAGAAAGTCACTAGGGTTTTACGGAAATAATAAACCACCAATTACGGAGCGAGAACATGGAGAGCACTAAAGTTTTTATAAGATTATCGCTGTATGTAATAGTGCGGAGCAGATGGATATAGAAGATGCGTTAAAGCCAGACTCTTGACATATTTCGAGAAAATGTCGAAGTGGCTTCGTGTCCCTTTCGAGAGATGTAATCGAGATTTTACAAACATTCGTTGCAAAACAGGTCGAGATATCTTTTAGGGGTCCTTTAGAGCATCATCGCGGCGCGACGCGACGTAATGATAATCTTGCATATCGATCGAGCGACGTCGCGTCGCCCGTCGCAAGGTGTTCATAGCTGTTCTGCAGCGAACAACTTATCGGTCGGCGATATCATCATGGCCAGGCAATGAAGATATCGCCTCATTTCAACCACCGATAAAGTCATCGTGTGGTATGGAATTCTGGGAGGCGGCAGCGATACTCATTTTGGTGCGTGCGGTCGCGCGCAAGTGCGTCGTCCAGGCGGAGTACTCGCTGCCTTGCTGGCGGAGAGGACGAGTTTTGCGCGAAACTGCCGAGATTGGCAGGCTGGAGCGGGAGATCGGCGGATGCATTGTTTTGCGCAATTGTAGGTGGGGAACCTGGAGAAATGCTTAGGTTCGTCTTGTAGAGTGGGATAGTCTAAGGTTATGTTACTGATCATCCATCGAACGATTTTATGCTACGTCCGATGAGTGCAAGGGAAGGGAACTGCTGAAGGTAAGTGAAAAGAAGATTCGAAAAAAAGAACTGAGTAATGGGTTATTGAGATAGGGCTTTAGACGAACAAGCCTTTGTTTTTAACTTTAGCAGTCCATGTTAAAAATCGGAAACTGTTCAATTAATAAAAAAATAGTTGATTTAGTTGAAGGATGCCGAGTGAATAAAATACCAGCGGACCTACAATAACTGGATTTGACGATCCTTTTGTTGAAGTCTCAAGGTTTTTAAAAATTCATGATCATAAGTGCCACCCTTCTTTTCTTCACAGCGATTCATAACGTGCGTGAAAAAATCGTTCAGTGCTGTTAATCAATAGATTGAAGTTTGGCTAAAGTTCCATGATTCAACGTTTCCTCATGAAAATCTGGTCTTATTGCAGGTTCAAATATATAACAACAGAATCTGTTGAGCATTCTAGAACCTCATCAAAAGCCCATGAGAAGTCCTTCGTGATATGGGAACAAATTGAATCTGATAACGGTCGTAGCTTTATTATATCAGAAGAGAATGAAGTGAAGTAGGTAGTCTATGAAAACCTTTCACAAGAATGTTTGACAATCTGTGGAACAAACATTGTGAGCACCATACGCTCTCATGAAACGGGACTCATCATGTTTTCTTTCTAATAGGATTTTCACCATCGTTTAGTAAGCTAAAACCATCTTTCGACCATGTTCACTCCAAACCCGAATCTGGATTTCACCAGTTCTCTCTCCTTCACCTACCCATTCGACGTAGTTTAGGTCCCACAACACTTCTGAACATTTTGATAGGAAGCTCTCCTTCTTCCTCATTGTGTAGGTTGAGCTACAGAAGAATCCCAGTTTACCCTTTCTTGAACAGCAGCAAGCCGAATCGGCTCAGACGAGATTGGGACGTGCATTCGCGCTCTAGCACGCTGGGCAGATCCGACAACTCGTACGCGTTCCACCCATTGCTAGAGGTGACGGTGGCTGCCGCGCCGCGCCGCGACCGCACGCATGGCTGCGAGTGAGTATCGTTGCTCGCAGCCTGTAATTCTTTCTCTCCACCTATATCCATCATGATACATGTATCTACTTCTACTACTTCTATAACGTAATCTTTTAATTTCAGGAATCTTCTATGGAGATCAAGGGAACACGGAAAAAACCGGCAATAACTGTTATTTCTGGTAAGTTTTTTCAAAGTTTTCTACTATCTCGGTTTCAAAAATATCTAATTGGTACTAAGATTGTTCGACGCAGATAGGATCGGGGGTGGGGGGTGGGGTCACAGAGATGGGCGGAATTTCTGTTTTCTGTTCTCTGGGAAGATGGACAAAAAATGGGTCAGAAAACAGAACATATAGTTGCGAACAAAATTATATCATATAAATTCAATAAAAGAAATACAAAAAGTATTATAGAATTATGATTTTGATTCCAATGTTTCTAGAGTATCGTAAATTGCAAGCATGTGGTCTGTAGTCAGTATAAGAGGTACTGACATTAACGATGGATCATCATCGTAATATGAGCCGAAAATGTCAACGCAAAAAAAGCAGAGGCAGTATAAGCGGACTAGAGCTCGCTGCACACCTGCAAGATATCTTAAAATGAGTAAGTTAGATCTGCCAGACCCCGCAGTTCCTTACGTTGCCTAGTCCTGCGATATCCTCTCCGCCAGCGGGGAGAATATTGAAACTGCGTTTATGTGAGTGTAAACGTCTGTGAACAATCTCGGAGCACACCCAAATTTTTTGACCCATTTTTTGTCCATTCTGCCAGAAAACAGAAAAAATCGCCCAAAATGGTCAGAAAATCAGAAAACTGAAATTCCGCCCATCTCTGATTGGGACCCCATCCCACCCCCGGACCCTCTCTGCTTCGAACAATCCTAGTACCAATTAGATACCTTCTAAACCGAGATAGTAGAAAACCTTGAAAGAACTTACCAGAAATCACAGTTGTTGCCGGTCTTCTGTGCTCCCTCGATCTCCTCAGAAGATTCTTGAAATTAAAAAATGACTTCATACATGTTGTAGATCAGGTTCACGCTCGGATAGACATACGATGTAAGGCATAGGTGATGAGAGAAAGAATTGCATCGTCACGCGATGACTTCATCGCTGCTTGAAATGGGGCGATATTTTCATCGCGTGGCGATGCCGATAATTCCGTGCTATAAGGTGTTTGCTGCAGAACAGGTATGAACACCTCGCGACGACGCGACGCGAAGTGTTCATATGATATGGGGTGGATTATGATAAGATGTTGAAGATTATGTTCAGATGTTAATTGCGTGCCGTTCATAGCGCGACTTCCAGATGGGGGAACGACGCGATCATCGCGTCGCTTCGACAGTAGGCTTCGCGTCGTCACGCGAACGCTCTGAACGACCCCTAAGATGGTAGATATCATAGATATCAAGCCTTTGCCGATTTTGAGAGGTTGGGAAGTTCATGGTCATTCAAACAATGTAAGCTTTTGTTAGAACACCATGCATAACCAAAGGTAAAAATTTAAATCAGCAATTTATTTCGACTTTCTTAAAGCGCGTGAAGTATGATTTGGAAAGTGTTTGCAGAGAAAGATAAACAAAAAAGAAAATATAAGAATTGGGCTGAAAATATCACACTAAATATATAAATAAGTGTTGCTTACATTGGTAAAAAGCTCTAAAAATTTACTTGTACTACACTAAACGTCAGCTAACTCTTACGATTTACGAAATTTCGGATTTCATTTACGGACATCCCTTATCCGGAGACGTGGTGGTCCCGATATGATTTTTATTACGCAAACGGCTTGAAAATGTGGTGCTCTAGTAAGAACGTCTTGTGGTCTCAGCTATCTGAAAACGCTAGCATACCTGTCAATCGGTATTGCGCTGTTGTACTCGTCCGGCCCGGAGTGGAGTAGTTGAGTATTCGAAAATAACCTTTATTAACAACAAATTAACGGTGATCACAAATTGTCCGGCGGCGTGAGCGACCAGCGAAGACCAGGCAATGGCAGTGGCGAGCCGGCGGTGGGGTTAGCGATGACGGTGGCGAACCGGTGGTGAGGTTGGCGATGACGATGACGAGCCGGCGGTGGGGTTGACGGTGGCGTTGCCGGCGGTGGGGTTGACGGTGGCGTTCCCGGCGGTGGGGTTGACGGTGGCGGTGGCTGTAGCGGTGACAGTGGCGGTGGCGATGGCGATGGGGCGATGGCGGTGGCTGCGACCCAGCGGTGGCGGCGACCTGGCGGTGGTGGTGGTGGAGAAGAGAGAGCTGGCCTCGGGCCTTTCGGTCCTCTTTTATAGCGTTGAGCGGGGCCGTTTCGCGCCCAGATCGGGCCCCGCCTACCTCCCCATCTCCACATCCTCCCCCCTCGGGGAGCCGGCTTCCTTGACGGCACTCTGCTGGTAGCAGTTGTGGTAAATCTGCTTCCTTGACGCAATTCCGAATAGTTTCATATAGCTCCTTGGCGCTGCCGACGCCGAGATTTTTTCCATAGAAGTCTAGTGCTCCTTCTGGCGCTCCCCTCTCAACGAAAACTTTTCCGTCTTTCATCTTATGGCTTGACGTTATGATCAGCTGCCGTGGACCTGCCCGCTTCTTCAACGCATCTTCTACCAGCTGCCATGCCTTCGTGAGTCCGATCCACGCGACTTGATTTGACTGCGTTACAGGTGGCCATACTGAAATTACTTGTCCACCTTCTTCAAGGTGTTGACTACATCTCCTCAACACGTCGCAGATATCCGCATCGATGAACCTTGTGTCCAATGGCCACACAATTATCCATTTTCCACAAACTTTCCATTCGTCCAGCACGTCCTTTAATTTTTTGAAAGTCGTGGCCACTCTCGTGAATATTCCGCGGCGACTCCCATCCCTTTCCAGGAGCAACGCATTTTCTGATGCCGCAAAAGCCGTTGCACCCTCCTTTTGCGATCTTTGCGTTCTTTCCTGTTCCTCCAGCTCCAGCTTTAGCTTCTTGAGGGCGTCATCATATGTTTCCTCGAATCCTTATTCGTTGATTCTCTCGTGTCTTCGTATGCCATCGGTTACCATTACAAATTCGGTCCAATCCGTACATTTTTGGTATGTCAGTCCTAGAACTTTTCTTAATGCCTCTCCGTCCAGGCATACTAAGCCTTCCTTCCACGCTCTGATCTTCTGAGCGGTGTTCATGTCAGAGCGCATAAAAATACTGGCAGCATTCCACGCCCTCCACAGAGAGCCGATTGGTTCCTTGCTGAATGCACCCGGGAAATGAATGCCTTCCAAATTGCCGAAGTAGGCGGAAGCCAGGCAATCCTTTGCTGCGGTACTCGAGGTATCCTTTGCATTCCTTCGAGTCGATCACGGCACCTCTGAAACACACAGTGTTGGTCTTGCTTACAGGGACTTTAGGCTTTCTTCCCTTCTTCCCCTACTAGTCACTGTGTCTATGCTCTCGTCCGATATTTGTGGGGAAACTATTCTAAGCATGTCGAACTAACCCTAAGGCCTCGTGCATACTTTCCGTCGCCGCGACGGAATCGCGGCGATGAGTTTTGCAGAGCGACGCGGAAGAATTTGAATTTCTTTGTGCTCGTTGCATCGCCCATCGCTCTGCAAGGGAGCGCGGCGGCTATCCGTCCAGGATCAACGCTAAACACCGCGCGCGGCGCGAAAAAGTATGCCATGCCCGCGATGGGCGCGGGAAGCCATCGCGCATGCCGACCGCCACTGTTGCGACGGCCGCGGCGAGGTTTTCTTTGACTATTCGGCCGCGTGCGGCGGAACGGTCATGAACTGAGCGCCGCGATGGCATCGCGGCGATGAAAGTATGCCCCCGGCCTAACAGGCTCGGAGTTCCCGTTAATGCGAGTAACAACTGCCGAATTTTCGCTAACTTCAATCACACGAAAAGGTCCTGCCCATTCACAGACCAGCTTAGGATGCGAGCTCACTGCTTTTTCTTTGGGCATCGCATGTACACTCGGTCTCCAATCTTTGGTAATCGTTCGGCCTCTACCAGGTTCCTTTTATCGTATTCATTTTTCATACTTTGTTTCACGCGGTCATTACATTCTTTTACTCGCTCGCGGGTCTCAGCTATGCATTGCAGCAGGTTAGCTCTACAGTCATCCATAGACTTATCCATAGAGTACCAGGTCACGCCTCCATATGGTTTTACGTCCGAAGGAAAATATGGGTCCATCCCATGAAGTAAGAAATAGGGACTTTCTCCCGTTGACCTGTGCGGTGTCATATTGTGCGCCATCATGCAATACGGTAATCTTACATCGCACTCGGTCGGTAACGTGGTCTATCTTCTCAGCATTGCGACAATAGTAGCATTCAATCTCTCTGTTACCCATTTTCACGAGGGTTGCATCCCTTCGTTGTGATATGACTTTTGATATCTTGGTTAGCTCAGCCATTATTTGGTTTTCAAACTCCCCTCCTTTATCCGAAAGGATTGCTTTCGGCCATCTACAGTCATCCGCGATCCAACGATTGAAAAGGATTTTTGCTACTGCCTCTGCCGATTTGTCTGGTGTAGGATACGCTTGCGCGAATTTAGAGAAGTGGTCAATTACTGGGACCGCGTATCTGTTCCCCTTGTCGTCATGCCCAACTCCAGTACATCAACTCCTACCAATTTATACGGCCTCGTGGTAACTGTGGGCGTCAATGGAGAGATTCCTACTGGCCTATTGTTGTGTACAAAGCAGCGTTGACATTCTCTGGTCCACCTGTTTATGTCCTGCGTCATTGTTGGTCATAAAACTTCTTTCCGCAGTGTGTTGAGCAATTTTAACGCGCTAAAATGTCCAGTCAATGTACCCTCGTGTGCCTCATGAAACAACTTGAATCTTGCGCTGCGCGGTACTACGTACACTAAATTACCATCTTCGGTGTACATTTTAGGTTCTCCGTCTTCATCTATTATGAAATCTGCTGCTCTTATCTACCTACTCATGCCTTTTAGTTTCATCGGCCTCTCTACGTCCTGACTCTTTAGCGCCTCAAACACCTCTCTGAAATCCTCATCAACATGCAGTTCTGCGTACCACTTGGACCTTTCACGTGTTTCTACTGCATTTACCGCAGTGTCGTGAAGCCCCTCCAGTGATGCGATGTTCCCCTTTAATTCTACGCCTCTATTTAACGCATCCGCTACTACGTTATAGTTTTAGTTTATTACGTACGTTTAAGACATACGTTCAACAGAAAAAACAAAAACAAAAACAACACGTTGGCTCGCCCCTTTACATATTTCATTTCCAACTTATATCTCTGAAGCTCCAGGGACCACCTTAGAACACGCGGAGACACGTTACTCCTTTTAAAGAGGGCTGTCAGTGGCTGGAGGTCGGTCAGTACTATTGTAGGGATGCCATAGATAAACATGTGGAAACGTAGAACAGCAAACATTACGGCCAGCGCTTCCAGGTCTGTTACATGATAACTTTTCTCAGCCTTACTCTTATGTCCTTTTGATGCAAAGTATATGGGGCGTAAGTTTTTGTCCTCATCCTCCTGTGCTAGAACTGCACCCAACCCTATTTGCGATGCTTCCGTGCATATGACGAACGGTCGCTCGTTGGTTCGCGCTCTTGCTATGTCTGGTTGACATAGAACTGGTGCTGAACTAATCATCTGTTTTAGCCTTTCAAATGCTTCTTCGCAACTTTTAGTCCAGTTTCAGACTCTTTTTGGTGATGTCAGCTCATGCAAGACACTCGCAGTTTTCGCGAAATTCAGTCAAAATTTCCGATAAAAAGCCGCCATCCCTGAAAATGTTCGTAACTCCACGTTTTTCGGTGTTGGGTAGTTCCGTACGGCTTCCGTTTTCCTAAGATCTGTGTGAACACCCGCCTCATCTATCATATGACCCAGGAATGATACTCGGTTCTCCATCAACACACCTCGGCTTTCAGCCGCAGTCCTGCTTCTATCAGCCTTGCAAACACCAGTGGAGAAGTTCTAGATGACTTTCTCTTGATTGAGTGCATATCATTATATCGTCGATGTAGCAAAAGACGTCGTCTCCCAGTAGGTCGTGCAGCACAGTATCCATCATGCGTTGGAAAACAGTGGGGATGTGCTTAGCCCGAATAGCGTTACTCGAAATTGATACAATCCCTCCGATGTAACAAACGCTGTTTTTTCTCTTGAATCCTCTGCGAGCGGAATTTGCCAGTACCCACTGTATAAATCTAGGGTTGTAAAAAATCGTTTGCCGGCCATGCTCTGTAGCGCGGCATCAATGGTCGGCATTGGGTACGAATCGAGACTTATGCAGTTATTTAATTCGCGATAATCGATGCATAATCTCAGGCTTCCATCTTTCTTTTCCTCTAGTACTATAGCGGAGGCCCATGCGGAAGAATTTTTTTCCATTATCTTGCGCTCCTCCAAATCTTGAAGCATTTCTCTTAGCTTCCTACGTAGCCCGAGTGGGACAGGTTTGTCCTTCATCTTTATCGGGGCATGACTACCCGTGTCTACCTGCATCTCTACCTTATTAGTGGCTGACAATTCCTGGTCACATGCAGCAAACGCCTCTCCGTGCTCACCTAAAAGCGTGCGCAGGTCTTGAGGAATCGTCGCACTACTCACGTTACGTGCAGTTTGACTATACAGCACTTGTTTCCTCTCTTCAACATCAATCTTCTGGAAACTTATCCAACATCATTGGTTCTGCGTCCTCCCATCCTAGCCTCAATTTCTCAGTACCCCACTGACCAATCTCCTCGCCTTCCCTTAGGACCAACGTTTCGTCCTTCTCATTCACAACAGGTATCGACGTAGTTCGGTTTGTGATTGTAAACACTCCGGGCACCATAGCCTTAATCGAAGGCCATACCACACGTTCCACCAACTTTTGTTCCACATCACAACGTGCAGCTACTAACGCGGACCCGTGAGCTGGGATATACGTTTTCCTTTTACTTTATTACTATCACTTTACCGGATTCATTACTAAGGTTGCCTACTTCTATTTCATCCGGCCACGAAACCCGGACTCCAAAGGCTTTCAACGCGTTAGTTCCTAAAATAATTTCTTCTCGTTCGTCTTTGGTGATGTAGAACGCTACCGCGCATTCCCGTCCTCTTATCCATACCGGGATACTTACAACTCCTAGAAAAAACATCCTGTTGTTCGAAGCATCAAACGCCGGCACTAGCAGTTTTGGGTCGACTGATTCCAATGATTCTACGTCGTATCCATATTTCTGTGCCCTTTCTAGGATGGCAACTGGGATAATACTAATCATTGACCCCGTGTCCACTAATGCCGGCACCTTCTTATGTAGCATAGTCACCATCACAACTGACTTTTCTCCGAGATCCGCTTTCGCCATAGGTTCTCGTGTAGCGATACCTATGCTCCTAACACTGCGTAGAATATCGGATATTTTAATATTATCTGGTGAACGGGGAGATCGTTGGTGGTCCTCTTGTCGACCGTTACATATATTGTTGACATTTGGTTTCCCTAAAGGACAGTTGCGCGCAATGTGTCCTTCTCGATGGCAATTGAAACATTTCCGTTTCTACCCTCATTACTCCTATTTCTTTCTGACAGGACTTGCCTACGCTCCCCATGTCTTTTCTTCTCAACTTAGAGTTGTTGTCAACCTCGTGGCTACTATAGGCCTTAGCCGGAACCCTCCAATCGCTCGTGACTGGCCCTTTTGGTTGCGTCGAGGAAAGCATCGATTTCGATTGCTCGATGGCAATGGCCAGTTGTTTTATCTCACTATAAGCTCGTTCTGTGCAGCAAACTCAGTAACTGCACATGTTCGGGCCAGTTCCTAACATTCTCCAGAATAATGTTCGCATACTCCAAAGATCTGTCTGAGATACTGCTATCAGGGTTTGCTTTACGCGCCAAAATTTCCAGAATCACGCAGAATTCAGAAATAGACTGGTTCGGTCTCAGTCTCAAACTCTTTAGTTCTGTTATGGCTCGCATCCTAGCGGCAGTTGAGTCGTTAGCTAGCACTCTCTCCATCTCGCTTATTACTGCCTCAAACCCTTGCTCTACTACCTCTTCGGGGATCGCTAGGAACACACTTTTTGCTCTATCGTCCAGATGGTTGTCCGCAAGGATTTCGATCACAGCGCTGTATCAGTATGCCCCAACGGTGAACACTTCCTACGGAATTTGCGCAGGAACTCCTTGAAATTCTCCCTCGGTTCGCCTCGATACACTCTTGGCTCGGGACATGTGCTGGACTGTAGATATGCCGGGAAATTTGTCATATAGTCCTGACCTGTTTGATTTGCATGAGTGGCGTTCTCCGAAATTCCCAAAGGCTGCCTCCAGAGCTGTTCGCGGGGTGCTCCAGTCGCCATCCCTCCACTCGACTCCGTGGCTCTCCTGTCCCTGTTGACCTGCAGAAATAGGTGCCCTTCGTTCTGTTCTGTTTGGCAAACCTGCATTGTACCTTTCTCCCCAGATTCCGTTTCCATCTTGTCTTCTTCGTTGGTTACCCTCATCCTCGAGAACGTCTTCTCCTGCAGCGTTTGCATCTCCAAAACAACGCTTCGTACCTGTAACACATCCGTTTTCAGTGATGTGCAGATATCGGAAATTAGAGCACTATCTCTATCCACTACTGTCAGGAAGTCTTGCAGGTCTCCCAGTGTCTCTATACCCTTCGACTTCAACAAGTGGGTCATCTCTCCACCGAATGTTAGGTACTGCTTAGATCGTGTAATATCTCGGATGCCTTTACCACCTGGTCCTTTACGGTTTTCTCTATCACTGCTCTATATTTTGGGGCTATTCTTGCCTCCTCTAAGTTTTCCTTTATCCTGGACTCCATGTCTTGGATATATTTTCTTACTCTCCGCAGTTCTACGGACAGACTTACAGCAAATAGCTGCTCGGCACCAGGTTCCCTCACCTCGCTGTACTTGTCCATCGTATTGATGACTGGTGCTCGCAACGCTTGCAATATTCGTGGCCAAGGCAGGTTAGTATAACTGAAACGGTACTTATGAAGAGAGGGCCCGTGGTGCCGTGGGGCTGCCGGGAAACATGTTAACGCGGCAACGGCAACGGAAACGCGGCAACCCACGACACCCGAGGACGGGTGCTTCATAAGTACCAGCCCCGTGATGCCGTGGATTTGCCGCGTTAACATGTTTACCGGCAACCCCACGGCACCACGGGCCCTTTGCTTCACAAGTACCACTGAAACTATTCAATCTTATTCTCACACTTTTCCTGCTGTCCAAACTTCGGCGAGAACGTGGTTATTACAAGGCCTTTCTCTCTATTCGGCCACACTCGATTCTTGGACTGCTCTTCGCTGGAGCCCTCGATCGCCGTTCTCTCTATAGGCGCTGACTCCCTAATTTTTGATTCCTTCAACTCACATTCTGAGAACCGGATTGGCCCCCATGTGGTACTCGTCTTGCCCGGAGTGTAGTTGATTATTCGAAAATAACCTTTATTAACAACAAATTAACGGTGAACGCAAATTGTCCGGCGGCGTGAGCGACCAGCGAAGACCAGGCGATGGCAGTGGCGAGCCGGCGGTGGGATTGGCGATGACGATGGCGAGCCGGCGGTGGGGTTGACGGTGGCGTTGCCGGCGGTGGGGTCGACGGTGGCGGTGGCGGTGGTGGTGGCGGTGGCGATGGCGATGGGGCGATGGCGGTGGCTGCCACCCGGCGGTGGCGGTGATCTGGCGGTGGTGGTGGCGGAGAAGAGAGAGCTGGCCTCGGGCCTTTCGGTCCCCTTTTACAGCGTTGAGCAGGGCCGTTTCGCGCCCAGATCGGGCCCCGGCTGACCTCCCGATCTTCCGAGCGCCGATATTTTTTAAAATGTCTACCAGCAATTTCAAAAGGTGTCTGACATCCCTAAGTGGAAGCACTAGTGTTAAAAGTCTAAGAATTCTTATGCAACTTCAGTAGTACTAACCTAAGGCCTCTGTTATTCTCCCGCGGGAGCATCCGCGGAACGTCCGCGGAATAAGGGTGCACCGTGGACGGCGGCGTGGCGGGGTGAGGGATCTCGGCGCGATTCCCGCCCTTCCGCGGACGCTCCCGCGGGAGTATAACAGAGGCCTAAGAAGGGTCGCAATATGGGTACACAGGTTACGACACATGCTCGCCATTGCCGATTAATGTAAGAGCGATTTTTTTTCAGAAATTTCCAATCTTGGTTTCTTTTCGTCTTCATGCCCCATTCAGCGTGAAGCTTCTCCTCGTGTGATGTACTCTATACCTTTGTCCTCGAAAAGGAAAAAGGTATAATGTACTCTTCTTCCTTCTTCTACGGTAAGTAAAAGCGGTCTGGTGAGATGTCTTTTCCCGTATCGAGATTGCGCAAGCTCGCATTTCATTCTGGCGTGGAGGAGAGCACAAACTATCCAAGGAGAGGAACTCTGGGTGTTAGGATGCCTCGTCGCTGCTATGGGGTATGGGGTATAAGCTCTATTGCAAAATACTGCAAAAGCTTGCTAGGGCATCAAACACTGAAACATTTTAAATTAAGCCAGCTGCGTTCCTCTTAGTTTCACTGGGCAAATTTATTTTATTCACTTTTAGAGAAGGGAGACGTGCACGACATTGGCAACTATTGCCCGTCTTCCTTCTTTCCGTTGTTTACAAGATGTTCACCCTAGTCATCCTGAATAGGGTCAGTAGAACAAGCAGGACAAGACATTCGACTCCGTCGAAACTGAAGCGGTCGTCGAAGCCCTGTTCACTCAGGGCGCTCCTACACAGTACATAAGAGTACTTGGAGAGCAGTACAGTGAATTCACGACCAAGATTTCACCATCTACAGCAACATTGTCGTCGACGTGAAATGAAGTACTCAGCAAGGGGATACGATATCCCAAAATCTCTTAAGCGCTACCATCGAAAACGTCATGCGCGAACTAGAATGTGAAGATATGGGAGTGACGATCGAGGGCCGGCAACTGCCCCATCTTCGCTTGGCTGGCGACATCGTGCTTATAACACCGGCATTATCCAGACGGAGATGCGGCTTCGGTCGTGTATGTGGGAACGTTGGGATCCAGCTGAATCCTACTTTACGAAGACGATGTTCATGAGGAACGGACAAGTTTCTGATGCCCTATTCTTGCCGTTCTCACCTGTGACTACCATTACCTACCGTGATCTTCCGAAATTTTAAAAACGGATATCATGATCAGCAGCACGAACAACCCCTGGGGCTGTTTGAGCGTTTGGTTTGTTAATTTTGTTATGATTGGTATTTTTTTAATTCCTGCATAGTAATATTGCAGCGATGGATTCCTCATAAACAACGACATCGCCATCGCAAGAGTTATCGCTCAAAGCCTCGGGTTGCCGGAATTTGTTGGGAATACGTGCTTTGAAGTGATCAAGGTTCTTTTTTTCTTAAGTTCGTCACTCGCGACTAAACAGCCAGAACAGTAGCGACCGCCAGAAATTAGACGATTTTTCCCCAGTACTCAGGCGGTTGTTGCGGGACCACGCGACAGTCCGCGAAAGCTCTATTAAAGCACGGTGGTGTTCAATACACCATCATCATTCCTCTAGGTATGTTTTTCTCCCTCCGTGTGTTGTGTTTTTCGGCCCTTTTCTTGGAGTAGCGGGACCACGACCCTTTATTAAGCCTTTCGCTGTGTCAACCGGAAAGCTTTATAAAAGTGAAGAACATTAAAGAAACAGAATTGAGGATACTCGAAAATTAGAATAAGGAGTTAATGGGAAGGCGTATATCTATTTCCATGTATGAACTATAGTCTAATTAGTTACAGACGCATGTACAGGAGATGCTTCTTGATAAACCCAGCTAGAGGCAGGAAATCTATCGAGGAACTGGGAGGCAAATTTGTTTACCTATGAGCGCCACTCTTGTAAAGCACATCAACCTTTAAACGGATCGCGATAAGGACAACTTAATTTCGAACATCTTCAGTTTGCCTCGACACGGTGCACATTGGACGTCTGACTTTGCTGATTAAAATGTGTCATTATGCGGTTTTATCGATTGCGATAGGATGTACTCAGTCTTCTTCCACTTCGGTGAATCACTGTTGCGACCGAATTCCATAGCCTGAATTATTTATCACCGGCTGTAGTGGTTTCCGAAAATATGCTGCCGAGAGCTCGGTAGGTGAAGGAGAGCAAACAGCTGCACGACTCATTGGCTGCCTTAATGAGAAGGCTAATCAATCAGCATCAACTATGTTCCTTGACTTTCAACAGCTTTGTCGCTTTGGTCGCTCATCCATCTTATGTTGATAGAATTGTCGCTCTATACACGCAGCATGCAAAGATTATCACATGATCCTTGTTCTTCAACGTCAGACCAAAATCTACACTGCGAACAAAGTCCGAGGAATACTCTTGTGGTTAGCTCGTACATCGTTTGGGGGGGGGGGGGTGACACAGGAAGGAAGAGCACGCGTGGTCCCACAACGACTTTGCGATTGATGTTGTCTTATTGAGCTGGTAGCCATCACATTTTTTCGAACTGCTGAATCAGCAGTCAGAACATATGTAAAGCTTACACGGGGACAACCTACAGAAGGTTGGTTTGCTTTCCTGAATGTCCAGGTCCACTTGCTCATGCAGCCATCAAAACTAGATGGTATCGCAAACCCAGTAGCAAGAATATCCTCATTCACTACCGTTCTGCCCACCCCTCTAGTACTAAAGCGGGCATCATCAGAAGCATGTTCCGAACTGCCAGCTCAGTCTCGTCTGATAGCGAACAAAGATCGTTGTCCATGAAAATGGCAATAAACATCGCAAGGAGCCACGGCTACCCAACGCAGCAATGGTGGAGCAGGCTCAGGGTCGCCTCGTCGCTACCTTTCTGTGTGCCCTTCGTTTAAGATGAGGTGAGCAGCGAAATTTGAAAATGAAAATGTGTGCGTGCAGCTGATCTCCAAGGTATGGCGAGGATCATTGATGTTCCTCCCGATAACTTGAAGGCGCAGCTGATTCGGAACCGTGCCTATGACAGGACATGTTCCACTCAGTCCTGTGTTGTTGTCCTAATGGGAAGGAGGGGGATTGCATGACCTCTGGAGTTGCCTACAATATGTCATGCAATGAGGGTGGTGAGGAACACATAGGGGAAACGGGCAGACCCCCATGTATCAGGGTTAGGAGCATTTGGACGGCCTTAGAAAAGGCAATGTCCGAACTCCTTGGGGGAGCACAGGGTCCGATGTCATGTAAGCGCGATGCTGCAGGTGTCTGTGTCGATTCTAGCTCGAAAGAATGATATATCGGCGCGCAAGACCCTTGAAGCGCTCTGGATCACGGCTAGGAATCCCCATGTCAACCGGAAGGAGGAGTGTCTGGCGGTAACCCCAAGAACTGGCATCCTTCGTCGAGCTCTGCGGGTTCTGATCTGTCTAGTCTGATCCCCAGGGTATTTAAGTCGGGTTGTCCCGCGGGGTAGACTCATATACCCACGTTCAATCCAGCTTCGGGTGACTGGTGGTCCTTCTCGGCATCCACCTGTAAGGTCAGTCGTTCCTTCATAACTGTCATGTTGGATCTTGCCGCAGTCTCCCCCTAAGCTTAGTACTCTGTGGGATGAAATGGTGTTTGGGAGGACAGTTTCATAAGTGTTTTTCGACTTTTCAGGCTCTGACGAAGGCGAGGTCGCCGAAACGTAAGCCGAGTCAAATAAATGTGATAACAATTTTGGCTACGAGCTCAATAAGACAACATCGATCTGAGGTCAATATGCCAAGGTTTATTGAAAGTCGAACTTAGACAGTTCTACGCCACTTCCCGGTTAATATAGAAAAACTCGTCATTTTGGCCGACAACTCGTCGCTGGCCTTGGCTGTTTAGTTGCGAGTAGGTTCGCCATACTACTCTTATGTAGGTCTACGTTTAAGTTTAGATCGACGAAGTGTTAACGTTGTGTGAACAAGTGGCTGACGGTTTTCTGCTGGACGAAGAAGCGCTCTCCGGTTTCCAAATGAGCTCCTCAGGAACTTTGTTTGAGGGAAGAATAACTGTCGGAGACGTTGCGTTGTGGAGCCTGATAATCAAAAATCCATCGGTCAGGCAGTCTCTTCGTTGAGAATTATCAGTTTCCTTTAGCAGCAACTCACGCAATGTTTTCAGCTGCAAAAAAGATTTGCTGATTTGTTCAATGCTATCATCGAAGATAGGCGATTTCTGTCGGCGCACGTTATGGTCGGCAAGTTTACGGATCTCAAGGCTGACAAGGTACTAACGTGTTTGTGTACAATCTCCAAACAATGTTTCATTGTACGCACAATGTGCTGTTCTGCTGCATTATGGTTTGTCAAGCTTCAGCCCCTACCAAGAGAGAAGCAACGAGATGAGGGAAAATTTGTCGAACTACCAGGAGCTGAGAAAGGGAAGGTGGTTGTGCGTTTTCCGCCAGAGGCTAGCGGGTATGGCTCTATTTATGTTAGCGTTTTCACTTAAGCGCTATATTATTTTACATTTTAGCTACTTACACATAGGGCATGCAAAAGCGGCACTGCTGAATCAATATTACCAACAGGCTTTTGAAGGGCAACTCATCATGCGATTTGATGATACCAATCCGGCCAAGGAAAACGCTCATTTCGAAAAGGTTCCGTAGCAGAATTTATGCTTGCAAGGACGGGCTTCTATCGTTGTCTTTCAGGTTATAAAAGAGGATCTTGCAATGTTGAAGATTACTCCGGACCGGTGGACTCATTCTTCGGACTACTTTGAGTTAATGATCGAGATGTGTGAGAAGTTACTACGAAGTGGAAAGGCGTATGTGGACGACACTGACACAGAGACTATGCGTAAGGAGCGCGAAGAACGTTTCGATAGCAAGAACAGGAATTCGTGTGAGTGGCCGCTTCAGGCTTGGATTCCTTTCGTAATGCCATGTACAGTCCACTCCTGTTATAACGCCCACTCAACTCCCGATTAAACGTAGGTTTTTTGGGAACCGGGTGGCTTACCTTTACACACAACCAGGGGTGGCGTAAATGAGATCCGAAGTTTCGTAAATCGTAAATCGTAATTACGAAAAAATTGTCGTAAATCGTAAACAGTAAATCGTAAGAGGTGCCTGACTTATAATGCATCTAATTTCCTTGTTCTTTTCTATTATGTTAAAGCTAATCGAAGCTAACTATGCTTTATTGAGACGTTTCAGCTCGAGCTAGACACTTTTCTAATTAAGATGGAAGCCATTAAAATCAACTAGAGCCTTTCAAATGAAGCTGGACAAGTTTTTGGAGAACCAAAACAAACTGCTTGTTCAAGAACGCTATCTTAAAAGGCGCCTATACACGGTGCCCAAATAAAAAGCTTACACGCCAAAACCAAAAAAAAATTTGATCTCTGGCCAACTCGACGAAAACAGTATTTGCACAAATAATCCAACAAGCATCCCCTACTAAGTGAGCGCATAGCACATTTCTACGGTATGACACACCTAAAGTTTTAAGCCTTATCACATTTTGAATTGTACCCAACAGCATTTTTATAGCAGACGGGAAGGAATTGTGTGACGATTGAAAGAGTATGATCAAATTTTTGGACACTCATCATAGTTGGATTTTTGACTTAAAATTATAAAAGAAGATATTTGTGTGGCATTCTTTTGAAGTAAAATAGAGAAGCAAGGTGCAGCTTGAATTGAAAGTGGTTTAACTGACTCGTACAAGGCATTTTGAACATATAGGAGAAACCCATGGTGGAGAAGTCGGAGGAGGATGGCTATCGCGTGCTCCAGAATAGTTCTTGATTAGGATTCTACCACGGGCAGTCAGGTCTTCCATACCTGCTGGGTTTTGAATTGGTACCTGATTTGCCTGGGTAGGATAAAACACTGACCTCTACATCGGCGGCAGCTGCAATTCATCCTATAAGGCAAACCCACACTCAAATGACCTCTACGATATCTCACAGAGATAGAAGGAATGGATGACGCATCTCAAACAAGAGCTCGTTAACGTCATGCTTTGCCCTTTATCATTTTTGAAGGCAACCACAACTTCTGGAATGAAAGATCGTCGTTCGACGATACCAGGCAATTTCTTTCGGCGTTTACTTTGCTCGCAGGTTTGCTTGCAGTTGCTAAATTTCGGAAAATCCAAAATATTGCATTACTATTTAATGACTGCTTGCATTCGCCAGTCCTGCTCTCCGCACTACCTTTGTAACAAACGCTATCGCATCTTTTGCCCACTCTTTAGCATTCTGAACGGATCGCATAGGGCGAACGCAACAGCCCCAATCAAACCAATGAAACCGAGTCCAAAAGTGTCAAACTTTTTCACTTTTAGCATGAGAGCGTCAGACGTTTTCCTTAAGGCGCACCTCATACGTAAATAGACTCCACGCCATGACGTGCAGTGATAAACAGATTGAAACATGATTGTTTTACTCTTTCCAACAGTTTAGCTGTTATTCCACAGCCTCCAATCATGTCCAATATTCCTTGATGAGTTTGCATGAGCTACTCGTGTGCATTGGAAAGAATCGTCTGTATGGTGAACAAGTGGTGAAAAAGTGACAAGTTGACTAGGCGGTGGTTGCAGCATAGAATATGGGCCAGCAGGTGATCATCTTCATTCCAGTGCAAGGAAAATTTTCATGTTTTTCTGTGGACGGGAACAAAATGCTTTCAGGCCATTCGAATGTGAGATGTTGTGCTAGAAAGTGACCAGAAAAAAGGCTAGCCCAGTTCCATTGCCGGGAATTAACTCGAGCGGCCTATCCACAAAGCTGCGTTGTTCTGTCATAGCGCCACAGTAGAACATAAAAAAAATAGGGAATAGCAATGGGCTATGAGGGAAGTCTTTAAAAGTGGGTACATCGTCATAATCCGAATTGTATCATGTCAAGTTGGGCGGACTATAATTTGATTGAGTTGCGGGAGGAAGTATGGATGCTGCCGATTGTGTTGTTATTATTGTTGGCATAGCGTGTAAAGTTGGACACGACATACCTGTCAACTCTCGACTCAGTCCGCAGGTGGGTGCGGGGTTATCCTTGCCGTCCGGCCTCGCCGCGTCTCCACCCGGAGAACTTAATCGGTTGCCTTCTGCGCTGTCGCTAGGCGAACAGGCAGAATGGCTTATAGAAGCACTTAAGCCGTGCACGTCTAGGGACATGGTGATGATCTTCTTCAATTAAGTTCTTTCAAAGTTACCGGTACCTATTCCGACTTGACAACTCAGAAAGAGGTTACCTAAGGTCCCCTAGTGTTTCTTTTATTTCCCCTCTAGGTATCCGACGGCTGTACCGTATGTCAGACGGTATGGACACCGTTTGTTTTTATAAATTTTATGATAAAACTAAAAACAAACACAAATACCGAACTACGCAACAACAACTTCAATACAATGCGATAAGAGTTCAGAAGGTTATCAAAATGGCTTCAAAGTGAGTAAATGCCAATGAACTCAAAGGATTAAATGGACTCAAACGAGTTAAATGCACTCAAAATAATTAAATGTCACCAACAGAGTTTGGTTAGTATGTGAGAATTACAACTGGGGCTCGTCCGATCACTGAGTTCTGGAAACCAACCGGCTGACTCGCTCTTGACTCCATTTGGGCTTCACTCACGCGATTAAGTGCGGATGGGGCGAGGGAGGAGCAAGGGTCAACCACCAGGTGGAGACCAACTCAACTAGGTGCTTACCTATTCTTCAAGGACCGATCTCACTTAGCAATGAGGACGACTACAATGCAGCGGACGCTGCGTAGTCCGAACCCGGGGAATGCGGGGCGAGAGAAGGTACGTTAGGTACCAATAAAAGCCCACCTAGGAGGTCAGGCTGGGGCGACGCCACCAGTGAGTCGCCAGCCGACTGCTAATGCTAGGCTCTCAACTAGATGAGGTTACGCCCGGGGAGCACCCCCTAAATTCTCACTAACGCTATCGCCTATTGAAATTCGGGCCGACTAAACTCGTCACAACCAGGTCAGGAGGCGGATGCGCAACTCCTGCCTGTACTCACTGGGGAGTCTACACTACAGGGGGACCGGGTGTTTTAGTGCTTAGGGACTTACCTATCCTCTTCCCCTAATTTTGTGGGTCTCCACCCAGCAGGTA
Organism: Heligmosomoides polygyrus polygyrus; assembly: GCA_947396885.1. Taxonomy (NCBI): domain Eukaryota; kingdom Metazoa; phylum Nematoda; class Chromadorea; order Rhabditida; family Heligmosomidae; genus Heligmosomoides; species Heligmosomoides polygyrus. The sequence continues at coordinate 58,123,613 of OX377205.1, forward strand.
CCCCTACCGTGTAGGCGTATGGTTAACCTATGGCACGAAAGAGGGAGTTGGGCTAAACTGAGGTTAGCGACCCAAAGCCGGCTGTGAAGTGTGCGGCTGGGTAGCACTGGTTGGACGGAGTGATAATTTAAATTATGTCAGCCGAAAGTCGTGGGAGAGGAAGGAGAGAATGATTAGGACTGAAGCACGAAAGGTGTCAAAGGCACTGGGACCCTTGGTCGCTACACGTAGCGAAAGTACCAACTCTGTGTGGAAGGGGGAAGTCACCTAACCCGACCGCAGACCTGGAGGGAAGACACCTTCTTGATCCCTCTATGCAAAAGGGAAATATCTTTCCCGACGAAGGCTAGATTAGAGGATTGAACGCAACGACGAAAAGCAAAGAAGAATGGCCCTTATGGCCTAACCGGCTATCCGGCGTCGAGTCCCGGCGAGGAATCCTAGACTGGACAGTTTTTGGGCTGGCGATGCGGACGCTCGGCAGTGATGCGGTGCAGTTCCCGCCGCAGCCGATCACTGCGGATCACCTCCCCCCCCCTCGTCCGGATGGCCCCGGCCATGGCGAAGGAGAGGGGTCCGTAGGAAATAGTGTTCCGAAGGAGGAGAGTGCCGACGGTAAGAGAAATATCGACACCGATCGACACTGGGGGTCCGATGGACGCTGGACCCGGACTTGACATCCCTCCCCCGCCCTTTTTTTTTTAAAAGAGGCTGCTCCACGCAGCCCAAGAGTTCTTTCAGTGACTCTATTTAAAGGAAACAATTCAGTTTAATGGGGTTGGCGTCCATTGGTCCTATTATGCACATACTAAGTGCTACTATGCCTAAACTCTAAGATGGTTAGTACATTGGCTCTTACAACAAATCTAGAATGTCACAGGAGCAATGTCGTTAACCGACATGTATGGCGACATCTATGGCCGCTGATGAACTACATCTAGATAAAATCAGTGAATGTATCAGCTTGAAAAGATTGAAGAAAGGGCCGAGGAGAACAATGGCTGATCCGTTGGCCAATGAGAATTCAGGCAGGGTACGTAACCTATGTTCGGGAAAAGAGGAATGAGCTTCAATCGGGGAGGGAAGCGATCAACAACACAATAATTGTGGTAGCTATACGGTTACGGCTCATATGGGTTTGAACGGGTATAGCGAAGAGCTGAACTCACTCTCGCACCCGAGAAGGCCTCGCCTCCGGCTTCAGCGTCGGTCCATAGATTCGGCACAGCATTCGCGGCCCCCTACAACGTCACTGCTGCACACCGCTACCATACCAACCCGGCCATATAGATTCCATCGAAACGGCTCGTGCGATAGCTGAAGAAAAAGCTTTCAAAACACAAGACTTAATGGGGCCATCAGAGTACAGAAGGAATGAGAATAGTACCTGATGCTAATCGATTGGATGGAACCTTTTGTGGTCGTTTACGCTTACGCTTACGTTACGTGGCCTACCTCGGCGCCGGCCACGAACGGTAGTTGGTATAGGAGAATTACTGATACCAGCTGGCACTTTGGCCAGGTGGTCGCACTGAACTCGCACGGGCTCTTCATTTTTACCTAACGGCTGTATGACCGGAACAACAGTGTCTCCGTTGGTAATGTGGGATGAACCACGCCCTATCCGGCTGTCTTTGAAACAGAAACTTTTATCTGTGTCCTTACCTGGATGGGTGTCATGCGTGTTAGCAACGGTGAGGGGAGCTATGGTTACCATTGACTTTGAACGTGCTTTCCGACTTTTACCACGTTGCCCTTTCCGGGTAGTCGGTTCATTCCTGCTCTTATAGGTCATCTGCCAGACCGAGTGTTAAATTGAATACCTACTACCAGAGCTTCTAGAGCGTTAGTACCCAAAAGAATGAGTTGCCTATCGGCTTTCTAGATGTGGAACTGAACCTTTGCCTCTTTGCCTCCCGGCTGGAGCGCCACCTGGGTGTCTAGGCGCATTAGAAACTTCATGCGGTTCCCGGATACGTCTGAAATATTGCGATCCCTTGGTGGCCCCAGTAAGGTGACCATGGAATCCAGATCCTCTCCCTTTTCCTTCAAGGGGTACAGGAATCCCGTGGGGATGATTGAAAGCACGGATCCCGTGTCTATCAGAGCTTTCGCTGTGGTGCCCATTATCCGGGTAGTACAATGGCATGACTTGCCAAAGGGTTTTGTCTGGACACCTGGAACGGCTATCGCGGCACACCATGAATCGAGAAGCGTTGCAAGAGGCTGCTTCTGGCCGCTTCTGTTTGACCTACATGGCTCCGTCACTGCCACATTTACTGGCCTAGTGCCTTCCGGGTTATGTTGCCTGTCCATTACTGGGTCTAGTAGGCTGAAGCTTGTGACGTCGTCTGTTGCGTCTATTGCCATTCCGGCTTCTGCTCGACCATCCGGTTGTACTTGGTGGAGGACTACTAGTGGAGCTATCCTCTGAAGCTTGATATGCCGCGGAGGGTACACCGGCTTGCCGACGATTTTCCGTGGGTGACAAGATCGCTTCCTAGGCTATGCGTACCCGCTCGAACCGTAAAGCTACAGTTCGAACTTATTGAAACACTTGGCCCTCCAGGGCTTCAAGTGCAGCGAGCATGTAGTACGAGTCCTTCCAATGAGCTAGGCACTCATACAGTTTGCTTCAAAGCTGGAAGTCCGTTGCCTGCTCCGGCACCATGCGTTTCGCAGTCTACCTCATGCGACACACAAAGTCCGCTACGGATTCGTCGTCCATAATCCGGAGATTCTTCCAATCCATTTCGGCTTGTAGACGTTCTCCTGGGGTTCGATGAGCCTCCCGGAGGAATTTCACGATCGACTGATACGAAGTATTGCGGCCAATCTCCGGCGACATATCGATTAGGGCTCTAATCGTTCCTCCTAAGTGAGTCAACAGAATCTTCTATTCGTCACTCCATAAGGTGCCAGGGTATTTCACTTCTAACCGACGAATGGAGTCGTCGAAGGATGAAGACCCATCATAAACACCTACGTCGGCTACCGACTGGGTTTTGAGCACCTCCTTTAATGCGTATAGGACATCGTCCTTCCTCGGCGAACAATTACTACAGGTACTTATTGTCAATATATGACTGGACGCTTAGATTCTCAGCGGAGTTACCCGTCGTTCGACATCGAGAAGTAGTCTCTGACAATGTCCGCAATAACAATCCTAATCTCTGACGATGGCGGAATGTCTTGGTGGCATCTTCTCTGTCAATCGGCCGCGACCGGCTCAATCCACGGGACTGCATGGATGTCTTACATGCGTTAGGTCCGAACTCCGTGTTTTGGTCCTGGACTTGCCCGGGAGAGGGATTGGCGGCGATGCTACAGGCCTGACCGGCTCCCATGTCTCACTCGGTCTTGATGCCCACGCGGCTGCGTCTGCAACGTCGCTACTTGGCGCTGAAGCTGTGCGATGATCGCCTCCCTTTCTGCTATGGTAGCTAGGATGTGGTCGGCATCACAGTGCAACGCACAAGCAATGACGTCAAGGCGCAAGCCACTTTTTAACAGCGCAGGAAGTTTTTGGCACAAGTCCTGGCCGGACATTCCCGAGATCTGCGTCATCCTCGCCATTAACAGCGAGTCTTCGCCTGACTGAAAGAGCGCGTTCTTGGCCGCATCGGCCTCTTTCTGAATTTCCTCTAATACCTCTGGCGTTTGCGTTGCGAAAGGTGGCGAAAATGTGCAATTAACGCTACGTAGCATGTTGTGACCATGTTTTGGATCAAGGCTGCTGCTGAGTTCATCTCATGTGGAGCCAACTGCACTTGGTCTGGTGCTACTCCCCAGCTCCTGTGCGTCTCTGGTGCTCGGTGAGGTATCTCTAATCCAACCGGCTTAAGCGCATCCTGCAGGGCTTTCTGTGCCAGCTGCACGGCTGTTTGCAGCGCTTGTGAATCTCGGTCTTGGTAACTTACCGTTTGTAACATGTCTTGTTGAAGTTGTGTTATGGTATGTGTCACGCTACCTGTCAAGTTACCTGAGGGTCGAATTGGCTCCCATGTCAAGTTACCTGAGGGTCGAATTGGCTCCCATGTCAAGTTACCTGAGGGTCGGATTGGCCCCCATGTCATGGCGAAGGAGAGGGGTCCGTAGGAAATAGTGTTCCGAAGGAGGAGAGTGCCGACGGTAAGAGAAATATCGACACCGATCGACACTGGGGGTCCGATGGACGCTGGACCCGGACTTGACAATCACGTTATGTGGACGTTTTTCATCCGTGGACCGAAGATCACATTACGATTTACGACCCAAAATGTTGTGAATCGTAAAACGTAAGAAGTTTGCCAAAAATCACCGTAAATCGTAAATTCGTAAATCGTAATTACGCGCACCCCTGCATACAACCAACCCCGGATAAGATGCACTGAATATAACGCTACTCCCTTGATAACGTAGATCTGAGAGGAACTCGACGCTCAAGATGATTCCCTTTATAAGGCGATCATGGCATAATTCCGGTCCCATAGGTCCCACATTGCCATAGAGGAATCGAAGGCGAGCAAGGTGCTGGCTGTGTCTTTGATCAGGTCTAGCCTTCTTTTATCTCGCTCATAGTCATTTGTAGTACCCTTGCGGAAATGTATTAGATGCACATCGACGTTTTCGCATGCTCAGCTCATAAAATATGGCAAAATGTCAAACCCAGGTGGGACACACGGCAGCCATTACAGTGTTGGAAGATTTCTTCTATCAAGAGCGAAGATGTCGATCCAAACTCAGGATAGTCAACAGCCGTGTTTTGCACATTTGTTTTAGGTCTAGAGCAGCTGATATGCATAGAAGATATATGCTGTTACGGGATGTTTCCTTTTGCAATCAAAAGTCTTGCGCCAGGCCGGGCTCGCACCCAGGCCCTCTGTTTTTCGAGGGGCGCTAGCCAATTACACTATCAGCACCTTGTTTCGGTTCGTTTCAGTTGTTTCGCAACACGCAATCTGCGACATTCTGCAGTAGATTGCCCAATTTTTCTGCTGATCGCGTCCAACTTGTCTCTTGTCACTCTTGGGCTATTACAAAGGGTATCCCTAAAGTTAGGGCATTAATCATTTAGAAGTTGTTCTATGCCTCAATACATTCTTCTTGCATTTCATTGCAGTTTAGCTATTGCATGCGATTTTTGATAAATCTGTGAATAAAGGATGAAGGAAATAAATAGTTAACTAGATAAAGGAAATAAATGAATGAAGGGTGCAGAAAGATCAGTCCCACTTAGGAGGCGATTTGCGTTATAACGTTGATTTCCGCCGCTCCATTCAAACGCGCTGTAACAAGAGGGGCTGTACGTCGACTTTCCACACCTTTTCCATAATTATTTTTCTCACATGGGTGGGTCTCCATGTTTGTCAGTCTCCATGTTTTTTTAGTTAGCGTATTATTTTACTAAGGTACGGCGCCTACACTGATTGTTCTGGGACGTTATCCTCCGAGTTCGAGGCTTAACAGTGGTCGTAAGGCTAGTACCAGAACGCATACATCTAGTAGTTGTGCACGTTTGCCCATGCTTTTCTCCATATTCCGACCAGGGGTGGGCGTAAATGAAAATCGAAATTTCGTAAATCGTAAATCGTATTTACGAGAAAACCGTCGTAAATCGTAAATCTAAACCGTAAATCGTAAGAGTCACCTGAGCTGTAGTGCTGTACAACTAAATTTCCTGAAGCTTTTTCTGCTAATGTTAATCAGATGCTCAATATTTATTTAACTGTGGTGTTATTTTAAGCTTAAGCGGAACAGTTTTCTTACCAAACTATTTCTTTTTTCACGGCTTCTTGCTAGTAAAACATCTTTGAAACCAAATTAAACTCGTCTCAGGAAATTAAAAAAAAACTAATTTCAAAAACTATACTTAAGCATATGCCTGGCATTCCAAAAGAAAGCTTGCATCGTTTGAATATTCGTTAAGTTCCTAACTTACTACCATTTTTAGCCTGCGTATTAGTCTTGGAATTAGCAGAAACAACTGCGAAAAACTCACCATGTACAAAGCAAAGCACTTTTAGGCCCTAAGACGAACCTGGCACTGTGGGAAGAGATGAAGAAAGGATCTGAGAGAGGACTGCAATGCTGTGTGCGCATTAAAATTGATATGCAGTCAAACAATGGAGCAATGAGGGATCCAACAATTTACAGGTCTGCCTCTTTTTAACATTTGAAGGCTTTCACCTTAAGCGTTTCTCCATGTTTTGAGATTTTTCATCGTTTCTATTCAGATGCAAGCCCGAAGAACACGTGCGTACCGGATTGAAATACAAGTGGGATCTTTTTTCTTTCAGCTTTTTTGTCCAGACCTTCCATTGCTGCTCTGGCTGTAGGCCACTGGCTGGCTTAATTGATTCCACACATTTCGTTCAAGGGTGTACCCAACCTACGACTTCGCTTGCCCCATAGTGGATAGCGTGGAAGGAGTAACACATGCTCTTCGCACAACGGAATACACCGACAGGTATTACCGTCACTCCACGTTTCCAAGGCATCTTTGTAAACCACTTCTAGGGATGACCAGTACTATTTCATCTGTGATGCGCTCGGCATTCGTCGTCCTCACATCTGGTCTTACGCTCGTCTTAACATGACTAATACAGTTATGAGCAAACGCAAATTGACGTGGTTTGTCAACGAGGGGCTCGTTGAGGGCTGGTGAGTCGAAGTAACCCTTTTCCTAGATCATGCTGTGCTTCATCTCTACTCAGGGATGACCCCCGCTTCCCCACTGTACGAGGAGTAATGCGCAGAGGCATGACCGTTGAGGGTCTCCGTCAATTCATCATTGCACAAGGCGGATCTCGTTCTGTGGTCATGATGGAGTGGGATAAGATATGGTCTTTCAACAAGAAAGTGATAGATCCTGTCGCGCCAAGGTTCATCTCGTGCTCTGTTAATCTCTGTTTCTTGCTACTTCGATTCTACCATATGCTCTTTCATTGCAGGTACACAGCTCTCGAGGTAACTTCTCTCGTGCCGGTGTACATCTCTACGCCAGTGGTTGTTGAAGAAGCTTTTGTTCCTCTTCATCCTAAGGTAGTGAGACGGATTTTTCTTCTTGCCTTCTCAGTATAATCTGACGCATCCATATTAGCAGTGAATACAAAATGATGAGAGAAAGTTTAGAAAACATGCGGCTACCACTTTTTGATCGGCATTAGCCGAGTTTGAGAGGTTGCAATTTGAGCTTTTTGGTGTTAGGGAAAGGCTCGATTCGCTCTCAACTAAATGGTCTGCCGTGCGCTGAACGTATCAACCCACCTTGTTTGGGGTCTCCCATAACGGCGCATGCCGTCCCTCTGTATTTGCTCCAGCGTTCCTTTTGTCCATAAGTCCTTTTCCCCATCATGTGCAGGCCTACCGGCACTTACGAGGAACCTCAAAGAGGTGACCGTGGAGCTTCTCAAAGCGACCTATATTGGATTGTAGGGCGTTGTCTGGGAAGCACCATAGTGGTTTCCAAATTTCCAGCGGACCTCTGGGTAGGTCAAAAATAGCAAAAAAACTACCGCTTCAGTGCTGGCCGATAACGCAAAACTGACGCCAGTAATACCCTTGTCGTGCCCAGAAATGATCCTGCAAAAGGTTTGGAGCCTCAGTCATTGCTACAACGCGGGATTTGATAAATTCCTAGTAAAAGCGAGAAGACGCATTCTCGGGAGGCCTTCACCAGCAGGCTCTCAGCGACTGGATAGCCGAGTGGGTAGCGCGATGGACTTGCGAGAGGGCGGTCGGCTCCGGGGGTGGGGTCTATGCATCGCTAGTAATGTTTTTGCATTTTTATCAATGTCGAGTGCATTTTGGTCTCGGCATAGTTCAGTGTTCGCGTTTCAACCTCCTTTTAATCTCTTGCGAGATGTGAGCCAAACTAGCCTTCGTCATTAGAGATACGCCGCTGACAACTAAACCATGCTTCTTTTGTGGGGGAAGCCTTCGTCTGATTCAATCCATGTGTGATACCAAGGTAATGGTTGTATTAGTTTTGGAAGTGTGTCTCGTGGTAGCCTCATTTAACTGCTTTTCCCTACTATATGGGGATGCAAGGAGAGGGGCGGCATTGCCGATATAGGCACTCGTAGTCTCGACACTCCAAAGGCTAAAAACTCCCTTCGTTCAAACCTCGTTAGGGGGGGGGGGGGATTTGGTGTGCTTAGCACGGATCTGGCATCTGTTTTCGGACCAACAGCAGATTACAGCAGGTTAGGGTAGACATGAATTCTGCGAAAAAGCTGGCTTTCAAGAAAGTTTCTTCATCTGGCCGCACTTCGTTTCCAAGATCGTATCTTGGACTGAAAATAGTCCTCAAAAAATTTAAAAACCAAAAGCGTATACCAAATTTGTGATCATCGCCCAATAACTTCCCTAGACGAATGGAGTGAGGAAGTGAGTCCGGCTAACCCGTCTCCACAATTTCACTTACCCCGCATACTACTCACATCGTAGCCTACTGTAATCTACCGGAACAAAAAACGAATTCCAGATTCGTGATCAGTATCCGAAATGCCCGCCCCCTAGAAGAACCTTGGTGAAAAAAATTTCCAAATTTCTGCAGACGTGAGAGTACATGTGTTCATACCTGTAGAGAGTAGGGAAGAGTGACCGGCACCAAAATAATCACAAATGCGACCAATAACACAAGGACAAAAATTCTAATTTTCGTCACTGTTAGTAAAATTGGTAAAAGTGACAAGAAACACGCTCTCCATAGGAATCCGAAAGACGATCAGCATATCTTGGTGATGGATCAAAGTAATTGTCAATTATGCTCACTACAAGGTTACTATGATAGACACATCTAAAACTATTAGGAAACATTAAAAAGGATTACACATGAATAACATCTCTAACGAGGGACCCAACAAGACAAGCATGGTTCAATGGCCATGTCTAATCGACGAAGGCTAGCAAACCCCACCCCTGGAACCGATTCCTTGACCACCCTCCCGCAAGTCCACCGCGCTATCCACTCGGCCATCCAGTCGCCGAGGGGCTGCTGGTGAACGCATCCCATGAATGCGCCTACTCGTTTCTGCTATGGATTTATCAAATGTCGCGTTCTAGCATTGATTGAAGCTCCAAACCTTTTGCGGGATCATTTCTGGGCACGACAAGGGTATTCCATGCGCCGGTTTTACGTTGTTGGCCCGCACTGTAGCGCTACAGTTTCTTGCCATTTGTAACCTACGCAGAGTTCTGCAGGAAATTTGGAAACCACTATGGAGCTTTCCAGACAACGCCCTACAACCCCATATAGGTCACTTTGAGAAACTCCACGGTCACCTTTTTGACCTTCCTCGTTAGTCAATGGCGGCGAGGTAGTTTTCATTATCCGTTAGAACACGCCGGTATTGAGGCTTAAGAAGAGTACCATATTGTACGCGGACATCCTTGGGGGGGGGGTCATGGTAATCTATTTTTGGAATCTTCTAGTTCCACATACACGCTTGTGGCAATATACGCCTCTTCACCGTCACCTAACATTCTCCGCATAATCCCCACTTTCCTCCCTGCTTGAGCACTTCCACTAATGGGGCACCTATTCTATTTCGAGATTATATTTTTGAACCTCAAGCACCCAGCGTAGAACTCTTCCGGAGACGTTAGTTTGTTTGAACAGGTTCGTCACTGTCTTATGATCCGTTCTTATAATGCCGTATATAAAGAAATGGAATTTCTTTAACGTGAACACAAGAGCTAGCGCCTCTAGGTCAGTAACGTGATAGTTTTTCTTGGCTTTAGAAAGACCTTTCGATAAAAGACCTTGCGAAATAAAACGGATGCAGTAACTTATCCAATCCTTCCTGACAGAGAGCTGAACCTACGCCATCTCCAGATGCATCCGTATAAATTACAAAAGGTCTCGTTCCGCCCGAGGCAGCAGCAGCATCCGCCTGCGCCAGCACTGGCGCCTCGGTCAACACCTGCTTCAGCTTTTCCTTTGGTCTCCTTTTGTCGCAAGTCCGTCCACTACCATTCCCCTTTTGGGCTTGTCAAATCGTACAGTGAAAATTTTTTTTCAAATTTTTGAAAATCCCAGAATGAATTTGCGGTAATAGGACGCTGAGCCCAAGCCTGCCATGCTCCTTGGGGTGGGGTATCCACGAATTTTATCCACTTTATCGGGATCAGTTCGCACCCCTTTTCCGTCAATGATGTGCCCTAAGAAGCTCACTTCATCCTTAAAGAAAGCGCATTTCTGAAGTTTGAATTTAACATTCGCTTTTCTGAAGGCATCAAACACCATTCTTAAATCTTCCATGTGCCGTTCCTTCGTTTTGGTGGCTATCAGCATATCATCTATATACACAAAACCTTCACTATCTTTAACTCCTAGCTGTCCTAATACCATGTCCATCAGATGCTGAAAACGCTAGTGGAGAGTCCGAACGGAGGGACTTTAAACTGAAAGAGTGCTTCACTCGTTGTAAATGCCTTTTTCTTTTTCGCAGCTTCCGTCAACCGAATTTGCTAATACCTCGATGCTAGACCTAGGGTCGAGAAAACGTTTCCTTCTAATCTTTGCAACACTGTCTATAGTATAGTTGTGCCCGAATGAAATTCGAGCATTCGAAAAAACGCGATTTTCGAATGTATTCGAATTCGAATGCTCGAAAAAATGTGTTCTTCGAATGTATTCAAATTCGAATGCTCGAAAAAAAACACGATTTTCGAATGTATTCGAATTCGAATGTTCGAAAAAACGCGATTTTCGAATGTTATTCGAATTCGAATGCTCGAAAATTGTCGCTATTCGAATATATTCGGTTATTCGAAATTTTTGAGAGAGCACAACTATAGTCTATAGTCGACAACGGGTATACATCCTGCTTAGTTGCTTTGTTCACCGCTCTATAATCAATGCAAAGCCGCAACGATCCATCCTTCTTTCTCACCAATACTACGGGGATGCCCATTCAGAATAACTTCTTGTAATTATTCCGCGCTCCAGCAGTCCTTCTATAATTTCTTTAAACAGCCCGCGAGCTCCAGTCGGTACTGGTCTTGTTTTTTGCTTAATAGGCCGACTATCCCCTGTATCTATGTCGTGTTTGACGAGATTAGTTTGTGTAAGTTCTGAATTTCTTACCGTGAACACATCCCCGAACAATGTAATCAGTTGCTGTAGCTCTGTCGTCATTGACGTATTTTTCCGTAGGATGTCGAGGAGTTCCTCAGTGCTCTCCTTATCTATACCTTTTTCGCCTTTAGACCAGCTTTATAACATGTCGGCGCCATCTTCCCGCGCATTCTTTGGAATCCACTCTTCAGACGACCATTTTCCGCTTTCCTGTCCTTTATGCAGAAATATTGCCTCATCTGACTCATTACACACGGCCACATTTGCAGTCCCTCACTAGTAATCTTACATGCCTCATGTGCAATGCAGGGATTTTTGGACTGCAACAAATACTCTCCTTTTGGACCTGAGCTTGCCACTGTAACTACTCTAGTACTGTGAGGTGGTACAAACGTTCGTGATCTATACTATACTGCAGGCAAGTCGTTTTCTTGGGACTCTTTCTTCGTATCTTCTCTCGTCAGCAGCCTCATCTCAAAAAGTTCAAGAGCGTTGGTTCAAAGGACGACTTCATTCATGCCTTTGCCAGTGTAGAATGACACTACTTCAGTCCGGTCGTTCATCGTGACACGTAGTCGGACCGCTCCCAGAAAGTCCATCGGCATCGACGCATTCCGAACAATTGCACCTGCTGCAGGGATCCTTTGCATACATTGTCCAGGGTCTATTCCAGCCCTTATTGCCTCACTAAACAGCTCAACCGGTAGGATTAACGTCTCGGACCCGGTATCAAACAGTGCAGGTACGGTTCTTTTCAGCATTTCTACCTCTACTAAAGTTTTTGACCCGAACAACCCTCCTGCTGTTTGCTGCCTTTTGCTAGAAGCTATAGTGTTAACTGCAGCTGAAGCGATGGAACCTGTCTACGTTCCTGTCTAACGTCGTTACTAACAGACGTCGAGTTCTCTCGTCCGACGTTGGAATTCTACACTCGCTTGCTATATGCCCTCTATCACCGCACCTATAGCATTCCAGCCCTACTCTTCCAGCTTCTGTACGTGGCCTAACACCATCTGCTGCCGAGTTATCACGGTGTCGCTGCCTGTCCTCCACGCTAAATCCCGTACTCTGCTGCCTTGGGAATTTTGAACGATAACACCTCTGCGTGCTACGCGCTTCGTTCAACGGCAACAGATCCTGAGGTGCGGCCTATACTATAGTTGCGCTCTCTCAAAAATTTCGAATAACCGAATATGTTCGAACAAGTGCTCCGACACGCCTGTCGGCGTGTCTTGCACCTGCGCGCTTCGCGCGACCTTAGAGAGTCACTATGCCAAGATCACTCACTTCAGGCAGCTGCTCTGCTTGTGCAGCCTTCTCAGCACCTTAGCAGTGAAAAGAGGTATTTGAAAACCTTAGTAATTTCGAACCTTGGTCTACCTTCTTTAAGATCAAGTGAGTAGTTCTTCGATATGAAGCCGTCCAGTTCTCCCTCCCTCCATCCTCAACATCCCTTCAACGTCGGCACTATCTTCAGACAGTTCAGAAACGTAATTTATTTGCGTTAATCAGTGCTTTCGTTCTCAGACTGTTCTGGAGCACTCCTTCGGCCATAGTACCCGCGTGTCTCCCACCCCAGCCCCACCCCGATCGGTTAAATCTGGGAGAAAACCTCAGGTCATTCGATCGATAATATCGATCGATACTGGCCACCACATTGAAACTTTCCACCTGATGTGGAGCACTCCTTCGGCCATAATACCCGCGTGTCTCCCACACCCTCCCCACCCCGATCGGTTAAATCTGGGAGAAAACCACCGGCGTGTCCCACCCCGATCGGTTAAATCGCGGAGAAAACAACCGGCGTGTCTCCCACCCCTAGGAAAGAGCAATTCCGAGCGGTATCTCAACTTCAAATTGGGACAATCCGCAGCCGAGACAGCTCGACGAATCAATCGAATGTGGGGCCTAATAGTGCTGGAGAAAGCACTGTGCGACAGTGGTTCAATTAATTTCGCACCGGAGATTTCAGCCTCAAAGATGAGCCACGTAGCGGTCGACCTAGAAAAATCCTGAACGACAGTTGAAGGAATTGGTGGGACCTGAACCCCGAAATAGTTCGCGGGATCGCGGAGGAGCTCGATGTCAGTAAAACTGCTGTTGCGGATGCCTTAAGACTCCGTGGGAAGGTGAACAATCTCTAAATGTGGGTGCCCCGTGAGTTGAGCGAGCGGCAGAAATTGACACGTTTCGAGATTTGTTCTTCTCTGTTTTTACGCAACAAAACTGTGATGAAAAGTGGATTCTGTTTGATAACAGGAAACGCTCCCGACAGTGGTTGGACGCCACGAACCTCCTGGGCATTTTCCAAAGGCTAACCTCCACCAAAAATGTAATGGTCACTCTGTAAAATACTTTTCAAATACTTTTAAAATACTTTCAGAACCTTCTCGCTGGTAAAACCTTCACCAATCAGGATCAAGCCAAAACAGCTTTCCTGGATTTTGTCGAATATCGACCACCTAATTTTTTCGCTGATGGAATAGGTCAACCGATGTCCCGTTGGAAAATGTGTGCTGATTCGAACGGTGCTTACTTCGACTAAATCCGATAAGATTTCAGAAAGTTATGGTCGTTCAAAGTGAGGCACTTATAACGCTGAGAATTTTTCAGACAACCTAATAATACATGCATTTTTAAAGGAAACCCTCCATTTTTCGCAAGCCGTAGTGTGTTTTTAAATTTTATATTGGGTGGATCGAAACGTCTTGCAACACTCGCACTACAGTATTACAATATAACACAATATACAAAAACTCAGTCCACGTTATATTACCCACCCAAGTCTAAGATCCTGCCCTATCTTTCAGGCAGCCCTTCAATTCCTTTTCGCCAGAATTCCGAGGGCTGTGAGGAGAAGGATTCAGAAACCTCCATTTCCAGCTGACATCGATCATCAAACTCTCTACCTCGAAGATGCTGATTCAGGGCTCTGAACAGGGGTAGTCAGAAGGAGCCTGGAGAGTACGGTGGATGGGGAAGAACTTCCCAGCCTGACTCATATATTTTCTCGCGACTCACTCTGGCGACATTAGGACGCGCGTTGTCGTGCAGCAGGTAGACATTTACCCGTTCTGGACGTTTTTGGCGCATGGCGTAGGCCAAGCTCTGGAGCTGGGTAACGTAGACAGATGCTGTGACTGTGGCCTCACTATCAGGCAACTCCCAGTAAAGCACGCCTTCTGATTCCCACCAGGAACAATGAAGAACCTTCTTTTCATGGTGTCTACCTTTCGGTTGTCTTGGAGCCTGTTCTCCGCGTGGGAGCCATTGGCTCTTGCGGGTGTGGTTAACGTAGAAAACCCAGCTTTCATTACCAGCAACAATGTCCTTCAGAATGTCGTTGCTGTGCGGGCGAAGAAGCAGCGACTCAGCGACACTGATTCGGCATGCCTTGTCAGAGTCCCGCAGCTCATGTGGTACCCAAGACGACAAAACTTTGCGGTACCCAAGGATCTCCAGCTGCCTCACGACGGTGCTTCGTGTACATCCAAGTGTCGCCGCCAATTCGCGAGTAGTTGAATTTGGCTTCACCCTGAAGGCACCTTTTTCGCGCAAGCTGTCTTCTTTCACAAAAAAGGGCGTCCGGAACATCTTCAAGACGGATAGTCCAGCCTTGAAGCCCTGATACAACCTGGCCACTGTGGAATAGTGAATGACTTCCTTCTTGAATGCAGCGCAGATGTTGGAGGCTGCAGTCCTTGCAGAGGGCCTTGCAGAAATTCGTAGTAGATCATAGGTCGTAGGATGCTGCTGCTTATTGTCAACATTGTTGCTGTATTCGTATTCGACGAGGCCTTATATAGTATGCTTGAGGAAGGTTCGAGAACGTACCGTGACGTCACCACACAAGATCGGTACTGTATGAGCATTAACAAATTTAACAGGCAAAGTGTTGCAAGACTTTTCGATCAACCTAATTCTTTAAAAAGGACAAATTAATCAACCCGAACCCTTTAAGGAGAAATTCCAACAAGCGTTCAAGTGAAACACAATCAATCGAGTGTAAAATGGAAGAATTCAGACGAGTGTTTGGCGTAATCCACACCATTCATATGTCAGGAAATTTCTATTTTTCAAAGCATTCGTTCTTGCTTTTAACCTCCTCAGTACCTTCACTGTGCGCGAGGTTATCACCTTTCAAACGGTGTGTACATTTTTTCAGACACTATATTGATGACAATTGGCCTGACCCCACCTGTATGTGGGCTTCGCACTTGCCCTCCTCGCTTGATGTCCGACCTTCGTTTCGCTAATATATGGATAAGATCATCCACACTGGGAAAATTTGGATCGTCCAATCCATGAAGCTCTTCTTGGTTTGGTCAGTTATGGCATTCCCGCAAACAGTTCGTTCGAACCCGTTGTAAGGGTTACAAATTTCAAATTTTAGGCAAATAGACTTCTCAATGCGATTGTCCTATCATAAGACCTTTCCCATAAATGGCAGTTTCCTCATTTCCCCTCCCTTTGCTTTTCCTCTCATTTACACTGTAAATTCACGCCCCGGTGAGCAATCTTCTACGAAACATTGAGGGGATAACACATCTCGTTTTTCGCCACCCCTCTAACCCTTATTTCAATTTAACGGCCGCTAAGACCTGCCAAGACCCTTACCGCTTATAATCCCAGATGTGTTTTATCAGGTTGGTTTCCACATACTGAGCGATAAAAGAAAGCCAGCCGCAGCGTATTCTAAGCTTCTTTTGGAAGCGAATCTGTTTTCAAAGTGAAAAAGGTGTCAAAAGTACAACTCCATTTCAGTTTTTAACTTCAGCTCCTCTCTCGGAAGTGATAATGCATCAAAACCAACTAACCAGGGAAGGGTCTCAGACGTAGGTCAGAACGGTGGAATGGATAGTACTGGGAGAATCTCCACCCTTCATATATTAGAAAGACATGTTTCGTTTTTGCTGAGTCCTTGAGCTAAAAGAGCTACGGACCCTCGAATGTGGAGTACAGTAACGCACCGTCAGCGGGTGTCCACGTGCATACGTGAGCGCGCTGACGTATGGGAAGTGGCGATAGGCGGTGCGGCGAGCAAATCGGTGGCTCAGCAGGGTGTGACGCTGCCTCACAGGTGCTAGGCCAGATGATCGATTTCCGTGCTATGCACTATTGTTGCATTTTTTCATGACCGCTGCCCCCTTTACCAATTTGCTTCCTACACATCTTCTACACATTTATTTCAGTCTAAATTGTCAAAAGAGTCAGATTCGTGATCAACACCCCAGATAATCCTTATAGACAAAGTTTGGAGAAAACGGTGACCATGACCTTACCATTAGTCACCTATATCTGTCTAACTTCCCGTACTCCAGCGTAATACCAAAAACGATTCGTGATCAGCACCCCAAATAACCCCTGGGAAAAGTTTGGGGAAATCGGTGATTATGACCTCGACATCCCAAGTCACCCGTACCTGCTGTGAGGTCACTGTTTAACATTCGCTGAAAAACACTATACCCTGCATTATACAAAAGGTGACAGATGTGAGTGAAGCACAGTTCAAAGTAAAGCCTTATTTGACAATTTATAATGAATTAAATGTATAGGAGATGTGTAGGAAGCAATTTGGTAAAGGAGGCAGCGGTCATGAAAAAATGCAAGATTATGGCACAGCACCGAACTCGAACATCTGGGCTAGCACCTGTAAAGCAGCATAGCACCCTGCTGAGCCACCGACTCGCTCACCGCACAGCCTTTCGCCACTTCCCATTCGTCAGCGCGCGCACACGTATGCACGTGGGCACTCACTGACGATGCAATAGTGTACCCCCACCATCGAGGACCTATAGCTCTTCTAGTTCAGGGACTGAACGAAACATGTTTTTCTACTGCATGAAGTGTACTATCTATTTCCCTCGTTCAGACCTACGCCTGAGACCCTTCCCTCGTAAGTAAAAAATTCATCAAAACCGGTCAAAGTCGACTCTTAAAACTTCTCTTGGAAGCGATCCAAACGATCCCGCTTCTGTACAGAAGCGGATCGGCATCAGGATCTGGTCTCCTGGTTACGAGATGCCTTTGCCGCAGAATGTCACAATTTGAATTCGTAAAGCATCATGACTGGGTAGTCGCGTCGGCTCATGATTTTACGGGGCTATAGAGAAAGTCGGCTAGAAAAATTAGAGCGGAATCTACATATGTTTTTTGAAAGAGCAGGAAAAAAGCTACCGAACGGTATATGTGGCTTTCCCTGAGATGGGATGATTTGGGGTAAAAAATTTATTTATATATACATACCTCGAAACGAAGATTAGGACAGCCTAATATTATTCCCCACTCGCCAAAAAAGAGTTCTATAAAGTTTCAAACAATGTGTCAACTTGTTGAGTAGTGAAATCAAAATTCAAAAGGTTACGCTAAATTTTCCCTGAACAAAAATTATTTACTATTTATATAAAGCATGCATTGTACACCCAATACATTATACAATGCATGTATATATCAGGAACGAAATAAAATTTAGAAAAACGCCGACAATATCAAGGCGGATCGAAGGTGACATTTCTCCTGATAAACGTTTTAAATGCACCTTTCCACAAACTAAGAAGGTTGTCAATCTTGGCTAGTAACGAACTATTCTAACTAGTCACGAATTATTCTTCTATATTTAATCATTATTCTAACCCTTTTGAAGAGTCTCTAGTTTAATTCGGAAAAATCTCGTTTTGATTTGGAAAATGTTCAGTTAATTCCAATAGAGTTACACTTGTTGAGAATAGTGACCAATTTGCTATGAAATATTAGGGGGGCCAAAAGTAATGAGACAAATTCAAAAAAATTTTTATCTCTTTATAACTCAATTACAACTCAACGATGCTGAGGAATGTATTTGCCATTAAGGGCAATGACCTTGCTGCCATCGCTCAGCCAACTTCCTGATCCCGTCCTTCCAGAACTGCTTGAGCCTGGTGTTGATCAACTGCTCGATATGGTTGTCAAGGACTGCTTGGGTTCTTGTGTCCCTTCCGACTAGGAAGTCCTGTAGGCTCAAGTAGTAGTGGTAGTTGCATGGAGAGATATCCGGCGAATACGGTGAGTGAGGCATGTGAACGTAGTCCAGCTGAGCAAGCTTATCCGTGCTTACTTGTTCCCGATAGGGTGCGGCGTTGTCGAAGAGGAGAAACTTCTTGAAGCGCTGCGAATGAATAAGAGCGAGTCGCCGGCCCATCTCTTCTATTTCGTTCACCATGGCCTTGTAGTTCATCGTAGTGCTCTTGGGAAACAGTTTCCGGTAAACCGATCCATGGGCGCAGACCCAAAAGCTCCATTCGGGCCCAACTATAGCCTATACCCTTGCTTTGCGCCATCTTCTTTGCCGACCTTCGGTTGCGCTCTAGTGTCAGCGCAGCCTTTGTTGTATTATTGTATACCTCCTCGCTTTTTGATGTTTCTATCGCTTCAGACAAGAAATAACTGCCCTCCCAATGTGCCAACTGTGTGAACAGTATCTCGGCCATCTGGAAGGCGACAGCTTCCTGTGGGGCGGTAGGATACGCTTTGATTGCAGTCGATTCTAACACCGAGCGAAACTCTTCTACCGTTTGCTCAGTATAGTCAAGCCTCGCAGTTTCGCTATTGCTCTTACCTTACCACGTTACCGTCTTCCTGCAATCCTTCCTTCATTGCCTCTACCATTTCTTCAAAAGTTCCATCCTTGAGGCTAACTGGCAGTACCTCGAATGTTACGAGCGCACGTTTCCTCAAGAAGCCTTCGAATAATTGTATGAGACTCTTATCATCCATTGTGGCTTTCGGTAACGGATGATGAACTCGTCCAAGTACATACGAAAACTTTGTTTACCATTTCCCTATATGGTTCGAGTGGGGGTAATGTAGCTGTTCGCAGATACTCTGTTAACACACTCTCACTCGCATTCCCACCTCCATTCAAATGATCTGCTCGCGTACCTGTCTTCGCGATGTGTACGGTTTGCATCCCGTTCCCGCTCGAGCTTCCTCTGGGCATAAGCGAAGAGCACATGTGGGTCGAGTCCCTCGAGAGCCTTGTATCCTGCACATCATAATTGGAGCCAATTTTTGCGAATCTTTGCCACTTATTGCTTACTGTTGAGTGCTTACCTTGTGCAACGTCCTGCGACACGTGGGTTTTCCCCCCTTTGAGATGCTCAGCTAACTGTTGCTCCTGAAAATTCTTTTCAATTATTTCTCTCAAGCTAGTGATTTCGCTCTGTTGTTCTTTTCTTGCTAACTCTTTCAGTCGATGGTCTATCTCATTCTTACTACAGTTAGCTATAGAACAGATGCGGTCAAGAAGCGTTTTTCGGCAAGTTTTTCGTCAAGGCATGCCTCTAACTGTTGCACCGTGGTCAAGTTAGCGATTCTCAATATTTCTAACACGCCCCCTTCTATGTCACCTGTTCGGCCGATTTTTTCATTACACAGCTCATGCACCAATCTTTCTACCTCTTTTCTTATTGTTTCCTTAGCCACTTTTACTTGCCCATCGATTGTATCCCTTGTTCTGTCCCTTATTGGATCAGTAGTCCTGAGGATCTCGCTCATCGCTTTTTCTCTCTCCACTGTTATTATTATCAAGTTCTTATGGTTTACTTTCAAAAACTCGTTCGTCTCTTGCATTGTTGAATAATTCGGGTTCGTACGTTAGGTGTCTCCCTGAGTTACGGTAGCGGTCCGCCGCAGCCCGCCACTGCCCCCGATTACGGTAGCATGGGGTGTTGTTGAGCCCGCCTTAGACGCTGTAACGTTTGAGCAGAGCAGACTTTCTGCGTAGGATGGTGATTGAGGACTTCAGCCGTTTTTTTTGCTCTGCTTTCTATTTGCATTTCTGGTATTCATATACTTTAGGGCGTTGACTGACACCCCGGAGGGGGGAGGGGGAGCGTTCGCCTTGTAGTGCAGTTTAGCGAAAGCAGTAAAGATTGAATTATCCACTTTCACATGGTAGTAAAAGTTAAAAGTTTTGCTTTATGTTTGTTGCTGTTAAAGCAGAAGCGGCAACAACCTTAAGTGATGCCTTGAGAATAGAAGTCCTCGCTTCTCCTATCCGGTTGAGCACAGGAGTCTGACGTGATACCAATCAATAAAATTATGCTTCGCGGTTAATGACTATAAATATGTGCTGTCAGTTTTTCAGTCGAATCAAACTAAGTACTTCCTTTAGATGCTAAATGAGTTCCGAACGCAGCACAAAGATGCTCCTCGAAGTGAGCTAGGGAATGAGATAATGTTACTGGAGGAGGGCTCAGCTAAGGAGAGTCTTCTCACCAAGTGATTCACCGTCCCAGAATGACCCCTCCAAAGCAGCAATGCGCGCTCTGCTCAACTCACCTCATCTCGAAGGGAAATCTCGTCCGAGACGGGCGCAGCACCCGCTCAGAAAATTTTGAACAAGTTACTTGCAAGCTGCATGCAGGTCATAGATTGCCTCAAACTAGTCATTTGTAAGCTGCTGCAAGCTAGCACAAAATCTCGCATGTAAGTTACACGAAGACCCGTGCTAGTCGGGGGTCGAGCGTTCTATCCCCTCATCCCCCTGGCCCGCCCACCCCCAACCCCCTGCAATTGCTCGAGAGTCTAGTGGCTGCCTTACGAGATAGTGGAGACGCAGACATTTGCCACGCCTCTGTTTAAAGGGCGGGGGATAGAATGCCACTCCGCCGTGCTAGTCATTCGTAAGCTGCTGCAAGCTAGCAGAAGATGTCGCATGTAAGTTACACGAAGACCCTGTAAGTCATAGGTAACCTCCTTCTAGTATAAATTTAGTTTAGATCTAAACCAACGCATTATAAATGTATTCGTTCACATGGACCTTGGTCCTTTATCTTTTGTGAAAATTTAATAAACGGTAAAAAAATAAACGGTAGCATAAGGATTTCGACTGCCAAATTTTGCTAAAAATAAAACTCGACCTTTGCTTTATACTAAATAATATTGCGTGGTGCAATCCTAGAGTGGATGCGAGGTTACAGCACAAGCTATGACAGCTGTCATCAGATTTTCACTAATCTCTACCATTAACCTTCATTTCCATTTTTAACGTTTGTTTTTAATAGCAACAGTCTAATCCAAGAAACTCATGAAGATAGTCCTATTGTGGTGTAAAGAATGAAGAATGGGAATTCGAATGACATGAAAGTGCCGAATGGGGACGACGAGAAAATTTCTGCTTTGCCAGATAACTGCCAATGCAAATTGCCTCCATGGATCTCCACGCCAGCGCTTTCCTACTTGGTGGAGGTGGCTTAAATATGTGCATGTGTAGATCCTTCACAGCAACGCTTATTTATTTCGTGTTCTCCGCACCACACTGCTACTATTAAAACAAATTTTAAATATGAAAAAGTAAAAGGCTGATGGAAGTTAATAAAAACCTGAGGTCTGATAGCCTTGTACTGTTAGACGAGAACAAAGATGTATTGTGAGGTATTTCAGGGTATTGTATAATAAAAAGTGTCACAGAACGAAATTTTACTGACTACGAGAAGGACCATTCTGGAAATCAATGATTGAAAACACATCCAACAACAAAGTGCCCCGCTAATCGGCGTGACGCTGACAGAATATGTGCAATACTGTTCCAGAGAAAAAGCGATATGCTGCACACATCCACGGTGCACCCTCCTCTAGAATGGATCCCCCAAAACTGTTGGATGTGGAATAAACATGGGACTAGCCAATTTTCCAAACTAGCACCATCTTCTCTTTTCTCAGAAACATTTCCTTTCTATTCAAAATCGTATTTATATTAATGATACATCGCTATAGCTATGTCTTCATTGCTTTATATTTTACAAGTGCTCCGACACGCCTAACGGCGTGTCTCGCACTTGCGCGTTTCGCGCGATTTTGCAGCATCACTGACCTAGGAAAGTAGTTTTTGTAAAAGATAAAACTCGCTAACATCTAGGACCTGGTGCGTAGTTTATCGGCATCAAGCCGGCCAGTAACGTCATGGGTTTGTGTTGCGCAGTACTTCTGTCCCTCAGGTTGCTCCTCCATAACCGTTCTCATACTCAACAGCTAGCGTTTCCAGAGATCGTTGGCATGTCTTCCGAAGCCAGCTTCCCGTGACTCGTTTCTTCTTACTGGATCTAATTGCTGGTGCGCGTTTACTGGTCTTTCCTTCCCTCTTTAGTCTCCCACTTTCCTGGTTCCAACTCCTCGCCCACTTCTTTGTTTCCACTGTTGACCCCCTACTGGTCTCTTCCTGCTGGTTCTCCTGTACTGGTCCCTCCTCCAGGTTGTTCCTTTCCTTCCCGGTCCCTCCAGGTTGTTCGTTTCTTTCCTGTTCGCTCTTCTGGTCCCCTTACTGCTCTTCTCCACCACCGCCCCCCCCCCCCCTAGTTGTCCTAACATGCTCACGGCATCGACGTCGGTGATACGATTCAGAATCAGGACGCTTGTTGCGCGACGTAGGGGCCCGTCTTCTGGACCCAGAAGCGCAGAAGGCAGGTCTTCCGAATCCAGAAGCTCAGAGGCGTGCGCAGTCGCCATTGTGTGAGCATGAAGAGGCTATGCATATGGCAGATTCCTTGTTCTCCGTATGAATTCTCCTACGGCTCCCTTCTTGCTTCCTTGTCTTGGTCCCTTCTTCCAAGTAGATCCCTCCCTCCCTCGGGATCCGCCTTACTACTCTATCCTAATTAGGTAGCCCTCCCACGATCACGACAAGACGACGGCGAGCGACCTCATTGCGCGACATCGGTGTCACATCTTCTGAATCCGGTCTCCCTTACTTGTAACGGATCCCTTGCTCATCCTTCTTACTGCCCCCGCCACCCCCCCCCCCCTAATTGGTAACTCCCTACTGGACTCTCCTTATTGTGTAAACACTTCTTGGTTCCACCCTCCCCCCATCCCGATGCCTCCTGAGCCAGGTCGCTCCCTCATGGTTGCTCTCGATTGTCCACCCTCGAAGTCCCCCTTCTACTATTACTCCCCCCCCCCTTTACTGATCTTCTCATGGTAATGGTACGAAGTGGACGGCACGGCTTCTGAATCTGGGCGCTCAGAAACACGCGTAGGTGCTGTTGTGTTAAGCAGTAAAGGGCAGCGCGTCTGCTGCAGCAACATCCCACGTTTCATAGCAAATTTTTCCCGCGCTGTACATAATGAGGTGCATCTCACTTAGGTTAGATCACTCGGCCGCCCCGCTGTGGATGATGCGGCGTATCTCACTTTGGTTAGATCACTCGAGGGACAAACTTTTATATATAGGTGGTGCTATTTTAAGAAAAACAAGGGCGTAAACAAAGTCGGGGGAGGGTCAGCACGTTTTGGGTTCTCTGGATGTTATAAAAGAACGTAAGTATGCAACTCTCTCTAGACTTGCTTAAACCCTTCATTCGCATTAGAATGACTACATCACTGAGAGAAGGTTCCGAAAAAAAATTCAAAATTCATTTTTTTCAAATTCAAAATTAGAAATTGGCAAATCAACCAGAATGCATGCTATCATCTCTATTCATTGTTTCATACCAACGGCCTCTCGGCCTCTCAGCCGCATTGGCAGCATCTTAACGGCTTCGCCGCGGTAATAACTTCTCATCATCAATTGTAGTCTGCCACCTATGTCATGCTTTCCTTAGAAAGAAAACCTTAACTACGTCGATCGGGGCAAGTTATAAAGAAATAGAAAAAAATGAACGACATTCACAAAAATCGACTGTTTGACCAATATCGACTGACGGCGATCAATGCTTTGGAAACGAACTTCAGATTCGTGTCAAGCGACCTCGATTACCCCCAGGGCTGAAGTTTCGGATCGCTTGGATGACATCCACAGAAGATCGACAATTTGATCAATAAACAGGGGGTCGAGCGTTCTACCCCCTCATCTCCCTGGCCCGCCCACCCCCCAACCCCTTGGGCTTGCTCGAGAGTCCAATGGCTGCCTTACGAGATAGCGGAGACGCAGACATTTGCCACGCCTCTGTTTAAAGGGCGGGGGATAGAACGCCACTCCGCCAATAAACACACACACAAACTCACAGACACGCGCACACACACAGGAAATAAGGAAGGTGACAGAAGGAAGGGCAGGACTATCCGGCTCGGCAGAGCAGCTTCGGCGGAATGACGCCGCTCCGGTTTGAACAGATAAACCGCATGACCGCGCTCGCGTACGCTTCCTCAAACGCCGCGTGTGAGGACGAGTGCGTAATGTTTCAATCCAATTAGGCGCGAAAGATTTGCTTGCGCGAAAGCTTCTTGCAAGCTTGCACTGCAGTTAGTTGCGTGCAAGTTTAAAATTCCTGGGTGCAACCTTGCAAGTTAGTTAACCGCGAAGGATAAGTCGCAAGTAACTTATTTTCGAGGTCTAGAGGTGCAAGTAACTTGTTTTGGAGCTCATAAGGCGCAAGTAACTTGTTCAAGATTTTCTTAGCGGTCAGCCTACGGTAGTCGAGCGCGTCGCTCCGCCTTCTACAGTAGTGGAAGACACCTAACGTAACGCACCCCCATCTGCACGATCTCAATATTCAACTGACAGTCTAGGTACTTTCTATACGAATAACCGACGCTGCACGCGAAATTCGAAGGACTAATCGCGAATCAATTTACGGCTCGATTACGTATGACAAATCCAACATCAGTGCACACAGTCCACACTCTACTCTTTTGTACCGTAGCTGACCTCTTGGCTTAGTGATGGTTGCTGTGATCACCACTGACACTTCTTTTCCTGTGCACGGCGACGCTTTCTGCGTTCAAACCGCTAATAATCAGGAAACAGCGACGCCTTTTGCGTCCAAGCTGTTGTTGCTAATCCACTGCGTTCAAGCCGCTTTAGCTCCATTTCTAAGTGTGCACACGGCGACGAATCCACGTTCGTACCACCAGCAGTCCCTCAATAGCGACTACCCTTGAGTTCAAGCCGCTACGATTCTTCTCTTCTCTAAACCGCCTTCGGTTCGGCCCATGTACCAGCGGCTGGTATAGGCAGTTTAGGACGAAGTAGCCGAACTACTAATAGCACAGAGGCGATCTCTCGCCTGACACCTCCGGTTATAGGAAGACTATAGTAGACAAATTGTTCTAAGGAGACTTTATTGGTGCCATAATGTACCACGAAGACGGTAGCAGGACGGTGAGACGGCGACGGGCAGGAGCAGACTGACTGCCTTCCTGCGTTGGCTATATATCCTACCTGGGCGCGCCTAGCCCCGCGAGATCGTAATCTCTGACCACGCCTGTTGACTAGATGACCCTCTTGGGGTTAGCTGTGTGACCTACTGCACACTTTCACCATTCAAAGTCCCGTTAACTTCAAGTCTGGATGTAGTACCTTGTACGTAAAATGCAATTCCTTTGTAATCCATGTTTCTGACACGAATGGTCTTCTTTTTTTCTTCACCTTCATGCTTTATCTTTATGTTTCTGTTTCACCTCTTGTTGTTCACATGTAGCTTAAAACACATGTTGTAAATGGATGAATGCATCCATGCGAGGATTCCAGCGAAAGAAGAAATTCGGTCTATTCACTATAAATCTTTGTTCAGAATGCTGATCTTGGAAAGAAGACGATCTGGCGCAGTGCAAAGTTAATGGTCGAGCAGGTTGACGCACAGGAGATGAAGCCTGGCAGCGCAGTTACTTTTGTCAACTGGGGCAACATTAAGATTGTCTCTGTTAACAGGAAAGGTGACACAGTGTCAGAAATCCACGCCGTCTTAGATCTCGCAAATCTAGTGGGTGTAATTGAATGTTCTTTTCTTACTGTGATTTGTTGAGTCGAGGAGAATTGCTCATGAACTAAATTTCAGGATTTCAAAAAGACAATGAAGGTAACATGGATTGCCGAAGCCGAAGCACCCAGTGCTGCTTGTATTGCAGTTTTGACAGTGGACTATGACCACATTATCAGCAAGGCTATTATTGGGAAAGAAGAGGAGTGGAAGAATTTCATCAACTACGATTCCGTGGTCCGGTGTTGCTATTCCTCAAAAGCGTGTTTTGCTTCAAGTGTGTCGTCATAGTTTTTTTAGCACTACACCAAAATGCTTGGCGAACCAGCGCTACGAAATGTGAAGAAGGGCGATATCATCCAACTGCAAAGAAAAGGTTTCTATATTTGTGATCATGACTACCAGGCAAAAAGCGAACACAGGTAGGGAACACTCGCACCTCTTGTTTTTCTTGCTCTATATTCTGTGCAAGTGTCCTCGTTCTAGTGGGATGGAGTCACCTCTTCTGCTCATCTACATTCCAGATGGACACATGAAAGAAGTTCCTAATAAGGCTAAGCAGGTGAGCACGTTTTTTTTCCTAAGTAAGTTGCTTCACGGATGCCAGCTTTCTACATCCCATGAGGCCCCGATAATGCTTGGTAAAGAGCAATAGACTGGCGCATTTTCATAACAGCGTTTCATCTACAGTTGTAGAGAAGCGTGTCGGCGCTGCCGCTCTGCATAAATTGATTGAGGCTGAAGGATGAATTGTTTGCACATTAAAAGTCGAAGATCCCGATGTGCGTCACCTTATTCAGTTTGTCTAGGTTTTTATTGTAAAGATCTTTGTTTTAGGTAGAAGCGACAAAGCTAGCAGTTCAGAAACCACATGACCTACAAAAGCAGTACAAGAAAGCCACGGACCGGGAAAAGGAATGCAAGCCTGGAGATTGTCCAGATTCGGCTGCGGAGATTGCCGCAGCGGAGGAGAGTGCTGCACTTTTGCTGTACAAGAAGATAGAGGCACAAGGAGAGCTTGTTCGAGCAGAAAAGGCCAGCGATGCGAAATCGGTAAGGGGTGTAAAGGCCCCCACAGAGTTCTGCGGCATCGCCGCTCGCCGCAATGGTTAAGGATAGGGCAGGGACGCCGCTGGCGGCGAGCTCTGCGTCCCTGCCCTATGATGAAGGATAGGGCTGCGGCAACGCCGCATAAGTCTGGGAGGGCCTTAAGACATTCTGGCAGTATTCTAACAGAAGATTCACTGTTTCTATGGCCAGCCGGTTCTGACATTTCGGGTGCAAACAGAATTAGTATTAGCAAATTAGCAACTTTGTGTACCTTAGCTATACCTCTCCATGCAAACGAGCACACCTTTCAATGCGCGTTAAGACGTTGACGGCGAGAGCGATTTTCGCGTGTCTGGTGCGTGGGACGAAGCGCGCCGCACAAATGTGACACGACATATCGTGATCCGAACTTCGTGCAAGGATAAATTTTGGATCCAAACACGATGCTAATACTCGTCTCAACAGTTACCACCGGTTACCCCCCCCCCCCCTCCCCACGTCGTTAACTACGGTGGTCGTATCACAATGGTGAAAGAGACGGGAGGAATGTGTTCGATGTAGCCAAACTTCGTCTAGAAGGTTATTTTGGTGCTCATGACGAATCAGACGTACGTTTTTAAAATTTTAGCCAACTAGCGAGGATATGTTGCGATAGACATGGGTAACGCTCACCAACGCATACCTACCGCCACATATCCTGGCAACGACCGTTCTGCCTTCTGAAAGGGTTTCGAAATACTCGAAGCTTTCGTTGGTTTCCTTGATATCGGGATTCGAAACGCTCATGATCTTAATTTTCGACAGTGATTCTAGAAAATTACATTCAAACTTCACCAGTTACCTTTCAGCTATGTCATCAAAGCAGAGAAAGTAAGAGAAATTCAAAGGAGAAAAAGGAAACGAAGAGGGCTGCTAAGGAGAAAAGCAAGAAAAGCTTGATCGGAAATTATTACGAAAGTGAAACTGAACACCTTTCTAGAAAGCGGAGGAAAAATTTGTTCCCAGCTTCTCACATAACTCTTACACAGAGTGTGGGGAAGGTCGATGGTCCTGACGCGACTACCGATTAAGAGGGAAATCGGCTGTAAACGTTCAAAAGGACATCGGGATCGTGTTCAGCATCCTGAATAACCTCTCTGGACGAAGTCTGGATGGACTGCATATCACTCTTGTTAAAATAATAAACCGTCGCGCACCACTGCGCGACATCGTCCCACGGGACAGACTGGCTGTCGCGCACCATTCAGCGACAGTGTCTCAACGTATTGATAAGAAAATTGATGGAGATGTCCATCCTGGAAGAAAGAGTGAACATCCCTTTCTTAGGGCTTTAGCTTTAGGCTGGTAGTGATATAGCTTCAGTGTGCTTCACATATGCCTCCTTATGCTGCGCCGCTCTGATCCATATAAACGTGAAAACACGGGAAATCGTCACTAATATACACCTTGGATGTGCGTAGTAGCGTTGAATTCTGTACGTTCATCTCAGGAATCCACAAAGGCAGCGGTAACGAAGCTGCTTGAGCTGAAAAACGAGTTCAAAGTGCTGACCGGTCAGGAGTACAAGCTCGGTCAAGTCCCTACTGTGGGACATTCCGTCTCAGATGCATCTTCGAATGTGGTTGAGAGCGGTCATGTTCTTTACGCTGAAATCGAACTTCAAGGAGAAGTCGTTCGCAAAGAGAAGCAGAGAGATGCCAAATCTGTAAGTTCTTGTATAACATTGCGTTAGTCGCTTGTTTTCCTGCCATATATTTAGTTCATTCGAACACAAACGTTAAAGTCGGAACCTTTCATGCACTGTTTCTCTGCGGTGCCATTATCGTGTAGAATGTTGGAGAAATTGGAAGTGTTGGAAGTGTAGACGTCTGTGCACGTTCTTCCCCCCCCCCCCCCCCCGTTAGTGTGCACAGCCTGGCAGATATAGAAGTTAGCTGAGAGGTTTTCCGAATGTTTCTGACGCTTACCGAGTGCTGCTTTTCACTCTGAATTATGTAACGTGTTTAGCTTTGCGTTCGAAATACCGTCTGATTCCACTTCAGGAAAACTCCATAGCTGCCATTGCCAAGCTTCTTGATCTAAAAAAGCGGTTTAAAAGTCTAACTGGTCAAGAGTATAAGGCCGGCCGTGCTCCCGCTGTTGTCACCTCGACCTGCTCCACAACCGCTTTCAACGCATCTTTGTATAACGAAATTGAAGTTCAAGGTGATCTTGTTCGAAGGGAGAAGGCTAAAGCCCCTTTCATACTCGTCCGAGGGGCGGCGGCGGCGGCGGCCGCCGCTTCAGCAGCAGGTGGAGGGGCGGTGTCCGTTCTCGCCGCCTAGGGGTGGCGGCGGCCGCCGCCAGCGCTAATTGCGTTTGGCGCGCGCGTACGCGCAGCGGTCTCGTCTGTGCCGCCGCTCTCGCTGCCCCTCGTGGCCGCCGCCCGAAATGGCCCCAGCCATCTCGGGCAGCGGCCCCGGCGGCGGCGCCGCCAGGGGCGTGGCCGCGGCGACTTCGCCGCTGCCAGTATGAAAACCCCTCCACCGCCGTGGCCGCCGCTCGGACACGTCATCGCCGCCGCCTTCCTATGCTAAACCATTGGACCGCCGCCGCCGCCGCCGCCGCCGCCACGAGTATGAAAGGGGCTTAAGGCGCCTTTTATACTCGCGCCGCCGCGCGGCGCGGCCTGATGGTTGACATAGCTATCGATTTTTCGCGCCGCCCGGCGGCACCGCATCGCATTCATACTCCGCCGCCTCAAAACACCACACTTGACGGAATTTTGGGTTACGGTATTCGGCGAATCGCGGCGCTGGAGGGAAGGACGCGGCGCGGCGCGATCAGCTGCGGCAGACTCAGTGTGGAGTGGGAGATTCACCACCGAGATGAATCATTTGCTGTGTACTCCTTGTTTTGGCTCCTCAACTAACAAAACAAAGAAGGTGTAGCAAAATTATGGCACTATTGCACCTTTAGGACTCCAGAGGTTTATGAGAGGTCGAAAAGGTTTTTTGACCAAACTTCTCCAGGGGGGGGGGTGTTATTTAGGGTGCTGGCCACGAATCTGATCCGTTTTCGGTGACCGTTGCCATAGTCACCCGTACCTTTCGTAACATAGGAAGGGGATGGAGATCTGTAGACATTCACGAAGTTTTACCTACTACGCTAAAGATATGTTCAGTGAACAATGACCACGGAATTGCAATACGCGAGAGAATTCTGAGCGATTCTCGACAAAGAGTACCTTCCAGCAATTTTACTTATGAACCTGCACATTTGCAAAATAAAGAGTCGTTTAGTGCCATTTGCATTGCAGGGGACTCGAATCAATACCACACCAATTTCAACCGTAGGTTGAGCAGACGACTTCGACCCCAGCTTTAAGAGAGGATTCGTCGTTCCCCACAGGATCCCCACCACTAACATTAGTCAGATACATTCCGCTGATCGGCCAGACGAATTCTTTCTGTTTTGGTTCTTCAATGACTCATGGACCGTCTCTTCCGTCGTCCTTTATGGCGCACGGAACGTAGTACGTAGAAGTTGGTCGCCGCGCGTCGCTGACGCTCCCCTTTCTAACTACAATCGCGCAGCGGCGCGTCAAACTCGGGCGCGGCGCGACTGGCCGCGCCGCGTCCCAAATTGACGCGCCGCTGCGCGGCGGGAGTATAAAAGGCGCCTAACGATGCAAAATCGGTAGGTTTTTGTACGATATTAACTCGCTCTTTTACCAGGTCTACGTGTTAGGTATCTCGTTTGTCGCCGTTATAATAGGGCTTGTATTCTTCAGGATGCGGCCAAGGCTGCGATTTTCAAGCTGCTTGAATTAAAAAAGCAATATGAGGAATGCACTGGCCAGCCATACAAACCAGGACAAGCTCCCGCAGTTACTACCTCGAGCAAAAAATCGTCCGATAGTCTCCGTGAAGACATAAAAGCCCAAGGTGAACTGGTGCGGAACGAGAAGAAGAAGCTTGCTAAATCGGTAACATTCTGAGCGATAAGCCATTAACGATCTCCATTTTTGCGAACTGCGTTTTGATTTTGTTAACCTATCGGTTAAGGATACATCGAAAGCTGCCATACAGAAGCTTCTTGAACTGAAAAAGCTCTATAAGGAAAGCACTGGAGAGGAGTACAAGCCGGAGTAAATGTAATAGTTCTCAAAATTTCCTCGCTGTATTTTCCTAATTCTTTGTATGCGCACGTGCCCCTTTGTCCTACAGGAACATTCTGTTGTTATTAGATTTCTTTTCGGCAGTAGATTTTTCTAATGTTACCCTTCCGTTTTAGGTTTTTGTTGCTAAGCGTTGTTGATCGCATTATATAAACGTTTTTATTGGTGGCTTTTCGTTGTTGGACATCTGTTTTACATTCAAGCTACGTCTATTTATGCCCCTCTTTCGTACTTTTTGCTGAGGTGTAGAGTACTTACGATTAGTAGGAACCTTGAATGATTGTCTGTGAATTAGTGCGCTAGCGTGTGTCCCCATGTTTAACGATTCTTTTCAGTATGTACTAGTCTTCAATCGCATGTTTCGTTGCATGATGCTCCTCCTGATAATCACGCTGCTATGTGGCGGTTCGTTTTAAATCCTCATGACTCATGGAAGGTCACGAACTTTTTAAGAATCATTCCCTTCGTGTAGGTGTAGTATTTCGTTAAATACGCGATCGGTCTGTAGGACACAGTTATTTCAGCTCAAAACGGAGTGCTGCAAATTGTGTGTATGCTTAAGAAGTGACGCGGAAAATGCCGGCGTACATCTGTTGGGAGTGGCATACTGGGGTGCGCAAGGTACCGCCTTATAGGGAAGTGCATGAACTTCTCTTAAAGATTCTCAACGAGACCTATATGATGTTGTAGGGCATGAGACGAGGATCACAGAACCGTGTTTCGTTTTTGCTACGGGGTGGTGCGAAAATAGCACACAATTGTATCTCTTTAGGGCGGGCCGGTAAAAAACAGACACCTGGGCTGGCCCTTCGTGCTCTGAACACAACTTACAAAAGGTTTGGAGCTCAAAGTTAGATTATAGTAATGTGATAATTTCCGACGATTCCTAGCTGAAGCTGCTGAGTATATCCAAGTGACTGATTCACAACGGCGGTGGCATTGACTGGTTTGTCGAGTGGATAGCGATGCGGACTTACGGGAGGGAGTCGAGGGTTCGATTCTGGGGGATGATAGGGGATTTGGTGGGTGGTCTATTCTCATTTGTTCAAAAGGAGAGTGCATTTTGGCTTCGGTGGGTACCATCTTACTGAGTAGCGGTGAGTAAGGAGGACGAGGTCACGACAACCGATTTCGCCCTGACCTCGCATATGGGAATTATTTAAGCTGCTGGCCACGAATCTCTCATCTTTTTCTGAATTATCGCTTTTCTGGCACTACTTTGCATCTTAAAGTCGAAGGTTGAAAAATTACTCTGGCCACATTGGAGAAGGAAGCGGTTCTATAACGTAGACATCTTCAGTCACCCGTATCTACCGTAACGTACCGTCCCGGCCGAAATTTTAAAAATAGATATCATATCCGTAATCAGCACCCCAAATAACGCCCCTGTGCGGTGTTTGAGCGTAATTTTCTTTTTCGAGCTCTCCTCGACCTCATGTCATGAAAGCCAAAAAATGCTGTGCCGGTTATTCTGCGTGCTTCACTCCTAGTTTATACTTACGCCGCGTCGCGGCGCGGCACCACGATCACCATAGATATCGATTCTTCGCGCCGTCTGATCGATATCTATCCCGACTATGGCGCCGCGCCGCGCAGCGGCGCAACTACAAACCTGGACTTACTTACATATACCAGTCGTAACCTTCTGTGTTGCACTGAAAGTTGCGAGAAGAATAAAAAGCAGTCTGTAACGAAATCCGAAGAACGGTGAGCATGTCTTGATGATGGTTCAAGTCAAAAGTTGTCGATCATGTTCGCAAATGAGATGATAGCGAAAAACACTTCCAAAACTAATTGAGAACATTCCAAAGAGGTCATATGAGGAGAGCCTTTAACGGGACCTTCCTCAGCGAGACAACCGCGACGTCACTCCACATGACAAAACCATCTCCTTCCACATCTGACAACAGGGTTACGAAGCGCATACGGTACCCTACCAAAGCCAAAATAGTCTTCTTTTGAAAAAAAGGGAGTACACCACCCAGGAAATCCCCTATCATCCTCCGGAATCGAACCCTCGACCCCCTCCCGTAAGTCCGCATCGCTATTCACTCGGTCATCCAGTCGTACCACCATCGCTGCAAATCAATCACTTGTATCTACCCTGCGGCTTCATCTAGGAAACGTCGGAAATTACCATATTATAATCTAACTTTAATTTGAGTCTCAAACCTTTTGTAGGTCAAGTTCTGAGCACGACAGGACCACCAGGTGTCTTTTATGCCTTATCTGCCCGCCCTGACGTGATACCATTTGGTGCAATTTTCGGACCCCAGTGGTCCGTAGCAAAAACGAAGCGCAGTTCTGTGATCCTCGTCTTATGCCCTACAGCATCATATAGGTCTCGTTGAGAATCTTCGGGGAAGTTCATGGGCTTCCTTGTTAGAAGCAGTCGCTGTACAACAGCGGTCATGTATGCTGAGTATACAGAATCTTTGCTAAATCGCGATTTCGTTTGGAAGTGACAGGTGTCAGAATGCTTGACTTCGCGTTGGGGCGGAATGTTGCATGATCTGTTGGTGCGAAATCTATCCGATATTCGCGTTCTTTACTAATTAAATACAGCATGAATGAGGTCTTCAATGCGGTCACAGAATTCCTGAGGAATCTAAATGAAACCCAGTACCATTAATAGGCTACCTACTACGCCCGAAACGCTAATGCCAGCAAGGAAGGGAGCTGAAGTTTTGGAGACTTCGATTACAGTTCGACAGGGACGGTTTCATACCTCTTCTTGTCAGTCAGAAGGTCACCAAAGTGGAGTACCTCAAACAGCTGAAGCATACCTTTTATGTCCTACCTTTTACCCTTTTGTGCCTCTAATTCTTTTTACGCTATTTGCATAGTAGCCACAAGACCGTAGAAAAAAGAGACAATCGAAAGGATAGGATGCACTACCTGGCTGGTACAACTTTGCATATGGGAGCGCTGTACTAATGCATCTCTTCTGGTTTTGATTGAGAGTAGTGCAAGCAGTGGCGTTAAAACTTCTAGTTTCTGGTTGATTGTAAGGCTACCACCTGACCACAACTGATTGTAATCAACGGTGTTGGCTCCTCATTTCAAGGCAAGAAACGCTATTAAGTGTACTCTGCTATCGGAGCTATTCTCGAGCTTACCCAGGTCCTGATTTTGCTGAAACATGAGGGTCTATAAGTGTCGTTTTTCATCTAATCAGCTTTAGTACCAGTTGAGTTTTGCATTTTTAGTAAATGGAGCTGGTGGAGAGGGTCTTTCTGAGGATATCTATGTGACAATCCCTGTATCGGAAGGTGTTGCAGGCTATCGATTATTTAATGGCACTCATCAATTTGGCTTTCACAGTATGTTCTCTTTAGCTCTTTCAGCCTGATCCAGTTGTAGACCTTGATTTACAGGTTGTTTTGTTGTAAATACCTTCTTAAAAATCATGTTTCATGCACCAAGCCGGACTCGCGTGGTGTGCTGGTACGAATGGCAAGGAACGAATCGGCAGGCTTGCATGACTGCTGGCGTACTCGATTTAATGGATATCTTGGGAAATACCATATCATAATTTCTGTCGATATGATTGATCGGTTGGGTTCCTACTGCGCATTGAAAGCGTATCCTGTCCATAAATGCCCTTGTTATTAATCTGGAAGATTGCCTTCAAAATGTGGTACAGTTTTAACCTGTTTCAGTTCTATGGTCCAGGAAATCCTGAAGTCGGAATGCATTGCCGGCTTAATTATTGTTGATCCAGATCAGCATATTGAATATACAGATCCTCTTTCTCATGACGGGATTTGTCCAAACCGCTACAGCGGTAAGATATCTTCCTTCAGTATTTTCTGCTATAATCAAACCTTAAGCGGTTTGGAAAGTTCACTGTTATAAAGTGGGAGCCTCTGCGTGCAGCAGTTTGCGGAGACCTTGTCATAGTGAGTGTTTCAAGTTGACGTAATAGTTGTTAAGACATTTATGGAGACAGCTGTCCCTCCTCGAACTCATGGAATGAACGAGGTTTCGTTTTACCGGAGGGACTGCGCAATGTCGACTGGAAGATGCAGATCCTATATTTGCACAACAAGACCCACGTTGAGACTATAAAGAAGGCAAGTTCGAGAACCATCATGCATTTTCTCCTCTTGTTTGCCAGTTCTGAGATAGTAAAGCATTTGTCAGTCAGTTTCAGTGCCATGACTTGTACAATGTGCCGGTGAATGGCTCTCCATCAGTATCGTTCCCTTTTTGCGCTGCTTCGTTCGGAGTATTCAGTACAGCGGCTGGCTCCAGTGAAATATGCCATCGAAGGAGCAAGCCTTGGTCGCGCTTATTTGATCTCTCCATTGAGAATAGGGAGTGCGTCCAACCTTCCTTTCTATTTTTCCGCTTATAAAGGAAGCTCTTGGTTATATAATTGTAAGGTACTACTGTTTCAGTGATCTGTGTAGTCCTCTTGTCGGTGTCAATATTCTGGCTTATCTACCTCCAAAAGTCTACAACAAAACGGCAGCCTCGCATACTGCTAGATATCTCATGCTCACTGCGCGGGTAGGCCTACAAACTAATGCACATTCGATTCGGAATTCTTTTTCGAATCTCGATTGATTTGAAAAAGGTACTAGCGAGCTGATGCCCGTATCGCACCGGCAAGGCATCTTAAAATGGGACTGGTCTAACGGTCGTGTAGATGTTAGAGTTCCACAAGCATGTGAACGTCGTTGCGGAGACGAGCCCGTTAAGCACCGAGAAAAGAAACTTATGCTGATCTTAATTACTTTGCATTCAAATCTTCAGATGGATAGCTTTGGATTGATTCCTGAAATATCTCCTGGAGAAATCAGTGTCGTTACATCTCTCATAGCCCTTCTGGCAACGGCTCAAGCGATGGGAAGGCATTATGACGTCTTCGAAAGAGCGGCTATTGCTTCCAACCGTTTCGTGATTGTGGCCTTCTTCGACGGGGTTTGTGTCATCTTACATTTGTTTCCTGATCGTGAACGTAATGATAGCGACTTCATTTTTAGGAGTCATTCGACTACATCGGAAGTAGCGATGTCGCGTACGATATCAAGTAAGATACTTCTCCTTCTAGACGAAACGGAACAGTTCGATGTTTTTCTATGAAAAAACTTATATTAGAAATGGGGAGTTTCCGCGGAAGTTGCTGAGCAAGTTCAAGGCTCAACTTGATCCCATAGTGGGGTCACAGTTGGATGGAATCGTTGAAGTGCAGCAACTGGGAACAGGAAACGGTGCCTTGACAGCTCACGCCGATGGTCACCAGGTGCGAAGTGGAAAGGTGAGTCGAACGCTTCCTGACACTAACCAGTAGGGCATATGCACGCTTGCTCATTTTCGTGAACACTGCAACAATCGAAACAGAGATATCGACTTAGATTTCTTGCCATAGTTTTCTATAAATCCAGGTGCAAGTATCAAGCTTATAAAAGCGTACTAAGCGCTTGTGTTGCTTAAAGTTTCCGCAACACGCCCAAAGGAGTTTTGCACGAAGAATGATCTTTCTATGCAGCTTGCTTTCCTGGATAGGCTTTCCGTGACCGTATTTGTTTCGCATTTTTAGAGGTGCCCTCTAAAGTGGATTGGATCCAACGTTAGGCCCATAACTATGCTGACGTCAACAATCCTTCTATTTGAATGACTCTTTCTGTGGCTTGTATGCGAAATCTGCCCCACTGATGCAAGAATCCGTTCTCTGCCTGTGAGTCGAATGTCAAAGATGTCAAGCGTAGCTACATAATAAGACCAGCCGATATATCAAGGAAAGGACGTCCCATGGAACGTCAAGTGGAGACCAGGGTCATTAGAAAGAGCTCGGAATGCTAATTACGAATATGGGTGTCAAAAATTGCAAAGTGAAACTCCTGAGCGAGTTGTAATGTTGAAGTTGGTTGGGCATCATCACATCATGATTTATCTTCGAAATGACCTTTCATTCTAAATTATGACACCTGTTTGATTAAATAACCGCTACAACTGTCTTACACGTCTACTGCTTGAAGGCAAAAACATTTGCTAGGGTGACATCTTTATTTACTATTTCGCACAAATGAAGTCGAACTCATCCTGAACAACTGGAGGTCTTTATAACAACTTTGTCTTTCATGGAACAGCAAAAAATGTGTGAAGCAAACGTATTCTTCACACACTGCGCATCTTCTACGTGCAGCCTCGCTACAACCAGCAACAAAACGGTAGATCATACCAAGATCAAACAAGAATTCACCGGGAGTGACAAGCATACCTGGGTGATTATTAGTACACCCTGCTTATACCATGAGTGCTCCAAAAGGTTTGAAAACTTAAGGGCAGAGAACATCCGGTAAATCTGCGACTGATCCATCAGTAGGTTGTCTGGAACTATTTTAACTTCGCAACTTCAAAGGTCAAGGAGAGGTCGAAAAAATTCGTTAGCCTAAACTTCGCCCTCTGGGGTTACTTGGGGTGCTGATGGCGAATCTGACATCTATTTTCAAAATTTCGCTCGATTATGGTTTGCGGTAGCGGCAGAAATTACTCACTCGCACCGCCTCCTACCGTATTCCACTGTAGTATCTAAAACGACTGTCAGATTCGTGACCAGTACCCAAGCAACACCCATAGAGGAAAATTGGGCAAGATCCTTGAACATGATCTCAACAGCATTAGTCATCCGTACCTACCATAATCGGCCGAAATTTCAAAAACGGATGTCAAACTCGTGGTTGACACCCCATATAGAACCCTTGGGCGAAGTTGGGGTAAAAAAATATTTTTGGACACCTTTTCTGCAAGTGATAGCCACTCGTCCTCGGCAAGTAGTACATGTAACGATAAAACCCGTCGAAAAATTCTGAGGGAGCAGGATAGATGTTGGAAATGTTTCTCAGATAATCACAACAGCTTTGAATGCCAACAGCTAGATTGTATGCAGTGCGAGCAACACCACGACTTATCCTTATGTTCAGAATGGAATCCGGACCTTCAGTAAATCCTGAAAATTAGGACTATAGTCAGGATTGCCGCAATGCAAATGCGACCTATCCTTATAATGCCGAAACGTACACGGTAGTTCACCAATTTCCTATGGTACACAATGGAGACACCACTTCACAGCTGGTCCTAGTGACAGCTGAGGGCAACATTTGGAACCACAGAAAGGAAACGTACCAGAACGCTCTCTTTTTCTATGATTCCGGGACACAAAAAACTCTTATTGAAGAGTCATTGGCCAGAGATCTCGGTCCACCCTTGGAAGCCACGGAATTATGTACAACCAGACGTTCAGCGGCCTACTGGCCGCCAAACGTCTGGTTGGGGGCTTCGCCCCCAAACCCGTAGAATAGGACGCCCCGACCGTCTTCTTGCCCACTCTAGGCCTTTCCTCATCCATGAGAGTAAAAAACCGGTATTGCTATATAGAATATATAGTGGGATACGGTAGGACAGAATCTTCAAAACTGCTCCTATGGGGCCTACCCACCCTCCATCGCACGTCCACGATTCATTCTCTGAAGTACTCGTGGCGTAAATAGCGAGGAACACCTAGAGAGCCTTACTCCGAAGTGCTTATTCTGCGGAAACACAAATTTATTTATTTATTTATTCTGTACGTGGACAGCCACGCGATACAATTAAGAAATACAGTTAGACCAAATACAAATCAATACACAACAGCGGTAAATTCGATAAGTGAATTTAGTTTATACAACAAAGCAAAAACATCAAAAACAACAGCAAACTATAAAGTTTCCTGGAGATACCTGTCAGCTAGTTTTTTGAATTGCCTTAGACTGCTTGGTAGGTTATATTTCTTGGAAAGCTTCAGAAATTCAACACCCGCTCGATTAGTGAAAATGAGGATCTTACATTAGTTTTAGCAGTGGGAACTTGGATTTTCCATTGGCCACCCCTTGTGTTAGAAGGAGAGACCGAATAGAACTCCTGAAGAGGAAGGCGTACCATACCATTTATCAACTTATAAATCATGACTAAGTCATATTTTTTCTACGATACGAGAGAGTACGTAGGTTAAAGATCTTATTTCTCTGTGATGCTGAAGGTATGGTGTTGTAATTATATCCGTGAATTCTTATCCAAAGCTTCCTTGTGAAGCTGTTTTGCACTGACTCAAGTCTAGCTACTTCACGTCTACATTTAGGACTGAAAACAGTGCTACCATACTCTAGAAAAGGCCTAACGTACGATTTGTAAGCTAACACCAAATGCTCAACTGAGTTTGTTCGCAGTGATTTATATAAGCTGTGAACGATTCGTTCAGCCTTTTTTGCTGCAAGATCACAGTGTTCCTTAAATGAAAGACTTGCATCTAATGTAAAACCCAAGTCCCGCAAACTGACAGCATTGCTAAGCTGAAGATCGCCGAGATAGTAGCTGTTCCTGTTACCATGTTGCCCAAGATGAAGTACATGTGACTTTTGCGCAGATAACGGCAGTTCCCAGTTTGCTGACCAATCAGCAATAGCGTTTATTGCGGATTGAAGAGCAATGTGGTCATTCGCACCGCTCACATTCTTGTAAATCTTTATATCATCAGCAAACATTTTACATGTGACACCAAATTGAGTGACCAAGGAAGGAATTTCCGAGGTATACACAGAAAAAAGGATTGGAGATAAAACACCTCCCTGAGGAACTCCACTGGTCACAGGAAAGGATTCTGAGAAAGATTCATTAATCCTCACCTGGAACGACCTGCCAGTTATGAAATTTTTTATCCAATTAGTTACCCTGGGATGAACACCTAGCTCTATAAGTTTAGCAACAAGTCGTTGGAAAGGAACTTTGTCAAAAGCTTTCATAAAATCAAAATATATTACGTCGACATCAGTTTTGTGCTCAAGAGCCTGTGTCCAGTCATTCAGAGTTGATAACATCAACGTTTCAGTGGATCTGCCGGTTCGAAAACCGTGTTGATCATTGGGGATTAGCGCATCTGACTCAAGAAAGGATACAAGAGAAGATTTGACTTTTCTTTCAAACAATATGGAGAAAACTGAGGTAATACTAATAGGACGATAGTTAGACACAAGGTGATGGGGGGTTTTCTTGGGAATCGGTGTAAGAAATGCATGTTTCCAAATGCAAATGAAATCTATTGGTATTGGTAGATCGATGCAGTTCACAGTCCGACGGGAATAACATTACTCCGACTTCCTTTAAGGCTGGTCACTCCTGTTGAGGTCCCCGGGCATCTCGCCCCCCCCCCCCGCGACCGCAGTCTCAGCGCACGAGCCCTGTTTTGTTTCGCGTCTGGTGAATCGCCACACCCCGGAGTCTTTTCCCTAGTCCAATCTCGCAACCGCTGTCGCTTCAGCGTTGACACTCAGTGTCAGCGCTGCAAGCGTCAGCTTCACGGAATGAGCTCGGTCATTCCGTGAAGCTGACGCTATCGCTCCTGAGAGATAACATAAGTAAGATAGGAAAGCCCTTTCCTTAACCAAACCAGCCAACCGATCAGCTGAGCGATGGTTGGCAGTGGTACAATGCCGACACCAGAGAAAGAAAGAACGAATGCCTCTCATCGCAAACATGTCCTGAGCCTGAGAGTGACGCCCCGCCCCGTGTTTGACGCACTGCAGCCACTAAGCACTAAGAATCAAGTAGTACACACTCGTTGTTACCCGAAGGCTTTAAAAAACCATCTGAAAATCTCACGGATGCTGTGCAAAGTCTTATCTGTGGCACGTCTTCTGGACCCGGATACACACTGGATAGCGTCTGTAACACATTTGCTGAGTCCCGGTGCATATGTCACGACGTCTGCGACACGTCTTTTGCATCCCGACACAGCTAACACGACGTCTGTAGCACATTTTCTGACGGCACGTTGGACGACACAGAGAAAATACTGGTCCCCTTATTGGTCCCTTTCACTGATCCCTTCACTAGTCCCTTTTACTGGTCCCCCTTTAATGGTTCTATTACTGGACCCTTTACTGAACCCCCTTTAATGGTCTTCCCTTTAATGGCTCCCTTACTGATCCCCTCTTGACTGGTAGTTCACTGCTACCTCATTTATTGGTCTCCCTTCACTGGACCTCCCATCTTCACCGTTCCGCTTTACAGGTCCCCCTTCACTGGACCCTCTCCCCCTCCTTCACACCTTCACAGGTCCCACCCTCACTGGTCTCCCATTACTGGTCCCTCTTCACTGGTTCCCCTCTATTGTCTGCCCTTTTCCGGTTCACCCTGCACTGCCCCCCCCCCCCCCCCTCCCCTTCGTCGGTCCCCACTACTGCTCCCACCTTCACTGGACCTCCCTTTACTGGTCCCCTCTTCACTCTTCGCTGTTCCCCCTATCCTTCACCGATCCCATTGCTGGTCCCACCCTCACTGGTCCCCCTTTTATTCGTCAATTCTTTTCCGGTCTCCCTTCACTGGTCCCCATTAATGGTTCCTTCCTTAACGGTCCCCCCTTCACCTGGTCCCTTCTTCACTGGTCAACCATCTACCGTTCCCCCTTTCCTGGACCCCTCTCCCCTCCTTCACCGGTCCTCCCTTCACTGGACCCCTCCCTCACCGGCCCCCATTGCTGGTCCCACTTTCACTGGTCCCTCCTTTATTGGTCAACCTTTTGCCGGCCGCTATTGGACACCATTCTTAACCGGTCCCCCATTAGCAGTCCCACCTTCACTGGTAACACGTCGTGTGAATCCGGAACCCCTGGCGCAACATCGGTGACACCTCTTCTGAACCCGGGCGCCTGTTGAACAATGTCGGTGAAATATCTTCCCAAGCCGCACGTGCTTTGCGCGACATCGTTGACACGTCGTGTGAATCGGGAATCCCTGGCGCGACATCGGTGACACGTCATCTGAATCTGGAAGGCCTTTCGCGACATTGGTGACACCTCCTCTGAACCGGCGCCTGTTGAGCAATGTCGGTAAAATGTCTTCTCAAGCCGGACTTGCTTTGCGCGACATCGTTGATACGTGATGTGAATCGGGAACCCCTGGCGCGACATCGGTGACGTCGTCTTAATGTAATCATAAATGTTCAACACCAATGATACACAGGTACAAAGTGCATGACACCAGTGCAAGTGCACCACTGGGTACCTTATGGGTAGCGTATAAAGGCTACAGGCTCCTCATTGTCTATTTCCATACATGGACCAAAGGCCTCGGGAAAACCATCCTGCTCGGATTTTCAAAAGAGACCTCGTTGTGACGTCGGAGGTGGTTCAAATGAGAAGCGAGGTGTGCGGATTCCGCAAATCAATCGTAAGCTAAACGGCATCGATACACTCTTTACCTCATGTCTGCCTATCACCTGGAATGAGAGGTCTGCTGAAGGTTTTCAAGAACCTAACACCAACAATGTCCTGTCCGCCGACGGTCGAGTGTTGATCCACCTGCTCACGCTGAAGTGTGGCCCACCTTTAGACAAGGAATCTTCGAGGGAAGAAATCAAGCTGGCCGAACGGATTGCCAGCATACTCAAGGACTTCGAAGCACGTCAACTTGAAGTTGACGAAGACGAAGAGCTGGTCCGCAAGATGAACTGATGGACGTGGAGAGGCAAGCAAGCAGTGGACATATGACGTTTCGGGTGGAACAATTTCACTCCCACGTCATTGTGCACGACTTTCCTTTCGACCTGCAAAAAAGGGACAACATCCTGAAGGTATGTGTCGAAGCTGCGGGTAGCTGCGGGTAGCTAAAGGAGGACGAACTTGCTATAATGACATTGAAGGTGGTGACGATGGTGTACCTGTGAGGAGCCTGTAGCTTTTATACGCTGTCCGTGTTGTGACCTATGCTTCTGTTTCACTCTCACTTTTTTCACTTTGTGCCTGTGCATTGCACACGGTGTACAAGACCCACGAATTCTATTGTAACTACAAGGACCCCCTACTCCTTGTGTTTAACGACTTGGCAAGAAATAAACACATTTTTATACTAATCGAGAGGTGGGGTTCCCCCTATATGACTCGCCCTCTCCTTTCAGATGTACGCTTGTCCTTGTCAGATTGCCTACACACAATTCGGCCACTTTGAACGACGCGCGAATCAAAACATCGTTCCTATCGTAAAGTCACACTTCCCTGGTTTTCGAAGAGAAGTGCCACCAACTTGTTAAGAAATTGATAAAGAATATTCGAATATTCGAAATTCGAAACCTTCGAATATTCGAATAAACGAACATTTGAATATTGGCCTCTTTCGAATATCCTACTATATATAAAAAGAGTAAGCGATTGTGTCTGTCCTTCCGTCTGTCCTTCCGCCTGTCCGTCCGTCTGTCCGTCCGTCTGTCCATCCGTCTGTCCATCTTGCCTTTCGTAAACGTCGAGTTGTAGCCATCCGGGTTCAGGCGAGGTACGTCGTGTTGAGAGGGGTCAGAAGACGTGTCGCCGATGTCACGCAAAGGGCGTCCGAGTTCCGAACATGTGTCATCGACGTCGCACGTCGTACCTGTGTATCACTGGTGCTAAACATTGGCCCCCCTCGAACGAGTGAACCCTCTACCCACTTGCGCTCCGAGCCACTGGCTGCAGACGCATCACGGGCGTACAGACTTCCAAACGAGTGCTGCGCCGTATCCCATTGTGACTCCCTACTCCTTGGGTTTAGCCACGGGCAAAAATAAACACATTTTCAAACCAATTGAGGGGTGAGGATTCTCCCTGTTTGACTCACTCCCCCGTTCAGACATACGCTTCAGACCCTTCCCTTGTAAGTAGAACATTCTTAATGGATAACAAGTTTAGAGACAGCAATCAAATGCTGTCCGATACAACTCCCATATATACATATATATGGTGGGATATATACATATGTATATGTAAGCGGACACGTGATGATTTGTTGCTCATATCGAATGCGTTTTGTTTGACGCCTCATGATCTTTATTTCCTTTGGCCTGCCAGAATATCGTTCTCGTCGATGATCCCAACATGTTCCTCTTATCGCCCCGCCCGTTACAGGTTGCGGAGGCGACCTGTAACTGTTGATAGGGTGCTCCTCTCCTGCTCACCACAGCCCCTCTCCACTCCTCCTTCCCCTTCCACCTTCTCCCCCTCATCATAACCGCTGCTAGGCTACATCTCCCATATACGTATTCTGCTCCTCTCCTGTCACCACAGTAAACGTACTAAATCATCTATTAAGTCTTCTCCTTCTCTTCTTTGTTATAAAAGCCATGAACCACCTCTTCTTGGACACCAAGTCCTAAACGCCTCTACCACTCTATACGGCAGACATTGGCGGCTGTCACCCGTCAGTGATTCATGCCTCTGCTTTATGTAATAGGATAGTGCATGTTGTCTCTTTGCGTCATGCTCTAACCACAGATTTGGAGCTTCAAGGTAATCCCGCTGCGGAAATGCTCCTTTTAGCGGTTCAGTGGATTTTTTCTCGAATGCTCAACATATTCGCACCAACGGGACGACGCGTTTATGTCTCAAACTTGGGTAATTAAACCGTTGTATTAGTTGTATAACGAAAAAAATTGTTGAAAATATACCGAGTGATGCAATGCAAGTAATGAGACAAAGGATTGCAGAATATGAACTGGCGGGAGGGAAAGTAGGAGTGGGAGTCGTCAGTGGGAAGCCAACTACGTCTGGTAACGATACAGAGTAAGTGAGACGAAAAATCGACCAACTACCGTAATCTGAAAATTAGAGCAGGAAGAGTTAGACGATCTGGGAAAGCTGTGAAAGGCTGGGCAAGCTAGAAGAACTTTAGGAGCTGGAAAAGCGGGGAAGAACGAAAGGACTGGACATATAGCAAAAGCTGTAAAAGCTAAAACAACTGGAGAAACTGGGTGAACTAAAAA
Source organism: Heligmosomoides polygyrus polygyrus (assembly GCA_947396885.1). Classification (NCBI taxonomy): domain Eukaryota; kingdom Metazoa; phylum Nematoda; class Chromadorea; order Rhabditida; family Heligmosomidae; genus Heligmosomoides; species Heligmosomoides polygyrus. The sequence continues at coordinate 58,168,332 of OX377205.1, forward strand.
GGCGACTGGCTATCGGCTGCTCCGACCGTGGCACTGCCATCGAGGCTCTCGCGGGTTCGCCCAGCATTGTTTTGGAATGTGCAGCGCGGCGCCCGCGAGAGTTCCGATTGCAGTCGGAGATAACGGGTTACAGAAACAAAAGCTTGGTATTGACTGACTTTTTAGCATTAGATAAAAGAATAATTAAAATCGATCGCGAATAGTCGCGAAACTCCTTGATTTTCTTGGAAACCGCATATATAGTCTCATAATTCAGGACAAAAGGTCATTTCGAAGATAAATCATGATGTTGCAGTCAGTTGATGAGAGGTCTGGAGAATATGGCGGGTGAGGCAGAACTTCAACCCTTAATTCGTTCAATTTTCGAATAGTGATTTGTGAAACATGTGGACGGGCGTTATCGTGCAAAATAATCGGGCCTCTTCTGTTGACCAATGCTGGCTGAAGTTGGCGCAATTTCCGGTGCATTTCGTCGATTTCCTTATGGTAAGAATCTGCTGTGATCGTTTGGCTTGGTGCCAAAAAGTTGTAATGGATCACACCAGGCGCCGACCATTACACAGTGACCATTACCTTTCTTTGGTGGAGGTTCGCCTTTGGAAAATGCCTAGGCGGATCGACGGCGTCCAACCACTGTCCAGAATTTTCCTGTTATCATACAGAATCCATTTTCATCGTAAGTGATGATTCGATCCAAAAACGGGTCAACTTTGTTGCGTAAAAGTAGGGAGGAACAAATCTCGAAACGTAACAATTTTTGCCGCTCACTCAACTCGTGCGGCACCCACATTTAGAGATTGTTCACCTTCCCACGGAGTCTTAAGGCATCCGCAACAGCAGTTTTACTGACATCGAGCTCCTCCGCGATCCCGCGAACTGTTTGGGATGGTCCAGCTTCCACGAATTCCTTCAACTCGTCATCCAGGATTGCGAGGGTGAAATCTCCGGGAAAATTTACTGAACAGTGCTTTCTCCAACACTGTCCACACTTATTTAATCTGTCGAGCTGTCTCGGCTGCGGATTGTCCCATTTCGAAGTTAAAATAAATGTCGCTCGAAATTGCTCCTTCGACATACTTCAATAAGCGCTTCAAGAACAGAAATATAAAACAACCATGAAATATAAATTAATTAGTCAATTAGTCGTGAAAAATTCTGTACAGAAAGTAGCATTAATGCGCAACGCAAGTTTAATTTTTACCTAATAATAGACCAATGAAAAATAGTAACAAAAACGCTGAGAACTTTCCGGACATCCTAATACAGGATGCGCCATAAATATGGTCACTTTTTCGCGCGTCATTTTTTGTATTTGTTTGCGAACGTTTTTATGTTTCCATTGTTTCTTCGGATTATACGTGTCATCTTAACCGTATATAGTGTTTTTTGCATCTCCACACTGCTTCTATCAGAAATGGTAAAGCCTTGTTGTCAAAGAGGCGCAATCTTGGATCCGAGAAGGGCAGGACTTTCTGTTCCCAACATCGCTCGTCTGCTGAAGCTGCACAAGATGATAGTCTATCGCTGTGTGGAACGTAACTCTCTCGATGGTCGTTCCCGACCTGGCTGCCCGGTATCCGTAGCTACGAGCAGTCTTTGGAAAATCGTGAAAGAACAATTCAAGTGGAATCCAGGCCGCGGCATGAGATAGATGGCATCCGAGCTCAACGTATCGGCTACGACGATGAAGCGAGTTGCTAAGAATGAACTTGGACTATACCCCTACAAGTTCCGTCAACTGCACGGACAAACGCCTGCACAGATGGAAGGAAGAAGAAAAAAATGTCCAAGACTCCTCGAGCGGCACGACCACTGCACGACGCTCTTCACTGATAAGAAACTTTTCTCAATTGAGCAGCATTTTGACCGCCGAAACTCGCGGTTATTGGCTGAAAGTGGTGAGGATGCAGACACCGTTAACAGAAACTCTCATGCAGCTTCCCTTATGATTTGGGCCGGAGTTTGCGCCACAAGATGGACACGATTGGTTTTCGTTGAAAAAGGAGCAAAGGTCAACACCAATGTCTACGTGAACGACATTGTGATGAAGGAGTTGCTTCCCTAGGCTAAAGAACACTCTGGAAATACAACATGGACCTTTCAACAGAACGGGGCACCCGCCCATAAGTCCAAGAAGACTCAGGAGTGGTGCGCAAGGAATCTTCCCAACTTCATCCCTGTTTCTGGATGGCCGAAAAACTCGTAAGATTTGAGTGTTATGGATTACTGCGTTGGTTCATTCTAGAGGGTGAAGCCTGCGCTAAAAGGCGCACTACGACTCGAGGATTGAAATCTTCACGGGAAAAAGCATGGAAGGAAATTCCGCAAGCAACCTTGCGTGCCGCCATTGAGTCCTACCCTAAGCGTCTGAAGGTTGTCATTCGTGCCAAGGAAGATCATATTGGATGATATCCATTTTGCGTGTTAAGTAGATTGTTAATAAATTGTTGAGGAAGTTTCGCTATTCTCTGACAAATTCCCCGTCAGTAATTCGCTATTTATTGAGTGACCATATTTATGGCGCACCCTGTATAAGGCTATCTTCTACAGTTACTTTTGAGATTCGACACGCATTCTACGGATGTCGTGGAGGCAATTTGAATGCGTATTTGGCCTAAAGAATGACTTGCGCTGGTGACCGCTGCGAGATTGCACATGGTCAGGGAACACTCACATAAACACGGTTTCTGTGAGCATAGACCTAGGCGTGTGACAGAGCTCCGGGGCATGGCCGATTTAACTTGCCCCTTTTAAGATGCCTTGCAGGTGTGCAGTGTGCGCCAGCCCGCTCAGTACAGAAGTTATTGTTTTCTTTCTTCTTTTATAGTGGCACAGTGCATGAAGTCGCTTTTAACCGGATGCTGCTGACGATGTCAAAATATTTAAGGCCACCTGTGGTACTGCTCCAGATATTGTAATTCAGCAAGCGATAGACAATGTTGCCCAATGGTCATCTTGCAACGGTCTCCCTCTGTCTTGCGAAAAGACTTGTATTATGAGCATTGGCAAGCATCCTAGAGTCCCCACATACACCCTGAATGGAATGGATCCCCTCTCAAGGTGGTTAATGAGGTCAAGGATTTGGGTCTTACTTATGATAGCAAGTTGTGCTTTGATTCTCACTATAAGGTCATAATTAACAAGGGATTCCGTAGAGTTTACAACATTTTTCAGGCTCTTTACACTAAAGATCTTAATATCCTGCTCAAAGCTTATAAACTCTACATTCGTCCTATTCTTGAGACCAATACTACTGTCTTCAGTCCCTACAAGAAGAAGGACATTCTGGCGTTAGAAAGGGTCCAAAACTCTTTTACGTTACATGCTCGCTAATTGTGAAATTCCAAATTTTGGTGTTAGAAATGAATCGGTGGGTCTGCCCTCGCTGGAATGGAGAAGGAAAAGGTTTGACCTCTTAATTGTGTAAGATGTTTAAAGGCTTATCTAACTTACCTATTTCTCAGTTCTTTAACCAAGCCCCCTCCCTTACCAGAGGAGCAGATATAAATGCTACCGCTAATGCTAAATCTTTGGCCAAGTCAAAGTTTTTCAGTCTCAGAACTCGCTCTATGTAATTTCAATCGTGTTCTCCGCTCTGCCACTGGTCTCTTGGTTATGCCACCTTCAAGAAGCATGTCGCCAAGTTTATTGCTTAGTCTTTAGTTCTGTTTTATTTACCCTGCTTTACTTGTATTCATTTCTTTGTTTGTTGTTAGCAGAATTATCGTTGGTCTCCATGTCGTGCTCAGAAAATAATGTGCAAACGATTTGGAGCTTCAATAACTGCCAGAACAAGGGACTTGACAAATTCCTAATAGAAGCGGAAAGGCGCAGCGATTGCTTGGTTGAGTGGATTTCGTCATGGAATTACAAGAGAGACTTCCAAGGGCGCGGTCTACACAATTTGCTGACCATGTTAATTTTAGGGGGTACTCGTAAGGGTGGCGGTGAGAATCGCTGATTTCGCGCTTCCCTCGCCTGTGGAGATTATTTAACTCATTCGCGACGGTGTCCACACATATGAGTGGACAGCGGGGAGGGTGCGATGGACGGTGTCCACTCATATGTGTGGACGGGAATTTTTGGAAAAAACTTCATTTTTTGATGTTGTTGTTCGATTTTCTTTTCAAATTCCCAAATTGTAGTAACAAGCCAATGTTCAGATCTTCTTCCAAAGATCGATTAAAATTTACTTACAGGAAGTAACTCTCGCGAGGGACGATGTCCACACAAATGAGTGGACACCCGCGCGCGCCAACAAGGCAGCGGGCCGTCGCGCGCATTGTGCGCGAGAGCCCTCTCGTCGCGAATGTGTTAAGCTGTTGTCCATGGGCCTGTCATTTCTTTTACAAGTTATCAATTTTTCGTGACTATTTCTCACCACTAAGTTGGAAAATGAGTCTGACTGAATTGGTGCAGAAAGCGATTCTGCTGACATCGACAGCGTTGGGAAGTTAAAATGGGTATAGTATAAGCCTCCATGCCTACAGTAAATTATTAGGTTGTAACGAAATAAATGGCACTGAACCACTGTAAATTTAAACAGTTAATATCTCGGCTTGCAGGCAAGTTTATTAATCGAAATAAAAACCTTCTGATTCTACACATCTTTGCCAACGTGACACAAGCTTTTTTATCCCAGTAGCATAAAAATCAGAAGTTCTGGAACTGACCAAATCTTCGAAGGCACTTTCGGCATCCTGTTGGTATTTGAATATTTTCCCTACCAAGAAGTCACCAAGATGCTTGAAGAAATGGTAGTCTGTTGGGGAGAGGACGGGAGAAAACGGAGAATGTGGTAGAGTTTCAATGCTCAGCTCATTCAATTTCTGCAACGTCATTCGTGCTACATGGGGGCGAGCATTGTCGTGCAGAAGGAGAACTCGCCTTCGGTTTACCAAGGCCGGCCGGATATCCTTCAACTTTTTCATCATTTCTTCAATTTCAATGCAGTACTTCTCTGCCGTGATGGATTCACCGGGAGGGAGGAAGCTGTGGTGAATAATTCCAAGCGAACATCACCATACAATCACCATTACTTTCTTTTGGTGCAATTCCGGCTTCGCAAAAACCTTGGGGCTCTCATCGCTGTCCACCCACTGTGCCGATCGTCGCCTGTTGTCGTACATTATCCATTTGTGTTGTGACTGACGCCAAGAACATTCGCTATCTCCCTGGTACCTTTGTGTGGATCCTCCTCTACCAAATCTCTTAGCTTGTCCTCATCAACATTACTATGCCTCCCACGACCTTCATGTTCTTCCAAGCTCTCATCTCCATTCCAGAACTTCTGATACCAACGATACGCCGTCCGAATTGTGGAACATCCTTGACCGAATGCGGCGTTGATCTTCTCGTCCGCCTCCTTACCTGTAGTGCCCAGCTTGAATTCATACAAGTAAATGCCTCGGATTATCCTTTTGTCCATCTGTAAAAAAGTTAATAAAACTCTAAAGTTTTCCCACTTTTATATAGAAAGTTTGGTACTCACAGGTAGAGCAAAGTTTGCGCTTCTAAATGTTATGCCACATGTTACGGTTTGTTCTTGATCAAACGCGTAAAGACGCGCCAAAAAATGGCGCGAGCCAGTGCCATTTAATTCGTTACAACCTAATATCATGGTCGAAGGAATTTTCCAAAATGGGTTTCATATTCGTGCTTTGCCCTCCCCCTCCCCAAATAAGCCCCCGATGTTTGGGCGCATTATCTTTTCGACCTCCGAAGTCGTGGGACTACATGTGCCTTTGTCTGCAATGGCGCCCCCAACTCCACTGCTTTGAGTAACAGGAGAGTGATCGGCAAAAAATTGGACAGCAAAGAGACCAACGTCACTAGGTGGATCAAAAATGCTACATTTTGAAACAGATAGTCTATAGTAATCCGAAGATTGATTTGCACATTCTGGAGAGGGACTGACGCAACTGAGAACGACTTCAGCCAACAGAAATACCACTGCCACGCGGAGTAAGTAGATGGATGCGACCAAACGAGATGAAGTCACCTCAACCTCAAACTTGGGTAATTAAACCTTTATCTTAAATAATACATGAAATACACACGCACGCGAACGAAACAAGACATTAAAAGCATCGATGATTAAGCAATTCCTACTATATATAATATATAATATATATATATATATATCCTACTATATATAAAAGAGTAAGCGGTTGTGTCTGTCCTTCCGTCTGTCCGTCCGTCTCTCCATCCGTCCGTCCGTCGGTCCATCTGGCCTTTCATAGACGTCGAGTGACAGGCGTCCGGTTTGAGACGAGGTGTGACCCACCTCGTGTCGCGTGCGTCAGAAGACCTGTCGCCGATGTCGCGCAAAGGGCGTCTGGGTTGAGAAGACATATCACCGTCGGCGTTCAAAAGGCGTCCTGGTTCAGGGTTGTGTCACCCATGTCGCGCAGTCGATGTCTAGGTTCAGAAGAGGTGTCAACGATGTCGCCCAAGTGTGTCCGGATTCAGACGACGTGTCACCGATGTCGCGCAAAGGACGATCGGTTTGAGAAGACGTGTTACCGACGTCGTTCTACAGGCGTCGGGGTTAAGGAGTTACGTCACCCATGTCGAGCAGTGGGTGTCTAGGTTCAGAAGGAGGTGTCACCGATATCGCGGAATGGATGCTTGGGTTAAGAAGTGGTCTCATCGATATCGTGCAAGGGGTGTCCCGGTTCAGACGATATGTCACCGATGGGTGGCCAGTGAAGGGGGATCAGTAATGGGGGACCAGCAAAGGAAGGTCCAGTAATGGGGGAGGGGGTAGTGGTAAAGGAGGGCCAACGAAGAGGTGACCAGTAAGGGGACCACTGCAGGGGGAGGGTCCAGTAATGGGGGGGGGGGGGAGTGGAAAGAAGGAGGACCAGTGAAGAGGGGATCAGCAAATGAGACCAGAAAAGGGGAGACCAGCAAAGGTGGAACCAGTAAACGGGCGGGGAAGGGGGGGGGGCAGTGGTGAAGGAGGTCCAATGAAGAGGGGACCAGTATAAGGGGGGGGGGGGAGACGGTAAAGGGGACCAGTGAAGATGGGACCACTGAAGGAGAGAGTCCAGTGAAGGGGACCAGTAATGGCGGACCATGATTTTCTATCAGTATCGTCCAACGGGTATCAGGCTTCAGAAGACGTGCTGCTGACGTCGTTACACGTGCGTTGGGGCTCAACATATGTATCACAGACGATATCAACATGCGTCCGGATTCAGAACACGTGATCCAGACGTCGTACAATGTGCGTCCAGATCCAGAAGTTGTTCCACAGATCATACTTTGCACAGCATTTGTGAGAAGACTTTTTAAAGGCTTCGTTCGACAAGTGTGCCCGTACTTGACTTTCACTACGCCTTTATTTATTTATTTTTTATTTCACTCCGGCACAAGTGTAAGGGGTATTGGCGGGTTGAGAGTGAGGGTAAGGAGAATGGTTAAAGTTATCGGAGGAACATGATTGCTGTCGGACAGTTAACGGTATCGAGCGGTCTACCGACACCCATTTTTTCATTTATGTTTCCGCAGGTCAAGCACTTTGGATTGAGACTCTCACAGTCTGTTCCTCAGGACTTAGTAGAACATATACTTCGGGGAATGAAATGAAATTAAGAGGGCCTAAAGAAGAAAAGAACACGGTCAGGGTGTTCTATACTCGGGGTTTGGGGCGAAGCCCCCAACCAAACGTTTGGCGGCCTGGAGGCCGCTGAACGTCTGGTATTGAGATAGAACAATAACATGAATAAATGCAAAGATAAACGTCGAATAACATGGAAATAACTACGCAAAACATGAACAGAGACCAACATGATACCAACAGGAATAGCACCGGTATCATATAAAACCCTGAAACAGGGCAAGTGACCTAGCAAAGACACACAACGAAAGATAAGGCCAGACTACCCAAATAGCAAGGCACTAGACGAGATAAACGAAACATATATGCGCAGAGTAACATACGAACAAAATATATGAGAGGTAACAGAACATGAGAACAAGACAAAACCGAACACAACACTAAAATATGAAAGAACAAACAAAAGGTTACATGAGAACAATGAAACAACTCAGTATGAACACAATAAGAACCAAACCAGATACGCGCAAGAAAGGAAGGGAGAGACCACGACCAAAAACACGCGCAGAACGAAACCCCTCCTAACGACCCTTCCAGGACGCGCACAGCCGCTCGAATGACCGCAAGCCCATGAAGAAGGCTGGAAGCGCTGATTCCTAAGAAGACCCTGAAAATCAGGAAACCCAGAGAAATAGCCCTGGGAAGGAGGAGACCCAGAGCGCGCGCGCGGCAGTCGAAATGGGGCGCGAATCCGTAAAAGGAGACGACTTGTCGTCACTCCGGCCCGCGTTGATGTGGTCCTCCGTCCTTGCTGGTTCCGCTGCTCGCTGAAGAACTGCCATAGGCCCGTCAGCCGTCGTCCGTTGTCCTCCAGCGTCAGCCGTCCGTCGTCCTCCAGCTGCTGGATCCTTAGCTCCTTGTGAGGAACGTTACCGAGGGCCCAGTGGTGACCCTCGTCATTGGGAGTCAGGTTCTCGAACGCTGTTCCCTCGATTCTCTAACAGTCGAAGCACCTCTTGTGCCGACACTTGTATCGCTGTCCTACGCGCACTTGTCCCGGATCCATCTCCTCGATGTTCACCTGCTGCACGCACACCTCCGGTCCCGGATCCGCCTCGTCGACGTCGTCTTGCTGCCCGCGGACTTCTGGTCATGGATTACCGCTCTCGGTGTCTTCTTGCTGCTCGTCGTGCACGACTTCCTCCGCCTCAGCAAGATATGGTTTAGACCCTTTAATCGGTTGGAGATTTAGGTCTCCTGGGTCCTGCTCGTCTTCGGATACCATCGCTGGTATCTGTTCCATCGGGTATTCGACTGACACCCACGTAACCGAAACGGTCGGTACGGCGTTTAAACTCGCCAACCTTCTGTAGCCGACTCTCCTCGTTGGACGGAAATTATAGCGTGAAGGTTCCGTGTCGACTAGTTGGCTTATCACCCCGTCCTCCACGACTGTGGGCGAACTTTCGGCATGCCGAGATGTAGACTCCGTGTCCACATCAGTGCTCGTATCGTCGAGTTCTAGAGGCACTAGGAGGTTTACTGGCCTCCTAATTTTCCTGCGCGATGGCAACATTACAGATGCCTCCCTGACGACGCCTTCCTTGTCCTCCTTACGAGTTCGTCGATTCGTCCCATTTTCCACACGTAGCGTGGCTGTAACGCGCCACAAATCAGTACCACTTGTCCAACCTTCGGAGCGATACGCGATCCTCGTCTGTGACCAACTTCTTTCTGGTGTTTTTCTCTCAAGGATGTTAAATACTGCGACTGCCATTGCTGCCAGAACTGCTCTGTGATCCTGCAGGAACTGTCAATGGCCTGTACCGCTTGCTATTTCGTCTGAGACGCTAGACGTTCTGCTGCGCTGAGATAGTCCTGATACTCGACAAGGTCATCTACCGTTTGCATTGGAGGAAGCACTTCAAACTCATTCTGAAGGAAGTCTATCGGTCTAAGTACGCGCTCTGAACCTTCCTCTGACTCGACGTAGAGTAGTGGTCGAGTGTTCAGCATGCTTTCGATCTCCACGATCAGCGTTCCGAGCTCCTCACGCGATGGAGTGACCTTTCCTAGCGTCTTGTTCATGGCTAGTTTGACGGATCTGATCAAGCGCTCATAAACGCCTCCCTGCCACGGTGCATAGGGAGTGTTGTACGTCAACTGGATCTGGCGACTGCTGATCTCCCTGGCAATGGTTGGGTCGTCCTTCGCTCTGTCCAACCACTCTGAGAGTATGGTGTCTCCTAACGCGAAAATTGGTGCGTTGTCGCTCGTGATGGACTTCCGGATCCCTCGCCTCGCGAAGAATCGCCGTAACATGTGCAAAAATGCTACTCTCGAGACGTCCGACACAAGTTCCAAATGGATCAACCTGGTGACTAAGCAGGTGATAATGCATGCGTAGCCTGCTTCGCCTTTCACGGAAAGCGGTCCAAAATAGACCAGGCCTATGTGCTCGAACGGACGTGATCGTATCACTCTACGCGCAGGTAAATGCCCTTGATCGGGATATTTGTAGGGTAAGTTGTTCATCTTCTGACACTCCATACAGCGACGTATGATCGTCGTCACTTCTGCTCGCAATTTCGGTATCCAATATCGTTCTCGTACGCGGCACATCGTGTGACTTATGCGTATGGAGTTCTTGATGACAATCTGTGATGATAAGCCTGAACCATGTTTTCTGTAGCACAAGCATACGAAACTTGGCTTGCTCGTCCAGATCGCTTCTTCCTAGACGGCCACGACAGCGAAGAATTCCTTGTTCATCTACATACGGTTGCAAATGACGGAATGACTTCCGAATTGCCGGAGTTATCCTGGAGAGTTGGTGTTGCTTCACAATAGCCTTACATGCTGCTCTTATCTCCATCTCACTCGGAATAGGAGTATCTACTGGAGCTAGCTCGTTCAATGGCTGAGACAGCCTTATCGGAACGGTCTGTTTCTCGTTAACACGCGCAACGAGCAGATTGATGAAACGTAGGACATAGGCCACCACTCTCTGAACCTTACGTAAATCCGAGCCTAGGATTTACGTACACGGAAGATGTCCGTGTAGGCTGCCTGCGATTGAGCGAAGACCCTGGTGTTCTGCGGTCCCTCCGCAACATTGTTCTCACCGTCTTGGGGTCTGCTCGCTCCACTCACTTCGTTTAGCAGGGTTACTGGTGTATACGCGCTGTCCCAGACCTCTGTTGGTTGGGAAAGAAATTGTAGCACAATCCGCCGGGTTCTCGTGAGACGAAATGTATTCGAATTGCACGGCATATCCACTTTCTTCAAGGGATGTGACAATGCTGTGGATTTCGAATACGCGATTCCTGACGAAAGAACCGACATCTGGACGCTGCGTTGACCTGATCCAATTCAGTGCGATCTCGGAGTCCGACAAAATGAGTACGCGATCGATGGTAATACTCGACGAGATCTGCGATATCACTGAGTTCGTCAGTTGCACTGCCAACCTTAAAGCATTTAGCTCCAACTTCGGTATGGTTATCTTTGCCTTCAGGCTTGGTAATCTGCCTTTGGCCATGACCAAATTCGCTTCCGAAGGGAAGCACAGATACGCGCATGCTGCGCACGCCTCACTGCTGGCATCCAAGTAATCGACTGTGCCTTTGATGACTTAGGCAACAAGAAACGCGGAATCGTCTTCACAAATCCATCCATATACGAGGAAATGGTTTCCCACTCTCGCTGGCGATGTGCTGGGAGCGGTGTGTCCCAATCCAGTTCGTCTCTCCAGAGCGATTGCAAGAAAACTTTTGCCTTACACAACATCCACCCCATAGGGTCGTATACGGATGCAATCGCGCTTGTCAGTGACCGATTAGTGGCGACTTTTTGCGAGGGCATTGTGCAGGCTACCTGGAATTGATCCTCTGACCTGTTCCATTTGATACCTAGAACCTTCGGATCTTCTTCGGTCGATCTGTCCACTGCGGGGATAGTCTCCATGACTGCTCGATCGTTGGACGCGAATTCCCGAAGGTTCACCTTCAACTCGTTGAAGATCTCTTTCGTTCTGGAATACACGCGAAGTCCACCTTCAGGTGTATCCGTCATAACGAGAAGATTGTCGACGTAAAGGTTATCCTTGATGCCCTTTACGAGTTCGACGTCATTTGGATACTGATCCAAATGGTAATACGTGGTCGCCACAGGTAGAAACGGCGATGGAAGTAGTCCAAAGGTTATGCGCGTGAAGCGATAAACCTGCAAATTGTCCTTACTTGGAGGTTTCTTGTGGTCACGTAGCCACAAACAGCGGGTGGCATCTCTGTCCACCTCATGAAGCCGCACTTGCAAGAATGCCTTTTCCACATCGGAAATCAACGCGACGCGACCGATACGGAATCGGAGAAGAGTCCGTACATTTTGGGTAACAGGACTGGTCCTCTGTGAAGAGCGTCATTCAGCGAAGGGCAATCCTTGTGGTGGGCCGACGCGTCGAAAACTATCCTTAATTTCGTCGTGTTCTTGTGCGGAGTAAGCACCGCCTGATGTGGGAGGTAGTGTATTGTTCCCTCCACCACATCTCTTTCATCCACTGATTCGATGACGTTCAATCGTTTCTGCTCTTTGAACGTCTCGTTGTATTTGTCCAGAAGCGCAGTGTCTTTCCGAAGGGAATTCCATACACTGTCGAGTCTTCGTAACGCGATCGCTCTATTATCCGGAAGCGCAACAGGAATCTCTTTCCACGGCAAGCGTACATAGTAGCCATCGTCTTTCTTCTGGACGGTATTTCTGAACTCGTCCAACACCTTCTCATCTATCGCTGCTTGGACCTCCTTTTCAGGCTGCGCGAAATCGCCCTCAGCCTCTTGGTCCAAAAACGCTGCCAACGCGCATGTTCATCCCTTACTTCCGTTGGATCTTCTATAGAAAACGCGATAATGTCGGTTTCGATCGACCTCGACTCATTCCACGCTCTCCGTGCTTCATCCTTCTTCTGCACTCGCGGATGTTAGAGAGTAGCGTGGACTTGTCCTGTTAACAAGTGCCCTAAACGAGTGGGCAACAAGTGTAATCCGGAAGGAAGGCATATGTGAGCCTCATCATGACGAATGAGCTGCCATAATTGATCGCTTCCTAGAAGGATCAACGGCTTGATAGCTGCTTGTGATTGCACCAAGTTCACATTAATGTTCTGTGGCTTGATGAACGCAACGTCTTCTTCTAGCACTGGAGGTGTTCGTAAGGTGCTAGTGAGCGTTTCGTGGGTGAGAAGCTCAATGACCACGGCCTGCCTTTATCGTCCCACATCTCCAAAGGTACCTTCCGACTCACGCATTCCTGTACGCGATCGGAGCCGAAGGTTCTTACGCGGAAAGTTGTCGTGCTCAGTGTCGGAAGGCATAACTCCTCTGCCAGCTTGTGATCGATGAAGAAGCACTCGGCATCTGAATCTAGCAGTGCCGGTACTTTCCTTAGTTCCCGCGAAGAGGGGTCCATGATCGTGAGCTCTCCTACTGGTAAGTATGTTTTGCGAGTGCTTGGTATACCCTCGCTCGAATGGAGTTGAGCTACTGGATCCTCTTCCTGTTGTTTACGCGCATCTATGTGATCCTGATCTTGACTGCTCAGCTGGTGAGTCGCTGCCGACGTAGGGCTTGCCTTCTTGACGTACTTCACCTTCTCATTCGGTTTAGCTGGAGCGGTGGGTCTTCCCTGCCGTTGTGTCGCAGTTTCTGGAGCAGTCGTTGCTTTGAAGCAGCATGATGTGTGATGTTTACCCTGACATGTGAACATGACCGTTTCTTACAGTCAGTCTTCGTGTGATGAGGAGACGCGCAGATAAAGCACAGCTTGTGCTCACGTAAGTAGTTGGCCCGCTCCTGCGGGGTGCCATATTTTGTGCATGCACCTGATTTGTGGTCCTCGCCACAGTACATGCACGGCAAACTTCCTCGTGAGGTCTGTTCTTTTTGAAGCTTCACCTTCTGAGGCTGTTGTTGCTGTGCCCCAGTGGTCCTCGAAGTGAACAACGCAATCATTTCCTCATCCGCTATAAACTGGTCCAGGACATCGAGTAGATTTGCCATCAAGAAAGTCCCTCCATGGACCGTTTCTTCTTTAACACTTCCCTCTGTAAGTGTTCAGGGAATTTGGACAAAACCAGATTTATGAGCCACTGGCAGTCCACATGTTCACCCTTGTCTCTCAGTTGAGACATGATGGCTTGGAGCTGTTCCAGCAATACGCGCTGATCCTTGACCGATGGTGAACGAAGAGTCGCCGTCTCCATTCTGGCTATCAAGCGCTGTAAAAGCTCCTCTTTGTTGCCATACTTGGCTTGGAGATATTTGATCACCTTCAGGTAGTTCTCGTTCGTGATCTGGAACCTCTTGACTGCATCACGCGCTTCTCCCTTCAAGGCGTTCAGAAGGTAGTTGAATTTGAAGATCTCGGGTAGGGGCTGCGAGTGGACGTTGGTGGAAAACAGTATCCAGAAGTTGTCCCAGTTCCAGACGTTTCCATTGAAACATGTAATGGGCAACGTGGGTAGGTCGATCCTTTTAGTTTGGGGAACGAAGTCCTGTGAAAGTTGCTCTGGCTCACTAGCGCTCAGCATACTTTGACTTCTTCTCGTATTCGACGTAAAGGTTCTCAATCGACCTTGCAGGATTACCGTGTAATCCAGGGCTTGGCTGAGAACATCTGCAGCCAGAGTACTCCTTGTAGAGTACTCCTCGTACTCGTCCGTCGCACTTTTGGGTGGTTTGTCCAGCTGATCGTACGCGCTCGCATACCGTTCCAGAAGGTGCTCGATCCTAGAGGTGCATTCCTCTATTGCTCCCAGTGCCTCCTGGATCATGCCTCAGCACGTTCGCTGATCTCCTGGAGCTCTGTCCCCTCGTTCCACTCCTATTGTCTCCAATCCGTCCTCCTTGAAACGCGCTAACATTGACTACAGTTTCTTGCAGCTCGTGGCTACAAGACCCTTCAACGAAGACACGTGCTTCGACATCGGAAACAATGATCCTCACTACGAGGAACAATCCAACAAACAAAGGGTAATGAAGGAACGAAAACTATACGCGCTAGTTAACTAAACCTAGGTCGCTTAGGCTAGAAACTAGTACGCGCCTCAATGATACACGAACTATAGCTCAAGTCAAATCGTACTACCAGAAACGCGCTCTCAAAATAGTGAAAATGGTTTAAATTCCAACCTGTGATTGTAGCTTGTGGTCCTCGATTCGATGTCGAACGCGCACTGGACCAATTGTCGGCAGCTGAATACAGATCGGCCGATGCACCAAATGAGAATGACTCCAGCCAACAGAAATAGCACTGCCACGCGGAATAAGTAGATGGATGCGACCAAACGAGATGAAGTCACCTCAAACTTGGGTAATTAAACCTTTATTTTAAATAATACATGAAATACACACGCACGCGAACGAAACAAGACATTAAAAGCATTGATGATAAAGCGATATATTGAGATAGAACAATTACATGAATAAATGCAAGGATAAACGTCGCATAACATGGAAATAACTACGCGAAACATGAACAGAGACCAACATGATACCAATAGGAATAGCACCGATATCATATGAGACCCTGAAACAGGACAAGTGACCTAGCAAAGACACACAACTAAAGATAAGGCTAGACTACCCAAATAGCAAAGCACTAGACGAGATAAACGAAACATATATGCGTAGAGTAACATACGAACAAGATATATGAGAGATAACAGAACATGAGAACAAGACAAAACCGAACTTACTTACTTTGATACTTTGATGGTCCTTTTGTCGGCTGGAGGTCTTCTCAGCGGGGACCACAACTCTTCCAGACCGCTCGATCTCTGGCTGCTTGCATCCAGTGAGGCAGACTCCGCTCTCTGAAAGATCTTGAGAATGAGTCTGCCCATCACGTTGGCGGTCGTCCCAGTGGTCTCTTATGGTCTCTCGGGAGCCATTCTGTGACACGGAGACCCCATCTATCATCCTTTCGTCGAAGCAGGTGTCCGGCCCAGCGATATTTGGACTTCTTCATGTACTGCAGCGGGTCTGCTAATTGCGACTTCTCCCGTAGCTCCGAGCTTCGTAGGCCTTCTTGCCATTGCTGACGAAGGCTTGTCCTCAGAAGACATCTCTCTAGTGCACGATGCGTTGTTTGCATCGCTCTGGCGATTGTCTTGTTGTCGGGCCAGGTTTCCGTCGCGTAACACATCGCAGGCGTTGAACATCGAGGCCCTGAGGCCGCGATCCTTGACCTGATCGGTGACTTCGCGAATCGAACTGAAGGCTGCCCATGCTGCGCATCTCCTGCGGGCGATTTCAGGAGCGAGGTCGTTATCCATGTTCAGCTCTCTTCCCAGATAGACGTAGGAGTCGGCCTGTTATATAGGGACTCCATTTAACCCGTGTCACACCACTGGTTGCCATAAACTGCGTTTTGGACATATTCATGTCCAATCCAATCTTCATAACTACCCCAATACACCAACAATCAACACTGAATGCACATTAATCGTAACAATAATATCAATATGTTAATGATATACACAACTGTGTAGTTTCTATTTTGGCATACGCTCACTGTGAGCGGTACTGGAGGAAGGAACAAACATACGTGAGTTTAATCAACACTTATTTAGTTTGTAGCATCTCCCCCTCTTCACTGATGAGCCACAGGGGAGGTGCTACAACATAAAATAAGGTTCGTATGAAGAATAATGTGGCGAAACGAACCTTCTTAGGTATTTTTGTTTTCAATTTCAATATTTCTAATATTTAATATTATTCATACCTGCCACATTGAGCTCGTTCAGCATTTCCTCGACTTCTGCCGTGCTGATAGAGATGAGAACAATATCGTCGGCGAAGCGAAGGTTGCTGATCCGTTTACCGTCGACAAGGTAGCCTTTATCGTCCCAGTTCAAGTCTTTCATGGCATCCTGGAGTGCCGCTGTAAATAGCTTAGGAGAAATCGTGTCTCCCTGCCGTACTCCTTTCCCGATAGGAATTTTAAGCTTTCGATCGAACAGCTGGATGGTAGCCGATGTGTTCGAGAAGCATTCGTCGAGAAGTCGGATGTAGGGCGATGGTATACCAGCGTGCACAAGTGCGTTCAAAACGGCGTTGATTTCCACAGAGTCGAACGCTTTCCGGTAATCCACGAAGACAAGGACAATGGGAGGTGGTATTCGCGGCTCCTCTCGATGAGCTGTGAGACAGTCTGAATATGGTCCATGCAGGAGAAATCCTTGCGAAACACTGCTTGCTCCACTGGCTGATACTCATCCAAGCAACGCTCCATACGGTTAAGCAGTATCTTCGTGAAGATCTTGTACACAACCGAGAGACAACTGATGGGTCGATAGTTGTTGATATCCTCCTGCTGACCTTTTTTGAAGATTAGAACTGTTTTCGACTCCTTCCATGAGTCCGGAATCCTACCAAGTCGAAGGTAGTGGTTGAAGTGCTTGGCAAGAAGTGAGCAGAGGGCACTACCACTCGCAACGAAGGAGGTCAGCAGAAATGCCGTCCGGTCTGGGAGCAGTGCCTGGCTTCATCCTTCTGATGGCATGAGCAACTTCTGATTCCGGAATGGGAAGTACTTCGTCAGCTGGTCGCACCAAGCATTTCGGGACAGTGCTGGAAGAACAAAACAGATCTGTGTAGAATTCTGGAATGATGGCCTCCATCGCTCTTCGAGACGTTTGCGTTGTTCCATCCTTATCCACAAGGGCTGACATTATTGCCTTCTGGTCGCAGAGATCTCATTTGCAGCGCTTAATGCTTGAACCTTTCCCAGCGGCTTCTAACAGCTTCAATCTTCTGTAGGCTTGAATGAACTCCTTCGCTGCAATTCGACAGGCCTTCGAGATGGTGACTTTTTCCAGATGGGAAGCATTAGGATCCAGTTTAGCAGCTCTTCTTTGTTCCAAGAGTTTAATCGCATGTGCGTTGAGTCTTGAAGCAGACGGTGATGTGGCTCCGCAAGAGCTGCTAGCACATTTCAGCAGTCCTTTGGAGAGATGGTCGTAGTCTTCCGATGGATTTTCAAGAAGATTCCAATCATTCGACTTTGTTGCATATTCCAACTCCTCAGACTTGAATGCGGGGATCCTCACCGGTGCCGGTTTATGAGTGTCACGCTTGAACATCCTCTTTTTGAGAGTCAGCTTCGCACGGACAAGACGGTGATCCGAGCCGGTGTCAAATGAAGGCAGCACGGAGACGTCGAACAGACTCCAGCGTCTGTTTGTAAGAACATGGTCGATCTCCGAACGTGTTTCTCCATTTGGGCTTTCCCAGGTCCATCGTCGGTTTGAAGGCTTCTTAAACATAGAATTTCCATGGTAGAGACGGCACGCGGATAGGAAGTCTATCAGGCGCTCTCCGTGTTCCTTGAGGAA
The DNA here is from genome assembly GCA_947396885.1 of Heligmosomoides polygyrus polygyrus. Taxonomy (NCBI): domain Eukaryota; kingdom Metazoa; phylum Nematoda; class Chromadorea; order Rhabditida; family Heligmosomidae; genus Heligmosomoides; species Heligmosomoides polygyrus. The sequence continues at coordinate 58,186,289 of OX377205.1, forward strand.
GTTCCATGTGGTCCTAGCCTCCATTCGTAGTGATCATTCGTACCAGGGGTGCACACGAAATTCTGGGCGTTAAATTTTCTTAACGAAATTTTTTAACGGAAAATTTTCGTTAAATTTCCGGTAAATCGTTAAATTTCGTTAAAAAATACATTTAGCTGTAAACCATTATTTCAACTGGAAAAAGGAAAACCTTATACGTTTCAACTTCAGGAGACAGGAGATCAACAACTAACGTTCAAGGAATGGAGTGTAACACTGAAATGGAAAATAAACAAATCATCATCAACAAACACAGAAAAATAAACAAGCCTTCAGCAACAAATTATCTACAGGGCATAGAATAAGAACAACTATGGAATTGCCATTCAAGGCAAGATGATCATCGGTAAGGCATCCTGAAATGTGCGACCAGGCAGGTACCCGGAGTTCCACCCTTTCCTTGTTCTTTTGTTAGACTGTTCTACGAACATGTGCAATCTCCGTGCAGACACCAGCCCATTAAGTACAGAAAGATTGAATAAAAATACAGTAAAACCGCTTTGGAATGATAACACGTTGACGAACGCACAATTTTCGATTGCATGGTGCGTGGGACCAATCATATTTTTGCAACATCGGGACAGTGATATGACATCATGTCACAGGGTCCCACACTGCCGAGAAGGTGTGACACGCCGTCTTCGAATTAACGTTCAGGAAAGGTAGCTTTCCAAGTTTTTGTGGTTAGCGTTTTTGTAAAATAGCTTAAAATACGTAACATACATCCAGCGGCCGAAAACATTCGCTCCGTCTCGACTGCTCCAGGAGGGCAAAAGTAGCTTGTGGTGAGAATAGGCATATCTTACGAGGTTAGACCAGTATCTTTGTGAATTCGTTGACCTGCTTGGGGACTCGGCGAAGGAATTTCTAGCTCCAAAGTACATTAAAGGGTAAAGATAAAAGATGGCGATACTCAATCCCTTCTGGGATACGCCGCTCATTCTACTTCTACGGGATACCCTGGAGACAATGGCTTGCGGTGGCCAGCCGATGGAGAAATCAGCGCTCTGTCCTTCCCAGGCAAGTTCGGCACCAATTCACCGACCCTAGAGGGATCGACGGTTTGGTTGGCCTGGGCGGAAAATCCCGAAGAAGGACCAGCGACCTGGAACAGGGTGCACGCGACAGCCAACACCTCCTCCGACTGCGCTACACGTGCTCCCAAAATGTATTATTTCTAAAAATTCAAAACCAATTGAATTGATAAAAAACATCAAAATATTCTTGCTGATTTCAACAGTTTTCCAGGAACAGTCCTATTCAGGAGGAAGAGACCTGCAACATTAGAGAGTACTGAGGGTAAATGTGAAAAAAATGTAAACTCACTGAGAAAAAAGTCCGTTAAAAATTCCGTTAAATTCCTAAAAATTTCCGTTAAGTCGTTAAGCCAGATTTTACCGAAAAATGCCGTTAATTCGTTAAATTCGTTAAATCGTTAACCGTTAAATGTGCATCCCTGATTCATACCGACGATAGCTTAAAGTCACCAACGACAACTTTGTAGTAGCTCTTCTCGTCGTTGACAGTCCTTTCGAACAGCTTGTAGAATTCCTCCTTTTCTTCGTCTGTGGCCGCAGATGTTGGGGCATATCCATTTATGATGGAGATGGTTCCTTGATCTTTGGTTTCCAGACGAAGAACAGCTACTCGCGGACTGATGATCTTGTAAGAGTCTACTAGGTGATGCACTGTCGAATTGACGAGAAATCCAACTCCGCCAATATTCTTTCTGTCCATCTTTGCTCCGATAATGAGAAGCTCGTTGTGGGCGGTCCTTCTTATGGTTTCCTTTCTGCCTTTCGTTTCCTTCAGGGCGATAACGTCGTATTTGATGTTGCGGCTTCTGTAAAGCAGTGTTCGAAGATCCTGCTCAGATGCAATCGAACGACAGTTATAAGTGCAGACGAATAGGCAGTTTCCGTGTCGTGGTGGGAGGGAGTTTCCGGTAGTCCGATTCCAATGACGTCCTGATAGTTTAGCTCCGAGATTAGATGGACCCTCGCCGGAGGTGGATGCAACCGACGTCGTAGAAGTCCACCTCCGGCGCGCGGAGGACTGGGGCGCGGGTTTAGTTGTTTGAGCCATAGCTGTGGTCTGGTTACTCACATGTTCCTGGCCAGGGATACAGGAGAGCCGCCCATACACGACAAAGCGTCGCGTACTGCGTGACCGTTTGTGCCGTTAGCCATCATAAAGTGATGTTCACCCCTTCACCACGGCGAGGTGGCACATGAAGGGGAAAACCGAACACAACACTAAAATATGAAAGAACACCCAAAAGGTTACATGAGAACAATGAAACAACTTAGTATGAACACAATAAGAACCAAACCAGACACGCGCAAGAAAGGAAGGGACAGAGCACGATCAAAAAAAAAACACGCGCAGAACGAAACCCCTCTTAACGACCCTTCCCGGACGCGTACAGTCGCTCGAATGACCGCAAGCCCATGAAAGAAGGCTGGAAGCGCTGATTCCTAAGGAGACCCTGAAAATCAGGAAACCCAGAGAAATAGCCCGGGGAAGGAAGAGACCCAGAGCGCGCGCGCGGCAGTCGAAATCGGGCGCGAATCCGTCAAAGGAGACGACTTGTCGTCAGCAACACATGCCGATCTTCTTAGATAAGGTTACAACGAAAAGCGAAAACTGTGCCATTCCGAGGTTAATGATGTTTTCTAAAGCTACTAAAACGAAGAGGCCCTATCCAGCAGTCCGTGAACCCAGCTATCAGAACCGAACTCTTGATCCCTCCCGTGCAATTTCGCATCGATATCAATTCGACCACACAGTCGCTGCCAGATACGGAGTGATGGATTTGTTATCTGATTTTGCCCTGCAACTTCTTTCAATAACCCTAGGAATCTATCATGTTGCTGTGCTATCTTTGAAGCTCCAAATCTGTTGTTTTTTGAGCACGACAACGGCATTTCAGACATCAGTTTTGCTTTATCAGCCCGCATCAAAGCGCTACGGTGGTTTTTCGTCTTTTTTTTTACTACCAGAAGGTCCGCTGGAAATCTGGAAATCCCTACGGTGCTTCCACTCGTTGCCCTACAATCCTCATTAGGTCACTTTGCGTAAATCCTCGGTCACCTTTTTGATTTTCCACTTAAGTCTTTTTCTGAACTCATTGTAATCCTACGAGCTCTTTTTGTGGTTACATAGTACATTGTTTGGCCACTCGGTGGCCTTCTGATTTTAGACGAATTCTGTGCATAAAAATAGGCGAGCTCTAGTTAAGACGCAACTCCAATTATGACAAGAACCTTTGGTCCCTTCAAATGATTTATAGCGAGAGGAGATTATATCGGGAAGTACCTTACTGCTAAAACGACTTTATTAAAATTTGCATTTGCACGCAGTCATCTCTTCATTTAAGAAACGTGGCACTACATCGGCCACAAATGATAGCTATTCCCCAAATTTTACTAGTGGAGAAAGAAAAACACTTCTGATACTATCCTTTTCCCCGTTCATAGTTTTGCTCCAATACATAATTTCTAATTGGACTGCAATTATTTCAGATAGAAAATTAAATTGCTTACTGATTTCCTCTCTTCCCATTCACCATCAGAGGAAAGTCATTACTGGTTCAGATAATGACGATAAACCACAGCAGCTTGCATTTCAGTAATGTATTAAACATTCGTGAAATTGGTTGGATAGCAAAGTCGGTGAAAATGTATCTGCAGAAATATGTAGAGGTAGCCACTAGCCTCAGCACGAGCGTCTTGCGTGTGCAACAAACTGTCGTTATCTAGTGGACGTTCGACTTTCTGCGAAGTAATGTTACTCACGTCAGCTCAAAGACATCCTGGCTTCGCTTTCATCTGGAACGGATGCAGCTGGAGGCTCACTTCGCCTTCCTGAGGAAGATTCAGTGATGCCTCCATCAAGCTGGTATTCATTCTCTCGGATCGTCTCATCTATTCCTGGCGTTGTGTTAGCCCCGTTTCAGGAAAAGTATGACTACAGGTATTATCTGAATGACACTCATGAAAGTGGTTCTCGTTGGAAAACTGTGTTCGTTTTAGACGAGTTAACTCGATGCTCGATTTCGCTCAGTGGAATTCAAGTCAAAGGAGCATGGCTATTTCTGAAGTAACCATAGCCGCGACAGCTCTACTGCGTGCTGCCGAAAACCATGTAAAACTGGGATCCGATCAAATTTCAGGAATTCGAATCGACAAGAAGTTCGTGAGTTGATAGATATTTCTTTTGCTTCAGTCCTTTACCTTTATACTATGGCTCAACCTCTTCTATAACCTCTTTGCCGTCTTAGGCCCCGTTTATACTTCGTCGCGGGGCGACGCGATCGATCAATTTGACCTTATTGCGTGGCCATCGCGCCGCGACGAAGTATAAACGGGGCCTTAGGCCTGCGTCAGCGTTTTTCGGCATGCCGCCTTGCCGCTATTGGCGACATCAAATCACATCCCTCAGTGGGAGAAATTCTCGAACGTTTTTCGTAAAAGCTAGTGTAGCCACACTTGTCGACGGCACTTTGCCACAGTGTACCACATTAACTGTGACCATAAGCATTCGACGATTGCTTCTGCTGAGGGATATGGTCAACGCCTCGATGATGCTGGCAGTACGGCGAGTGCAATTACACTGCACCCAGCTGCAACTGGCCCCAACGCACGCCGATTAGCGATGGAGCGCGAAAAGCTTCGAGCGCCCTGCTCCTTTAGCCCCCCCCCCCCCCCACCCCGACACTTATTTTAACATGGCCTGCCTGGTGAAGCGTTTTACTGCTGTTGTTTCCAGAATTCGAGTTCTTCCGTGGAGGTTTGGCTTGAAAATGACTTCGTGCTGGGTTGTGCGCTCTTCGAGCGTAGAACCAGGCAAGGGAAGCGACTCCAGGGTGCGGTGAATCCAAGCTGCTTGTGTGGAAGCTGCTTTCGTCGCTGAGGGCGAGTCCGCAGCTGGTTGAAGCGCATGTAGCTGGAAAAGTGCGGAGAAAACGCCAGCAAATTGTGTAGACGTTGAACCCCCATCAAATCTCAGTCAGTTGAAATCCAAAACATCGCAACGCAGGAGAACAGAACCCCACTTCCCTCGCAGCGCCACTGTCCCCTGCTCCACGATCCGCTTGCCGGGGGTGCCATCGCGGGCGTACAAGAGACCATCAGCGCAGTCATGCGTATCGATCGAGTATCCACGTGGACGCTGACGCGATCCACGACGCTACGGCAGCAGCCGCAAGCTACAGTATCCGGCAACGTTGCACATCAACCCGCGTCTCCATCGTTGGGACCAGCTGCTGCTGGGTGCAATGTAATGTTTTTCTACTGCGGCATGCCGCAAAACTGACCCAGGTTTTACAGTTTAGTTCAGAAAGCACAATGCATTATTTGTAAATTTTCGTTATATTAGGTTGCTTTAAAAAATCATGGTTTGCTGTTCTACGTTATAGTGCCCTTAGTATGAGTTTTTGGATTGTATGGGATAGGAACGAGCGCTATATCCTTTTTTTTGAAGCCAAGGACTGGCTACTAGCAAAGCCGTAACGGTTCAGTGCCCGCTCTTCCAAGATGGCGTTGGAGAGTCGATTACCGCGCTTGGAACCTAATCAGAATCTTGATCAGTTTTATTACTTATTCTTCATATTACACATGACTATCTTTAAAAAAAGGATAAAGGACGGCATTACTCAATCCCTTTTGAGATGCGCCACGCATTCTACTTCTACGGGATGTCGTGGAGGGGAGTTGAATGTGGATTTGGCTATACAATGACTTGTGGTGGCCAGCCGATGAACAAGTCAGCGCTCTATCCTTCCCAGACAAGTCATCATCATTTTCATTAGCGTCTGTCCCGCTTGGTGGCGGGGTCCGCTCTTCTGGTGTGGCGACGTCAATTCTCCCGATCAAATGCTTGGTCAGGGTGCACACCAGCCATCTCTAAGTCCAAGCGCAACGTATCTAGCCAACGTTGCTTCGGGCGTCCTCTGGGCCGCTTTCCAGGGACCACAAGATTCAGGCCAATCTTACACACGGTGTCGTCGTTTGCGCGAAGGACGTGGCCGTACCATCGAAGACGAGCTTCGCGCAGCTTCTCGGCTATCGGGGCCACACCGAACCTCTGTCGTATGGTGTCGTTACGAACGCGGTCCAAACGCGTAACTCCAGCCGTCCACCGTAGCATCTTCGTCTCCATTACACTGAGGCGGCTTTCAACTTCCTTCGTCACGGGCCAGCACTCAGCACCGTACGTCGCTACTGGGCGGACTACTGTTCTATAAACCTTCGATTTGAGGTGCTCAGGTATTGTCCTGTCGCAAAGCACCCCAGTCAGCGAGCGCCATTTGGACCAGGCTGCACTCACACGCGCATTCACCTCCATCTTTAAGCTGCCGTCGGACGTGACTGTTGACCCAAGAAAGTTGAAAGATGTCACTCGTAAGAGCTCAGTACCATCGATCTTAATAGATGCGTGCTCATTCACATCCGTCGTCAAGTATTCCGTCTTTTTGACGTTTAGCTTGAGACCGAACAATGCCAAACGATCGCACCACGCCTGTGCCTGTCGCTCGAGTTCGGTTTTGTCTTCACATGCAAGCATGACGTCGTCAGCATACAGCAGCGTCCAAGGTGCCGCCATTTGGAGATCTCGTGAGATTGCATCCATCAAGACCACGAAGAGCAGTGGGGATAGCGCAGATCCCTGATGCACCCCCACAGAGATGGGAAACTCCATCGAGGTGCCGGCTGGCGCTCGCACTCGACTCCTTGGGCAAGAGTATAGAATGCGCACCCACTCAATAAGCTCTTCAGTGATACCATGTTGTCGCAACGCGTACCATATAACATCTCGCGGAACGCGGTCGAAGGCCTTCTCCAAGTCCAGGAAGGCAAAATGCACCGGTTTCTGTTTCTCGCGGTGCTTCTCTAGCAGAAGACGAACAGCGTGAATGGCATCAACGGTGCCACAGCCAGATACGAAACCACACTGATTCGTGGAAAGCTGTACGACATCCCGTATACGTCCGTCGACAATTCGCTCAAAGATTTTCATGGTGTGCGAAAGAAGACGAATTGGACGGTAACTGGCGCAGTCTGCAGGACTGCCCTTCTTCTTCCAAATCGGGATGGTCGTGCTTTGCTGCCAACCCTCAGGCACTTTCTTCTCAGCAACAACCTGATTGAAAAACGCAGTCAGCCAGTCAGCAGGGCACCAGCCCTTCGACTTCCACAGGTCAGCTGGCAGGTCATCGGGACCAGTGGCTTTGCCTGACTTCATCTTCCTCAGGGCTGCTTCAGTTTCGCTCACTGTGATCTTCTGAACGGGACCGTATACAGGTGATGCAAAAGGAACAGCAGGATGTTCAAATTCTACATTCGAGATTTCCTCGAAGTAGTCGTGCCATCGCTTCACAGCCCTCTTACGATCCATCAGAAGATGACCGCTCTCGTCGTTAATGCCAAAGAACTTCTCAATGTCTTCTGCTTGGCGACAGCGAGCTTTGGCGAGTCGGTGAATATAACGCTCACCATCGCGCGTTTCCAATTTTTTGCTGACATCAGCGTAGTATGCGGCTTTAGCAGCGGCCACTGCCTTCTTTGCCGCTTTCTTTGCTTCTCGATAGTTCCGCCAATTATCGACTGTTTTATCACCGATAAACACGTGATAGAGCCGTTTCTTTTCCCTGACCTTCTCTCTGACATCGTCAGTCCACAGCCAAGCCTGCTTGTCGACCCAGCGTCGTCCAGGCTTCGTTGTGCCGAGTTCAAGGCGTGCAGCCCGAGTTATCGCATCGGTAGCCTCCTTCCAGGTTTCGTCGACAGTTGTCACTGTCGGCAACCGAATGCGAGAAATCACTGCCGCTTCCTTCTCTTTCAGTCGCCACCATTTGATTCTAGCCGACCCACATCGCTCGACATGTTTACACCTCGAAGGTGCGATCTTCAGCGAGCAGATCAGTGGACGGTGTTGCGTGGCAACCGTCTCATACGGCACGGTCTTCGCGTCTGTGACAAGGCCTTGGTCGCGACGCCTAACAAGGACATAGTCAATCTGTGTTTTAGCATTCCCGCTATAAAACGAGATGAGGTGGGAGTCACGCTTTCGAAATTTGGTGTTCACGATGGTGAGGTCATGTGAGTCTGCATACTCAAGTATACGCTCACCATCGGCGTTGCGCGACCCATATCCAAAACCACCATGACAGTTGTAGCCGTCTTTCGTTGCTCCGACGTGACCATTAAGGTCACCTGCCACAACAACCATATCTTGTGACGATACTTCCGCTGTCTTCTCATCAAGCAGGGACCAGAACTCGTCCTTGGTTTGCTCGGAACAGCCTGTCTGCGGAGCATACGCAGAAAAGAAATGGCATCGTCGCTCTTCTACGGCGACAACAATCTTCATCAAGCGGTCATCGAAACGTTCTACGCTTGCAATCGCGTCACGGAAACGCTCGGAGACGATTACACCGACACCACTGGTGGTCCTGGGACTTCCACATAGAACGGCCTTGAAGCCACGTCCTATGTCCCTTGACTTGCTGCAGGACCACCTCGTCTCCTGCACCGCACAGAAATCTATCTTTCTTCGCTCCAGTGCTTCTACCAACTCGCACGAGCGGCCCGTCAACGTATCCACATTTAACGTTGCTACGCGGGTCTTGCCTACGTTACGGGACTTTCGGACTAGCTCAGTTGCCCCCCGATGCCGTCCTCGCATCAGGGACCCTCGCACACTTTTCACACTCGCCGGGCTTTGCGAGTGCGCGTCGGCTCCCGCGGACGCCGTAGCATTATCTCGAGAAATCTGAAACGCCATCAACCATATGATGTGACACAAAATCTTCGTAGGCCGGCCTGTCACTAGGGCCTGTCGCCTGCATTCGAATGTCCGTGTTTGGCTCGGCTTGCAAAAGCAAGCAGTTTCCAGTGGCACCACGTGGAGGAACGGACATCGCCACCTATCCTTCCCAGACAAGTCTGGTACCAATTCACCGACCCCGGAGGGATGGAAGGCCTGGTTGGCCTAGGCGGGAAATCCAAACCAGTAACCTGGTATCGCGTGCACGCGACAGCCTGCGCCTCCTATATCCTACTCCGCCTCCTACATGATTATCTTACTGAATTTAATCCAGCTAATCCGTAGCTCACGTCAGTCACGAGAAGGGGACCAAAGTCAAGGAAGGGCGGCGTATGCTGGCCGGTCTTTCTTTGTGCTTAGTCATGGGCGATATCTAGCGAATCTTAGTGGCCGATCACCCAAGTTTACGATATCATAAGCGGTGAACACGTGAGGGTGGGGATGGGATTAAATGCCGAGCGCCGGGATTTAGAAGACGTGCCGAAGACGTCGTACAACGTTCGTCGTGATTTTCGAATCCTCCTAAGGGGGACCAATAAAAAGGACCAGCAAAGGGAGACCAGTAAAGGGGAGACCGGTAAGCGAGGATCATTGAAGAGGAGCCAGTAGAGGTGTACCGCTAAAAGGGGAGCAGTAAAAAGGGGAACCAGAAAAGGGGGACCAGTAAGAGGGACCAATGAAAAGGATTTTCCTCAGTATCGTGTGTCGGGCGTGCCGCGCGTGTCGGGGCTCAGCAAATGTCTCACAGGCGTTATGCAACCTGTGTACGGATTCAGGAGGCGTGACACAATCGTGACACGTCGTACAACGTGCGCCCGCCTCCAGAAGACCTGCGACAGATCACACTTTGTGCAGCATAGGATGGCTTTTCAGAAGAACTTTAATGATAGGGGAGAATGTCCATAGGAATCGGAAGGCTATTATTCTCATCAAACAGTGACAGTATCGACTCGACCAATGCTGATTGATTCTATTGATGTTTTTGCTGTTTAAGCACTTCGGATTGGGACGCTCACCATCTGTTTCTCTGTAGAGGACGGGTAGACGGTTCGAAGAATGAATCGCGTGCATGTGGTAGAGGGTCGTTAGGCTTCATAGGAGCAGTTTTGAAGTTTTCGATACTCATCGATTGATGGCGATCGACAGCGGCCCGAAACTTAGCCCTGGGGGTAATTTAAGTTGCTGAACACGAATTCCAGGTTCGTTTTAGAAGTGTCGATCGCCATCGATCGATATTGATCAAGTTGTCGATTTTTGTATGAATGTCATTCAAGCGGCCCGAAACTTCTTCTTCTTCTTCTTCTTATTCTTCAGCGTTTGTCCCGCATCGTCGCAGGGTCCGCTCTTCTGGTGTTACGACGCCACCTTTCCCGATCCTGCGCTTGATCAGGGTGGACACCAGCTACTTTCATGTCCGTGTGTAACGTATCGGACCAACGCTGCTTCGGGCGTCCTCTAGGCCGCTTTCCAGATACTTCCAACTCAAGGGCTATCTTGCGGACGCTGTCTTCTTCCCCACGTAGAACAACGTGGCCGTACCATCGTAAGCGAGCTTCGCGCATCTTGTCAGTTATCGGCGCGACACCGAACTTCTGCCGAATAGCATCATTTCGAATGCGGTCCATGCGCGTGACTCCAGCCGTCCAGCGCAGCATTTTCGTCTCCATGACGCTGAGGCGCGTTTCAACTTCCTTAGTCGCAGGCCAACACTCAGTGCCGTACATCGCTACCGGGCGCACTACGGCTCTGTAGATCTTCGACTAAGCGCTCTGGTATCTTCTTGTCGCAGAGCACGCCAGTCAACGAGCGCCACTTGGACCAAGCTGCACTCACGCGTGAGTTCACTTCAACCATCAGACCTCCGTCAGACGCTATTGCTGATCCCAGGTATTTAAACACCGAAGTGCGTGCAAGTTCAGTACCGTTATTCTTAATGGAGCCGGACTCGTTCAGGTCAGTCGTTAGGTACTCGGTCTTATTGACGTTCAATTTGAGTCCGAACCTCGCCAGACGGTGGCACCAAGCTTGCACCTGCCGCTCGAGATCGTCTTTGTCTTCGCAAGCGAGCAGCACATCATCAGCATAAAGCAGCGTCCATGGAACAGGCTGCTGAAGATCTCGCGTAATGGCATCCATGACGACAACAAAGAGGAGTGGAGAAAGCGCAGAACACTGGTGCACCCCAACAGAGATGGGAAACTCCATTGAGGTTCCAGCTGCAGCTTGCATTCTACTCTTTGGGCAGGAATAAAGCATCCGCATCCACTCTGTGATTTCCTCAGGTACGTTGTGTTGTCGCAAGGCGTACCATATAACCTCAGCGGCACGCGGTCGAAAGCCTTCTCCAAGTCGAGAAAGGCGATATGCACCGGCTTCTGTCTCTCGCGATGCTTCTCCACCAGGAGGCGGGCGGCGTGTATAGCATCACGTGAGTTAGATGAGGTCAGCCGGAACAAGAATATGTATGGGTGACGAGGAGCAGGAAGAGTCACGTATGCTGGCCTGCAAATTGCCTAGCTCAATGGGTATGAAGTGCGAGAATGCAGAGCACGACGCAGGCAATACGAACACGTTTAGCAACACAATCTCTTTTACTGACTTTCATTTCGGACAGTGGCGCTGTGCTCCAATGACAACGTTAAACGGCAACTTGATCGCAATCGGTTATATGACCTTGTCTGAGAGATTGCAAGACTGCGTGATTTGCCCGCATTGGAGGAGAGGAGGTTGCACAAATAGAGTCATCTACCAGTTCGAATGTTTGACCTGCGGTCATTTATACATATGGGGAAACTGGGAGAGTGCAAGGCACGTGCGTTAAGGAACACCTAGCCGGTAAGAGAAAGCAAAGCTTACTAACGCCGCTTGGGAAGCGTCGAAGGAAAGCTCATTCCGGGGATGATTTCAATGTAAGATGCACCGTGTTGTATCATTAAAACGAAATAGGGACCAGGAAGGCTCTCGAGTCCTTCTGGATTCATGAACGAAATCCAACCATGAACAACAGAAACAAATGCAATTACTAGTGAATTCTCACCTTTTATCCGACTGTGCGAGCTGTGAGATCGCGCGTACTGCTTTATGCACATTTTCGACTCTTCGGCACTAGGAGCAATATACTTGACATTACCAGTTGGTCTCACTTGCTCTATGTCTCCATGGTGGCCACTTGATCCGGTTTCTTTGCTCTGGGAATTGGTGAGTTCGCATGCACAGATGTGGTGAGGTCTCCTAGTACTTTTTGGAGCGTTTTGTTCCTGGTACAGAGACGCGGTGCTTTTAATCCGGTGAATTTCACAGAGTCAAAGGGTTTAGAGCTTCTTTCAGGCCTTGAGAAAGGCGAGTTCGTTGAAACGTCGGCCGCAATAAAGATTTTTTATCAAACCTAGTAGGCAAAAAGGATTTTTAAAAACTTAATTTCCAATTGAATTTAGACAGCTTGTCCTGCAAGGCGAACGTATTATAGGATGCCGTGATGACAAAGGAATTATGCTGAAACGGGACTGTGAAAGTCTAACAGCTTCTGGTGCGTGAGCTTAATTAACAAAGTTGTTGGGTGAGAAGGCGTTGAAGGTGGCTCTTCATTCTTTTACATTAGCCGTTGTTTGTCTGTGAGAAATGTATCTTCAAATCCATGCTAAAGCTACTGTTATCTCTCATTTTAGTATCATGCCTCTCACCGTCGAACAATAAGCACGAGCAGGCTTTCCTTACTGACAGCATTAATTCCTGTGATACAAATCACGTGCAACTTCATTTAAGGTGTTTCAAGAGCTGGAGCTCGCCTACTTCTGAGTACCCTTGATTGAGCAGTTTATGGCAGGCAATAGTATAACCAGTTCGCGCATATTCGTTGTTTCAGATCGAGACACTTTTTGAGTGCTTTATTGACTCTCCGGATTGGTTTTCTTGCGAGTTTTTCAACCGGCTTAATGGAGGTCGTGTCAAGTCATCGTCAGGTTCTTGTAGCTCCCCATCTGTCTCTTTTTAGTATTTATATTTTCATAATTATAATATTTGAGCCTTCTACTCCGGAAAATCCACGTACGTTTCTGCCGGCTACCGTAATCCTGTACGTTTTTTCGTTGAATGGCTGTCAGTGTACGCAATCGGGTCGACGTCCTATACTACCAACGTGAAGGACAAGAACACATGCGATGACCTTGGCGGAGACCAAAATGTGAGTGGAGGGGCCTTCATCTTCTTCTTTCTTCTTCATTGGTTATGCTGCGTCAGCGCGGATTCAGCTTACTTGGTGCCATGACACTACTTTTCCCGATCCTAGAACTAGATTAGTGTGGACGCCAGCTACTTTCAAGCCCATGTGCAGCATATCAGACCAGTGCCGCTTCAGATGCCTTCTCGGTCTCTTTTCAGTTACCTTGAAGTTGGAGTATTTCTTGGTGGCGCTGTCTTTTTTCCAACGAAGAACATGGTGGCACATTGGTGAAAGCAAGCATCGCGCTTCTTAACAACCACGCGACGCCGAACTTCTGCCGAGCGGCATCGTTTCGGGTGCGGAACTTTCCGTGACGGCAGCTATCTAACGGTGCATCTTCGTTTCGCTTGCCCTGAGGCTGGTTTTCACTTCCTTCGTCGCTGGCAAGCACTCAGCAGCGTCAATCGCTACGCGCTGGGCGACGGTTCTGTAGATCGTTTAGGCCTATGTTATACTTCGGCGACGCGTCGCCGACGTCGGCGACGCTATGCTGTAGGGGCTGCTACGCACTGCGTAGCAGCCCGCACATCACAGCGTCGCCGGCGACGTCGCCGACGTCTCCGCAGAGGGTGTTATACTTCCGCCGCCGACGTCGCCACAGACGGGCCGACGACGTCAGCGTCGCCGACGTCGGTGACAGCGCGTCGGCGTGCACAGCACGGCGACGGTCCGTCACCGACGTCGCCGACGTCATCCAAGGGTGGCAGAAAATGCGCTCAGATGGAGTGTTATGACTGTGGGTTGGTTCTTTGTTCCTGGAACTGCCATCATCACCACCGTACTTCGATTTACGAAATCGAGAAGTGCAAAAGACACCGTCTTGCGAACACAAAAAGCAAAATTGACTAGAACACTGAGTGTTTGGGAGGGAGTCGGACCCTAAACCTTAGCTCCCCTTCAATTTGTCACTTTTGTTCCTTTTTGTGTCCTTCTCAGCCGTTCTGTTCGCATTTTCTAGGCCTTTTTGCTTCCTTGCAGAGCAAGTAATACTAAATAGAACTGTCTAGAAAATAAGTAGTGTTTCCTCTCTTTCTCAAATAGTAACGCAAACCTCTGCGAAGAGCTTTTTCCAGATAGAATTCTTACTAATTAAGAGTCAAATTTTCCTTTGAACTTCGAGAATTCCGCGTAAATTTAATTTAAATACGATTTAACGAAAAAGGTCTTTGCTAAACCGACGCTTTTCTGACGTATGATCGGGACAGACTGCGCCATGCACTCGTCTGTTATCTTGCATTTTACAATCTATTGATAGTGTTTCGCTTGAATACTTCCTATAATCTCCTTACAAAGTGACCGTATCGATTGATTTGTGCTTCTTTTAAAGTTCAAAACTTAAAAACACACTATGCCTTGCGAAAAATACAGGGTATCGTAAAATACAGGTACTTTTGAATGGTTCTAACATTGCTGCTAGTGAATCCTTTGAACACCTTCTAAAAGCTAAATTTGGTTAGTAAGAGAAAATTCGGCAGATTAACAATGGTTGAGCAGACTGCCGTACATACAGAACAAAAAATCATCATCAAGTCTTGAAGCATTAAGAAGAATTAAGAATTAAAATTTCTTTTGAAGATTAAGAAAAGCTCAAAATGAATGCAAATTCGAGGCAGATGTGATCACTTAGCCTTTCTATGGGCAGACTGGTTACCAAATGATGACGTTGAAAGCCCTCTCCGATACTAAAAATGCGCTCCGATGTTCTCCTGTCAACGTCGTCCCCGAAGCCGCCACAGAATCTGTTGACGACGTCGCCGACGTCGACCACTCGTCTGTGGCTACGTCGGCGACCTCTGTGGCGACGTCGGCGACGTCGGTGGTGACGTCAGCGTCGGCGACGTCGGTGACGGGCTGTCGGTGACGGGTCGCAGCGTCGGCGACGCGTCGCCGAAATATAACATAGGCCTTACTTTGAGCACTTCGGCATTTTCCTATCGCATAGCGCGGGCGCAGCTTGCACCAAGCTGTGCTTACGCATGAATTTACTTCAACCATAAGTTTGACTTCAGACGTTATTGCTGGCTATCCTTGCGAACGAGCATTACGCCATTAGCATAAAGCAACGTCCAAGATTGTGAAGTTCTCGTGTAATGGCACCCATGACGACAACAACGGGAAATGGGAAAGTGCAGAACCATGGTATACCCCGGCAGACGATCCAGGTGCCTCTCGTAATTCGAACGGTTTGTAGGACTACAATTCTCCTTCCAAATTGGAAGCACTTTGGTTCCAACAACCTGGTACTTCCCTTACAATCTGGTTAAAGAATTTCGCATGTAACTAAGCAGAACTACACTACAACTACAACTTCCACAAATCGGCTGGCAAATCGTCGGGACCAGTAGCTCTACTATTGATGAGCACATGATTGAGTGGCTTTGCTCAAACCTTTGGTTCCTTTTCTCTCTTCGATTGCTCCGACAACACGTGGTTCTGGGAGTACCGCATACAGCGACCTTGGAGCGGCAGCTAATGTCTCTGAACTTGTAGCCATCTCGTTTCCATATCCGCACAGATGTCAACTCTTCTTTGCTCACTTCGTGGAGATCCGATATCACCTCCCAAATGTGAGTGGGGAATGCGTCAGTGGATGCAACATAGGTGTGAGTCGACTATCGAGATTTGCGCGGAAGACAGGGAGGTGAAAGCTACTGGATTCTATCCATTCCTTGACGCCTTTTAAGAATTGCATCATGGTCACGCAGTCAGAAGTAATCACTGCAAGCGCTTGCTAGTCAGTCAGAGTTCGCTTCTGCTATCTGGCCGACAGGGTCTTTTCCTTTCCATAAAATGTGCCTATCGAGCACAATGGTTAAGGGGTTAGCGGAAGCACCCCAAGACACCACACGGCTGCACTGGCTAGCGTAGCAAAAGTAAGGGAGAGGGGCGTTCGTATCGGCTGATCGTAGGAGCGACGGCCGCGCGTCCAGGTGGCCATACCTGCGGCGTTATCCCCTTGCTCGCTGTCTCCGCTCGCGCTGTGACAGCCGTATCGCGCGCGGCGGGAGAACGGCCCGACGGAGGCTGTCGTTGGCGACCGAACGACAGTAGCCCGATGGATGAGGGGAGCACAGAGATCGACCAGATTTGTTACGGTTGCAATCAATAACGTACTTAGAGGTTCAAAAACCAGTACAAATATTCACTTCGGTGTAAAGCAAACATGGTTGCATATAAAAATTTCGAGCTCTATCTAATGAGCTACACATCATGTTTATCAAAACTACCGTTGATGCGAAATTCTTCAGCTTTAAAAGCAGTAAATAATTCTTCGAAAACTTGCTGCGAAGCTGCGAAACGTATATTTCCAGACTAAAATTCCACACAGAATTCAACCCCATCGCGGAAATGCCTTCTAGATGAGGGCACTTCATGAAAAGAAAAGCATTATTATGTGTATCACACCGTTGAAGACATGTCTCTAAACCGACGTTTTACGCAGAGCTCAATTACGAGGCTTACATTTACAAATGCTTACTTTACTTTGATACTTTGATGGTCCTTTTGTCGGTTGGACGTCTTCTCAGCGAGGACCACAACTCTTCCAGACTGCTCGATCTCTGGCTGCTTGCATCCAGTGAGGCAGACTCCGCTCTCTGAAAGATCTTGAGAATGAGTCTGCCCATCGCGTTGGCGGTCGTCCCAGTGGTCTCTTATAGTCTCTTGGGAGCCATTCTGTGACACGGAGACTCCATCTATCGTGCTTTCGTCGAAGCAGGTGTCTGGCCCAGCGATAATTGGACTTCTTCATGCACTGCAGCAGATCTGCTAATTACGACTTCTCCCTTAGCTCCGAGCTTCGTAGGCCTTCTTGCCATTGCTGACGAAGGCTTGTCCTCAGAAGACACCTCTCCAGTGCTTGATGCGAAGTTTGCATTGCTCTGGCGATTGTCTTGTTGTCGGGCCAGTTTCCGTCGCGTAACACATCGCAGGCAGTACAGGGCGATGAATATCGAGGCCCTAAGGCCGGGATCCTTGACCTGATCGGTGACATCGCAAATCGAACTGAAGGCTGCCCATGCTGCGCGTCTCCTGCGGGCGATTTCAGGAGCAGAGGTCGTTACCCATGTTCAGCTGTCTTCCCAGATAGACGTAGAAGTCGGCCTGTTATAGAGGGACTCCATTTAACCCGTGTCACACCACTGGTTGACCATAAATTGCGTTTTGGACATATTCATTTCCAATCCATTCTTCATACCCGCCACATTGAGTTCGTTCAGCATTCCCTCGACTACTGCCGTGCTGGTAGAGATCAGAACAATATCGCCGGAGAAGCGAAAGTTGCTGATCCGTTTACCGTCGACAAGGTAGCCTTTATTGTCCCAGTTCAAGTCCTTCATGGCATCCGGAGTGCCGCTGCGAATAGCTTGGGAAATACCAGCATGCACAAGCGCGTTCAGAATGGCGTTGATTTCCACAGAGTCGAACGCTTTCCGATAATCCACGAAGACGAAACGAAGGAGAAGTGGGATGTGGTATTCGCGGCTCCTCTCGATGAGTTGTGAGACAGTCTGAATATGGTCCATGCAGGAGAAATCCTTGCGAAACACTGCTTGCTCCACTGGCTGATACTCATCCAAGCAACGCTCCATACGGTTAAGCAGTATCTTCGTGAAGATCTTGTACACAACCGAGAGACAACTGATGGGTCGATAGTTGTTAATATCCTCCTGCTGACCTTTTTTGAAGATTAGAACTGTTTTCGACTCCTTCCATGAGTCCGGAATCCTACCAAGTCGAAGGTAGTGGTTGAAGTGCTTGGCAAGAAGTGAGCAGAGGGCACTACCACTCGCAACGAAGGAGGTCAGCAGAAATGCCGTCCGGTCTGGGAGCAGTGCCTGGCTTCATCCTTCTGATGGCATGAGCAACTTCTGATTCCAGAATGGGAAGTACTTCCTCAGCTGGTCGCACCAAGCATTTCGGGACAGTGCTGGAAGAACAAAACAGATCTGTGTAGAATTCTGGAATGATGGCCTCCATCGCTCTTCGAGACGTTTGCGTTGTTCCATCCTTATCCACAAGGGCTGACATTATTGCCTTCTGGTCGCAGAGATCTCATTTGCAGCGTTTAATGCTTGAACCTTTCCCAGCGGCTTCTAACAGCTTCAATCTTCTGTAGGCTTGAATGAACTCCTTCGCTGCAATTCGACAGGCCTTCGAGATGGTGACTTTTTCCAGATGGGAAGCATTAGGATCCAGTTTAACAGCTCTTCTTTGCTCCAAGAGTTTAATCGCATGTGCGTTGAGTCTTGAAGCAGACGGTGATGTGGCTCCGCAAGAGCTGCTAGCACATTTCAGCAGTCCTTTGGAGAGATGGTCGTAGTCTTCCGATGGATTTTCAAGAAGATTCCAATCATTCGACTTTGTTGCATATTCCAACTCCTCAGACTTGAATGCGGGGATCCTCACCGGTGCCGGTTTATGAGTGTCACGCTTGAACATCCTCTTTTTGAGAGTCAGCTTCGCACGGACAAGACGGTGATCCGAGCCGGTGTCAAATGAAGGCAGCACGGAGACGTCGAACAGACTCCAGCGTCTGTTTGTAAGAACATGGTCGATCTCCGAACGTGTTTCTCCATTTGGGCTTTCCCAGGTCCATCGTCGGTTTGAAGGCTTCTTAAACATAGAATTTCCATGGTAGAGACGGCACGCGGATAGGAAGTCTATCAGGCGCTCTCCGTGTTCCTTGAGGAAGTTCCATGTGGTCCTAGCCTCCATTCATCGTGATCATTCGTACCGACGATAGCGTTAAAGTCACCAACGACAACTTTGTAGTAGCTCTTCTCGTCGTTGACAGTCCTTTCGAACAGCTTGTAGAATTCCTCCTTTTCTTCGTCTGTGGCCGCAGATGTTGGGGCATATCCATTTATGATGAAGATGATTCCTTGATCTTTAGTGTCCAGACGAAGAACAGCTACTCGCGGACTGGTGATCTTGTAAGAGACTACTAGGTGGTGCACTGTCGAATTGACGAGAAATCCAACTCCGCCAATATTCTTTCTGTCCATCTTTGCTCCGATAATGAGAAGCTCGTTGTGGTCGGTCCTTCTTATGGTTTCCGTTCTGCCTTTCGTTTCCTGCAGGGCGATAACGTCGTATTTGATGTTGCGGCTTCTGTAAAGCAGTGTTCGAAGATCCTGCTCAGATGCGATCGTACGACAGTTATAAGTGCAGACGAATAAGCAGTTTCCGTGTCGAGGTGGGAGGGGGTTTCCGGCAGTCGGATTCCAATGACGTCCTGATAGTTTAACTCCGAGATTAGATGGCCACTTGTCGCAGAAGTCCACCTCCGGCGCGGGGAGGACTGGGGCGGGTTCAGTTGTTTGAGCCATGGCGGTGGTCTGGTTACTCGTATGTTCCTGGCCAGGGATACATAAGAGCCGCCCATACAAGACAAAGCATCGTGTACTGCGTGACCATTTGTGCCGTTAGTCATCACTAAGTGATGTTCACCCTTCACCGCAATGAGGTGGCACGTGAAGGGGATTTACAAATATTGAATATAAAATGGAGAACTGGTGCTACTTCACTATATGGTTCATTTACGGAGGTAATGATGGCGGTATGCTAATAAAGATGTCCTCGACCCGCTGGAGACACTGCCTCCAGGGCTTGGTAGCACGAGCAGTGAGCGATTAATAAACATTACCTCGATCCTCCCCCCCCCCTTCCCCCTATGGGAGGGTTCGTATGTATTATATAAAAATGATGTATGAACACTTGTTTTTAGAAACCTGATGAAATGAAGCACCTTGGAAGGGGTGACGCTAAAGGCATTATACCACAGAGAAATATCAAGTTATCATTACCTTAGAGAAACCAGTGGTATGGACTTCTTTAATAAAAATGATCTATTAGCGTGTGTTCTACAGAATTGCCGACCGGTACCATACCAGAGGACTGAGTACCAGAGAAATAAGAAAATTCTGCACAAGGATGTCAAGGCACGTACAAGGCGGTGAATCTGAAATATCCATTATCTTGAAATGACACCTCTCCTTGGCTTTGAGAGCCATGTCGTGCCGTGCAACTATAAAAATTATAATATTTGTGAATATCCACTTCGAAATTGAATTCTCCACGGATCTCCGTCGATAGGGAGCCTTGCCTCCGATAGCTTCGGGCTCTCTTGTTAAGAGGGATCTCAGGGCACTTGTCGCAGGGTTACGTGGCGCGTCCTCGGATGGTGGATGGGGGAATGAAACGCGAACCAAATGCGATCGTGTGCTGCCCAGAGACGCAGGGGATTGTTAATGCTGTCGACGCATTCTTGTGCGTGGGAGCGGCATGTTCATGCACAGTGTGTGTGAATATGTTTGCGCGTGTGCGGGTTGTAACTGTGCCGGCCGGCCAAAAGCCTGAACTCGGTAGACAGAGAGTACATGTAACGCGATTCGAGACCGGCTTAACTCTCACCATGTTCCTTCGGGCTGTCTATCTGGCTGCCCTGAGTTCTTCGCCCGCACGACAGAGCCTGACTAGCTACACGTGTGAACTCCAGTCAAACACAGCAGCACTAAAGGGCCTCACTCCCCTGCCACCGAGGGGAAGGACGACTACGGAGAGGCTGCTAAAATTTCAAGGCCTAACCAGGCTGCGCAAATTGAGAAGGACTAGAATTACTATCTGTACTTACAACGCCCGTACGCTCGCATCGGAAGTATCCGTCGATTACCTGATGATGCAAGCCAGAAAGATCAAGTACGATGTCATCGGACTTACCGAGACGAGAGCACATCACACGCTACATGCCGAGCCGAATCGGACGTCTGCGACTGCCAGCTTTGACTGTGTTCGTCGCATATGCTTCAACATCCGACTACGACGACGAAGAGGTCGAAGCCTTCTACGTGGAGCAGGGGATGTTCTATAAGGAAGATCAAACCTTCTACAAGGTGATCGTCGGCGATTTCAACGCCAAGATCGGGCCACGAAGGTCGCCAGAAGAACTTCACATCGCAACCCACGGTTTGGAGTGGAACGGGCAGGGTGAAAGGCTGTCTGAGTTTATCATGCCGACCAAACTATCCATGGAAACTCACAGTTCCAGAAGCCTCCCTCCCTACGATGGACCTGGGAATCCCCCGGTGGCCAGTTCCACAACGAGATCGACCACATCTTCAATCGCAAGTATTGCCTGACCGACCTCTCCGTTGTCCCCAAGTTTTACACGGGATCGGACCACTGCCTCCTTCGCTCGAAGTTTCGCTTTTCGCGTCAAGAAGAGAAGGCCGCGAAATTCAAGAAGAGGAATCCCAGAATGAATATCAACTGGGACCTCTACACCTCTCTTGTCGGGCTTTGGAAGGATACGGTCATGAACAACATCGCTTCGTGCACTATCTCGGCGACAGTGCTAAGGGAGCCGAGAGCTTGAAGACCACAAGGAGACGTCTGTCTCCGGAAACTCCCGAGCTGATGCGCCAGCGTGGAGCAGCACGAGCGTCAGGCAACTATCATCTGAAGTCCGAGCTTGCAAAGCTATGCAGAGCGGCGATAAAGGAAGATCCTAAGGAGAGAAGGGCGAAAGTGTTGGCTGAAGCTGCAGAGGCATGGTTGAGCATCCGAAATAGAAACCGTCGGAACTTCGCCAACTTACCGAGATAACCGCCTTCCGACCTTCTGACGGAACCGTCACTTCATCCAGAAGGACCATGGAGAAGGTCGTTCACGACTTCTACTCCGAACGTCCAGCTTCCCCATGCCATCATCCGCAGGATGGATGCGTCGTCTCCTCTGTTATCGCTTCCGAGATCCGACACGTTATCTCATCGGTGAAGAAACGTACAGCACCCGGTCCCGACAAGAGGAGAGTTGAACATCTGAAGAACCTCCCGCCAACATTTATCAACACGCTACCTGTCGGAGTGCAAAGCTTCATCTCACAAGGGAAATCAATGAGCGTCCCGTGGCAATTTTAAAAGTGACCTATTGGATTTATTGGAAGTTATAGTGTACTATAAGAGAAGCACCGTAGTGGTTTTCGAATTTCCTTAGATAGGTCAAAAATTACAAAAAACCGTGTCACTTCAGTGCGAACCGATAAAGCCAAACTGACGTCTGGAACTGCCATGTCGTGGTTAGAATCTGACCTGCAAATGGTTTGGGGCTGGAACAATAGCGGTATTACAGCGAACTCACAATTTGCGTGTTAGCCGTACGGTAACCGAAGGGAATATTGTGGTGCGCCGCTCACGAACATAGGCGCAGCGGGTGGGTGGGCTAGTGGATACGGGGCGGACTTGCAGGAAAGGGGTCAGGGATTTGGATCCGGAGGGTGTGTTCCCGCATTGCTGGGCTTGCTCGATCCAGTTTTGTCGACGCAAAGTGTATTTTGACCACGGTGTTGTAACATACTGACATTGTAACCTTATTTTGACCTGGATGTTACAATATAAAAACAAAAAAGCAACAGGTTCATAATACATAGCTCGACTGTCCACTGATGAGAGCAGGGGTTTTTCTTTGCTTAAAAATTAGATAATTTTCTTTGTCTTGACCGTTTTCGTAGACATTGAAGGGGGATTGTCAGCCGAATTTACTTCACGACTGCAAGAATCGAAGAGAAAATGAAAAAAAATAATTGAAAGATTGGTTTTTATATTTATTTATATATTGTTCTTAATTTTATTTTTATTTATTATTTGTATTTAAATTTTTAATTAATTAATTATTATATTCATGATTGATTTTTTTCGACTCCTCTTCCACTTCTGGAGAGAAAGTATAATATATCAATCTGCCTTCTTTATGCTCAACCAACCGTATTGCTAGTGATCTCACGGCCGTCACATACAGCAACCTCCTCACTGCTACAAGAAGACGTAATATCACCCACATATCATCGTCATCGTACGGCTACCAGTCGACATCCTGCGCTTCGTTCGAGTCAAGCCAACATAATGAATGAGAGAACAGGAGACTTTTCTTCGCAGTTCCTCGATAGTATGCAAGGGCCTATCGCAACTTCAAAATAGACAATATTCTTTATTTTGACCGTTTTCGTTGTGCATTGATGGTGGGTCTGTCAGCACTAATGTACTTCATGACTCCAAAAGTCCAGAAGAGACTGAAAAAATGGATAAAAAGATTTATCTTAATATTTATTTATTTATTTATTATGTATCAATTATTAATTATTATTTATATTTGTTTCTATTTAATTGAATAATGTATATATTTATATTATATATTCTTATATTGGTATTTTTAATTTTTTGTTTTATTTTCTGTATATATATTTTTATATTTTTCGATTGTTGTGATTATCCTCGGCACATTACACGAGACCCCTTTCTAAGGTTGATATCAGTTGTATAATTCAATGTTTTCTCCATGCCGAGTTGTTGGTGGTCTTGCTAACCGCCTTCCTCCCGACTACGACCCCTACTCGTAGGGAGATCGCCGTAGCAGATGCCTTTCGGGGCATAATTCAAAATGCTATGTATGGGGATATTGATTGTGCTGATGAGGAGGAAACACTCCAGCTACTTTTTTGCTTGATATTTATTCCATCAACATTCTCTTGTTCGTGATGTTAGCTTGACTTGAACGAAGCGTAGAATGTGGACTGCTCGAGTATTACGTCGCCTTGTAGCAGTAATGAAGCTGTCGTATGTGACGGCAGTGAGATCGCTAGCAATATGGTTGGTTGAGAATGAAGAACACAGATTGGTACTGTTACACTTCCTTTCCAGAGGTCGAAGAGGGGTCGAAAACATAAACATATAAATTAATTATTCAAAATATAAATATAAATAATAAATAATAAAATACAATAAGTAGACTGATAGAGTTGAGGTATACCTCATTAATAGGGCTCGAAATTCTGATATAGAACTATGTTTCACACCAACATAGGTCTTTACACTGGTTTTGTAAACCCTGTGACTACATTAGTGCTTGCAGTCGCGCAAATCTGGTCGATCTGGGTGCTCCGCTCGCGCTCGTCCGTCGGGCCTCCGAAGGCGGCCTCCGCCGGGCCGTTCTCCCACGGCGCACGCGACGGGTGTCATGGCGCGAGCGGAGACGGCGAGGAAGGGGTTGACGCCCCAGGTATGGCCACCTGGGCGCGCGACCGCAGCGCCTACGACCAGCTGATACGAACGCTACGCACCCCAAAATCAAGTGTATGGTGGCGGCGATTTCTCGTACAGCCGGATTCAGGTCGCGGTCTTCAGAGGCCAGGTGTTACGAAAAGTCAGGATAGTGGCAATCTTGAAAGAGAGGGTATTCTTCCAATGACTAGGTTCAGATAATGCCAATTTTTATCGTTTCAAATTCCCAGATCAAGTTGGGCAGTTTCTATGCTTTTGAAAACAAATTGGACATCTCCAAATCCAGATTAGGCTGGAGACTCTCCGAAAAGCTTAAATCATTTTTGTCTAAGAAAAATCTAGCATGATTTTTTTGAAGTTCTTAAATGTACCTGATTGATTGACTTGCATTAAAGAGTTAACCCACTTTTAAAGTGTTGCGAAATTTTTATCTCTTAGTTTAAAGATGATCATTTTTAGTACCTTTTAAAGTGCAGGAAGTCAGCAGTTCTCAGAATAGTAAAGGAAGAGATCGCAACATGCGATCACTAGCTCATCATGATTTTCATTAGATTGAGCGCGGAAATTCGGTTTGAGTGGAAGAAAATAGTTGTAAAAAACACATGTCTTTACTTCGCTATCTCAAGCAAGCAGTATTTATCACAATCCAAAGAAACTTGCAACAACTGGACTTGTTCGTGATAGCATCTTTTGCTTTGATACACTCACAATTTGCTACCTTGCTGCGCTTTATTGTAAAGTTTTAATCATTGTTTTTTCTTGAAAATTAAAATTTTACGAAATTTCAGACAGTACATTCTTTTTTGTATTTTTGTATTTACTTTTTGGAACAGATGACTAAAAAATGTCAAAGAAAGTCATACTAAACTTTTCCTGGACACCAAATCATTTTGACCCTTCCGGAAGGTCTCTAGTTTAACGTGGAAGAAGTTCTTTTTGATTTGGAAGATTTTCAGTTTGATTTCAGAATTGTCAAGTTTGCATAGAGTTGTCCATTTTAAATTGAAAAGCGTCCGACTTGTAGGTGTCTAGTTCGACGTGAAGATGAAGGTGGTATACGTAATATCGCTGGGATATGTGAGAGAGATTCGTGGAATCAAATTTTCAGGTGTATGCATACAGATGGCAAGCCGACCCTGAAACTGGTGAATGTCATTGCTATCGATCGTCGTTGGATGTGTACCAAGTGAATTCTCCGGCTTTCAGGATTCAGGGTTCGCTTTTTGAAACACTTCTGAGGATTTGAATTAGGTTTCACGTCGACATTCCATTTTTCCAGACTACGATTTTACAAACGGGACGTATTCAACGTGGACGGAGTCACTATACAGCATCGAGAATCTACGACTTTATCTTGTTGAACAGGAGTCTTTGGAGAAATTGATGCTCTGTCTCGGAGTCTTACTTACCTTAGTTTCATTCTTGGTGAGCCTCAGCCTTTTTAACGTCTTCTGAAAGCATTCGTCACTTTGTGTCATGCTAACTTCTTCTTCAGGTAGTTGGACGTTGCACGGACAGTTCGTTTATTATTGATGAAGGAGAGCGGCTTGCAGAGGAAGGAGAACCGTTATAGCAAATCTGTCGTTGTTCTGGCGAGGTTTGAAAGGCATCGGCTCATGCATCCAGCTTCCTCTCCTATTTTCCCTCATACTCACATGATTCTTAATCAAGTCGTCACATCCATATTGTGACATGCTTTCATGTTGTGACATCGTATTGCGAGTAGCAAATCATTCCGATAATCGTGGCAATCATGAATATAACAAAGAAGAATGGTTGTATTGTGGTTCCTTTTTCGATCTCTGCTTCTAAGCACAGCTTTGTCTCAATGGTCACGTGTCCTTCAACGTTTCAGTTTGATAAACATTTCCGTCCCCTGAAAAATGCGTTCAGGTCAACTGCATTTGCATCATTCGAAGAGATACTGCTTATTCCAATCTGTTGCGATTAGTTGCCGTTAAAGTGTCATCAAAACTTCTGTTTTCGCATGCGCATATTTTTCAGGATTATGATGTGCCCTTAGGATTGTGACTAAAATCGAGGATCAGGATCCGTTCTGACGTAAGTTTGCCGTCAGTAACTATTCACCGGTGGGCATTCGGTTGCATGCACGTTTGTTAGGCGGTTACAGTATGGGATAGCAGCCTTTTCAAATTCGTAGCCTGTAACCGACGTTCGGATTCGGAAGATATGTCACCCACTCGTGCAACACTCGTCTGGGTTCAGAAGTCCTGTCAGCGATGTCGTGCAGCAGGCGGCCGCGTTCAGATGACGTGTCAACGACGTCCCGCATAGCGTATCAATTGATATGGTAGGATTATCTATTATATTATCAAAACCATAAGTGGTAAATTTCAGGCAAAAGTCAATATTATGGATGGACACCGAACAGTTCAATTTTGTTCAGTTCCATTTCCGATATATACCATACCATTTTCACGTCAAATTGAATACTTTCCAAATCAAATGGGACACTTTTCGCGTCAAATTATAATTTTGTCCTATTAGTATTAAATCAATCTTTTCAAGAATATTCGAGAAAATGTTGAAAGTGGCTCATGTGAAACATATTGAAGCACATGAGGTAATACCAAAAAGTGAATATGGCTTCAGAGTTGGAAGATCGACTGAGACCTTGATGCTATCTACTTTGGATGATTGGACCAAGGCATTGGATGAAAACAATGACGTTGACGTAGTCTTTTTTGACTTCAGCAAGGCTTTCGATAGGGTTCCCTTCAAGAAACTTATTTTCAAACTGCAAATTGTTGGTATTCATCATAGAATTGTTAAGTGGGTGAAGAATTTTATCACAAATAGATCCTTCCAAGAGAAGGTTAATGAAAAATTTTCTCCGTCTCACACAATTACGAGTGGTGTTCCACAGGGAGGTGTATTGTCACCGATTCTCTTCATCATTTACACATCTGATTTACCTGCCTGACTTGGTCGAATGACATGGCGTTAAGTGCAAAATGTTTGCTGACGATATAAAAATATAGAGGAATATTACGGGTGCAGAGGACCATTTTGCCCTTCAGTGTACAGTTTCAGAGGTTGCCGATTGGTCGGACAGGTGGAAATTACATATCTCAGCACCAAGGACTAGAGTTTTTCATCTCGGCAATTCAAATTCGGCTAGGCGCATTTACAACTTTGGTAGTAGCAATCTACTTAGTGAAAAAGTCTGCGAGTGAAAAAAGTTTCGGCTTTATCTTGGATAAAAAACTGACTTTTTCAGAACATTGTGAATTGAAGCTGAAAGAATAACTCATAATATATTTAGAGCTCTATCTACGAATTCAGCAGCTCACTTGCTCCTCGCATACAAATCGTATGTTCGTCCAATATTGGAGTACGGCACCACTGTGTTTAGTCCTCACCTTAAACGCTGCATACAGAGACTTGAATCAGTGCAGAACGGCTACACTAGAAAGCTATGGTTATGCTTAAATGGTTATGACTACACTACCGTTCCATCAGCGCATGGTCGTAATAAAATGTTCAAGCTGGAATCGCTTGCTATCCGTAGGAAGCGAAACGATCTAATTATAATTTTTCAAGATGATGACTGGAAGGGTTGCGCTGTCAGTTGGTGAGCTCTACACTGTCAACCATTCTACTACAAGGGGTTGTGCAGATAAAATTCATTACCCTGTGGCCAAAAGTTGTGCTTCGCCATCTTCGTTAAACAAATATAAGTGGCTCGTTGACAGTTATCTCAAGACTCGATAGATTGCCCTTTCTTCTATGTTTGCGTTTATTATCACTGTGTCTTGCCGTTAACTGTTTCCTTTGTTGCGTGTTGTGATACACATATAAATAAATAAATAAATAAATAAATAAATTGGACACTCTTCTAAGCTAGCCTAAGACTTTTGAAATCAAAGCAAACTCTTCCAAGTCGAAACAACCCATAGCCAGATTAAACTGCAGCCTCACTAAGATGGTTAGAATAATTTGTTGTTCAAGAAGAATTCGGCAGAACTTTTTTTGAGTGGAAGCCATCTCTTCACACATTAATGAAACAATCTTACTGATTTACTGTTGTTTGCATCTTTGCAGGCTGCCAAATCACTATCAGAGTAGTCAGCGTCTTTCGAGAGCTGTACAGCTGATTCACACCAAGATTTCTCCATTCCACAACGACATCCTCATCGAAGTGAAGAAATTGGTTCGGCAAGGAGATACCATATCTCAAAGCTCTCCAGCGCCACCATCGAAAACGTCAAGTGCGAACTAGAATGGGAAGACATGGGAGTGAAGGTCGACGGCCGGCTACCAACTGCGCTTCGCTGACGACATCGGGCTTGTCACACCGAGCGCCAACCAGGCGGAGCGAATGTTCGCCGACTTCGATCGTGTATGTGGGAACGTTGGACTGCAGCTGAATTTTACGAAGACGATGTTCATGAGGAACGGATGGGTTTCTGACGCCCCATTCTCGCTCAACGGAACGAACATCTCCGAATGCTCCAGCTACGTATATCTGGGTCGCGAAATCAATATGGCCAACGACCTAGCGCCAGAGCTGAGCAGGAGGAAACGAGCGGCTTTCGGAGCTTTCAAGAGCGTCGAAGAATTCGCGAATAAGACGAAGAGCGTCCGACTCCGTGCCCTCCTCTTCGACTCTTTCCTGCTCTAACATACGCCTCAGAGACCTGGGCCATGTGAAAGCAGGATGAGCACGCGATCAGCGTCGCGCAGCGTGGAATCGAGAGGACGATGCTCGGAGTGACACAACTCACGCAAGTGAGAGAAGGCCTCCGGAGTTCCGAGCTTCGCCGACGTTCGAAGATCAGAGACGCTGTCGCGTGGGCCAAATCGTCGAAAATTAGGTGTGGTCGGCCACGTAATGCGATTCGCAGACACGATGGACGAGAGCCATCACCGACTGGATTCCGCGGGATATCAAGAGAACATCAGGACGCCCACCAACGCGTTGGTTGGACTTCTTCGTGAAAGCCCTGAACGACCGATATGACCCTCTTCGTGTCCCTCGAGCGAGGAGGATCCATTGGACTTCTCTGGCACGCGACAGGGACGAATGGAGACTCTGCTGGCGCCCGATCGAACAAGTCGATGATCAACGGGACGACAGGTGATACTTTTTTTTTCGTTAAAACAGAATTTACATAACATAGTAACAAGAATTCTGTAATTATTTGGATCTATATTATTTAGACATTCTTTATTACATGAAATTTTTATAACTTTTTAATGATATCTTTTCTTCAGAGTATTAATGTATCTATACATTTCCACTATTGAATTCAAGTGATTAAAGTAAAGTTGAATTCACCAAGATTAAATGCATTCTCTACGTTATTCCACTTCTACGGAGATGGACTTTGCACTCCGATAGGTGGTGTGAAGAGCCGCGCCAGGGTGCTGATAAGCGTTGGGGGAGGTTCTTCAGATGTTCAACTCTCATCCTGTCGGGACCGGGTGCTGTACGTTTCTTCACCGACGAGATAACGTGTCGGATCTCGGAAGCGAGAACAGAGGAGACGACGCATCCATCCTGCGGATGATGGCATGGGGCAGGTGGACGTGCGGAGTAGAAGTCGTGGACGACCTTCTCCATGGTCTTTCTGGATGAGGTGACGGTTCCGTTAGAAGGTCGGAGAGCGGTTATCTCGGTCTTGAAGTTGGCGAAGTTCCGACGGATATTTCGGATTCTCAATCATGCCTCTGCAGCTTCAGCCAACACTTTCGCCCTTCTCTTCTTAAGATCCTCCTTTATCGCCGCTCTGCATAGCTTCGCAAGCTCGGACTTCAGTTGGTAGTTGCCTGACGCTCGTGCTGCTCCACGCTGCCGTACAGCTCGGGAGTCTGCGGCGACAGACGTCTTCTTGTGGTCTTCAAGCTCTCGGCTCCCTTAGCACTGTCGCGGAGATGGTGCACGAAGCGGCCGTATTCCTCGTCGACGTTGTCCATGGCGATATCTTCCCTAAGGCTGGGAAGAGAGGTGAAGAGATCCCAGTTGGTGGTCGTTCTGGTACTCCTCTTCTTCAACTTCGCGAACTTCTCTCTTTGACGCCAATTTCTTGTAATCAAGACACGCGCTGGAAAAGGCGTTTGGATGTTTTCATTATTTTTGTGCCAATTCGAAAAAATCCTCTGTTCTGGCGTAGTATGAGTTAACAGGGTCCTCATTTTCGGTCATTTGACACTAATCTTCTAGCGGAGAGTTCAACAACCTCAACTCCTCCGTCCATTTCCGATTCCGAGAGTGCTTGCACCGTTTAAAAAAATCTATTAGCAATTTTCGAATCCCAAAAGATCTCTGAAATTGCTTTTAGGAAAATTTGTCACATCACATCATCATTCTTGAAACCACTGTCGAATGGAAAGCTTGCTACTTGAGTGGATTTCTACGTAGAGACAATTTTTAAGACATATTACATTTGATTCCAAACAGTATTTTTTAAGTGGGATCAATCTATAAAGGCAACGGTAATTAGGAACCTACCTGCATGTCGTGCCTGACTTTGAATTGTGATTGCGAGAAATTCTATAATTCTGACGCACCACCTAAGAATTTCTCTGTATCGGAAAGGCTGGACATGACCTGACATCTGTTTCAAGTTATATCGCTGTACTAGTTTTGAAAACTGGAGATTCCTTACTCAGCTCAGCTCTTGCTGCACACATTAATGTAAACGAAGCGGGTTTAGTGGCCGCAGAGAGGTTCGAGGTGGCGAAGTGTGTATACAATGTTCTACAGCTGTACCATGTGTGTTCCTGTAGCTGTGGTCCATACGTAGATTTTCGAAAAAATATTCGGAACTAGCCATAGGGAAATCGGCCCTTTCTTTACCTTTTGGAGTGCGCCACGTGCTACATTTATCCTTGATTGTAATGGTGCCTTGAATGCAAAATCGAAATGGCACTTTTTACTGTTTAAGCACTTATAGAGCAGAGTGTAGCTATCCAAACGGTTCAGTGCAGTGAGTCTGTACTCCTCGAAGAAAGTGCTCGCTTCCAAGCCCTTATTACCTCTTTCTATCCTCCTAAGAATAACCGTATTGGGAGCAGTTGTGAAATGTTAGATTCTTCGATTTTTTAGACAAATTGAGATGGGTAGATTCAGCACTCCATATCTCTGCCAGCTGAGCTCTTTAGTTGGCAGAAGTATTACTGCCTCATAACCCCTATATGTAGTCTCTACATGGCATGTGAAACATACCACCTCCATGTCGAAGTGCTATGATCGCCATGTAGGAGAAGAGGATGCTCTAGCGAACAGCTTTACTTCTGCAGTACTGCTCTTGTCGAACTGCAGATGAGGCCGATCGTTCTCTGCAAGAGACAATGAAGGACCATCCCCATTCGTTCGACGTCATTCAGTTGATACCAGAAGTTCTGCAATGGTGACGAGGCGCTTGAAGAAGTACCTCGACTATCGACGGAGAAAAGACGGCTCGTAATCGACAAATGTGGACTCCAGGGAATTACTCCAACGCGACTCGCGCTCTAGCCGCATGAGACGTCTCGGCGGTGAAACGCGGACATGTGCTCGTGTCTTCGTTGAGTCGGGTCCGGAACAATTAAGTGGCCTCTGGTTCGCCGCAGAGCACAAAATTTGTGTGTTCAGTGTTTATGCTCTTATTATACCACGGTAAATCGGAGCAAAGCCATCAGAGAACAACGACGATCCAACTTCGAAACGGTACCTAGCTGCGCGACCTCGTGACATCGCGTGTTCGCCGCGCATAGCGTTCCAGCCTGCGATGGGCGGAAATTTTTTTCCATTCTTCCTGTACCTGCGCCTTCGGTATTTGTGTTGTTGGTTCTGCAACAAGGACGGACCTACTACACTATCTTCCTAACTGTATTGGATCGGGTGACTTAACTACTCTTGGTCGCCCGTTATTCCTGCCGTCGATTTTATTGAGTCGGCCGCCGAGATCTGCTCCGATCGCTGCAGCGACGTAGTCCTTATGGCAGGACGTTTGCAAGTGATCGTAAGCCAACCAAATAGGTCTATTGGTACTTCATTGCTAATTTCTGCTCGTGGACACACCTGCCGTCCCAAAATTCATTCAGGGACGAAGAGGGAAGAAACATCGGTTGGATTTTCGTCTCCCGCTACCGATGACAATCTGACTCGGGCAATCGACTTGATTATAGCCGATCAATCCCTCCCGCCACACCTAAAGGCGGCTATGGGCTGCATGTTGGAGATGAAGGAACAACTAAGCGCAGTTGTAGCGAAGAACAAGGAACTGGTAGAGGAGAACAATTTGGTACGCTCAATGAACTGTGAGCTCGAAAGTGAGGTCACAGCCTTAGGCGTACATTAGCAGGCTTTGTCTCAACAGAAGCATTCTCAATTTAGTTCTCAAGAGAGTCCTATGTTGTCTGGTAATTCTGCTGAAGATATTGAACGTCGTCGCTCTGTTGTTGTTATAGGTGTCAAGGAATGTTCTGCACCTGTCTCCTCCGCTAGGGTAATACACGACACCAGTTGTATTAAGCTAATTCTCGATTTTCTCTCTATTGGATGTCGTTCGGTTGCTATTTATCGCATGGGGCGCCCAGTACCTGGGAAGACCCGTCTTTTAAAGGTTGTATTTCCTTCGTCATTCTTTGCTGCGCTTACGCCTTTGTCATACCATTGCTCACCCCGAGCGGCGCCTAATGATATGCACCCATATCGATTCCATCGGGCCGCCCGATCGATATGGGAGCATATCATTAGGCTTCGCCCGGGTGAGCGATGGTACGACAAAGGCCTTACGTTGAAGAGGGCTCCCCATCTTAGATTCTTTTCTGAGAAAGGGGTTTTATCAGGCCTTCGCTCACAAAGCTGGAACGTGATCGTCTCAAAGTTGGAAGGTTGTCTCGTACTCAGAATCATTCATCCCCTTCCGAGCTGGCTCACAACCAGCAAATTTCCCCTGATCCCATGAATAATAGTGGTACTTTGATGAACTCTCGTCTTTCCTCATCGCATTCAAATGAATTCACTCATAGTGCGGAAAACATGTAGGGCGTCGACTGAAACCAGTCCCAAGTATTTCATGTGTTCTAGCTAACATTCGTTCAGTGGTAAAAAACAAGGATGCGCTTGTGGTGCTCCTCAAACGAAAAGTTTGAAAAAAAAGTTATGAATACGGAAAGGTGGCTCAATCAGAATATTTCTTTGGCGCCTCTATTGGGTGGCTGCTGCTCTCAATATGTAACGCTAAGATGCGACCGAACTGTTAAAAGGGGTGGACGCGTTGCGTTAGTGGCGCTGAAATCCTTATCCCCGGCACTTGTTTTTGAGGAGTCGGACACAGAAGCTTATGAACTTCGCTCATATTCAGAAATTCTTGATCGCTAGAACTATTCATTTTCATTGTCGGGTTTTGACAATCATCAGAGATCTTTTGGGATTCGACAATTGCTAATAGATTTTTTTAAACGGTGCAAGCACTCTCGGAATCGGAAATGGACGGAGGAGTTGAGGTTGTCCGAGCTTGCGAAGCTATGCAGAGCGGCGGTAAAGGAGGATCTTAAGAAGAGAAGGGCGAAAGTGTTGGCTGAAGCTGCAGAGGGATGGTTGAGAATCTGAAATATCCGTCGGAACTTCGCCAACTTCAAGACCGAGATAACTGCTCTCCGACCTTCTGCTTCTTCGAGCCACAGCTGGCTTCATTCTGGAAGATAGGATTTCATGATCTTCCCATCATGTGACAGAAGGTTGTAGATGTAAATGGTAATTACTTTGTAGATTGAAGTCGCTCACAAAAGAAGCAATAAAATTTTGAAAAAAATACGCTGTGGCGCAAGACTTTTTCACGAGTGGATCTATAGCCGCTAAAATCAGATCGGAATAGAGTTTTTGGCATCGGGGCGCCACGTTGGCATTCGAGCACGGTTCTATCCAGGGTGGGTGCGATCCAAGCTGCTCGTGTGGAAACTGCTTTTTTCGCTCAGGGGGACTCCGCAGCTGGAATCTGCGCTCGAAGATCAGGCTAGGGGAAGGGACTCCAGGGTGGGTGCGATCCAAGCTGCTGGTGTGGAAACTGCTTTCTTCGCTCAAGGGGACTCCCAGCTGGATTCTGCGCTCTTCGAGCGGGAAGGGGCTCCAGGGTGGGTGCGATCCAATCTGCTCGTGTGGAAACTGCTTTTTTCGCTCAGGGGGACTCCGCAGCTGAGTTCTGCAGAAGCGCATACAGCTGAAAAAATGCACGCAGAACACTCGAAAATGGTGTAGACGTCAAGGCCGCTCAAATTTCAATCAATCAGTTGAAGTGCAAACTCCCGCAGCGCAGGAGAACCGCACCCCCCGACCTCCCTCGCATGAGGCAGCCCTCTTCCACTGTGCCACGATGCGTCTGGCAGTAAGGCCACCGCGGGCATACAAGAGATCGGTGCCCATCGATCGAATGCCCTCGTTGAGGCTGACGTAACCCACGTATGCATTCACTTCAAACGAGTGCGCTCCTGCACCAATTGCGAGCTCACGCCACGCGTCTATTCCGATCTGATTCTAGAGTTCTTAGCAATTCTCCTTTTCCACCAACCTAACAATAGTGTGCATTGATTCTAGAGGGTTGTAGGACAAACACGAGCACTCATGTTCTCTGGCGATTCATGTATTCTATTTGATAGCTCTCATTCGAGACTAACGGACCGTCAAAAGTGGTGGGATTCAGTGTGTCTATGACGTCATTTGCAAGATGTGTGGGGCTGTTTCTGTGCAGTGAGTCTGTCGCTTTGCGTCTAACCCTTGACGGCGCCTCCGTGAAACTTTCGATGTGGGAAACGCTCATTTAAATAAAGCGTTTGAATCGTTTTGCTGGCGTCGAAATTAATGTTCCCAATATTGTTCAAACCTCGTATAGCTCACACGCTTTCGCAACTGAGGAACTTACGAGCATACATTGGACCCGAATGAATCATTTTCGGATATCCGATCCTGATATCCCGTTCTGAATCATCTAATTATCCGACCCCCGCGAAATTGCCCCTATCCGAATCGTCCAAAGTCCTGGGTCCTCAAAATCGTCCTCATCCGAATCATTCAAAAATCTGGGGTTCGCGAAATTGCCATTATCCGAATCCGAATTAGGCGCTATGGTAGTTGGCAGGGGTCACCATGGCCTGCCGCGGCGCGTAGCTACATATAGCGAATGTGAATGCAGTCTTATCTCCGCTTATCGATTACAGATCCGTGTTTTACGTGCTTCCGAATTTGGCAAGGGAGGGAACTCCAGGATGTAGGCAATTCTAGCACGTGTACGCCACTCGAGCCACACCCTGGAGTCCCTTCCCCTGCCTAAATCCGCTGACGCGGAGGAGAGCACAGAACAGAGCTATAGCATTGTTTGGTTGTTTCCTTTACTATCAGTGTGTTACCGTTTCTTTTTTTTGTCTGTGACACTTTTTGCAAGGTGACCCCCCCCAACTACCATAGCGCCCCGAATTATCCAATTACCAGATGTTCAGCGGCCTCGCGGCCGCCAAACGTCTGGTTGGGGGCTTGGCCCCCAAACCCCGGGTATAGAACACCCCGACCGTGCTGTTTTCTTCTTTAGGCCCTCTTACTTTCATTTCGTTCTCCGAAGTGCATGTCTACTAAGCCCTGAGGAACAGACTGTTAGAGTCTCAATCCAAAGTGCTTAATCTGCGGAAACATAAATGAAACCAATGGGTGTCGGTAGACCGCTCGATACCGTTAACTGTCCGACAGCAATCATGTTCCTCCGATAATTTTAACCATTCTCCTTACCTTCACTCTCAACCCGCCAATACTCCTTACACTTGTGCCGGAGTGAAATAAAAAACAAATAAATAAAGGCGTAGTGAAACTCAAGTACGGGCACACTTGTCGAACGAAGCCTTTAAAAAGTCTTCTCACAAATGCTGTGCAAAGTATGATCTGTGGAACACTTTTGGATCTGGACGCACATTGTACGACGTCTGGATCACGTGTTCTGAATCCGGACGCATGTTGATATCGTCTGTGATACATATGTTGAGCCCCAACGCACGTGTAGCGACGTCAGCAGCATGTCTTCTGAAGCCTGATACCCGTTGGACGATACTGATAGAAAATCATGGTCCGCCATTACTGGCCCCCTTTACTGGACCCCCTCCTTCAGTGGTCCCATCTTCACTGGTCCCCTTTACCGTCTCTCCCCACCCCCATCTTATACTGGTCCCCTCTTCATTGGGCCTCCTTCACCACTCCTGGTTCCACCTTTGCTGGTGTCCCCTTTTCTGGTCCTTTTACTGATCCCCTCTTCACTGGTCTCTCCTCCCCCCCCCCTTACCGCCTCCCCCCCCCCTCACCGGATCCTCCCCTGCAGTGGTCCCCCTTAGTGGTCCCCTCTTCACTGGTTCTCCTTCTTTCCACTCCCCCCCCCCCCCATTACTGGACCCTCCCCCTGCAGTGGTCCCCTTACTGGTCACCTCTTCATTGGCCCTCCTTTACCACTACCCCCCTTCCCCATTACTGGACCCTCTTTTGCTGGTACCCCATTACTGATCCCCCTTCACTGGTCACCCATCGGTGACATGTCGTCTGAACCGGGACACCCCTTGCACGATATCGATGAAACCCCTTCTTAACCCAAGCATCCATTCCGCGACATCGGTGACACCTCTTTTGAACCTAGACACCGGCTGCGCGACATGGGTGACGAAACTCCTGAACCCCGACGCCTGTAGAACGACGTCGGTAACACGTCTTCTCAAACCGATCGTCCTTTGCGCGACATCGGCGACACGTCTTCTGACGCACGCGACACGACGTGGGTCACACCTCGCTCAACCCGGACGCCTGTCGCTCGACGTCTATGAAAGGCCAGATGGACCGACGGAAGGACGGATGGACAGACGGACGGACAGACGGACGGACAGACGGAAGGACAGACACAACCGCTTACTCTTTTATATATAGTAGGATAGGATAGGATACGGACCTTGGAGAACAGCGTTCATTCATATAAAAT
>OX377205.1:58223585-58387385 GCA_947396885.1 Heligmosomoides polygyrus polygyrus
TACTGACATTATAACTTTATTTTAACCTCGATATAAACACAAAAATAAACACCCAAAGCAACAGCGTTCATAATACCTAATTCGATTGAGCATTGAGGAGGAGCAGGTGACTTTTCTTTGCCTACAAAATAGATAACTTCAGAACTCCAAAGATCGAGGAAAAAATATTATTTTTTATTTATTATTATTTTTTAATTATATTCTTATTTTAATTAATTAATTAACTATATTTATGTTTGATTTTTTTTCGACCCCTCTTCGACTTTTGGAAAGAAAGTATAACAGTACCAATCTGTCTTCTTCATCCTCAACCAACCATATTGCTAGTGATTTCACGGTCGTCACATATAGCAACCTCCTCACTACTACAGGAAGGCGCAATACTACTCACATCATCGTCATCGTCCGGCGACCAGTCTACATCCGCTCTTCGTTCCGGTCAAGCTAACATCACGAACAAGAGAACGTCAATGGAATAAACATCAAACAAAAAAACTATCTGGAGTGTTTCCTCCTCATCAGCACAATCAGCATCCCCATACATAGCATTTTGAATCCCGAAAGGCATCTGTTACGGCGATCTTCCTACGAATAAGGGCAGAGTAGTCGGGAGGAAGGCAGTTAGCAAGGCAACCAATAACTCGGAGCGGAGAAAACATTGAATTATACAATTGATATCAATTCGGGGGGGGGGGGTGTCGTATAGTGTGTCGAAGCGCGATCACAATCGATCAAACATAAATAATATATACATCAATTAATTAATTGAAAATATAAATATAAATAAAAATCAATAATACGTAACTAATACATCATAAATAAATAAATAAATAAATAAATAAATAAATAATGAATAAATAATGAAAAATAGAGATAAATCTTTTTTATCCATTTTTTCAATCTCTCTTCCACTTTTGGAGTCATGAAGTAGTGCTAACAGACCCAATGTCAATGCCTAACGAAGACGGTCAAGATAAAGAATATTATCTATTTTCTAGTTGGGACAGGCCCTTGAATGCTACCGAGGAACTGCGAAGAAAAGTCGCCTGTTCTCTCGTTCGTGATGTTAGCTTAACTTGAACGAAGCGCAGGATGTAGACTGGTCGCCGGACGATGACGATGATGTGAGTAGTATTACGCCTTCCTGTAGTAGTGAGGAGGTTGCTGTATGTAACAGATGTGAAATCACTAGCAATATGGTTGGTTGAGGATGGAGAAGAAAGATTGGTACTGTTATACTTTCTCTCCAAAAGTCGAAGAGGGGTCGAAAAAAAATCAAACATAAATATAGTTAATTAATTAATTAAAATAAGAATGTAAATAATAAATAATAAATAATAATAAATAAATAATAATTATTTTTTCCTCGATCTTTGGAGTTCTGAAGTTATCTATTTTGTAGGCAAAGAAAAGTCGCCTGCTCCTCCTCAATGCTCAATCGAATTAGGTATTATGAACGCTGTTGCTTTGGGTGTTTATTTTTGTGTTTATATCGAGGTTAAAATAAAGTTGTAATGTCAGTATGGTACACTACCGCGGTTAAGATACACTTTATATCGACAAAAATTGAGGGAGCAAGACCAGCAATTCAGGAGCAGCACCTCCGGACTCGAACCCCCGACGCTTTTCCCGCAAGCCCGCCCCCCACAGCCACTCGGCCATCCGGTCGCTCCGCCCTTGGTGGTGAGCGGCGCACCTCAATGTTCCATTTCGGTCACTGTACGGCTAGCAAGCAAATTGTGAAATTGCTGTAATTCCGCTATTGTTCCAGCCCCAAACGTTTTGCAGGTTAGATTCTAACCACAGCATGGCAGTTCCAGGCGTCAGTTCTGCTTTATCGGCCCGTATTGAAGTGAAATGGTTTTTTGCAATTTTTGACCTACCCAGATGTCCGCAGGAAATTTGGAAACCACTGCGGTGCTTCTCAGACAACGCTCTACAACCTTATATAGGTCACTTTTAAAATTGCCACGGGAAGTTCATTGACCTCCCTTGTAAGGGGGACCACTGCAGGGGAGGGTCCGGTGAGGGGGGGGGGGGGTAACAGGGGGGAGGAGAAACCAGTGAAGAGGGGATCAGTAAAAGGACCAGAAAAGGAGGGGACACCAGCAGAGGTGGAACCAGTAACGGGGGAGGGGGAGTGGTAAAGGAGGCCCAATGAAGAGGGGACCAGTATAAGATGGGGGTGGAGAGAGACGGTAAAGGGGACCAGTGAAGATGGGACCACTGAAGGAGGGGGTCCAGTGAAGGGGACCAGCAAGGGTGGACCATGATTTTTTATCAGTATCGTCCAACGGGTATCAGGCTTCAGAGGACATGCTGCTGACGTCGCTACACGTGCGTTGGGGCTCAGCATCAGAATATATCACAGACGATGTCAACATGCGTCCGGATTCTGAACACGTGACCCAGACGTCGTACAACGTGCGTCCAGATCCAGAAGTCGTTCCACAGATCATACTTTGCACAGCATTCGTGAGAAGACTTTTTAAAGGCTTCCTTCAACAACTATGCGCGTACTTGACTCGCACTACGCCTTTATTTTTTTTAAATTTCACTCCGGCACAAGTGTAAGGGGTATTGGCGGAGTTGAGAGTGAGGGTAAGGAGAATTTTTAAAATTATCGGAGGAACATGATTGCTGTCGGACAGTTAACGGTATCGAGCGGTCTACCGACACCCATTGGTTTCATTTACGTTTTCGCAGATTAAGCACTTTGGATTGAGATCTAACAATCTGTTTCTCAGGGCTTAGTAGAACATGTACTTCGGAGAACGAAATGAAAGTAAGAGGGCTTAAAGAAGAAAACAGCGCGGTCGGGGTGTTTTATAGCCGGGGTTTGGGGGCCAAGCCCCCAACCAGACGTTTGGCGGCCGCGTACGGTCTGGTTACGTATAAAGGCGTGTGGAAGACATGAATCATACGAGTGCAACATACCTGCCGTTATGGCGTTTGCGCGCAATGACGTGTGGAACAAGTCGACCACGTATGAGGGATAATTCGCCAGAGTGGACTTATCGTTAGTGTCGAAAGGGATTTATCCCTAATTGAGGATCCATACTAAAGGCCTCTGCACACTTTGCGGCAACGCGGCACACGGCAGGCAGCAAAACTGCCGCGCAGGAGGCACTCATCCTCAGCTTTGCCACCCTACTCCATCGCCGATGCGATTTCATTATCATTATCAGTTTCCATGGCAAAGCGGCTGCAGCGGCAATAATGCCGTGCATAATTAATTGTCACAACCGCGTTGGCGGCACATCAGCTGCTACCTCTGCGTCTCTGCCCTATGCTTATGGATACTGATAGATATAGATAGGGCTCCCGCGTTGCAGCAAAAGTGTGCGGAGGCCTTAGAACTTTCCTCATCCAAGCAGATTGGCTAGGTAGCGACGATGTGTGCTGTATAGTACACCATATCAAATAGGAGCTGGCTCTTTAGCGCATAAACAAGTGAAGATTAATGGATCAATCTGAAGTTTTGGCTGAAACCTGAAATCAAGATTTTTGGATGCGATATGACGTACGTAAAACGAACACGACACTATCCATCACGCCTTGGTCAATTTCAAACGTTTGGAACCAAGTCTCGAGTCCTATGTTTTCTCAATCATTTCTACGTAATGTTTTGGACTTGCTCATTGCAGTTGCTTTCTAAAGAATAAATGCGCTTGATGATATGACTTCCTAAATATGAGCTTTCCCGAAGTACCACGACGCCCACGTCTGTTGGTCCAAAGTACAATACTTGCTACATTTTTGTTGTGCGAAGAGGGCAAAAGAAAGAGCGGCGCTTTTTGCACCGGGAAGCTGTACACAAAGTATATGGAACTGAACAAAGTGGGCTATGCATTCTTTCCCATATGTGTTGCATTTATGCAGCGCGTTTTGCAGTTCTACCGAGTATGCTGAACGTTACACGGGCACAGCTAAATTGGAAACGCAAGTGTATTCAGAGGTCATTAATTGCCAATTTCATTTTAATTGGCCTGCAGCTGGATTGCAGTTGGGTCAGCCGTGCGAAGGACGTGTCGATCCACACTACTGTAGGCCTATCACAGGGATGC
Organism: Heligmosomoides polygyrus polygyrus; assembly: GCA_947396885.1. NCBI lineage: Eukaryota > Metazoa > Nematoda > Chromadorea > Rhabditida > Heligmosomidae > Heligmosomoides > Heligmosomoides polygyrus. The sequence continues at coordinate 58,227,653 of OX377205.1, forward strand.
TTGAAGTCCCTCAGGATCCACCCCAGTGCTCTTTTTGTCCATCGGCTGTCTTGTCTCCTCATACTGTGACCAGCACATTGGCCTTTAGCCTTCCACACCTAATTCGCTGAGTGACGAAAATGAGACATTCCTCTCATGTCGGAGCCACGAAATCCAGCTCGATTTTGAGTTCGCCGGTTGTACTTCAGAGGACATCGTTCTTGCGCTCTATCCCTGGTCCTTAGCGTCTTTGACGTAGTAGCAGAATCGGTCCACGTTTCCACCACGTGCAAGAAGGACCGCCGACTTGAATAGGTTTGCTTGGAGGCCGGTGTCCGTTAGATGATTCGTAGCCTCCTTGAGAGGTTTGAAAGCGACCCATGGAGCTCTTAACCTCCTAGCCAGCTCGTCTTTCATTTGGTCCTGTTCATCGAACACCCGAGATGTACGGGCGCCCAAACGACTTGAGAGCCCCAATTGCATTATTTCTCCCTCGCAGTAAATGCTCTTAATGAGCTGTATCTTCCTCCTGTTAGTTCGCAGTCTTATCCGTTTCCTGCTTCGTTCAGCTCAGCAAGCATAATCTCTCCTTTAGCGGTAGAATTCGAGAGGGTACGATGTCGCCCACGCTTTGAGAGGAATCTTCCATCCACAGGTTCGCCCTATTCGACCTAGTTTTTCACTATCCACCGCAGGCCTGCTATGAGTAGCAGTCGACGAAGATGAGATGTAATGACATGGTATTAACGACACCCCGCAGTAATCCTCGAGACGGTCTCGATGTGATCCATGCAGCTGAATTCCTTCCTGAATCCAGCCTAACCCACAGGTTGGGCTTCATCCAGTGTCTTTGATATGCATGCAAGAATAATCTATGTGAAGAACTTTAAAGCACGCTAAGCAGCGGTAGTTTCAAAGATTTAGTCGGTCGCTCCTCTTCTGAAGAAGGAGCGCGAGTTGCTCCACTGGTCAGCGACATTTGAAAGCATGATGTTATGGCGACACGAGTACGACGTGTAGCGGATGTCCTCCAGCCCAAAGAAGGTCGGCTGAAATGTAGTCCGACTCAGGGCTGTGTCACTCGTCAGCTCTTGATTGCAACTCGAACTTCTAAAGGAAGAATCAAAGGCAGTAATTCACGAGCGGGAATGTTTGGTCTTAACACGGGAGGAGATGAGCGAAAGAAGTTTGTTTAGAGCCTTTCCGCTATCGACTCAACCTTACCCGGGGGGGGATAGAGTTGAGAGTCACATGCTCGTTCTTGTTCGCAGAGTTCTCTGCGGCACTTTTTTTTAGACTAAATCATCTCGATGGTGCTTCGAGCAACTTGTTTCTTCTGTAGCACTACAGATCTTCTTGAAAGGCTCTTCTGCAGATGACATTAGATACCAACTGTACATAGTCCAAAGGCATTTCCCTACTCCCTCTTCTCTCTCTTGCACGATGACTGATTTTAGCTCCCTCAAAGGAGGTCATTGCGTCCATACGATCCATTGCAGAAGAACGGCGCTACTTCAACACTCAGTGTACACCATCGTACATTGGGTGATAACGATGTCTACCAATGACGTTTTCTCTTCATGAAGATAGAGTTTCCATGAAGAAGGCGTTCATCGGATAGAAGTTCAGTGAAACGATTGGTGTTTTCGTTCCGTTCTCCAGTTCTTAATTGATGATGTTGAGGATGAAGACGAGGGATGGCCAGGGCGACACGTGTAGACTATACGTCCTGCCACTTTGGAGGCCGGATTCATGAATGAGTTTACCTTGGGTTATGTGAGTGGTGAAAATGCTCACCAGTGGATGAACCACTCAGCGGATTTTTCCCCATGAAACATCTACGATGATAAGCCATTAGTGAATACCTAGCTTACCCTATGCCCCTATCTTCACTGGTTCAACTTTTCTTCCTTAGCCTTACCAATCATCAATCCTTTCTGACCTGGCCCCAGATTCCTCAACCCCTTACCGGCCGATTTCTATATATCGGTTATCGTATCTGTACCTCGGCATCTCTATGTATCACTTATACGTAGGCCGATGTGGTGAATTCGCCATGAGGTAATACCGGCGGTATCGTTTATGAATCTGTCCCAGAAGATGATGGCAGAACCCAACGCGCTAGGTACTGGGGATGGTGCTGTGCTGTCTTGGGAAAATAAAACCACGTATGAACTGCCTTGCCGGAGCGAGCTATGTGTAGTTTAGGCTTCGCTGTGCTTCCGAAGAGTTTTGGTACTCTTTCTTAGCCCGGGAGACCCAATCCGAGATTCAATATCTTCGTTGTACATCGCAGTTCGACACATATTGCCACTTCCACGCCTTGGTGCGACGCTAACCTATGTAAGGGACGAAATTATAGCGATGCGAAAGTGAAGCTTTCAATTCTGTAACAATTTCTTCTTCTTTTCAGCGTTTGTCCCGCCTCGTAGCGGGGTCCGCTATTCTGGTGTCATTACGCCACCTTTCCCGATCGGCGCTAGATCAGGGTGGACACCAGCAACCTTCAATTCCATATGTAATGTATCAGACCAGCGCTGCATCGGGCGCCCTCTAAGCCCCTTTCCAATTACTTCGAAGTTAAGGCCTATCTTGCGGACACTGTCTTCTTTTCCACGCAGAACGTCGCCGTATCATCGTTAACGAGCTTCGCTCATCTTGTCAGTTATCAGCGCGACACCGAACTTTTGCCGAATAGGCTTCCTACAGCTACAAATCTAATATCATGCTAACCAGGGGCCGGATTCATCAACGACTTGCAGAGATTTGGCAAAGAAATTGCAGCGGAAACTCCTAAAAAATTAGAATTAACGCGAACTTATCAACAAGCGGTGAAATGTTGGCGTTATCAGGATTTCCCGCTGTAATTTCTTTGTCAAATCTCTGAAGTCGTTGATGAATCCGGTCCCAAGGTGCCATCTCAACGGTAGGTCGGAGCGGCCTAAGTGTTGTATATGGGCAGAATCGCCTCTCTCTGGGAAGCAACAAAAAGCAAATATCTCGACCCCAATACAACTCTGCGCAGAGTTAGGGACGACGGAATTTGGACCGTTGGCAGTGTTAGCCCTGTGCCTGCACGCGGAGGGTGGGCTCAAGTTGGCTGTAAGCAGCGATCGTGGGGATTACGCCGCCGTCTACCCACTGTCCACCGTCGCTCGCTCGTCAGCGTTGTTTCCAGCCATCTTGAGCCTGCCCCCCGCGTGCAGGCAGAGGGCTAACGCCACCGACGCCTCAACTTCAGTCGTTCCTAAGTCTGCGCAGAGTTGTATTGGATTCGAGATACTTGCACTTGATTGTTTTTCAGTGAGAGGCGGTTCTGCCCATATGCAATATTTGGGCCGTTCAGACCTGCAGTTGAGATAGTCTCCTGGTAATACATAAAACTGTAACACATAGCTAACTTTTATTAAGGCAAGTGTTCCGACACGCCTAACGGCGTGTTTCGCACTTGCGCTCTTCGCGCGACCTTGCAAGATCACTGAACTATGGAAGTAGTCTTTGTAAAACTTAAAAACCACTAACATCTAGGTATGCTTCGCACTTTATTAACATCAAGCCGTTCACCACTTCCGCGCGTTCATCGTAAAGATTCTCTCCTGACCGTGCAGTATATACATTGGATCCGATCAAAAATCTTCGGATAATTGGATGATTCGGATAAGGGCGATTTTGCGGACACCGGATTTTTGGATGATTCGTTATTCATACTATGGTACCCATGCGTAGGTGTCGTGTCGTGCGTACTGAACGCAGCTGTAAAGGCCCCCACAGAGTTCTGCGGCAACGCAGCTCGCCGCTATGGTTAAGGATAGGGCAGGGACGCCGCCGGCGGCGAGCTCTGCGTCTCTGCCCTATGGTTAAGCATAGGGCCGCGGCGCTGCCGCAGAACTCTGTGGGGGCCTTAACCTTAACTCTGCCCCTGCCAATTGGGATAGACCTGGGACATTCAATAAGACCGGGTAAGTGCTATGAGTGGCGAAATCTCTGGCATCTTACTCGTCAGCTGGGTTCATTGCGTTTAAAATACGTTCTTCCTATTTACAGAGAGATTTTGCACAAACTTCGATTTGTTACACTAGTAATGTTTGAAAATTAATCATAGTAATAATACGAATACAAGATTTTTTTTATTGTTGTATGTTGCTGAAGAAAGAGTCGCATGCTGCCTTGCTCTTCTAAATTTGCTAGCGGCAACTCAGTTATTACTACCATTGGATATATGTGTATTTTTGAGAACGTACACGAAGTAATGAGTTTTGAGTCATTTCCATTTCGGTATTTCGTATTCCGGTTTCCTCCCGTTTTCGAGCTCTTCCGTTCAGTAGTCCATCTTCCGCTTTTCTTTAAAAAATTTCCTTACATCCCTGATTCCAAGATGAATTATTATAAGATCCGGGCTTTCCAAAATGCCAAATGACGCAAATTGATTGGGGGTCACCATGTATTCAGTGCTTTTCCTCCTTCATAAGAAGGCACATGAATGTCGAATTACATGAGAAATGGTCTAACACACTTCATCAAAAGGTAGACACACAAGTGTTGAATAACATTTTTAATTTCATGCAGCACAAAGTGCGGTATGGGGCTGTTCTACATGGTGACCCCCTCGAGCCAATTTGCGCCGAATGCTATATAAAGTGAAATAGCGAAGTGCCGATCAGAGGGCGTCCATTCTCTCCCTCAGTCCCCGTCCTTGCTGTCCCCTGCAGCGCGACATGGTATTTGATGGAAAATATGCCAAGATCGACGTAACGCTCAGCAGCGTGCCAAATATATTCAACGTCATTACGACACTATTAGGGGGGAGGCAAAAGTAATGAGACTCTCCATGTCGTGCCCACATATGTCGAGACAGGAGTCCGGTTTCGCGCTTCTCGTATTTGTATGTTTGTCTGCTACTTACTGAAGGTCACCTGAGAAGTGACCACTTTCGCCCTTTCCAGAAGCATTCCAAAACCCGGGGGGACGGTCTCGAGGTGCACCCGCCCCTGTGGGGGCGTGCGATCTTCCTCTCATCCCCTTGCTCACCCACCCCCAACCACCTAGGCTTCACCGAGAGTCTAACGGCTGCCTTACGAAACCTTTGACACACAACACGAAAGTTTCCGGTCCGCATAACAGCGGCTGTACCTCCTGACGCCACGCCTCCCAGCAGGGGGCGGGTGTACCTCCTGTCGCGCTGTCCAAGACCCCAGTCTGTCCATGCGGAAACCCCAGTCTGACAAGTCGACCTGTGTCGCGCAAATCTCGCCTTATTCCCAACCCCGAACAGCCTGGACTCAATAGTCACGCATGACGAGAAGTACGTCTTCTACCTTAACCCTGCCAAGCAACGAGTCTGGGTGAGGCCTGGTGACCTGTTACCAACCTTCGCTCGGCGGGTTGTTCACGGCGAGACGCACCTTCTGAGCTTTTGAATCTGCGCCCATGATTACTGGAAGCTGTTTTCCAAAAGCACAACGATGGACTCCAAGGGCATGGTGAACGAAATCCCCATCGGGCAAAAGTGACCACCAATAAGCTTGCTCAGATGGGCTACGTTCACATGCCTCATCCCCCGTATTCGCCGGACATCTCTTCATGCGACTGCCACTACTTCTTGAGCCTATAGGACCTCATGGTCGGAAGGGACACAAGGACCCAAGCAGACCTCGACAACCATAACGATCAGTGGATCAGCACCAGGCCTAAGCAGTTCCGGTACCACGCGATCAGGAAGTTGGCTGATCGATGGCAGCAAGGTCACTGACCTTAATGGCGAATATAATCCTCAGCACCGTTGAGTTGTAATTGAGTTATAAAGCGATAAAGAAATTTGTTTAATTTGTCTCATTACTTTTGGCCCACCCTAATATTTCACAATGGGGCGCGAAAACGGATAATTCAGCAGCGTGCCTGCCCGTGAAATTCGTTTTGAATGTGCTTTTATCCGAGGTGCGCGATTTCAAAATGGAGCGAGGAAATTGAACGAGTTATCCGAACTTATCCGATTTTATCCGAATCATTCAGGGTCCGGATAATTGGATGATTCGGATAATGGCAATTTCGGGGACCCCGGATTTTCGGATGATTCGGATAAGGGCGATTTTGCAGGCACCGGATTTTTGGATGATTCGGATAAGGGCGATTTTGGGGACCTCGGATTTTTGGATGATTCGGATAAGGGCAATTTCGCGGTGGCCGGATAAATGGATGATTCGGATCGGGATACCCGAATCGGATATCCGAAAATGATTCATTCGGATCCAGTGTGTAGTGCAGTAATGCCATTGTTTAATGCTGCGCAGTTCTTATGCCCTCAGGTTGCTCTTCTATAACCGTTCTCATGCCCAACAGCTTGTGTTTCCGGATATCGTTGACATGCCTTCCGAATCCGGACGCCAGGTTTCCCCTCACTCGTTTCTTCATACTGTATCTAATTGCTGGTCCCTTATCTGGTCTTCCCCTCCCCCCTTCCCTCCCCACCTTCCTGGTCTCAACTCTGCCCAATTCCTTGTTTCCACTATTGACCACCTTATTTTCTCTTTTTGCTGGTTTCCCCATCCTGGTCTCTCCTCCAGGTTGTTCCTTTCCTTCCTGGTAGCTCTCCTGGTCCACCCTAGAGGTCCCTTTGCTTCTCTTCTCCACCACTCCCTTAATGGCCCTCCCATGCTCACGGCAGACGTCGGTGGCACGTATTGGGAATCAAGACCCTCAGAAACCCGCGCAGTCGCCCCTGTGCCAAGCGGGAGGAGGCTGCGCTTCCATGTTGAATTCTGAATGCGGCCGCTCGTCGTACGACGATGGTGTCACCTCTTCTGACTCCTGACGTTTGTTGCGCAACGTAGGGGACACGTATTCTGGATCCAGATGCTCAGAAATGCGCGCAGATGTCGCTGTGTCAAGCAGGAGGAGGCTGCGCTTCCTCTGCGCGGAGCACCCCAGGTTAAACAGCGCGGTCAACTAACTCAACTATATAGTGGTAGACTTGTATACCTTCCTTGTAATTACCAAGGAAGGGTGTCTGGCTTATGTCTGCTGTAACACCTTAGTCGGCCGAAATTAAAAAGAAAAATAAGCACCCTAATTAACCCACCTGCGGGAAGTTTGGGTGACAATTTTTCGACCTGTTTAACATTCGCTGAAAAGCATAAAACACCGTATAATACGGAAAGTGAGAAAAGTAAGTGAAGCACGGTTCACAGTTATCTGTTATTTGACAATTTAGAGTGGAGTAAATGTGTAGAGTTGCGTGAGAAGCAAGTTGAGAATCGCGTCGGTGGCGTTTTTCCAAAAAAATGCCACCGACGCGATTCTCAGTGCTGCGCGTTCCGAACTCGGCACTACGAAACCGGGACGGCGTAAGGTCGATAAGCAGACATGGCTGTGGACTAACGAAGTTAAGGAAAAAGTCCGAGAGAAGAAGAGATTATACCACGCATTTCTCGACGATAAGACAGCCGATAAACGGCGTCTGTATCAGGAAGCCAAGAAAGCCGCTAAGAAAGCGGTAGCCGTTACAAGAGCCACTCATTACGATGATGTCAGCGGGAGGCTTGAGTCGCGCGATGGCGAGCGATTTCTTTATCGACTCGCGAAGGTCCGTCATCGCCAGACTGAGGATGTTGAGAAGTTCTTTGGCATCAACGATGAGAACGGTCACCTACTCCTGGACCGCAAGATGGTTTTGAACCGATGGCGCACCAACTTCAAGGAAGTCTCGACAATAGAGTTCGCTCATCCGAGCATTCCATCTTCTTCTCCTGTACACGGTCCCGTTCAGAAAATCACCGTAGAGGAGGTAGAAACGGCTCTGAAGAAGATGAAGCCGGGCAAGGCAACGGGCCCCGATGATTTGGCGTCCGACTTATGGAAGTCGAAATCCTGGTACCCAACGAAGTGGCTGGCGACGTTCTTCAACCAGGTTATTGCGGAGAAGAAAGTGCCCGATATATGGCAGAGAAGCGCGACGATTCCGATTTGGAAGAAGAAGGGCAGTCCTGCAGACTGCTTCAATTACGGTCCGATTCGCTTGCTTTCGCACAGCATGAAGATCTTCGAGTGGATTGTCGACGGGCGTATTCGTGATATCGTCCAGCTCTCTACCAATCAGTGCGGCTTTGTAGCTGGTTGTGGCACAGTCGATGCCATACACCCCATCCGTCTTCTGATAGAAAAACACGGGGAGAAACAGAAGCCGGTGCATCTTGCCTTCCTGGATTTGGAGAAGGCCTTTGATCGCGTTCCGCGTGAAGTGATATGGTATGCCTTTCAAGAACATAGAGTCCCCGAAGAACTCGTAGAGTGGGTACGAATACTTTACTCTTACCCAAAGAGTCGAGTGCAAGCTGCAGCAGGTACGTCGATGTAGTTTCCCATCTCTGTCGGAGTACATCAAGGGTCTGCGCTCTCCCATATACTCTTCGTCGTCGTTATGGATGCCATATCGCGTGATCTTCAGCAGCCAGTCCCTTGGACGCTGCTTTATGCTGATGATGTAATGCTCGCTAGCGAAGATAAGATTGAACTCTAGCGGCAGGTACAAGCTTGGTGCGATCGCTTGGAGAGATTTGGACTCAAACTTAATGTCAAGAAGACCGAGTATATGACGACTGACGAAGATGAGTCCAGCTCCATTAAGGTAAATGGCATTGAGCTGCCACGTACTTCGGTATTCAAGTACTTGGGATCAGCAATCGCGTCCGATGGCGGTTTACTCGTTGAAGCCAACTCACTGAATGCAGCGTGGTCCAAATGGCGCTCACTGACGAGAGTGCTCTGCGACAAGAAGATACCAGAGCGTCTAAAGTCGAAGATCTACAGAGCAGTCGTCCGACCTGTAGCTATTTACGGAGCTGAGTGCTGGCCCGTTAGCAAAGAAATTGAAAGGCTCCTCAGCGTAATGGAAACCAAGACGCTCCGGTGGACGGCCGGAGTTCGCGTTTGGATCGAGTACGACTCCTTACGGCAGAGGTTCAATGTCACCCCGATATTTGAAAAGATGCGCAAAGCTCATCTGCGATGGTACGGCCACGTCATTCGCGCAAATAATGACACTGCCCGAAAGAATGGTCTTAACCTTGATTTGCCCGGTAGGCGGCCACGAGGGCGACCAAAACAGCGGTGGCTTCATACGCTGCATCAGGACTTGAAGGTGGCGAGGTTGCACCCTGATCAGGCATTTGATCGGAAAAGTGGCGCCAACATTCCAGGAAAGCGGACCCCGCAACTAAGCGGGACAAACGCTGAAGAAGAAGAAGAAGAAGAAGATATGTGGGAAGCAAGCTGGTATGTTGGTCGATCGCTCTGGAGATCGAAGACAGGTCGAATTTTTTCGCCCAAACCTGACCCGGGGGGAGAGGGTTATATGGGGTGCTGATCACGAATCTGACATCCGATTTTAAAATTTATGCTGATTACGGTAGGTTACAGTAGGTACGAGTGCATAGGGCTCTCGAGGTCATAATCACCGATTTCGCCCAAAGTTCTCCCAGGGTGGTTACTTGGGGTGCTTATCACGAATCTGACATCCGATTTTAAAATTTATGCTGATTACGGTAGATTACGGTATGTTACAGTAGGTACAAGTGACTAGGGCTGTCAAGGTCATAATCACCGATTTTCCCCAAACCTCGCTTATGAGGTTTATTTGAGATACTGATCAAGAATATGACCCTTATTTGACAATTTAGAGTAAATAAATGTGTAGGCGATGTGTAGGAAGTATACTGGTAAAGGAGGCAGCGGTCATGAAAAAATGCTAAAATAGTGCTTGGCACGGGAGTAAAACGCCTGACCTAGCACCTGTGAAGCAGCGTCGCACCTCTCCGATCCGAGTCACCGATTCGCTTGCCGCAGAGCCTTTCGACACGTCCAATACATCAGCGCGAGCACGTATACACGTGAGAACGCGCTGACGGCGCAATGCTGTACCCTATTTCACGGACCCGTAGCTTTTTGAGTTCAAGGAGTTAGCAAAAAAGAAACATGTTTTTCTACTATATGAAGGGAGGAGATTCTTTCAGTACTAGCCATTTCTCCTGTTCAGACAAACGCCTGAGACCCTTCCCTGGTTTGATAAGTTACTTTCATTGAGCTAGCCATAAGTTCTCCTTGCAGTTGGGCACCCCACTTCAGATTTTAACGGGCCTAAAGAGTGGCTGAAAAGTTCGGTCAATTTTTTCGGTACTATTTTTGACTTTAAAATTGATGTTTTTTGTGTTTTTGTTGCTTCCGTTGTATTACTCGCGCGATTTTGATCTAGAATGTGTTGCTCCAGTTTTCTTATTTTCAATTGTGTTAGACCTGTGTTTCGTGAAAGTCAACGTGCCACCGTCGTAAAGTTGCACAAGACGTTAGTGAAGACCGCGGACATAGTTCGGACAACCGACTTCAAACAAAGAACCGCCTGCAAGATCTAAAGCGGTAGAAGGAGAGAGTCGGAACCTCGGACCGTCCACGCAGCGGCCGCCCCATCACAACGACAACACCGGAGAACATCAACAAGGTTCGCTGTCGCATTCGCCGCAATTCTGAGGTAACCATGAACAAGATGGTTACGGATCTCGGGATCGGGAGGGAACGAGTCCAGCATATCGCCAGGAGGAAGCTGGGATTATGTAGCTACAAAGTCGCTCGTACTCACTTCCACAGCGACGCGATGAAAGCTGAGAGGTTGAAGAAATGCAGGCGAATGCGTCGGCTGGTCAGTGGTGGTTGGTTGTCGAGGGTGCTATTCTCCGACGAAAACGGTTTAGCCGGACCACAACCGTCAGAATCGCCGGCAACTGCTCAAGGAGGGTCAGCAGAAAACACCTGCGCATTCCACCAAATCCACAATTGCCATTTGCGAGGAGCTCTTCTCAGGCTTTTGGAGCAAGGACATCTGGCCATCCAACTCGACTCATCTCAAGCCGATAGATGTTCGGTGTGGCCAGTCACGACCGCAAGGACCATCAGCCGCAGTCATTTTCCAGCCCAAGTGATGGTGTGGGCTGAGATATGTGCTACCGGAAGGACGGCACTGGTCCTCATGGAGCAAAAAGTCAAAATCAACGTCGCCACCTACCAACAATATGTCCTCCGTGACGTACTGGAGCCGTGGAGGTCGTGCCATTCTCGCGAAACTGGATTTTCACTTCAACAGGACTGGACACCTGCGCATTCCACCAAATCCACAATTGCCATTTGCGAGGAGCTCTTCTCAGGCTTTTGGAGCAGGGACATCTGGCCATCCAACTCGACTCATCTCAAGCCGATAGATGTTCGGTGTGGCCAGTCATGGAGCAGAAGATCTCTACTTATTGCATTGTCTAAATATATTGACCATTTAAATGCCAGAAGATAGAGCGTGAGCTGGCGAACTCAAATATCCATACGTTTTTTCTTGGAATTATTGAGTTTTAAGATTGCTGTCCGAGCGCAAAACCCAACTGCTCCGTCCCCCGTTCGTGCCAAAACTGCTCTAATTGCTCAGCAGAAGACTATGCAGTGGGATTGGAAGCTAGGCAAGGATAAGAACTCAGGGAGGGACTCGATCCATCTGACTGGCTAGCATAGGGGGACGAGCGTTCTATCCCCTCGTTCCCTGTCCGCCCCAGCAGCACTGAAAGGCTATACTGTAGACAAGATTACATGCTAGAGCAAGACGACTATAATGATGCACTTTCTTTCGAGGGTTTCCTATGCGCGGGTGAAGATGATGTGGAGAAGGTTGTGTGGCCGAATTTAAGAAGTCGCCTGTTGTCGTTTTCTTAGCTTAATGATGGGCGACTGTCAAGGAATATATTATTGACAGCCGATTTTCCAATATTATGACATATTGAGCGGTAGTATGGATTGTGATCATGTTCCTAGTACGGAGCGTTCTAGCAGCGATGTTCGCCTTACACCGCCAGCGCTGTTTGACCGCACGTAACATCCGCGATATCCTCTAGGTCTGTTAGCACCCACCCGTGATACGGGGATGGGCCGGATGATGGAACCGATTAAGCTGAAGACCTTGCTAGTAACAATGTTTTACACATTAGCTCAAGCCTGGAACGGCTGGTAGAGAGGCTATATGTCGTTACAGGATGTTTTGTTGCGATCAAAACTCTTGCGCCAGGCGGACTCGAACCCGCATCGTCTCTCCGGGCAGCGATGTTCGCCTTACACCACCGACGCTGTTTGACCGCACGTAGAGTCCAGTGGCTGCTTTACGAGATAGTGGAGACGCAGACATTTGCCACGCCTCTGTTTTAAGGGCGGGGTAGAACGTCACTCCGCCGATAGATAGATGGATAGACAGACATAGAAAAACATGCCGTCAAGAAGCACTGAAAGCAAGAGTCTGTGATCTGACTCGGGTGCACGCAAATTAACTTTAACCGTGGCTTCTTGATTTTCGATGTTGCCTATGAGTGATGCGGTCTTTCCGCTCATCCCTCCTTTACCGTAGCGCAAGCTTTTCCCATTTCTCTAATATAATTTATGCAAAAATTCTACTTATTGTGTGCCTAATGTTGACATGTCGTTGCAGTGGCTGCTCGTTGCTGTGCTGGCGATGGTATTGCGGACGAATTCTACGTAACCTTTACCTTGGTTGAAGGTGAAGTAGGTTTTCGGATCCTGAACGGAACGCATCAGTTTGGGTTTGATAGTGCGTTTTCGCGTATAATCAGATTCTTTGTCATATCATCTATATCATATATCATTAATGACTCGTCATTAAACATGCGTAAAAAGTGGGAAAGGACGAGTTTTTCGTGGAAACAGGACATTGTTCCAACATTGCGGAAATTGTGGGGAACGCCGTAGCACTGTGCGCAAAGGAAGGGGAGGAAAATCTCTTACTCATCGCCGCGTGCAACGTTTTACGGGCAGAGAAGAGACATGGCTTTGGTCGGCCTCCCGTTTTGTGGCGAGATGTTCTAGCAGATGTTTGAAATTGATCGACCGCTACCAATCTAGGCGTAGTGAACATGTAAATCATCGCGGGATCAGGCGCAGACGTGACGTGCGACCTGATGAGGTCTGGCATATGGGCGAATTTTTTAGAATCAGTGAAGGTGTCACAGTTAGCCCTCTTCTGTTTCGAAGAGTTGGAAAGAACACAAGGAACCTTCTTCATACTAGGAAGTCTACTAAAGTCATTGTCACACCATGATTGGCTCCCAAACGCACAATCCGGATCTTTCTGCATGGTCGCGAACATACGTGAAAACTCATCCGTACTCATACTTTACGTATGTTTAATATTAGTTGTTCAGTGCTGTATTGGCCCGAGGTTTGCTTCGCAGCTCGCTCTGTGAGAATATGTTTTAGGCACAAGGGCAGATTCCCGTGCTGTTGTTGTAGTAGCTGACGACGGGAACCTAACAGAATTGCAGGACTGCTGGCGTAGTCGGTTTCCTCGCTACTATGGAAAGTTCCATATTTTTATGTCTCTGGATTTGATAGATCGGTGGGCTTATTTTGTTTTATATCTACGAATAATACTCTTATCTAAAGCCGAACTTTTATCTTAAGATGATAACCAATGCGTTTGAAGTACCTTCCCCGGTAAGCAACAGGGAGATAAGTAGTGTAAAAGGCTGCAAGCATTGCGATTCACTCTATATGAGTGTTTCTCGCTTGTTACTGACCAAAGAATCCTCGCAGGTGTATTTCATAATATCGGAAATGGGTAACATTGCGAGGATCTCCTCCCTCCAAATAGTGGAAAATACGTATACCAGACCTTTGACGGCAACTGCGCTAAGTATAGCGTCTGATATACGTCTTCAGCGACTTCGATTATTCCCAGGGGCTGACGTTTCGGGACGCTGTCGATCGCCGTCAATCATTGAGTATCGCCAATACGCCATGCTCCCACTCCATTGTGACGGAAGGAAATACCTACACAGAAAATGTGAATGTGTTTTTTGAGAAAAAATGTTTTTCGAAGTGAGTGCGCGTTGAAATATAGACACTAGCTTTCCGAAGAGGTGCTAGGATTGGCGGATTGAGAAGTCGGGAAAACATGTGGTAAATTAGGTTGTCTTGCGAGCCTCTCGATTGCGCGCTCTATCTGCTCCTTCGTAAGCAGGGCGCGTATGAAAACACCTCTAGAAGAGAAGAAACGCAATCGAGGGGTTCTCCTTAAAATAAGTTTTTGATGAGACGTACTAGATAGAATAACTTTTAACAAAAGAGAGCGAGCATCACGAGATTTTCCCAGCCTATAGACAGGTTATGGCAAGCATTCTATCTCCAAGTGGTTAAATATCTGCTCAACAGTCTTATGGTTGGAACAAGCCATCAACAAAGGCCGTGATATTGCTTCCGAGACGCTTGAGATCCTTATGGACCTGAGACATTATTTCTCATCAAAGCAGTCTCAAGAAGGTTTAACACAATTTTCTTGAGCATTCGAGACAGGCGAGTGTTGTGCTTGTCCTCCGTATAATTCACTCCTAAGTTTAGGGTATTCATCCTGAAGCCTGTAACGTGGTCATAAAGCTCTTTGTTCTTTGTCAAGGTCTCTGCAAAAGGACCTTGCGCTTCAAGAATGTGGCCTGCGAATGTTTTAAGGAATGTTGGCGCCTTAACTGGTCGAAGCTGATCCAAAGCAGATGTGATGTTGACAGTTGATTCGTCTCCACATTTGTCAATGATCTTGTTCGTAGTCTTCCTCAGAGATATGGACAGCTGGAATGACCCTTTCACCCCCGTAGCTACAAGGACTACGTGGTCAGGAAGAAAGTAAACAGCAAGACGACGAATAACACATGGTGGATAAAATATTCTATAACGTATTTCGTAACAGTCAGTAGAATTAGTTAGAAGAGCGTTCACTATAGAAATCTTAAAATTGCCCACATCCTGGTGATGGATAAAAGCAATAATTGTCGGTCGTAATCGCAAATAGGGTTTTAACGTGAACACTTCCGAAACGAATAAATAACATTAGGTGGTGTCATTTACACTACCTAGCTGAGAGCTTCTGTAGCGAGAAAAGCAATGCTTAATGGGAGTACGACGTAACTCCTCGCAACAAAAACCACGCGTATCTGACAAGAGGGTAAAAACAGGTTTAGAAAGCGAAACTTTTGCCTACAGATCTCAAAATGTACTCTATATTCAAAAAGAATCCCTGCAATCCACACCCCCTTCTTCAAACCTTCGACCACTCTTCCGCAACGTCGCTCTCCACTCCGCCACCTAATCGCTATGACCGATGCTGCAAATTTTAAATCGTCTGCTAGTACCTTGTAACTTCTTGTTGGAAGTCTATATAATTATCAGTATCTAGCTATAGTTGGAGCTCCATATCATTTGCGCGTTGATTTCTGAGCCAGGGGCCGGATTCATCAACGGCTTACAGCAATTTAACAGAGAACATATGTACATCCGAATTACCTGATACCGCGGCATATCAAGCGATATTGTGAAACTGCGCTATCAGGGATTTAGGCTGCATTTTTTCTGTTAAGTTGCTGTAAATCGTTGATGAATCCGGCCTCAGGTGTCATTTTTGCCTTACCAGCCCATACTGAAATGCCGCGACCCTTCGTAATTTTTGAACCATTCAAATACCCGCAAAAATTGAGAACAATTATGGTGCTTCCCCTAAAATCCCCTATAGCCCTCAGTACAATATAGCTCAAATACTTTGAAAGAAAGACGCTTTCTGACGGATTAATCTTTCACAAAGCGTCACTTCTCCACAACTTGCTTCAGATGTGTCAGCTGGCATCATCTGAATCGCCTCTTCACGGTGCATCCAATGGCTTCTATTAGACTGTCGCTCGACAACACGTGACCTAGTTATGGATCATTTTCTTCTGGAGGGTCTCTAATTGATTTGCGATCTCTCCAAAAGCGCCACTGCGTCCTCCTCGACAACTCCACCGGCCAGCCTCGTCCAAATCCGGAATTCACAGATTTTCTCAAAAAATTGAATTCAGCTTTTCGTAACTGTTACAGAAACACTAACCACCGGAAGATTTGGTTAATTTTGATCCCTCCGCAAGTTTAATCCAAATACGCGGAAGGTGAGATTCCAGGCCGCTATGCCTCACTAAATATACTCTCCCGTGCAATCATTTATTTATTTAGAGCCAACTGGTAAAACTTCCTTTAAACTCAGACAAAATAGGTTTGAGAGCTAAAAAATGGTATCATATAATTAACCCCAAGTGTGAGTTTTCTTCCGCTGTAAAGGATTTTCCACATGTTCAATTAGTTGATAAATGTGTATTAGAGCAGTGAAGGAGCTCGATCCTTCTTTACTGCACGGCATCGTTAGTCAGTATTCGAGAACTAGCAGGTTATGAACCAGTCTCCACCCGAAGTGGTCATTTTATGGCCTTCGCTGAGACCCAGTTTTGCGAATTTTCCTCGTTTCCTTCGATTTAGTCTCTAGGTTTACCCTGAATGAGAAAACGATTGGGTTAGTGACCTTTATCTCCCTAACAGCTTTGCGACAATATTATATGGTTCGATGCAAGATGGTCGACATTTTCTCCTATCAGCACCTGTCGACTATGAGACCGGGACTTGGACACGGCCTGAGCTCAGCGCTCGGTGATTGCACCGCCGACGACCCTTGCTCGCTCGCGCCTAGAGTGCGATACCCAGTGGCAGTGTCCTACTAGCAGTAAAACCAAAACCAACGCCGATCGGTTTCTGGGAACTGATCCTTGTTCCGCCTTTGCTACTGAATTGTTTTGTTTCAGTTGCCCTTAGCCAATGGAAAATCTGTAAACAGTAGTATTTCAGAGGATTTCCTACCTGTTAGAATTGTCTTGATGGGACTTTAGGACGTCCTAATGGAGAATTCCGTTTGAAACGTGACCACCGCCATTTTTAGTGCAAATACGTCCTTGAGAACTATTTAAGTACGTAGAGCAATTTTGCTCCTCAGTATAGCTTTCATTCTCGCACAATATTAGTACTAATAGTAGGTAACAATGTAATTGAGAAACCTCTTGCAATTGTGGAAAATGATAATGAACTTCATCTTTAGCTTAATGTTGCTCTGTTCGTTGGCCAAGTCATGAAGCAAATTTATTACACTTTTTCCCCTTTCGATTTCTAAATAAATTCATTGGCTATGTAACTGTTTGAAACCCAGCTTCTCAAACTACTTTAACTGACTACCACTTCCGCTTTATCCCATTTTTTTCGCCGAATAAGGAACTCTTCAATCTCTGCCACCTATTTTCGACACGTATATAAATTGAAGACACGGTTTTTCTCTATCAAACAACAGCCGTAACAACAGGCCTCTATCAAACATAAATATAAAAAATATAAATATAGAGGGGGTTGAGATGAATAAAAGAGTTGAATATGAGAACTCGGAAGCGAATCTCTTGGTTTAGAGGAGACGAACTACAATACCGGCCTTAACTTTTGGTCATTGGGCGGAAAAAGCGAAAAAAACCGTCTTTACCGCCGCTTTTCCGTAACGCTCTTCAAATTGAGCACAATGTAAATTGAAACACATAATCGTGATCAGCAGCGAGCCCTCTTCCCGATGAGCTGCAAAGCCAATAGCGCGAGCGCCTAAAAAATGGCTCAGTGACCTAGTTTCTGCCTGGCGCGGCTGACCCTTCCCTCGTGGGAGATAATTACACCCTCAGCTCCCAAATAGCTAATGAAGGAAGAGATTCGGCCTCTTTACGCGTTTGTTCCACTTTGTGTATAGTAACACATAGTTCTTTGGATTCCCTTGTTTCTTGTGGTCACAATGATGTAATTTTTTTAAAGAATCCGATAAATTAATTTGCATTTGTTTCAGAAAATGTGCCACTTTGGAGGACCGTAATTTTGGAATATCAAGTTTATATGTGCGTATACTCATTTGTCCCGCTAAACGTTATAGTTGAAATGAAGCTGCGAAAGTGGAACATCTGGGGTTGAAATCGCTGGTAATTGTACGCTGGCAAAGTTGCCCACATGACATTTGTTTGCAGTTAGCCGCATACTTTTCGCATGATTAAAGTGGACATAAAATCGTTTCTTTGAAGAAAGAAACATAGACTTTCGGAAACCTATGAAAACACCTTCTAGTCCTCCATGGGTGACATTTCGACGAGGCTGGAAGACATTTTGGCCACGTAGTTACGAAGCAAACTCACCCCACATGCTATCAGAGTGTCATTTTAAAAATTGTTCAAAAACGGGAAAATAATCTATGAGAGCATTCCCTATTCAATTCTGATCGAAGAGTGGTTCGATTCCAAATTTTCGTGCCTTTGTACCTGTTTATTACGAGTGGAAGTCCAATAGCCCTGGTCGGGACCCAGATTAGCTCCGGAGCCGGTCCACTCTCCTGCCTTTGTGACTCCTCGCGCCATCTGAGGACGCCGTAAATCGCCTAACTCTTCTTCACACTCAGAGTCTTCACACTTTCGGTGCTCCGGCGGCGTATTGATCCTTCCAAACGAGGGTGGAGTAGAAAACCTGGCGTGCACCAAACAAGGTGTGGATACTACGACCTCTCCCTTTTAGTTAGACTGCTTGTATTTTCTATTTCGTATTCAGCTTTTACAAGTATTATGCGTGGCGTATCCCAAAAAGGCTACTCAAATTCGCTTCCCTTTCATGACTTTCTCAAAACTCACGGCTTCGGTTTTCCAATCATCCGTTTATTACTTTTCATAGTGAACCTATCATCTTTTACCTCCCAGAAGCTCCACTTTTGTTTGACTGTTGCCTGATTATTTCACAATAAACGTTCATTAGGATTGAGGTTAGGGACGGACTCGACCAAACCGTTCTGAGATGCTCCACGAGGCACCTCCTTGTATGGGAGTCCTGGAGGCAAAATTGAATTTTATTTTTCCTATGCTATGACTTGCGCTGACGAGTTGATGTACAAATGAGTTCCCAGACACTTCTGATACAAATTCATCTTTTTCGGAGAGACGGAATGCTCTAGTGTTTGAGCAGGTATGCTTTCCCTCTTTAGGCACTGCGCCTTGTAGCGAAGTCTGGCGAGACACCAACTTCGCATACTCCCGATTTCAGTTTCCCGCCAGGCCAACCAAGTCTTCCATCCTCCGGATTTGGTGAATAGGTACTACCAGGCTTGTCTTAAAAACACCGGACAAAGGATTGTTCATTGGCTGGCCATTGCAAGTCGTTCTTTCGACCATACGCTTTCAAATTGCTTCCGGTTGATGTGGAATGCGTGGCGTCTCCCTAAACGAAGCGACTGGTTAATGCCGTCTGCCAACTGCGACAGCTAGATAGCTTCGAGACAGTGCCAAACTCGCAGGTGAACCTTGCCAAGCTTAGCCCAGGTTGATTCATGCTCTATAATTTGAGCAGCATTACAAATCTGTTCATCGGCTGGCCACCGCAAGCCATTGTATAGGTCAAGTAGGCACTGAAGTCGCCACGCCGAAATCCCGTAGAAGTAGTATGCATGGCGCATCCCAGAGGGATTGAGTGCTGGCGCCCTTTACCCTTTATTTGCTTGAAAAGGCTATTTATTACCTAGATTCTCTGTAAGTCCCTTGTGTTTACTTACACGACTGTTGCCTTATAGCGGGCTGTTATCTATAACATAAGGAAAGGTTGATTTTCTTCACAGTAGCTTGGACGCCACGTGAACCAACATTTGCATGTGTGTACACTAGAACCGATACACTTCGTATGTTCTGCCGACCCGTATCATCCATTATATCCAAATTCCAATCATAGACGGGATTTGTTTTACAGGATAGCATGTATGTCTTATTTTGTTATAAGGCGAACGCATCACAGTTCCATACCTTTCTTTGTGCTCAAACATTATGGCCATTGCATGTAAGCCTGTATCAATAGTTACGACAGAAACCGCTGCCACATGGAGTCCTGTAAGTCAAGTTAAAAGGAAATCAGGGCTGCTCGCAGATGCCTTTTACTCTTTTCTGTTTTGGTTCAACAGACGCTGAACCGTGTCTTGTCGATCGATTTTATTAAACGAAGCAATAGAAAAGCAAAACTGAAGCATGCAAGCGTCCCTGCCTAGTCAATCACGTTTACAATTTTAAATTTTGAGTGAATGCATGGCGCGACTTTAGGAATTGTGGTTTGTATCGTTTCCACTTACTCTCTCATGCAATTTCTAATCTTAGTTGATAGCATCATTTGCAGAAACGATTTAGTTCTTCGATCTGCATCCATATATTCATTCATTTCATTTACATTATTCATTTCGCTCATTCATTTCATTTACATTTTTGGTTCTCCCACAGGAAGTCGTGCATTAGAGATTGTTCTAGACTTTTAAAAACCACATAGTGCAGCGAGTTGATTTGTGTCCAGCCAAACTGTTGCACGCTTTTACTGCATGCACAATCAATCGAGGGCCGAATTCATAGTGTTGGACGATAGTGTGGTGCAATCTTAACTGTTCGCATGCCAGAGAAATTCAGTTTTCTTGCATATACAATACTAAAAGCTGTAACAATATTTTTGGGTACAATACTAAGATCTCAGAATCATAATTTTTCGTCTTAAGAACTTGCGCCATGCATTCGTCAACTATACTACAATCACTGTTTCTTGTTTGATACATAGTATGACTGCTGTTTACTTAGAGTTACGCGATCGAAAACTGTAGCGTTTTGGTCTGCTAGCTACTAGTCAAAATATGGTTCATTTTAAGTAGTACGAATTTTGTTTTAGCCAGCATCTCTTTCCGAATGTAATGGTTTCATTGATTCATTAAGCAGACCTTTATTCCTTAGATTTTTTTATCCACAAATAATCTACAACTATTGACCTGACCTACATACAACTACAAACAATCTAGCAAGATCTCACCTAATTCAATATATTGAAGTTTGGGTTTGAGGTTTGAATCCTGACCTGTTTATTGAATGATGTCTCAAATCCCAAGGACTTCGCCGACCGGCAGCGTGATTGAGTAGTCCCGAACGAAGTAATTAAAATAAAAACAATAAAATTAATAATTCACAATTTTAACCAAAATGTATTCCTGTGCTGCCAGAAAGGAAGGTTTTATCTGATGAAAATATAGAAATAGGTCTACTTCTTGATTGTGATGCGAGGAAAATATAAAAAATAGGAATACGCCATGCACTCCTTTCCTAGGGTATTCGGGGAGATCAATAACAGTCCGCCGCATCCAAAGTGCGAAGAACCTACTTAGGCGATGTACCGCGTGCACAGATGGAGCGAGGGGTCATGACGGCAGGCGAGCGGACCAATGCTCCGGAACCAATACGAGGCCCGAACCGAAGTTTGGGCATTTCATCCCTCACAAAACGGTTTAAATGAATATAAAGTCAAAATCGAACCGCCACTCGATTCAGAATCACTGAGAGCATATGGATAAACATTATTTAGCAAATTGAAGAAATTTTTAAAAATCGTGCTTTTTGTGCTTGAGCCCGAGTTTGTCGCCAATTTACGACCCGTAATTCGCAATTTAAAGCTTGGAAGCCCTCATGGAGTTTTTCTTGTGTTCTTATCTTGTAAGATTCTTGCCCCAAGTGAAGCAATTTAGAGCCACTTGAACTGCAAGCAAAATTCGACTGCTGCTGCCAAAAGGTGTCACGTGGACCCTTTTGGCATCACGTAGGTCTTGAAGATTTTCACGCAAAACACTTTCTGGCCGCATTGCAGTTCTCTGCAATGTGCATCAACGAGTCAGTAAGTGTAAGCCAATGCAAGCTTGCTGTTTCAAAGTTAATGACCTCCAAATTCGTTAATTTTCTCCAAGTTGACTGGAATAAAAGAATCGGATTCCTTAAAAAATAATATCACTGTGAAGGCGAGGACCTAGAAAAAACCCCGAATCTGGATTTGGTGTTGACAGTCTTCTCAATGCTGACGGCTAATCTCATTGCTATCAGGATACCAAGAAGTTCCAAACGAGGAATTGTTTGCTCGTTCTTTTTTGGAGTCAGTCGACTCTTCCCGCACATGATTTGTGATACGGTATCACCTTCTTGTGATTGGATGAAAGCGCACGTTGATATCGCCACTTTACTTGCATCTGCAAACACCCAAAGGCGAGCGGTTCTGCTGTTATTAGTCGCCAAGAATGGTGATAACAGTCGCGGTACACTTAATACAGTGTTATTGACTTCACTGCATTGCCTATTCCATTTATTACGCAATTCGTGAGGAACTCGGCTGTTCCAGTCAAGATTAGATGAGAGGATCTCTCTCATGGTGGACTTCAAATGGATGAGAAGCGGGCTGATAATTCCCAACGGATCATAAATGGAGTTCAGCTGGCTGACTATATCACGCTTCGTAGGATCTTGTTTTAACGGAAACGTTGCCTTCACAGTGAGCCGGTCGATTATGGTATCATAGTCCACACCAAGATATGTTATTGACCCAGAAGGTAACCGATCATAGGAGGGGATCCTTGCATTAACGAGCTCAGAGTTCGAAACGTACTCTCTGAGATTCATTACTATCCGAGCGAATAATGCTTTGTATAGTTCGTACTTCTGCACAGTTTCCTCTACAGTGTTTGCAACTAACAAAATATTGTCAACGTAGAGATTTTGAAGCTATCTCTGCTGCAAAGCTGCATTTTTGTGACTGCAAGTACGCAAAGATCGCCATGTTCAATATGCTTGGCGAATCTGTGACTCCAAAAGGTAGTCTAGTGAAACGGTATTCCACTATGTTGCCCTGAGTAAGAGGTAGGCTGGGCTGTTTTACCCAAAGGAATCGACACTGATCTTTGTGATGAGAAGGTATGCGAATTTGTGTAAACGCTGCTTCTATATCGTACAGCAGCACAAATTTGCTTAAACGACTTGCGATCAATATGTCGTGGATTTGTTGACAAACGACTCGCCTTTATAAATAACGTCGTTAAGAGACTGCTCTCCTCTCTTTTTTGACGATGCGTCAAACACAATCCGGAGGGGGGTTTTCTTTGTTTCTCGCCAAACGCCTGAATGCGGCATGTAGTATTCGTGTCAAGGTCGTGTGTCCTTTCGATCACACCTTGGCTTTCGTAATCACTCAGTATCTTAGTATCTTAGTGTACCACTGTTGCTGTGCAGTGTTTGCTTGAAGCTGTTTCTGCAGCGCGGCAAGCCTTTTGACTGCGACCCCGTAGTTGTCGCTCAGGTCACTTACGCTGTTCTTTAGCGGGAATGGCGCCGTGATATACCCATTAGCAAAGGTAATCAATGAGGAGTACTCCTCAAAATACTTGAAAGCGCTATCGTCTTTAGTATTCTCCATTGGTCCGATACCTAGGCTTTCTAATTCAAACATTTTTTGGATGTTATCACTATCCGAAATCTCCAATACAGATGTCATTGAATGCGACATGGCTGTGGAATCGGTTGTGTCCATGATACCGCGACCATAGATGGTTGGACCGAATACTGTTTTTGCAATATGCAGACCTGATGGAGTTCGTGTATCGGTCGTATTCGAAACTACTAGATCATAGTAGCGGTCTAGTCCAACAAGGATATGTGGCAGTTGGCGTTCTCCACGGACCTTTGAGTTCGCTATGAAGATCCCTTCATTTTGTAGAAATTCTTGATCAATTTCTGCTAACTTAACCGAAGGAAATCCTGCTGTTATGATTGGCTTAGTTTGAATAGCCAGGTTGATCTTTACCGTGAGCGGTACATACTTTCAGAGATACTATGTGGCTTTCAAACTTCTCCGTATAACCGCCGATTCCTGACATAATGCAGGTTTCCGTAATGGCTTTCGGAAGGCCAAGTCTTTCTGCTAGAGACTCTTGTATCACTGTCTTCTGAGCTCCAGTGTCAAAGAAAAACAGTACTTTTTCAAGACTGCTTTCTCTATAATTCCACACGTTTCCATCAGCTGTCATGAGAACTAGCTGTTCACTTCTGTTTGACAGATCAGGAAATGTAACCTCATTTCCAGTGTTCTGATTGGAATAGAGCGGTTGGTTTCCGCTCGAGTGATTACGACGTGAGGCGATAGCAGCGTTAGTGCGCTCTTGGTATCTGGGGCCTTTGAGCTGCCCTGTTATTGATATCACCGTTATGGTTATCATTTCTCGGCCACCGATTTGTTTGCGGTGGGTTTAAGATTCCAGGGATCTGCCTGGATCGGTCTTATGCCGTGCACACTGAGGGATGATGTGTGCTGCAGCACGTTGTGCAGTTGGACTTTTGACAGTGACTGCTGGAATGATTTGTTTGGAAACATCTCCAGCAAGCCGTTTTTTCCTTCAGGACTGCCCGACGCTGTTGGCGGTCGGTCATGGTTCTGCAAACCATAGAATTGTGGTTTGTCTTACCACAAAATACGCAGAGGACTGATTGACAGTGGCGCTGAGCCCTGTTGTCACGCTCTTTGTACGAGTAGGTGGAACCTAGTCGTTGTTCCACATAAGCCTTGGCGCAGATTTCTTTTTCTAGCGCATAATGGAGTTCCTCGATTTTGAGGGTATCGGTGCTTTGATTTTTAACGAGGATGTCTCGCACAATTTCGTATGGAAACTTCTGTAGTATAGTTTCACTCCACATGGGATCGCACGTGTCCCGAATGTCGTACCCAGCTGACACCATTTGGTTGACTAGGGTTTTTATTGTGTCAAAGCATTCTTGGCAACTATGTCCTTGCTTTGACGCAGGTCGCAAATCGAATAGTTTCTGCACTATCGTTGATCTATTTGTTGGTTTGTTGCCAAACCTTTTGGTTAGGGTATCCACCATCCACTGATAATTATCGGGTATGGGTTTTATACCTCTAATCACCTTCTCTGCTGGACCTTTGAGGCTTTCTTTGAGTAGGGCGATTTTTTCAATAGTGGAGATCTTACTATTGTCATGTACTAGCGTTTCAAATACCGCCCAGTACTCGGGAAACTCTTCTGGGTTTCTACTAAACTCCGGTAGTTTTACTGATGGTACCCTCGCTGATCGTGAGCCCCTTGTTAGTTGTGTGGTACTACTGTCTTGATCATTGATGAAGTTGGAATCTCCATCATTGAGCTGGGATGCACCTGGATGTGATGCTGGTATTCTCAGCCTTAGCTGTACCTTTTGCAGTTCACTTTTGGCATATGCTATCCGCGATTCAATGTTGCAAGCAAATGATGTCGCTTCTTTCAACACTTCCGAATATTGAGATTCTTTATCGAACTCTTCTATGTCTGCCAGTATTTCTTTTTGCTCAGATTTTGATTTCGTGGAGTGATAAAATTCCTCCATTTTGTCAATTTTGCTTTGCATAGTTTCGCTCAATTTTACTTGACTTAGACATGAGCTAAGAAGCACTGAATTAGCTGTGCATTCTTCTTGACGTTTCTTATCGTCATCGGGGTATACGATCTTCTGTGTATATGCTTTATACTTATCGAAAAGCCCTTTAACGGCTTCTGCGCTAGCCAATATCGCTTTCTTGTGGAAGAAGAGCGACATTTCTGGGGCTATTTTGTTTTGTTTGAACAAAACCGGATGGTTTAGGGCTGTTAGAGACGCAAGGTTTCGTTAACCGAACCTCTTGTGCAGTTGCGGTAGAGCAAGGCACGATATTTAGGGCTGAATTAGCTCCAAGGACTGGCTAGGCCAACCTCTTGCGCAGCTGCTGTTGGGCAGGGCACGGAATTTGGGGTGTAGAAGCACCAAGGACTGGCTAGGTCAACCTCTTGCGTAGCTGCTGTTGGGCAGGGCACGGAATTTAGGGCTTATTAGCACCAAGATATGGAAAAATCCCAACCTCTTCTCGCCCTGTGCAAGGTGTGAAGCAAACTAGTTGCTTCGAAAGGAACAAGTTAGACTAGGCTAACTTCTTGGCTAGATTTAGCCGATGCACCAAAAATGTCCTGGTTAAGAGCGTATGGTGGCGCTCTGACGTGCAATAGGAGTATTCTGGCTCCTTATGCGTACTTCTGTGAGTATGATGGCTCCACAAGAAGGTTTATTACAGGACCGTAGTGGTCAGTGGTAGAATATGTTGATGTATGCCACCAATCCTACAGACACAGGCGTGGCCTCTTTCTATCAGGCGAGGTCACGCCAAACAATCATTCATGACAGACTTCTCGTCATGGAGTGTCAGATAAGCACCCATGGAGAAGAGATAAGTACCTCTTCACTAGGATGGAGATAGGGGGCCGACAGTTCTGGCGTAATGCCAGAACAGGCACGGTGAATTAGAGGATCTTCGTCGGTCAGTATCATCGATTTGCGAGCCAAGCTTCAGACCAGCTCGAGTCCAAAAAATGCTCCAGATGTAATGTAATAGTCTCCAGTGAACGAAAGGTCACGTCAGTCTCCCTTATGTCTTCATTTGCAAAGCAAGGCAATTAGTTCTGCGTGTGGAAACCGATCGATTGCAAAAGTGTTTCGATTAAGAAGTTATAAACAACCGGCATGCCCATTTAGCCAAATGTCATCCTGGGACGGTATTCATCAACGACTTACAGCAATCTAATGGTGAAAATATTGCCGAAAGCCCTGATAGCGCGGCTTATCAACAAGCGATACGGTGAAATGTTTCAGTGTTTTGTCATACCGCTTGTTGATAAGCAGCGCTATCAGGAATTTCGGCTGTATTTCCTCCGTTAAATTGCTGTAAGTCGGTGAAGAATCTGGCCCCTGAATAAATCGCAGTTTTCCGACATGTATTGTGCAGTCTTCGAAGCGCGAATTTGTGCACTGCGGTAAGCAGCAGAGAGCGTAGTTTTGTGTTTGGTAATGTATTACAGCTCTTCTGCACACAGTTCCACGAAAGTACGTCACTCCCTGCTGTCTAGCAGTCGCCGTTGTATTTGGGTGTTCTGACAATTAGCACAGTACAGCGTTTTAGCTCCACGGTACCTCTGCTCTTGAAGTCGGACTGCCTAGCTGGTATCATAACGCATCCTGTGGCGATGGTCGACGACAACAAGCCTCTGTCACACGACGCCTCTTGCCCAAATACAGAGAGCGGTTAGTCAACATCCAACATCGTTTCAGGGATTTACTGCATATTGGATATGACATTTATTTGAAGCGCGAAATCGCCTAACATTCGATAACGGGTGTTTGATGTGTATTACAGTTTCTCTGGTTGTGGGTGCAGCTTGTAATGGATGCTTTAAAATTGCTTCTATTGTGAGATGGTTGTCATGTACGGTACCCACCATAAGAATTGGAAAAAGAGCGCGGTAGACGCATTATCCGCGTTCTTTCTGTTCTTTTGCTCTTGGTGTTCATCCTCTTTGAAAATTCACCTACCATCGTGATCGCCTCGACGAGACCAGCCTAATGCCATAAAAATATTTTACGCTGCTTCACTTTTGACCGACCGCAATTTTTTCGAAAGTGCCAGGAGACACTCACTAGCGAGGGACGTCTCCCCCAATTGCGCCCAACGGACATTTAAATGCTCGATCCAAAACCGTTTGTCAGCGTGTTTGACGGGAAGCGCCTTCTGAGCGAGACATACTATAGAGCGAGAAGTTAATAGAGATCGCGAGCATTTTGTTCTAATCTAATTATTTTTTCTCGATTAATCTAATACACACTACAAATTATAGGCAATCCTAGCAACGTACCCCTTATTTGACCAAATTTCCGTTACCGGACCACATCAAGAGGTATGTGGGATAATAGGTAAAGGGCGCTATAAGTTAATAACAACACGCGACTCGCCGCATGCTCTACCTTTACGAGATATCGTTGAGGCGATTTGAATGCCTTTGCTTTCTAGAGCGTCGCCGACGCTCGCGAGCGTTGCAGTCGAATCGTTGCGAGTGGAATGTCTTTAAAACCAAACAGACGGTGGATTCGTCTCGTTAAGTGCAGATCAAAAACAAGAGCAAATTTTTCCCTCTTTCAAAATTTGGCTGGTTGTAACGATTTCCACCATAGCGTGCAGCTCAGCCTAAACAAAGTGATCATATTTGAGGTGAAGTCCAAACACTGCCAAGTTTGGGTAGGCCCAAAACGTTATCATGTTATGTCGCAGACACGATTTTTCGCATTGTAGCCTTCCATGTTCCAAAGGCCAAAGTATCCTGAAGTATTCATTTTTGCGACATCCTAAAGGAGTAATCTTTATCGGTGACGATTAAAATGAAACTAGTTGTCTGAAGATTGTTCTGATTTTTATCCATAAACCAGCCTGTTTCTATGGCCGCAAAGGGCCTTTTCCAATTCTCAAGAGCCTCTAAGTGTCTTGTGAGAGAAGCTAAAGAGCAGAGCTTTTTGCGATGAGTGGCCAAGTCATTGGTCCTTGACACAGTAAGGCTTGATGGGCGTCCTCATGTCAATAAACTTCTTTTGAGATCAAACTTTCAGCAGAGAATTCTTAAATCTTTGTGTCTTTGTTTCTTGCTGCTCACTCACCGCCTTTACTCCAATTTGAAATTTGAATATGATGACTATCTTATTCAGTTTGCGAGCTTCCCACAGATACAATACCGCTCTCGCCGCACGGTCAAAAGTGGGCGAAAAAACGCCAACATAGCGTCGCAAAGCGTCGCACGCTCATAACTCCTTTAGTTTTAGGTTTCTTGAATAAAGGTTGGTACCATTCGATTCGCCTCTTCGAGATCTACACAAACATGTGTAAGGCTTTACCGGAACACCCGCATTTTCGCCATGGGTGGTCTAAAATTGGCTGGACGGGCGATTAGAGCAGCTTATTTCCCAGGATACGCGTGCTTTTAAAGTATCTCAAAGATGGCGTACGTCGCCAGTGCTCTGTCATGCCAGGAATGCCCCGAGAGTGCGCCGTGCACAATGCACACAGAACCTAACCAATCAACCGAGTAGGCGAGCGCATGTCCCCTGCGCTTCTATCTTCTCTCACTGGGAACTGCGACATTTTCAAGGCTATTTCGAGCCGTTTGGAGAATGTTATCAGAAATTCACCGCCACCCCACTCAGGATTAGCTCCAATCTGTCCCAGCAAAACTTTGGTGTGCGCCGTGAACATGCATAGAGAATCGAACCTTTCAATCGAGGGGGGGGGGGGGACAGCTTGTAGACTGAGCGTTTGGGGAGTTTTATCAGAAATTTGCAGCCGCCCTAGTCAGGAATTGCTCCAAGGCTGTCCAGCGAGCCTTTGGAGTGCACCATGAACAATACATACAGAATCGAACCTTTCAATCGAGGGGGGGACAGCTCGCAAATTGCACGCGCGGGCGTCTTCGGAGCACAATAGCTCTGTCAAGTTGGAACCTTTCAGGTTGCAGCTTGTAGGTCTTGTAGGCAGTCGAACGATCTGCTAGAAGGCCAAAGCAGAATGGTTTAGCGTAGGAGGAGGCAATGTTGTAGGGGTGCGAAAATGCAGGTGAGGCTTGCGTGACGCATTTTTTTTCCGATTTCGGTGGACCACTGCGAAAAGACGCGGGGAGCTAACGGCTTCAGAATGCGTATGCGAACAGAGCACTTAAGGTACTTTACGGTGACGTGCTCAGAAGTTCTCACCTGCCTAAACTGCCTTAGCCTCAGCCGCCGTTTTAGAGTGGCAAAAGTTAGCGGTTAGAGTTTCTTGCGCTCCTACTCGCCCAGATTTGAGTCATCGACACTCGCTATAGCACCGTTCCGTTCAGCATGGAAAGCGCTATCGAGCGGTATCAATTTCGACCGATTTTGGAAACATCAATTTTTGACTGTTTCGCATCGAGGACGAGGCCGCGGCGGAAGGACGATGACGTCATCGGAAAATCGATGTCTTCGAGTTGGGCCACGCTTGATACCATTCGATAGAGCTTTTCATGCTGAATTGAATGATGTCATTTAGACTATGAAAACTGTAATCTGGACGAGCAACAGCGCGGAGAACATTTACCGTTGTTGCGCTAAATTGCATGCGCGGGCGTGTTCGAAACACAATAACTTTGTCGAGTTCGAATCGTTTCGGCTGCAACTTCTGGGTATTGTAGGCAGTAGAACGGTATATTAGTATACTAAAGTAGAATGGCTTACCTTAGGAGGGAGCAATGTTACAGCGGAGCGAATATGCAGGTGAGGCTTTTAGGTTTTTTTTTTCGATTTTGGTGAACCACTGCGAGAAGATGCGACGAGCTAACGGTCTCAAAATGCGTATGCGAACAGAACACTTAAGGTACTTTGCGATGACGGACTCAGAACTTGTCAGCTCCCTAAATTGCCTTAGCCCCATCTGCCGTTTTAGGGCGGCGGACTTAGCGGTTGAAGTTTCCTGCATTCTTACTAGTCCACATTTGGGTTTTCGACACTCCCAGTAACACCATTTTCTTCATAACGAAAAGCACTATAGAATGGTGTCACTTTCGACCAATTTCAAAAAAAAAATCGATTTTTGACAATATCGAGGACGTGGGCGCTCTAGGCCGAGCTACGCGGACGATGACGTCATCGAAAACCGGTATTTTCGAAAGTGGCCAAATTTCCTCGTGCAAACTTCGTCGAAAATCATCTAGGGGTTAATTGGGGCGCTGATTACGGATCTGAAGTTCGTTTTTGAAAACTCCGCCGACTTCAGCAGGTTACTTCCCGTTTGAGGGTGGCGGGTGAGGATCACCTGTCACTCTCAATTATCGGTATGACCGGTATCCTGCCGTATTCGTCCAAATGTTCTTCGGCATCGTGTTCGGCACCCCGAATAAGTCCCCGGCCCTATACGAATTTTGAGCAAAATCGATGATCCTGACCCGACCACCCTCAATTATCCAGAAAGAATCCAAAACCTACCGAAGTCGACGGAATTCTCAAAAACGGACGTCGGATTAGTAAAAAAAACGGGCGCCCCAAATAACCCTAGACTATTTCAGACGCAGTTTGCACGAGGAAATTTGGCCAATTTCGAAAATATCGGTTTCGACGACGTCATCATCCGCGCAGCTCGGCCTTGCGCACTTACGTCCTCGATGGGATATTGTCAAAAAATCGATATTGCCAAAACGGTCGAAATTGATAGCATTCGATAGAGATGTTCAAGCAGAACAGAAAGGTGTTATTGGGAGTGTCGAAAACCCAAATATGGGCGAGTGAGAGGGCAGGAAACTTCAACCGCTAAGTCCGCTGCCCTAAAACGGCAGATGGGCTAAGGCAGTTTAGGCAGGTGAGAACTTCTGAGCACGTCTCCGTAAAGCACATTAAGTGCTCTGTTCGCATACGCATTCTGAAGCCGTTAGCTCCCCGCGTCTCCTCGCAGTGGTCCACCGAAATCGGAAAAAATGCGTCACGCAAGCCTCACCTGCATTTTCGCACCACTATAACATTGCCTCTCCTAAGCTAAACCATTCTACTTTGGCGTACTAACAGACCACTCGACTGCTTAGAGGAACCACAAGTTGCAGCCGAAACGATTCGAACTTGACAGAGCTATTGCGCTCCGAACACGCCCGCGCGTACAATTTGCGAGCGGTCGCCCCCCTCGATTAAAGGGTGCGAATCTGTATGCATTGTTCACGGCGCACTCCAAAGGTTCGCTGGACAGCCTTCGAGCAATTTCTGAGTAGGGCGCCAAGAAATTTCTGATAAAACTGCCCAAACGATCAGTCTACAAGCTGTCCCCCCCTCGATTGAAAGGTTCGATTCTCTGTGCATGTTCACGGCGCACACCAAAGTTTCGTTGGGACAGATTGGAGCTAATCCTGAGTGAGGTGGCGGTGAATTTCTGATAACATTCTCCTAACGGCTCGAAATAGCCTTGAAAACGTCGCAGTTCCCAGTGAGAGAAGATAGAAGCGCAGGGGACATGCGCTCGCCCACTCGATTGATTGGTTAGGTTCTGTGTGCATTGTGCACGGCGCACTCTCGGGGCATTTCTGGCATGACAGAGCACTGGCGACGTACGCCATCTTTGAGATACTTTAAAAGCACGCGTATCCTGGGAAATAAGCTGCTCTAATCGCCCGTCCAGCCAATTTTAGACCACCCATGGTGAAAATGCGGGTGTTCCGGTAAAGCCTTACACATGTTTGTGTAGATCTCGAAGAGGCGAATCGAACGGTACCAACCTTTATTCAAGAAACCTAAAACTAAAGGAGTTATGAGCGTGCGACGCTTTGCGACGCTATGTTGGCGTTTTTCGCTCACTTTTGACCGTGCGGCGCGAGCGGTATTGTATAAAATAGCACCTATTCGATAGATTCGATATTTTTGCTCCTTTCATTGGAACGATCTCTGACTGAGGCTGGTATCCACATGTTTTGTTTTGTCCTTTGTAGGTATTTTTTTAAACTCTCTTCCCTTACTTTGTCTTCCAGTCTCTTGTGTCGTCCGGCTAGGCCTTGCACTTCGTTACTCATTGTTTTTGTTACAGGGGTCTCCTACGTCGGTTATACTGTGCAATAGTTCTTTCCTTTTTCCTTCTTTTGTCTTTGTTTTCCAAAATTTAATTTGTTCTGATTCCTTTGTTACATAGCATCTCCTCGGTCACTGTACCACCGGGGAGATACTATGACATAGGTTCATTTGAAGTCGTGGCGAACAAGCCTATCTTTTTTAATAATTATGTTTATCTGTGCGTGGAGCTCTCCTCGTCCAGGTCGCGAACGGGTCTCCTCGCACCTAGAGATCCAGCGGTACTGTGCCATTCGCACGGAGTGCTACAGCAGAAGTGGGCTATCATCGGTCTTTACTGGGAGATTCTCCTGGATTCCACCCGCTCTTTATGTTTATTCTGATTTTTATTTCACTGATTCAGCACTAAGAGTCTACATTTCTCGCTGCTAGGATAACCACCACACTATGCAGCTTTCCCTCTGGGAACGATCTCTTTTAGTCCTACGCTGCAAGTATGACAAATTAGAAAATAAAAGTAAATGAAAAACAAATTCCCCACGACATCCTGCGGAAGTAGAATTCGCGGCGTATCCCATACAAAGACTGGTAAAACCGTCCATTATATTAGGTTGTCCCAAAAGTCCCCGCCGTTTTTTTTATCGATTCATTGCGGATTTCGCCGGTGGTCTCTTGCATAGCGCTATACAGCTTTCGAAAGAGAATGACTTGTTCGATCAGGACGTGTATTGCTTTTCTTTTCCCATCCTGAATTTTGCCAATTTTTAGATCGTTAAAGTGAAAAGTGAAAAAGTGGTCATCTGCGCAGTTGTTCTCTTCGCGTAGGTTTGGAATTTTTCGCACAGTTCTCCATAACATTTGGAAGACTACAAGAATTCGTGTTGGTCATATTTGCTCATTTGTCTTTTATTGATTTTTAGGTCATCAAATTGGGACGTCCGACTTTTCCGTCCGAATTTTTACCTGACAGCTTGGTTCTGTGGTTAGACTTTTTTCTTGGTGCTATATGTCGTTCAGAAGAGGATGTCTTGC
This sequence comes from Heligmosomoides polygyrus polygyrus, assembly GCA_947396885.1. Classification (NCBI taxonomy): domain Eukaryota; kingdom Metazoa; phylum Nematoda; class Chromadorea; order Rhabditida; family Heligmosomidae; genus Heligmosomoides; species Heligmosomoides polygyrus. The sequence goes on from OX377205.1 coordinate 58,260,817, forward strand.
TCAGCAAGAATTTGTGTCGCTATTAGCTCATGCTGATTTCTGTCGAATATCAACGAACAAGGAGAAGGAGTTGTTGGTGAAGATTTTTTTCTTTTTGGAATTTTGTTGCTATTCGACAGAAATCAGCATGAGCCAATAAACACGACATGAATTCTTATTGAGCAAGACATCCTCTTACAACGGACATATAACATCGTGCAAAAAAGTCCTACAACAGAGCAGGAGCTGTCGGTAAGAATAAGTCTTCTCCTTCGGACGTCCCAATTTTATGGCCTAAAAATCAATAAAGGACAAGTGTGCAAATAGGACTATTCTTGTAGTACAGACCATTTTCTTTTAAATGCTGTGAAAAGCTGCGCAAAAAATTCCAAACCTAAGCAGACAGAAGCAACTGCCGCACATGGCCAGTTTTCATCTTTTTCACTTTTCACCATAATGACCTAAAAATCGACAAAATTCAGGATGAAAAAAGAAAAGCAATACACGTCCTGATCGAACAAGTCAAGCCAGTCAGTTCTCTTTCGAATGCTGTATAGCGCTATGCAAGAGACCGCTGGCGAGATCCGCAATGAATCGTTGAAAGAAACGGCGGGGACTTATGGGTCAACCTAATATTTTGACAGCAAAGTATAGTGCGACAGTTGAAAATACCACTTTCAAGTGTCACAACTTTAAATATTAGGTTGTAACGAATTAAATGGCGCGTCGCGTTTGATCAAGAACAAATCGTAACACGTGGCATATCATTTAGAAGCGCAAACTTTGCTCTACCGGAGAGTACCAAATTTTTTGTGTAAAAGTGGGAAAACTTTAGAGTTTTATTGACTTTTTTGCAGATGGACAAAAGGGTAATCCGAGGCATTTACTTGTATGAATTCAAGCTGGGCACTACAGCTAAGGAGGCGGACGAGAAGATCAACGCCGCATTCGGTCAAGGATGTTCCACAATTCGGACGCCGTATCGTTGGTATCAGAAGTTCCGGAATGGAAATGAGAGCTTGGAAGAACATGAAGGTCGTGGGAGGCATAGTGATGTTGATGAGGACAAGCTGAGAGATGTGGAGAGGAGGATCCACACAAAGGTACCAGGGAGATAGCGAATGTTCTTGGCGTCAGTCACAACACAGCTGCCCGGCATCTGAAGGAAATTGGAAAGACCAAAAAGCTGGAAAGATGGGTGCCTCACGAGCTGTCCGAGGGGCAAAGAAACCGACGATATGAGATCTCGTCCGCACTGCTTCTACGGAACGAAACGGACCCATTCCTTGATCGCATCGTAACCTGTGACGAGAAATGGATAATGTACGACAACAGGCGACGATCGGCACAGTGGGTGGACAGCGATGAGAGCCCCAAGGTTTTTGCGAAGCCGGAATTGCACCAAAAGAAAGTAATGGTGATTGTATGGTGGTGTTCGCTGGGAATTATTCACCACAGCTTCCTCCCTCCCGGTGAATCCATCACGGCAGAGAAGTACTGCATTGAAATTGAAGAAATGATGAAAAAGTTGAAGGATATCCGGCCGGCCTTGGTAAACCGAAGGCGAGTTCTCCTTCTGCACGACAATGCTCGCCCCCATGTAGCACGAATGACGTTGCAGAAATTGAATGAGCTGAGCATTGAAACTCTACCACATCCTCCGTTTTCTCCCAACCTCTCCCCAACAGACTACTACTTCTTCAGGCATCTTGGCGACTTCTTGGTAGGGAAAATATTCAAATACCAACAGGATGCCGAAAGTGCCTTCGAAGATTTGGTCAGTTCCAGAACTTCTGATTTTTATGCTACTGGGATAAAAAAGCTTGTGTCACGTTGGCAAAGATGTGTAGAATCAGAAGGTTTTTATTTCCATTAATAAACTTGCCTACAAGCCGAGATATTAACTGTTTAAATTTACAGTGGTTCAGTGCCATTTATTTCGTTACAACCTAATATTTACCTTCTTTGGAGTTTCAGGGAGGTTCGCTTTCCTCGCTCATGGCCTTCTACTTTCTAAACAAACTTTAAGCTTTCAAATCAAGTTGAATGTCTTATAATTCAAAGAATTCGAAACAAGCATCTTTAGTCTAATCCACAGATTCTTCAAGATGGTTAGGATTATTTATTGTTGAAGAAAAATTTGATACAGCTCTTTATATTTTTTAGTTCACCTGCCCGAATGAGTATAAAAATAGTAGAAAATTTTATTTCTTGAAAAAATAAAAAGTCAAGTTTCACTGCAAAACGCAAAAAGGTAGCACCCATTTAGCGCATTGAAACACGAGATCGCTCCATACACAGGAAAAATTCGTCGCGATCTTTATTTGATTGATGGTGTAAGTGCTGCTTATGAGGCCTCAAAGTGATGATAAGTGTTATCTTTACAATTGTTTATTGAATCGTTTACAGGAGTGAAATCCCATGAAGACAGAAATTTGGCCATCAATCGAATGAAAGTCGCGAACGAAGGCATGGCGCAATCTCTTCCTCTGGCATTAAAAAACGCCTTGGTGTTCTTCGAAACGTGTTTTAAATCTTTTCTTCAAGCATGACCACTTTGTAAAATTTTAAACAACGTGTTCATTGAGGCTTGTTTAAGGCTGTTTTGAAAAAGGTTTGAGGTTTTGAGAAAATGTCCTGTGGGTTGAGATATTTCAACTTAAATGTGTCAGTTCAATTCCAACATTTTTGAACTAACCAAATAAATAAGAAATGTGGATGTTCCCCGATGTTAAGATAGGATCGAAGTTACTCCAAAGGCGGATGATGAACGTCGAATGGCTCCCAAGAGAACGATCGAAGTTGTTTTATTTCCCACTGGAGTAGCACACTGCCAGTGGGTATGACACCCAGGTGCGAACCATGAAGGGTCGCCGTTGATCTCGCCGCCGGGCGCTAGGCTCAGGTCGAGTCTGGCCACCAGTCTCTAATTCGACTGGGCACAAAACGGGTGAAATATTGACCAACTCGGAATGAGCCGGATTATACTGCTGAAAAGCCGTTGATGCCGCCAACATCACCAGCTTTAATTTCACAGATAGAAGCAACCCGAAGAACATATCAAAGAAAACGAGAAAAACTCGCGAAATTGTGTCGTCCCTGCAAACGCTTCAAAATTACAAGCTTGGTCAAAACCAGTGTTACGTATTGCTAGTTTTTAAAACCTTACTAAGAATGCTATCGTATGGAAGAAATAGGACCACCTTTTCTGCTGTAACAAAGCTGTTGCAACCCATTTAACATTTAAAAAATCGTTTGCTGCAAACGGAAAGTGACAGACTTATGGTTAAACTTGTTTGCGACGACTGGAAAGAGCTTACCTCGGTTAATTCAAAAACATCAACTTTCCCATGTAAAGGAGCGCAGGTTAATGTAATGACAGCGTGAAGTGGGTCGTTTCCCGATTTTGGGTTAACGGTGCAATGGTCTAAAAAAGTAATAATATTAGGTACCGTTTAAGGTCACAAGAATGAGCATAACAAGCAGAATTCAGATTTGTTGATAAAATTAAAGAATTCTGGACTTCACTGAATCCGGTTGATGGAATGTCCGAAGGTGACACCGATGGCAGTTTTGGGTAGGTCGTAAATCAGTTAGTACTAGTCAGAATTCTAACAAATAAATCTAAAGCAAGTTATAGCGATGCGACGCTTCGCGGCGGATTAATCCGTCGCAAAGCGTCTTTATTCAAAGAATTTTAGTGGTATTGAACACAATTTTAGTGGTATTGTATGTACGGCTCGATTCTGCCACACAATACACACAATGCATTCAACGACGCTACGGTGGAAGTCGTTATAACTAGCCAAATTTTGAAGAAGGAAAAATTTGCTCATATTTTTATCTGCACTTAACGAGACGAATCCACCGTTTGTTTGGTTTTGAAGACATTCCACTCGCAACGATTCCAACGTTGCAACGCACGCGAGCGTCGGCGACGCTCTAGAGAACAAAAGGCATTCAAATCGCCTCCACGATATCTCGTAAAGGTAGAGCACGCGGCGCGTCGTGTAGTCATTAGCTTATATCGCGTTTTACCTATTACTCCACCTACTTCTTGATGTGGTCAGGTAACAAAAATTTGTTGAAAAAGGGGTAATTTGATAGCATTGCCCATAATTTGTAGTGTGTTTCAGATTAATCGAAAAATAAAAAATAAGTAGACTAGAGCAAAATGCTCGCGTAGACTAGAGCAATACTTCTCGCTCTATAGTATGTCTCGCTCAGAAGGCGCTTCCTGTCAAATACGCTGACAGACGGTTTTGGATCGAGCATTTAAATGTCCGTTGGGCGCAATTGGGGGAGACGTCCCTCTCTAGTGAGTGTCTCCTGGCACTTTCGAAAAAATTGCGGTCGGTCAGAAGTGAAGCAGCGTAAAATACTTTTATGGCATTGGGCTGATCTCGTCGAGGCGATCACGATGGTAGGTGAATTTTCAAAGAGGATGAAGACCAAGACGACTACAGCAAAAGAACAGAAAGAACGCGGATAACGCGTCTACCGCGTCCTTTTTCCAATCCTTATGGTGGGTATTACAGTGGAAGTGGTGATACGCATAGCTGGACAGCAGTTAACATAAGCTAGCAGGTGGTCGCGAAACATCCATAATACCAACCGCACTTTTTGGTCCATAATTTGAAAATAAGAAGCACATATTTGAGTTTACCAGCTTAAGCTCTATTTTTGACATACAGATTCCCAGCTGAATTGAATAGGTGAGTCCGACTCGTTAGCTCGATGAAAAGAACATACCTAAATTATAAAAGCTATGGACAAGAAAATGGACGATGCGTTTTAAGCCTATATGTCTTGCAAACAATGTGCTTTGCAGTTCTATCGAGTATGCCGGAAGTTCTACTGGTACCGCAAAATTGGACGCGCAAGCGAATTCAGAGCTCACTAACGGCATGATCTCGAGCCCTTCCGGATGCATTTTATCTGTTCCATCGGCGATGGACGGCTTTAGTAGTCAACTAAATACAGCGATGTAGCTTATAAGGAGACAAATCTATAGCAGCGCGAAAATGCAGGTTTCCCTAATGCGATGAATATTTTTCGATTTCGCTCGACCACTGAAGGGGGATGCGACCAAGTAATTGCCAACAGCTGTGTCAGCGAACAGAAGACTTACATTCACGGTGTCGTGCTCTCGACCCTTCACAGCTTCCTGAACTGCCCTAGCCCTAGCTGCCGTTTTAGAGATACTTTTTTGTATCTATAAAACGGCAGCTAGGATATGCTAAAGATTCAGTGCGGACATAATATTCTGTCCAACATGGGATGCTGTGAATGCAGGGGAAACGGAGGTTTTAGCACAATAGTAATTATGAGTGTTTCCGAGCGTCCGGACTCACCATATATGTCACAGATGTCGTGCAGCGAGCGAGTCGATTTCTTCACTGGCGTCTTTGATTTTCACCGTGGCTTGCTTGATAGGAGTGATATTCACACGACCAGCATCGACTGGTGTCATAAATTTTTCTCTAACGAGGAAGTCAAAGAGGTGGTCGTGGAGTTTCATAAAGCGACCTAATAGGGTTGTAGGGCGTTGTCTAGGAAGCACCATAGTGGTTTCCAAATTTCCTGCGGACCTCTGAGTAGGTCAAAAATGGCAAAAAACTGTAGCGCTTCAGTGCGGCCTGATAACGCAAAACTGATACCTGGAACACCCTTGCCGTTCCCAGAAATGATCCTGCAAAAGGTTTGGAACCTCAATCATTGCTAGAACGTGAGGTTTGGCAAATTCCTAACAGAAGCGAGAAGTCACATTTAGAGGAGGACGGCAGCACCGATTGGATGGCCGAATGGATAGCGCACTGGGCTCGCAGGAGAGTGATCAAGGGATCAGTTCCGGGGCTTGGATTTATGCATGGGCAGCGGCATTTTTTGCATTTTATAGAGAAACGCCGCTAGCCATTAAACCATGTCTGCTTTGTTGGGGAAGCTGCTATCCTTGTGTGATCACTGTAGTGTTTTCTAACAGTTATGGAAGTGTGTCTTGTAGCAGCCTTGTTTGACCGTTCCTCCCTACTCTAGCGGCTGCAAGGGGAAGGTATTACAGATATGGGCACTCGTACTCTAGACACTTCAAAAAAATCCTTTGTCCAAGCATTGTTTAGACGTTTATCTGGAGTGCTTATCACGAGTTTGGCATCTGTTTCGGGGTAAAGGTGGAGTACATTAGGTTAGAGTAGATGTGGATACTGCGAAAAAACAGCATACGCACCGCCGTTCTCTTCATCTAACCACATTTCGTTTCTATGGTCACATTTTGAGCTGAAAATAGCACTCCAAAATTTAAAAGACAAAAGCCTTTGTTAAATTCGTGGTCAGGCGCTGTCCGCGGATCCTAGGGAATGGTATACTTCCCGTCCGCAGGACGAGAGCCTTACATCTATCATCCTGTAATCTAAAGGATAAAGGATAAAGGACGGCGTTACTCAATCCCTTCTGGGATGCGCCAGCGCATTCTACTTCTACGGGGTGTCGTGGAGGCGATATGAATGCGTATTTGGCCATACAATGACTTGCGGTGGGCAGCCGATGAACAAGTCAGCGCTCTATCCTTCCCAGACGAGTCTGGTACCAATTCACCGACCCCGTAGGGATGGAAGGCTTGGTTGGCCTGGGCGGAAAATCCGAACCAGTAACCTGGTATCGGGTGCACGCGGCAGTCGCGCCTCCTCCGACTGCGCCACACGCGCCCACCCTGTAATCTGCCGCAACAAAAAACGGTCCCCAGATTCGTGATCAGTATCCCGAATACCCACACTTTAGACGAACTTTGACGAAACTTTTTTTCCGACCCTGCAGCCGTGAGAGTGCTTCTGCCCCCCTCCCCCCGTGTGCAACGGAACCCCAGGAGCAGGGAAGAGTGGTCGGTACAAGAACAGGCAGCAGTAACGCGAGATGGATAAAACACTCCAGTTTGTTCACAGTTAGCAGAATTAGTGGAAGTCATAAGGGGAGCGTTCTCCAGAGAAAAATAGAAAGAGAAATCTAGAAAATCTAGAAATCCGAAGGGCGATCAGCACGCCTTGGTGATGGATCAAAGTAGTAGCTGTCGATCATGCTCGCATTGAAGTCGCTACGAGACACACTTCCAAGACTAGCAGAAAACATAATAAAGGGATCATACATGTATAGCACCTAAAGAGAACTTCCCCCGACAAGACAAGCATGGTTTAATGGCTAGCGGCGTTTCTCTAATCGACGAAAGCTACAGTACCGGACATGCCTCTGCGTCCAACAAGCACAAGCGGCGCCAAAGATGAGGAGCGGCGCAAAAGGGCGCCGGAGAGCGCCGTTTTCCGCTCGCCATGCGTCGCGCCAGATGCAAATCGTTTAGTGCGCGGCGTCCTCAACTTCTGGACGCTAGGCTGATGGAAGGAGCCTGCCCATGCGCTTGGACGAGCATTGCCTATTGTTTGGAGCCAACTGCCGTCATGGCGTGCTGTGAACAATGCATATAGGCCCGACAGAATCAATCGGGTGGGCGCGACAACCTATAGAGCGAGCGATAGCTTGTAGAGTGAGCGTATGGGGTGTTTTAACGAAAATTCCTAGCCTTCCTACTCAGGAATTGCTCTAACCAGGGAATGCCGTCAGCTTCCCATGAAACTTGGGATTGACCAGGATACTATCTCAACGGTAGGTCGGAACGGCGCAAATGTTGCATATGGGCAGAACCGCCTCTCTCTGGGAAGTAACAAACTGCAGGTATCTCGACCCCAATACAACTCTGCGCAGAGCTAGGGGCGACGGAAGTCGCGGGTTGGCGCCCTGTTGATTCACGTGCTCCACAGCTGACGGGAGCGCGCGGGATGTGGGCTCGTATCGCGGCTAAGCGCAGTGCACAGGAGGCGTAGTAGGGAAGAGCTCGGGCTCATAAACGCGGGGTTGGGAGTTTGGATCCTGCAGACTGCGTTCGTTTTGCACTTTTTCAAAATCCATGTTTATCACATAGGTAATCCACCTAGGGGTATTATAGTGTGTCATAGAGCATGTTTACATATAACATATGCTTCAAACTACAGATTAGCTAAAATGTTCACTTCTGTGTGTCACTTATTTTAAGCCTATTTTGTGTTAAGCTATAGTTATGTAACGATAGATATTTTGTGGCACTAGTAAAAAGTTCCGACTCCACCGTCAAAAAAAAAATTTCGCTGAAACTTTGTCTAGGGGATGGGGTTATTTGGGGTGTTGATCACGAATCTGACGTCCGTTTTTCACGATTCGGCTGAATAATATAGATACAGGATGGCACAGGATTACATTCTTAAAGTTTCTGCCGATGACGGCAGGTAGAGACAGAATCGTGAAAAACGAATGTCAGATTCGTGATCAGCACCCCAAATAACCCCCTAGACGAAGTTTCAGCGAAATCGGTGACCCTGCCTGGACCACCCTTGTTAAAGGTATGTGTGGTCTCCGACTGAATCGTGAAAAACGGATGTCAGATTCGTGGTCAACACCCCAAATAACCCTCCCCCCTCAGACAAAGTTTCAGCGAAAATTTTTTTTGACGGTGGAGTCGGAACTTTTTACTAGTGCCACAAAATATCTATCGTTACATTACTACAGCTTCACACAGAATAGGCTTAAAATAAGTGACACACAGAAGTGAACATTTTAGCTAATCTGTAGTTTGAAGCATATGTTATATGTAAACATGCTCTATAACACACTATAATACCCCTTGGTGGATTACCTATGTGATAAACATGGATTTTGCAAAAGTGCAAAACGACCGCAGTCTGCGGGATCCAAACCCTCGACCCCGCGTTTACGAGCCCGAGCTCTTCCCTACTACGCCACCTGTGCACTGCGCTTACCCGCGATACGAGCCCTCATCACGCGCAGCTGTGGAGCACGTGAATCAGCAGGGCGCCAACCCGCGACTTCCGTCGCCCCTAACTCTGCGCAGAGTTGTATTGGGGTCGAGATACCTGCAGTTTGTTACTTCCCAGAGAGAGGTGGTTCTGCCCATATACAACATTTGCGCCGTTCCGACCTACCGTTGAGATAGTATCCTGGTGAGACCTATATTACGTGAAAGAGCTCGAAACGCTGATCACAAATATGTAGACCAAATTTGCTAAATGGATCTCCTAAGCGAGTTATGGCCGGCGGAAGCCGCGATGTCTTCCATGTGTTAGGCCTATGGCATACCACCAGCGACGAGTCCGGCGACGGCACTGCCAACGGACAAGTAATCGACTATTCGTGTTGGGACCTGTCAGAAACAATGGGGAGAGAGCGCGTGCTTGCCGGTTGTCGCTGCCACGTCGGTATTGCGTGTCGTTGGGAGAGGGGGCATACCGCCAGCGACCGGTCGTCGCTGCGCTTTGCACGGCGACCAGCTGTCGCCCGAGCCTTTGCACTACGCATTCACCCACGCAAGCGTCGCGAACCGCGCTCCAGTGCAAATTCTCGCCCCCGCCCAACACCGCCGTCGGTGAAACCACAGTTCCCCCGTCGCTCCGCTCCTCTCGTCGCTGGACTCGTCGCCGGCGGTATGCTATAGGCCTTAGGCGCGCTCAATCAGCGTTGGGCGCAGTATTGCGCGGTAATCAGCGCTTGGGCTACCAGCGCCGTCAGCAGCGGCGGCGGCGCAGTGGTAGTGTACTCGCTCCAAAGGATTGGGTTCATTGACTCGGCTCAGGCCGCTGACGAATTTTTTGCATTTTGTGATCTATCTTCGACGAGGACCTATAATCTCATTTTTAGCACATTTTTGAGCATACGGCTAATGGCGACTTGCATTTACGTCTATTTGAAGACGGAAACGTGTTTCAGATAAAATTTTTTATTCATGACGTGAAGCAAGTCAGAAATTCAAATCAAAACAAAATAAAAAGTAGAAATAAAATCAAAAATCAACAAAACTTAATAAACATAATAAATAAAAAGTAAAGGCACTAGTTAAAAGTTCCGACTCCACCGACACGACTACGGTCGAAAAATTTTTTTCGTTGAAACTTAGTCTAGGGGGGTTATTTGGGGTGCTGATCACGAATCTGACATCCGTTGTTTACGATTCGGTCGGAGACCACCCATACCTTTCAAAAGGGTGGTCTAGGCAGAGTCACCGATTTCGCTGGGCACTAGTTAAAAGTTCCGACTCCACCGACACGACTTCGGCCGAGCAGTTGTAGCTACGGTATGTGTGGTCTCCGACTGCATTGTGAAAAACGGATGTCAGATTCGTGATCAGCTCCCCAAATAACCCCCTAGACGAAGTTTCAGCGAAATCGGTGACTCTGCCTGGACCACCCTTTTTAAAGGTATGGGTGGTCTCCGACCGAATCGTGAACAACGGATGTCAGATTCGTGATCAGCATCCCAAATAACCCCCCCCCAGACGAAGCTTCAGCAAAAAAATTTTTTTAAGCCGAAGTCGTGTCGGTGGAGTCGGAACTTTTAGCTAATGCCTTTACTTTTTATTTATTATGTTTATTAAGTTTTGTTGATTTTTGATTTTATTTTTACTTTTTATTTTATTTTGATTTGAATTTCTGACTTGCTTCACGTCATGAATAAAACATTTTACATGAAACACGTTTCCGTCTTCAAATAGACGTAAATGCAAGTCGCCATTAGCCGTTCGCTCAAAAATGTGCTAAAAATGAGATTATAGGTCCTCGTCGAAGATAGATCACAAAATGCAATAAACCCGTCAGTGGCGGGAACCGAACCAATGAACCCAATCCTTTGCAGCGAGCGCTCTACCACAGCGCCGCCGCTGCTGCTGACGGCGCTGATAGCCGAACCGCTGATTTCAGCGCAATACTGCGCCCAACGCTGATTGAGCGCGCCTAACACATGGAAGACATCGCGGCTTCCGCCGGCCATAACTCGCTTAGGAGATCCATTTAGCGAATTTGGTCTGCATCTCTATGATCAGCGTCTCGAGCTCTTTCACGTGATATAGGTCACAATCCCAAGTTTCATGGGAAGCTGACGGCATTCCCTGGTACGACTGTCCAGCTTGCATCTAGAGTGCGCCGCGAACAATGCATATAGAATCGAACCTATCAATCGAGTGGGCGCGACAGCTACTAGAGTGACCGTTTAGGGAGTTTAATCAGAAATCCATAGCCGCCCTACTAAGGCGTTGCTCTAGGACTGTCCATCATGTATCTGGAGTGCACTGGGAACAATGCATATACAATCGAACGTATCAGTTGAGGTGGCGCGATCCTCGCAAATTGCACGCGCGGCCGTGTTTGGAGAGCGATATCTCTGTCATGTGTGAACCCTTTCGACCGCAGTTTGTGGATTTTGTAGTAGGTAAAAGTTGAAGCAGTTCGCCAAAGCCCAGCGATGTAGCCTAAGAACGGACAAAGTTACGGTGGTGCGAAAATGCAGGTCAGGCTTGTACAATCCTTTTTTTCGATTTCAGTCGATCACTGCGGGAAGAGGCGATGCTGACGGCCTACAAATGCATGGGCTAACAGACCACACAAGGAACTTTACGAGGAAGCGTTCACAGCTCTCCAGCTTCCTAACCTGCCTTAGTTACAGCTGCCGTTTTAGAACAGCGGACGGCAACAGTGAAGATTCTTCCGCCCTTACTCTTCCGTCACGGAGTTTCCGGCACCCGCAATGATACCGTTCCGTTCAGCTCGAAAAGCTCTATCGAAAGGTATCAATCGCGACCAATTTTGGAGGTATCGATTTTTTGATAATTTCGCATCGAGGACAAGGCCGCAGCGGAGGGGCGATGACGTCACCGAAAATCAGTATTTTCGAAGCTGGTCAAGTAGGGTACCATTCGATAGCGTTTTTGATGTAGCGTTGAGCGGTGTACTCAGAATGGCGAGAACTGTAACGTGGGTGAGTAAGGGCGCGGAGAACATCGATTGTTGATGTGGCAAATTGCACGCGCGATCGTGTTTGGAGCGCGATATCTCTGTCAAGTGTGAACCCTTTCGACCGCAGTTTGTGGATTTTGTAGTAGGTAAAAGTTGAAGCAGTTCGCCAAAGCCCAGCGATGTAGCCTAAGAACGGACAGAGTTACGGTGGTGCAAGAATGCAGGTCAGGCTTGTGCGACGCAATTTTTTTCCGATTTCAGTCGACCATTGTGGTAAGACGATGCGTGCTAACGGCATGCACATCCGTGTGCTAGCAGAGCACTGAAAGCATTTTACATTAACGTGCTCAGAGCTCCCCAGCTGCTTAAACTACCTTAGTCCCATCTGTCATTTAGAGCTGCGGACGGCAGCGGTGAGCTTTCCTCCGCCCTTACTCGCCCACATTTGAGCCTTCGACGCTCGCGATGGCACCGTTCCGTTCAGCTTGAAAAGCTCTATTGAATCGTATCAATCACTGCCAATTTTGGAATTATCGATTTTTTGATAATTTCGCATAGTGGACAAGGCAGCGGCAGAAGGACGATGACATCATAGAAAATCGATATCTTCGAATTGGGCCATGCTTAATACCATTTGACAGAGCTCTTCATGCTGAATTTGATGGTATTACTGAGTGTAGGAAAGAACCGTAATCTGGGCGAGTAAGAGCAGGAAGCACATCGACCGTTATTGTGCTAAATTGCAGGCGCGGGCGTGTTCAGAGCGCAATAACTCTGTCAACTTCGAATCGTTTCGGCTGTAACTCGTAGTTCTCGTAAGCAGTAAAATGGTCTAGTAGTGTGCTGAAACAGAGTAATGCAGGTTATGATTGGACAAAGTTTCGGCGCTGCGAAAATGCAGGTTAGCCTTGTGTGGCACGATTTTTTTCCAATTTCGGTCAACCCCTGCGGGAAGACGCAGAGAGCTAACGGCCTACAAATGCGAAGGCTAGCAGAACACTGGAGGTGCTTTCAGGTGACATGCTGATAACTCTCTAGCTTTTTAAATTGCCTTAGTTCCAGCTGCCATTTTATTGTGGCGGCCTTAGCGGTTGAAGTTTTCTGCGCTTTTACTCGCCCAGATTACAGTTTTTCTGAAACTCAACAACACCGTTCATTTCAGCACGAAAAGCTTTATCGAATGGTAACCAACTTGACCCGGTTCGGAAATATCGATTTTCGGTGACGTCATCGTACCTCTGCCGCGGCCTCGTCCTCGATGCGAAATCGTCAAAAAATCGATATTTCCAAAATCGGTCGAAATTGATACCATTCGATAGCGCTTTTCACGCTGAACAGAAAAATACCATTGCGAGTGACGAAACCTCATCTTAGCGAGTAAGAGCGCAAGAAACTCTAACCGCTATCTTCCGCCGCTTTAAACTGGCAGCTGTGGCTAAGGAAGTTTAGGCAGCTGAGGCGTTCTGAGCACGTCATAGTAAAGTACCTAAAGCTTCCTGTTTGCTCACGCATTTTAAACGCATTAGCTAGCTGCGTCTTCCCGCAGTGGTCCACCAAAATCGCAAAAAAAAAGCGCCACACAAGCCTCATCTGCATCTTTGCATCTCTGTAAAATTGCCTCTTCCTAAGCTACACCATTCTACTTTAGTTTACTACTAGACCATTTTACTGCCTACAAGGCCAACGAGCTGCAGCTGAAACGACTCGAACTTGACAGAGTTATTGCGCTCTGAACATGCCCGCGCGTGCAATTTAGCACAATAACGGCCGATGTCCTTCCTGCTCTTACTCGCCCAGATTACGGTTCTCTCCTACACTCAGTAATACCATCAAATTCAGCATGAAGAGTTCTGTCAAATGGTATTAAGCATGGCCCCATTCGAAGACATCGATTTTCGATGACGTCATCGTCCTTCTGCCGCAACCTTGTCCTCGATGCGCAATTATCAAAAAAAGATAATTTCGAAATTGGTCGAGATTGATACCTTTCGATAGAGCTTTTCGAGCTGAACGGAACGGTGCCATCGTGAGCGTCGAAGACTCAAATGTGGGCGAGTAAGGGCGGAGGAAAGCTCACCGCTGCCATCCGTAGCTCTAAATGACAGATGGGACTAAGGTAGTTTAAGCAGCTGGGGAGCTGTGAGCACGTTAATGTAAAATGCTTTCAGTGCTCTGCTAGCACACGGATGTGCATGCCGTTAGCTCGCATCGTCTTACCACAGTGGTCGACTGAAATCGGAAAAAAATGTGTCGCACAAGCCTGACCCGCATATTCACACCACCGTAACTTTGTCCGTTCTTAGGAGCCATTGCTGGGCTTTGGCAAACTGCTTGAACTTCTTACCTACTACAAAATCCGCAAACTGCGGTCGAAATGGTTCACACTTGACAGAGTTATCGCGTTCCAAACCGTGTAATTTGCGAACGGTTGCGCCACCTCGATTGATAGGTTGGATTCTATACGCATTGTTCACGGCACACTCCAGGTGCAAGCTGGACAACCCTAGAGCAATGCCTGAGTAGGAAGGGTAGAAATTTCCTTTAAAACTCCCTATACGCTCACTCTACACACTGTCGCTTGCTCTATAGGTTGTCGCGCCCACCCGACTGATTCTGTCGGACCTATATGCATCGTTCACAGCACGCCATGCCGGCAGTTAGCTCCAAACAGTAGGCCATGCTCATCCAAGCGCATGGGCAGGCTCCTTCCATTAGCCTGACGTTCAGAAGTTGAGGATGCCGCGTCCTAAAGGTTTTGCATCCGGCGCGACGCGTGGCGAGCGGAAAACGGCGCTCTCCGGCGCCCTTTTGCGCCGCTTGTGCTTGCTGGACGCAGCGGCATGTCCGGTACTGTAGCTTGGACCACTCTTCCAAGAGGTGAAGAACAGATTAGAAAAGCGAATACGGTACCCTGCGAGGGCTAAAATCCACTCTACATTGATAAAATGCAAAAAATGCCGCTGCCCATGCATAAGTCCAAGCCCCGGAATTGATCCCTTGATCACTCTCCTGCGAGCCCAGTGCGCTATCCATTCGGCCATCCAATCGGTGCTGCCGTCCTCCTCTAAATGTGACTTCTCGCTTCTGTTAGGAATTTGCCAAACCTCACGTTCTAGCAATGATTGAGGTTCCAAACCTTTTGCAGGATCATTTCTGGGAACGGCAAGGGTGTTCCAGGTATCAGTTTTGCGTTATCAGGCCGCACTGAAGCGCTACAGTTTTTTTTGCCATTTTTGACCTACTCAGAGGTCCGCAGGAAATTTGGAAACCACTATGGTGCTTCCTAGACAACGCCCTACAACCCTATTAGGTCGCTTTATGAAACTCCACGACCACCTCTTTGACTTCCTCGTTAGAGAAAAATTTATGACACCAGTCGATGCTGGTCGTGTGAATATCACTCCTATCAAGCAAGCCACGGTGAAAATTAAAGACGCCAGTGAAGAAATCGACTCGCTCGCTGCACGACATCTGTGACATGTATGGTGAGTCCGGACGCTCGGAAACACTCATAATTACTATTGTGCTAAAACCTCCGTTTCCCCTGCTTTCACAGCATCCCATGTTGGACAGAATATTATGTCCGCACTGAATCTTTAGCATATCCTAGCTGCCGTTTTATAGATACAAAAAAGTATCTCTAAAACGGCAGCTAGGGCTAGGGCAGTTCAGGAAGCTGTGAAGGGTCGAGAGCACGACACCGTGAATGTAAGTCTTCTGTTCGCTGACACAGCTGTTGGCAATTACTTGGTCGCATCCCCCTTCAGTGGTCGAGCGAAATCGAAAAATATTCATCGCATTAGGGAAACCTGCATTTTCGCGCTGCTATAGATTTGTCTCCTTATAAGCTACAGGATCTTTTGCAGGATCATTTCTGGGCACGGCAAGGGTATTCCAGGTGTCAGTTTTACGCCGCACTGAAGCGCTACAGTTTTTTTGCCATTTTTGGCTTCCCCAGAGGTGCGCAGGAAATTTGGAAAAAATTATGGTGCTTCCCAGACAACGCCCTACAACCCTATATAGGTCGTTCTAAGAAACTCCACAGTCATCTCTTTGACCTTCCTCGTAAGCTCACCGTTCGTTTGTTGTTTAGTCTGTCGTTTAGGTAAAACTTAGGGGTCGTTTAGTGTGCGCGCGACGCGCGACGCGATACATGTGTAGTGGCCAAATTGATCGAGCTACGCGATTGATCGATTCGGCCACTACACATGGCAACGCGTCGCGCATCGCGCGCACACTAAACGACTCCTTACCGTTGCCGCATATAGGTAAAATGTTTACGTTCAGTGGCGGAAGCCGTGACCGTGGGAGAACTGGGAGTTCACCGCTCCCATCGAAAGGCTTTTAGTCTTAGTTAGATCTAACCAGATTCTGCTGATGCACTCGGTGGCGGCTCTTCTTCCTCCGCCAAGCCGCGTGCGGTCGCGTCATATCGACGTGGCCATTTTCGATATCCACCGACACCGCGGTCAGTCGATATGGAGGAGGGTCGTTGAGCGCTCGGTGGCGGATCGCGGCTCTTCCAAGCCGCTACAGGAGAGCCCTGGGAGACGGGAGCAGTTCTCGCACGAGCAGCTTGGAAGCACCACACCCTGGATTCCCTTCCCTCACCTGTCTCTGCGCTCGAAGAGCGCAGAACCCAGCCGCGGACTCCCCGTGAGCAATGGCTATCATGGCTTTTCAGCATGTGGATGAAATCGATCAAGTGCTTAGTACTTAGCGATAATATCAGTTCTTGCCTGACAATAGGAGGTATGAAATGAACCTAACCTGTAGTTCATTCCACCGCTAGAGGAGGGCAACCAATGGTGTCGTTGAACATTCTGGATACGCTACCGATGTTGAAGGCAGAGGAGGGAGGACGGCTTCATGCCGGAATAGTAACCATCTGATCGTAGAGAGGCGAAAATGGGTCCGGGAGGGGTCACCTTATAAAAAGTGTCACCAACACCAAGAAAACGAGACAAGGCACCCTGATAGTAAAGAAAACAAACAAGTAATGCTATAGCTGTGTTCTGTGCTTTTCTCCGCTTCAGCGGAGGAGAGCACAGATTTAGGCAGGGGAAGGGACTCCAGGGGGTCGCTGAAGTGACGCACCCGTGTTAAAATTGCCTACATCCTGGAGTTCCCTCCCTTGTCCAATTAGGAAGCACATAAGGCGCGGATCTATAATCGAAACGAAGAGATAAAACTGCATTTACATTCAGTGTATGTAGCTACAATACCGCTCAAATTCTTTGCAAAAAAGACGCTTTGTGACGGATTAATCCCCCCCCCCCCCGCACCCTATTTGCGCCCGTAGAGAAGACGGCGCAAGCTTAGATCACCACCTCGGGGAGGAAAAGTCTACTCATGAAGAGCAGCAGAGTAGAAGTGACCTTAGCCTAGTGATGGTGTATGGTCGCATGTGCAAGTTCGAGTGCGAGACTCGCCGATGGGCGCGACGGAGCATTCGTTATTTATATAAGCGAATTGCGGCGCAGAACGCACCGCTCTAGCCTTTTGGCGCCCTTTTCTCCACGGACCCAAAATGCGACCGGCATTCTATTTCCATCTGTATTTCGAAGCATCTCACATTAAGCCAAACAATGAAACGTCAGATTTCTGTGTGCCAAATGTTTTGCGTCATCAACTTGGTATTGTTAAGGATTCTTCTATGATGATGGGTGCCATAACAACGCCTGGAACGAAGAAGGGTATATCCTGCTGGAAGGGCTACGCAATATCGACTGGAAAATGCAGATCCTCTACGTTCATAACCAGACCTATATAGACGCGATTCGTAAGGTTTGTTTCAAGCGATAACAGCGGCAGTAGAGTGTTCCGCGCGTTGTTCACCTATCTAGCGCAGGTGGCATCACCGAGGAGGTTGTGTCACTCACTCCACACCTTCGGCGCTCAACGTTGTCATTCACCACAGGCTTCGTGGTTCTTTAAAGCACTGTGGGTAGTTGTCACTAGGCGTTTAAAGGATGCAACGAACAGGCCACTCGCACATCTGTTCCGCGGTCCAGTGTCGCTTGTTCCTTCCTTACGTCCGCCGCTTGTACACTGCGGGCATCAAAATGGGAGCTGGAGTCGACATGGGATCTCGGTAGTGCCAACTCTACTTTGACTCTACAGTGGAAGCTGCAACTATTTCTTTGTCTATGCATTTAGAACGGTACAAGCTGCCGCAGTAATTTTAACCATCAAGACTTATCAAAATTCTAGCGTTCTATGAAGAAACGCGATGGTTTCAGCCCTGTTTAGAAAAGTGTGAGCGAATAGATTTTTTCCTTTATGATCTTAAGGCCGTTGAAACCTGTCCCAAAAAAGCTGCTGCACGCCCTCCGTCACGTCCGAGGAAGCGACCCTACAAGTAGGGTGCTGCGAAATAGACAGTGTGCCTAAACTTCGTATATAAATAAAATATATATTTATTATTATATATTATTTATTATTATTTATTATTATTATTTATTATTTATTTATATATTTATATATTTATATAAATAAATAAATAAATAAATATCCTAACCATTCTCGATTTAACACATCGAGGGAGACTTCAACGATAGTACCTAGCCGAACTCTACAGTAGTGGCTCTAAGCTTAAGACATAGATGCGGCAGAATGCTGCTATGGTTGTAGTGCGACCGGGAGCTCTACATACGAGTGCGTTTCTTTTATCATACTGAGTGCTAGTGAATTCATTCCAGTCATAGGCGGCGCACTTAAGCTTAAGACCATCAACGAGCAGTGAGCAGTTTGGGTTTTCCCAGTCCCGTTCAGCTCGAATGTTTTCCTTTTGCACATGTCATACGTGCTAATGGCGTTGGCGAGAGAAGAAGAAAAAACAAAGGGTTCATCAGCAACTGAATGACTTCAGCTGAAAAGGGTTCTCTTTCCCTTGCTCTGCTGCAGTATCACACAGAGATATGAGGTGCGCCAAGGATATATGCGCAGATTTCCGGTTTTTATTTCTACAGATGTTACAACTCTGTGCAGTCCTTTTCTATTAACCTTTGGAGCGAGATCCATTCTCTTCCTGGGGCCGGATTCATCAACGACTTACAAAGATTTGACAAAGAAATTACAGCGGGAAATCCTGATAACGCCTACATCTCGTCGTATCGCTTGTTGATAGGTCTCGTTATTTCGCGTTTTTCAGGAGTTTCCGCTAAATTTCCCTGTCAAATCTCTGTAAATCTTTGATGAATCCGGTCCCTGGTTTGGCGTACAGTGTTTCATCGTCTGAATGTCACAGAAGGGACGGTACACTAAGGAATTTATAGTGTACAGTTATAATGTACAGTTACCAAAAGGCGGACACTAGGGGAAGCCACTTGATAAAACGCCTCATGTTTTTGGAAAGCTTGTGCGTGCTGTGTAGACGGTTAAGATATTGTGACGATTTAGTGGACTACGTCGGAGAATAAGGACCACCTTGATCAGTATGGTTCACAGCTATTACATCTAACGGATAGATCCTGCTGGACTAGAACATGGGAGCAGTTTCTTAGCATCTCAAAATTCAGTCCCTTCCCAGTTATAGTACGACCAGCGTCCGTCGCCGGCTTCGCCGGCGCCGTACGCTGGACGTGCGGGCCATGCCAGGCTTGCCTGCTTCGGAGGCTTCGGGCATGTGGGGCCACGCTGGGACCGTAGCCCGAACGTAGCTGGGGACGGGACACCTACTTAGATCGGTCAAGTCTGGAGAGAACCGATAACGCCGCTCAAGAATGCATAATATCGATCGATATTGATTTTCTGAGCGACTAATAGGACCGACTCCCCGATCGAAATACCATCGGCCATCATAATATGCTGTTGCTAATGTTAGGGAGTTTTCTGTATCCCGACGCACCTAGGATGACAGTTGCGGCAAGTCTTCTGAATCCTGGCACCCGTTGAGCGATGTCTGCGGCACATCCTCTCAAGCACCAAAGTCATAAAAGTCAATAATTCTGTAGTTTTATAAAAACTTCTGTCAAAACCCACAAAAGCGAACAAAAAGGATCAGCCGTACGATGCGGAAACTGCAGTCAAGATCGAATGCGAAAATGAAGGGGAACTGAAGTGTAAAGGTGGATAAACCCCTACGGAGCGCAAACGTGCACCCAACAGATACGTCATTCGGAACCTCATGGATTGTTCTTTGATTTCCATCCCTCTGGTAGTTGGTCGATAAACACCCAGATGTGAGCGGCGGGCCTCTTACAGCACGGTGGGCTTCAGAATGATAGTAATGACAATGATAATGATGATATTGATGACTCCGTAAACACAGCAGATGCTATGAGCCGGTCAACATCTCCCGTCAACAGCTCATGTGTCGTCAGCAGGGCAGACCTGCTGTCGCCGCGGGCTTCGGACAGCGCGGCGAAGCTTCAGACATGACTCATGCCTCTCCCGATTATATATAGTAAAGATTGAATGGACCGGAAAATCCTCTATATAGTCCGAATTGCGTACTAGCCGGAGTTGGCCTTTTTTGACATCCCTGTTGGCACGTAATAATTTCGTACAATGGCTAATATACAACCGAATGTGTAACCGTAAGGACAGCTCAATAACATAAAATAACATGGGAACTTATTCTGCTCGTGTCTCCAGAGATATTGTTCGAGTTGTTCGTAGTAATAGGCGTAAAGCTGACAAATAGACGTATGACATAATGTACACCAGAAGCAAGTTGGGCGCGTTCAACAGAAAGTCTCAGTAATGAGTCGGGTGAGTTTGCGTCCACTCCCTTCCTGTTTCAAGGCTTAACGGTGTAGATGAATTGCAATGGTATCCTGTTCCAAGTTAGCGGTGTAGGTGAATTGCAAAGGTTGAGTGGAAGGGAAGTGTTCCAGTTGACATATTTTTGAGGGCTTATCCCACCATATATAATAGAGGAGGGTTTTTTTGTCTCAACGTGACCGTGGGAAACTTCGTAAACTTCGCGGGCTCGGCGGTTTAATCACCCAAGTTTGAGGCAGGTTCTCGACTTCTCTCTCCGAAGGGAAGCGCAGGGAGGTGAGCGATCGCCGCTGCCGAGGAGGACACGTGAGGCGTTGCGAAATAGGCCGGCGTCGCGGCTCTGCCCGCGCACGTGTTGGGTGGCTACTGCTTCGAACTCACCCCCTTGGAGGCTCCTGTCCTTGCTACCGGTCAATTAGTGGTTGCAATTTGGTGCTGCTACAGTTGTGTTACCGCAGGGTACAACTCAGCCGCCTGTGTGCATGGCCGAGGTCACTGCTCATTCCTGTTCTTGCTACTTTCTCTGTGTTCGTGCATAACCTTCTGATGTGTGCGAACTTCCGCCTTCCCTTTTCTCAGAACAGCTCCTGCTGTGTTAATCCATACTGCCGCTCTTCGTTACTGCCTTTGCCACCGTTTCACTTTGTTTCTCTTCGAGAGTCTTAAGTTGATGTCAGTGTTGTGGTGACAATCTGCGGCCCTATTCTAGTGCTCCTCGCTGTACACGTTAGAGTATGCGCCTTGGTAGGAAGGCACATGTATGCCCATTCACAGCAGAAGTGAACTAACTTGGTTCACCATAGGGCTAGAACCCACCAGTGCTGCTGATAATTTTGAGTTTCATACAGCACAAAACGACGGATTGGGCGTTCCTACATCGTGGGCCTCCCGCCCCAGCCTATTTGATCCCCACTACTAGTTGTACCACTTATCCATTCGTGTGCTTCTTAAAGGGACTGACAACCACTTAACACGATGAGCCCTGTCCACCCGAGCCGTTTTGCGCCTGATTCTGTAGGCTGTAAGTAAGATTCTCCCATTCTAAGTTGGTTGGATTGAGCCCATCAGTTTCTCCAGCCCACGTAAACTTCCTACTTTCTACACCCTTCCAAGCTGTCGGATTTTTATTCGTGTGATAGCAGAAGTTGAACAACAAACACAACGGTGAGGAACATACATATCCCACCTTTGTGATTAAGTGGCTTTTACACTATCAGTCGATTAAAAGCTGCGGTGAACTTTTCGAAGGCATGGTGCGATTCGTCTTTTATTGCGCTATATGCTTGCTCATTAGCTAGGCTGTAAGTAAGATTCTCCCATTCGAAGTTCGTTGTGTCGAGCGCATGCAACAGTTTCTCCCGCCCACTCATGATTCCTATTTATCGCTTGGGCCCCTTCTAAGACGTTGCGATATTTATTGATAGCGTAAATTTACCAACAAATAATACAGTGGGGAACACACATATCCCCACTTTGGTGGATCAATTACGTGGCATTTTTGAAGTGCATGGCGCGATCTCATCTTTTCATGCGCTATATGTTTGCTTCTTAGCTGCGGGCTGTAAGATTCTCCCATTCGAAGTTATTTCGCTGAGCGATTTTTACTCGATCGATAGCAGTAGTTGAACAACAAATACAACAGTGACGAACACACATATCCCCACTTTGGTGGTTTAAGTAAGAAGCATTCACACTATCAATCAAATAACGAGTAGTGCTATCGGTTTTCTCTTAGACCTAACCGATCGGGATTGGAGTTGCCTGATTATACCGATGGGAGCGTTCCGCGGTAGATTGGGCGTTTTGATCAGGCAATCGATATCGATCGATATTATCGATCACTTGAGTGGTGTTATCGGTTTTCTCTCAAACCGAACCGACCACGATATCTATCTGACACATTGGAGGTGATATCAGAGACAGAAAATCTCACAAATCTCATAAAGGAGGGAGGCTTAAGTCACTGTCTGTAGTGGTTCGTCAACAGCGGAAACCAAGTTCCCGTCCCACCCCCAGTTTTCGACTACACTAGGCTCTCGGAATAATTCTTCCCGTACGTTCCCTCAAAATTAGTGGCTAATGAAGTCACCTCCGGAATTCGCCACACCTAGCGGCTCGAAGCACGACGACTGGACAGAAGTGTCAGACATTTCTTTAGGCTTGACAAGCTGCAATAGGCTGGGGTGAGGAATCATCCGTAGCTAGGTTTGGCTACGTCCCTCGCGTGGCCCGCCATACCCGACGCCGGCGGAGCCGGCTAGCCCGGCGTGGCCCGCGGATGCGATGCCGGCGAAGCCGGCTAGCCTGGCGTGGCCCGCACACTCCAGCGTCGGCGCCGGCGGAGCCGGCGACCGACGCTGGTCTATAATATATTTGGTGGATTTATCTATACGGCATATCGCCCCTTTTCTGTAGTAAACTGTGGCAAATTTTCTGTGGTGCTACGTATCTTGAGTTTTTTCTTGAATTTGTTTATTGAGTTTGACAGTGTAGTAGAATTACTCTGATACTTCTTTGTGCAGCAGAAACTTCTTCGATATTCGTAAGAGGAGGCGCTTGTTAATGGAGAGCACTGCTACAGGAAGAATACCACTTCATCTGAAATGAGAAGTGTCGGTTTCAGTGTCATGACTTATTCAATGTGCCTGCCAATGGATCATCTTCGGTTTCGTATCCGTTGTGTGGAATTTCGTTTGGTAAATTCAACTCTGCGGCCGGCTCGAGCGAGATATGTATGCGTAGAAGCGGCAGCTGGGTCCAGCTGCTAAACATCTTTAGCGGACACTTTGAGTGCGTCAACCGTTTAGTTCATTTTATTGTTTACCGTAACTTCATCTTTCGCGGTAGTTTGCAGTATGTTTAATTGAAGATTTCTGGTTTTCTTTTCACACAGCTTTTCACTATGACTCCTTATATGCCGACAGTGACAGTGAAAGGGGTATGACTTTCGTAGCCAGATAAACTGGGTCGGTTAGTATTGCCGCCGATTTTGACGATTAACGGCAAACGCTGACTTCACCGATTCAATCTGTCTATCGTTAGGTTTCCAAAGTTTTGTCTCACTTTCGAATTCCGTTCTACGCTTTGTTCATCTCGAAGAAGCTGTACGCTGTTCTATCTCTATGCAGTTCCATAAAACTGCAACATTCAGAGTTCATTCCGATTTCGACGTATTCGAATCCTCAGGTCGAAGTTGTGAAGCGCCATGATACCAAAACCGGACGTTTCCTCCATTACGATCAGCGTTTTCTTTAAAGAAGCATCTCTCACGTTAATTGAGCTTGTATTCATCTCAAGATCCAACGGAATGCGAAGAATAGAAATTGGGCTGCGGCAACAAGGTTTTGGCGCTAACGCGTCGGTAACCTTTGGGCACACGTCACCCGTTGACCTGAGGCTACTCTAAGGAATTAGTTGGTGATTTTGATTGACATTTGAAACGAAAGAGAGTTATATGTGGTTGCCTAGCGAAAGGCTCCTTGCAATTGCGCACCCTGTTTGAAAGCCGAGAACGGTTGTAAAACGTATAAGAAGGTGAAGGAATTCATGATTGAGCGCATAAACAAATTTTCTCGAGGAGAGATCTAGTGGAACTGATCCTGTGGAATCAGTGGTTATGAGAGGCAAGATGGCGAGCTCCTCCGGTGGCGGTTGTATCTTTTTTATCGCGCTGCGCCTCTTCCGCTATTGTACCCAACCAGCTTGTGGAATCGGTTCGGCGAAAATATTTCATTATTTCAAAACCTGTTGTGAAACAATAGTGAACACAGGGTAGCCATCTGTTGATAATTCACTACACTAATGGTCATCATTCAAAAACCATAGCTTTCTGCATTGAAGAGGAGGCTTTTTAAAGTTTTGCGGTGACGAATCTGCAGTCGTTAGGAAAACGATTGGCAAACCGAGATATTCGCTAGCGGATAGTCTTCATAGGTCAGCAGTATTCATCGTTATGCTACAGGTCTTTATGCGATCCTCTGACTGGCATAAATGTTATCGCACATATCCCTATAAAGTTCTACGTCGATGGTAACAGCTCGCAGGCAGCAACGAGATATTTGATGTTAGCAGCGCGGGTAAGTCGTTCCTCAGGATTCTCATATAACGACGGAGGAAAACGGAAGTATTGCTACATGTAAATGGTAAGAGTTGCGCTATCGTTCACATTTTAGGCCTGCAACGGAGTTTTGCAGCATCGAGCCGTATCGAACCGAACCAAAAACGAACGATCTGTTCCTTTCGCGGTGGGACCCATGCCCCCACTGTGGCCCGCCGAACAGTTGGAACAGTCGCGACACTGCCTTCCGCTTCGTGCCGCAATTGTAGTCGCCGAGAGCTGCGGCTAGATTAGCTTGACCACAACCGTTCTAGATTTGCTCCTGCTGAGAGGTGTGCTCGCTAATGGTAGCAAGGCGGCATGCCGAAAAATATAGTAGTACTTAGGGGACGTTCAGGGCAGCATCGCAGCGCGACGCGACGTAATGATGAGCTCCTGCATTGGTTAAGTGACGCCGCGTCGGGCCTTCGCGTGATGTTCATGCACGTTGTGCAGCAAATAGCGTATCCTAGGCATATGTTACACTTCGGCGACGGTGCTGGGCGGATGCTACGCAGTGCGTATGTACCCGCGCAACCATGTCGCCGGCAGGGCCGCAAAGGGTGTTGTACTCCCGTCGCCGACAGCCTGTCGCAGTGCGGAGCAAGTTGTCGCTGGCCTTCTGGCGCAGAAGGTGCGCGTCAGCGGCACTCTCCCGTGCACTCTTGCTTGTTTTGCCGAGGCTCCCGCGCTGTCGACGACGGGGTGGCCGTGGAGTTTCTTAGGGCGACCTGTAGGGCGTATAGGGCGTTGCCTGGGAAGCACTGTAGTGGTTTCCAAATTGCCTGCGGACCTCTGGGTAGGTGAAAAATTGCAAAAAACTAGCCCTTCAGTGCAGCCTGATAGCGCAAAACTGACACCTGGAATACCCTTGCCGTGCCCAGAAATGATCCTGCAAATGATTTGGAGTCTCAATCATTGCTAGAACGTGAGAATTGGCAAATTCCTAATAGAAGGGAGATGTCACATTCAGAGGAGGCATCCACTAGGAAGGCAGCACCGACCGGATGGCTAACGCGGTTGGCTTGCAGGAGAGTGATCAAGGATCGATTCCGGGATTGGGCTTATGCATTGCTAGCAGCTTTTTTTGCATTCTTATCAACGCAGAGTATATTTCGGCCCCAGCAGGGTACGGTGTAGGCTTTTCTAATTCGTCCTTAACCTCTTGCAAGATGTGGACCAAGCTAGCTTTCGTCGGTTAGAGATACGCCGCTGGCTATTAACCCATGTTTGTTTCGCTGGGGAAGCTGCTATCCTTGTGTGATCACTGTAGTGTTTTCTAACAGTTATGGAACTGTGTCTTGTAGCAGCCTTGTTTGACCGTTCCTCCCTACTCTAGCGGCTGCAAGGGGAAGGTATTACAGATATGGGCACTCGTACTCTAGACACTCCAAAAAATCGTTTGTTCAAACCTTGTTTAGACGTTTATCTGGAGTGCTTATCACGAGTCTGGCATCTGTTTCGGGGTAAAGGTGGAGTACATTAGGTTAGAGTGGATGTGGATACTGCGAAAAAACAGCATACGCACCGCCGTTCTCTTCATCTAACCACATTTCGTTTCTATGGTCACATCTTGAGCTGAAAATAGCACTCCAAAATTTAAAAGACAAAAGCCTATGTTAAATTCGTGGTCAGGCGCTGTCCGCGGATCGCCGTAGACAGACGGTGAGGTGGATGGTATACTTCCCGTCCGCGGGACGGGAGCCTTACATTTCATCCTGTAATCTACCGCAACAACAAACGCTCCCCAGATTCGTGATCAGTATCCCGAATACCCACACTTTAGACGAACTTTGACGAAACTTTTTTTCCGACCCTGCAGCCGTGAGAGTGCTTCTGCCCCCCTCCCCCCGTGTGCAACGGAACCCCAGGAGCAGGGAAGAGTGGTCGGTACAAGAACAGGCAGCAATAACGCGAGATGGATAAAACACTCCAGTTTGTTCACAGTTAGCAGAATTAGTGGAAGTCATAAGGGGAGCGTTCTCCAGAGAAAAATAGAAAGAGAAATCTAGAAAATCTAGAAATCCGAAGGGCGATCAGCACGCCTTGGTGATGGATCAAAGTAGTAGCTGTCGATCATGCTCGCATTGAAGCCGCTACGAGACACACTTCCAAGACTAGCAGAAAACATATAAAAACGGATGTCATATTCGTGATCAGCACGAAGCCGTTCACAGTGGAAACCAGATGAGCTATGGAATTGCTATACAACGGGTAAAAACGGGTAACGGGTAAAATATGTATGGACGTTGTTACATTCAGTTTCTTTTTGAGCATGTTGTGGAGTGATGAATTATTGTCCAGCATGTGAGCAGAATGCGTATTTATTTACACATTTTCTACACATTCTTCTATTTTTGTCAAAGAACTTTGCTACTTCGTTAACTACTCTTACCAGCTGATTAGTATGTTTCTGACTCCATTCGTTTCACGGACGGGGTCAAAAGCATACTAATCAACTGGTAGGTGTTATCTCTTCGTTACATACAACACCTTTTCATCTTGAGAAATATTTTCGAACAGCCGGCTTAGCTCGGCTGTTCAAAAATCAAGAACCATCGCTGTACGACTATCGAGGTAAAAAAATTCTTCGCTCATACTTCGGCTAAGGGAGTTGTTTGGGGTGCTGGTCACTAATCTCAAGCATCGTTCTCTAAAGTTCCGGTGTCTTGCGGCGCGTCAAAGTAGAGTAAGTGAGAGTGCTGTGATCAAAGGTTCGCCCAAATTTTGTGCATGGGATTATTTTATGCTCTGATCCCAGATCTACCACATTTTTTATCGTACTTTATGTGGAAATTAAAATTAGTTGTTAGTTGCCTTTCAACTTCAAAGAGCTTAAAAATATAAATGATAGTTCTTCCCAAACGTGTGTTCAAAAATGTGTTGGACGTGAGGATAAAGGGTACTCCTGGCGGCGAAGAAACGCAAAGGGAACAACATCGAAGAGAATCGAACTCGTGACCCTATTCCTTCGAAGCGAGAATGTCAATACTAAGACGCCACCGCAGCAGTCAGGCATAATAAGTGCGCACGAATTCGAAAAAGCGAACTTACAGTCCCGTGGCAATTTTAAAAGTGGCCTATTGGGGGTTGTAGGGGACTGTAAGAGAAGGACCGTAGTGGTTTTAAAATTTCCTGCGCACACCTGGGTAGGTCAAAAATTGCAAAACACCGTATCACTTCAGTGCGAGCCGAGAAAGCAAAACCGACGTCTGGAACCGCCATGTCGTGGTTACAATCTATCCTTCAAAAGGTTTAGGATTGGAGCAGTAGCGGATTTACAACGATCTCACAATTTGCTTGTTAGCGATACAATAACCGAAGGGGAACATTGAGGGACGCCGCTCACCACGGCAGCAACTGGATGGCCGAGTGGGTAAGAAGGCGGACTTGCAGGAAAGGAGTCAGGGATTCGCCTCCGGAGGGTGTGTTTCTGCATCGCTGGGCTTGCTCGATCCGGTTTTGTCGATGTAAAGTGTACTTTGTCCACAGCATTGTACCGTACTGACATTATAACCTTATTTCAGCCTGGTTGTTACGATATAAAAACAAAAAATAAAGCAAAAGTGTTCATAATACATAGTTCGATAGGCCATTGAGGAGAGCAGGCGGCTTTTCTTTGCTCAAAAATAGATAATATTCTTTGTCTTGACCGTTTTCGTTAGGCATTGACGGTGAGTCTGTCAGCACTACTGTACGGACCACGTGGTGGACTAAATTTTAGGTACAAAATATTTAGTTTTTTAAACTCCAGGTAGTTTTTTTGTTTGATGTTTATTGCATTGACGTTCTATCATTAGAGATGTTAGCTTGACTTGAACGAAGCGCAGGATGTAGACTGCTCGTAGTATTACGTCGCCTTGTAGCAGTAATGAGACTGTTGTATGTGACGGCCATGAGATCACTAGCAATATGGTTGGTTGGGCATGAAGAAGACGGATTGCTACTGTTATACTTTACTCCCGGAGGTCGAAGAGGGGTCGAAAGCATAAATATATAAACTAATTAATTAAAAAATAAACGTAAATAATAAATAATCCTACTATATATAATCGGCCAATGTCACGTGTCCGTCACGGGGAGGGGTGACTGAAGCCAAAAGATGCCTACTTCAGTGCGTCGTATGCCAGCCGGGCTTTCTTTGAGCTTAACCATTTGCGATTGCTGGCGAACTATATCCTTGGCGGCTGATCGTCCAAGTTTACGAGATATTCAAGGGGCAACGCGTCAGGGTATGAATGGGGATCGAGTGCAGAGCGTAGCGATTCAGAAGGAGTGCTGAAGACGTCGTCCAACGTACGTAGGGATTCAGAAGACGCGCTGAAGGCATCGTCCAACTTGCGTAGTGATTCCAAGTAAGAGCGACCAATAGGAGAGAACCAACAAAGAGGACCATTAGAGGGGGAGCGTGAATAAGGGGCGGGGCAGCATTATCCCTCAACATCGTTCAGTGTGTGTCGGATTTCTGAAGATGGCCTACAGAAGTCGTGGCACGTGTGTCAAAGTGCAGATGGAGTGTCATAGACGTCGTGGCAACGTAGTGACACGTGAATCGGTGCTCATTGTCACATGTGCGTGCTTGACTCTCACTCCGTTTCTTTGCCAGCACATAGGAAAGGAGCTACTTCGGGAGGTTGGACGAGTAGAGAGAGTGATCATGGGACTCGGAGTATTATTGCTGTCGGACAGTAAGCGGTGTCGACCAATACCGATTAATTTTAATTATGATTTTGCTGACTAAGCACCGGATTGGGATTCTCATTACCTGTTTCTCGTCACGTAGAGAACGACGCTTTGGAGAATAAATCGCGTGCATGTGATGGAGGGTGGAGGGCTTCATATGCGCAGTGAAAATTCTGCCCTACCATTATAGTTGTGCTTTTTCGAAATTTTATCGAACGAATGAACGATCGAATTTATTCGACGTCAAAAATTTCCGATCGAATGATCGAGCGAATTTATTCGATGTGAAAATTTCCGAACGAATGAAACTCGATGTCGAAAATTTCCAAACGAACGAACGATCGAATTTATTCGACGTCGAAAATTTTCGAATGATCGAATAGTCGAATTTATTCGATGTCGAAAATTTTCGAATGATCGAATAGTCGAATTTATTCGATGTCGAAAATTTTCGAATGATCGAATAGTCGAATTTATTCGATGTCGAAAATTTTCGAATGATCGAATAGTCGAATAATTTGTTCGAATGAACGAATCCTACTATATACAAAAGAGTAGAGCGCGTGTGTTTCCGTACTTCAGTCCGTCCGTCACACTGGCGTATTGGCGATACTCAACAATTGATGTCGTTCAAGGGGCCCGAAGCATCAGCCCTGGGGCAATCGAGGTCGCTGAACACGAATCTGAAGTTCGTTTTTCGAGTATGCATCGCCACCAATCGATATGGATCAAATTCCACTAAATTGATGTCCACGGGAACCACCAGCCACACCATCCCAACGTGTGTCTCTTGGAACGCTCCCGCTGGCTTACACCACAGTCTTTTGTAGCCCATCGGCTGAAGGTCGTGCTTATGCTTAAGGCATTGGTGTAGTGGAACAGAAAAGTAATAGTCACCTTGAGAGGCCCATCGGAACGCAGCCTAGAATGGCCGAAGTCCTAGAATGTCATGTTGAGCACATAGTATGCCCTGTAATCGCCGAATGTCCCGTTCCGCAGATGAGCGAACTCAAGCGATCCATCGTGATTCCGAAAAAGTTGTTTGGATCAGCCAATAAAATTCTGTGCGGCGGTCAATGTCGTCCACATTTTTCTTCAGAATGCTGAGGATTGCTTGCCTCGTTGGTGGTTCGTAGCTAGGATTGAACGACGTAACAAACTTTTCAAAGCCTGCGGTTGATGCAACTCGCAACGAAAGAGAGCAATCCGCTATTAATACGGCGAGGTTGCCATGTACCGATATTTTTGATTGCGAGTTCATTATTGGGTGAAGGATCGCGTCATTGTCGTTTGAACTTTCGTAGCCTCGGAGGCTTCGTCTTTTCAGAATACCGTGCGCTCTGCAGGGCAGAACTGTGGTGTTTTTCCAAGTGATACAAGGATTAGTAGTTGTCCTCGACAACGGTATCTTCATCCGCCTTTTGCATATGTTGCACAGAGCAACACGAAATCCATTCTCATCGACATCCTTACTGAAGAATTCCTATACAACACTCGATCCTCGCATTTTTTGAACTCTGAAATGCGAAGGAATACACTTTATTCCAACATCTTTGTCCTTACGATGTTACAACGAAGTGAAACAAGAAAATGTATCTGAATCAGCAACTTACGCGAGCTTTGCTGCTCAGCTAGCAGTAGTTACTGAATTCCTGGCGGTAGAAAGTTCCCTAAAATTGATCCAACCGGCCCGTAAACGAGACCTGGAGGAGGGTGACCCAAACGATCCTGCGATGTGCCAAGGAAACCCTCGGCGAAACAAAGGGAGGAACCAGAGGAGATAAGGCTGCATGGTTCTGGAATGAAGAGGTGCAGGCTGCGGTGAGGAAAAAGAAGGAGGCCTATAGGCAGTGGCAGAAGACAAGGGCACCCAAGTATTTTACAGCTTACAGGAAGATGAAGAGGCTGGCAAAAGCAGCGGTAGCAAGGGCAAAGTGCGCAGGGATGGATGCCCTATACGAGAAATTGGACGAGCCACAGGGAGAGAAGTTCGCCATCCGTCTGGCCAAGGCACGTCATAGAGCTAGCCTCGACATTCGAGTAGTGAAGACTGTGAAGAGTGCTGACAATAGGGTACTACGGAAACCGGTCGAGGTCAGAAAAAGATGGGAGGAGTACTTCAAGTCAATGCTGAATGAGGAATTCCCGCGTCGGGAAGTCCAAGAAGAACAGCCAACGGAAGGACCCATCCCGTCATGAACGCAGGAAGAGATTCGTACTGCCATAGGGAAGATAAAGCTCGGGAAGGCAGCTGGCCCTGATGGGGTGCCAGTAGAGGCCTGGAAGGTGCTTGGGAACTGCGGAGTCAATTGGCTGACACAGTTCTTCAACAGAGTCACGATAGAGGATAAGATGCCAGATGACTGGAGGAACAGCATCATAGTCCCCCTCTTTAAGCAGAAGGGGGACGCGTCCGAGTGCTCCAATTACCGCGGGATCAAACTAATCTCACATACGATGAAGGTCTGCGAACGGCTGGTCGATTCGAGGCTAAGGGAAATGGTCACCATATCCCAAGAGCAGTGGGGCTTCATGCCTGAGAGGTCCACCGCAGTGGGGCTTCATGCCTGAGAGGGATATGGTAACCGGACGCGATCTTTATCGCTCGCCAGGTGATGGAGAAGTATCGGGAGAAACGAAAGCCCTGCTACCTGGCATTCCTGGACTTGGAGAAAGCACACGACAGGCTACACCGGGCCATGCTCTGGAAATCCCTTCGAGGTAGGGGTGTGCCGGAACGTCTCATCTCGGTCATAAAGGACATGTACGAGGGCTCGAAAGCGGCGGTACGAACTCCACACGGAATGACAAAGAATATGGATATTCCAGTGGGGGTGCATCAAGGGTCAGCTCTGAGTCCGTTTCTCTTCGTGCTGACGCTTGATTGCATAGTGAATCACCTTGAGGAAGGTCCCCTCAGGACCATCCTCTACGCTGACGATATCGCCCTAGTAGCCGACAACCGTGAGGAGTTCGAAAAGAAGGTGCAGTTGTGGCAAGGAGCCCTCGCAAACAACGGCCTACGGCTGAACGTGATGAAGACGAAGTTCATCAGCTCCGAGCAGTGCACCGAACCGATCCTAGACTGCCATGGGGAGAAGATCGAAAAGATGGAAGAATTCCGCTAGCTCGGAAGCGACCTATCCGAGGAAGGAAGCGTGGATCAGGCGGTCAGGGGAGTATTAATGCAGCATGTCTCAAATGGAGGGAGTCCACAGGAATTCTCTGCAGGAATCCTCTGCGACCGTAGGTGCTCCAGGACACTCAAGGGCAAGCTATATAGAACAGTAGTGAGGCCTGCCCTCCTCTATGGCTGTGAGTGCTGGGCCCTGGGTAGAGCACAGGAGCGGCAACTGCACGCCGCGGAAATGAGGATGCTCAGATGGGCATGTAGATGGACCCGTCAGGACAGAGTGCGAAATGAGGATGTTAGGACAGTGATGAATACAGCCCCGATCCAGCTGAAGATGAGGGAGCAGCGGCTTAGATGGTACGGACACATCCTCAGAAGACAAGAGGACCATCCCACGATGTTGGCCCTGAATTTCGAGGCACCGGAAAGCGTCCGAGAGGAGCCCCAAGGAAAAGGTGGAGGGACGTCATCAAGAGATCTCGCCGCCAGATGACGCCCTTGATAGAATGAGGTGGCGACGGATCACAAAAGCAGCGAACCCTGCGACTGCGCGGGACTAAACGCTCAGAAGAAGAAGAAGAAGAAGAAGAAGAAGAAGAAGAAGAAGAAGAAGAAGAAGAAGAAGGAAAGTTCGCTAAAATTGATCTTTGTCCTAGGAAACAGCAAAATAACAATAATGTATACTGGGTAATAAATAAGCAACACAGAAAAGGGTGCAAAGTTGCTTAGGGAGGTGTCACCATGTGAGGTAGGGCGCAAATAGGGTCCGGGAAGTGGGTTACCATGCAGTACGGTCTTATTTGCTTTTTGAAACCGAAGTTTTCTGCAGCAATAGTGTGTTTTATCCCAACGCCACCAGGAGCGCCAGCCGACTGCTAAACAACTAGACTCTCCACTAGATGAAGCTACGCCCGGAAAGCACCCCTTTACTTCTCACAAGTGCTAACGCCTACTAACACTCAGGCCGACTACACTCGTCTCAACCAGGCTAGGAGGCGGATGCGCCACTCCTGCCCGAACTCACTGGGAAGTCTACACTATGGGGGAGCCGGGTGTGTAAGCCCTTAGGGACTACCTAGACTCTTCCCCTAATTTAGTGGGTCTCCACCCAATGAGTACCCCTACCGTGGAGGCTCAGGTTTGGCCTACGACACAAAAGAGGGGAATTGGGGCTAACTGCTGTTAGCCACGAAGAACCCAAAGCCGGCCGTGAAGCGTGCGGCTGGGTACAAGTTTGGACGGAGTGATGATTTAGTTATGTCAGCCGAAACACTGGGAGAGGATGAAGGGACCGTGGGGAGTGGAGCACCAAAAGATGTCAAGAGCACTAGGGCTCCTGGTCGCTACGTTCAGCGAAAACAGTCGCTCTCAGCGGAAGGGGAATGTGCCTAACCCTACCGCTGCCTTGTCCGGGAGACACCTATGTATTATCGTCCCGTGGGCTACGAGAGGCAAGACTAGGATGACGGCGCCGGGTTTCGACCGACGATGCAAAACTTAGCCCTTAATGGTGTGCTCGCTACACTCCTAACGTCTCTGAGTGAGAGGCTGGACCCTTTTCCCACGTGAAAGCGGTTAGGGAATAAAATGGAACGAAGCAAACGAAGGAAATACGGCCCTCAAGGCCGGACCGGCTGCTCCGCAGCAAGGAACCAAGACTACTCTTCTGGGGACCCGGGCCGCTGCGCATGGTCCCATGCGGCGCGGTTCCCGCGGTAACTGATCAACGCCGATCAACCCCCAGGCCTCGTTCGGACGGCCCCAGCCATGGCGAAGAAGAGGGGTCCGTAGGAAATAGTGTTCCGAAGGAGGAGAGTGCCGACGGTAAGAGAAATATCGACACCGATCGACACTGGGGGTCCGATGGACGCTGGACCCGGACTTGACATGCCCCCCCCCTTTTGAAAAGAGGCTGCTCCATTCAGCCCAAGAGTTCTTTCAGGGACTCTATTTAAAGGGAAAATTTTAGTTTAATGGGGCTGGCGTCCATTGGTCCTATTATGCACATAATAAGTGCTAGTGTGCCTAAACTCTTAATATGGTTAGTACATTGGCTCTTATAATAAATCTAGAGTATCACGTGGAGCAATGTCATTAACCGACATGTATGGCGACATCAATGGCCGCTGGTGAACTACATCTAGATAGAATCAGTGAATGGATCAGCTAGAAGAGGTTAAAGAAAGGGCCGAGGAGAACAATGGCTGATCCGCTGGCCAATGAGAATTCAGGCAGGGTACGTAACCGTATGTTTGGGAAGAATGGGCTTCCAACGGAGAAGAGAAGCAGCAACCTATCAACACAAGAACTGTGGAAGGGATACGGTTACGGCTCATGTGGGTTTGAATGGGTATGGCGAAGAGCTGAGCTCACTCTCGCACCCGAGAAGGCCTCGCCTCCGGCTTCAGCGTCGGCCAATAGATTCGGCGCAGCATTCGCGGCGCCCGACAACGCCACTGCTGCGCACCGCTACCACACCAACCCGGCCATATATATTCCATCGAAACGGCTCGTGCGATAGCTGAAGGAAAAGCTTTCAAAACACAAGACTTAATGGGGCAATCAGAGTACAGAAGGAATGATAATAGTACCTGATGCTAGACGATTGGATGGAACCTTTTGTGGTCGTTTACGCTTACGCTTACGTTTACGTGGCCTACCTCGGCGCTGGCCACGAACGGTAGTTGGTATAGGAGAATTACTGATACCAGCTGGCACTTTAGCCAGGTGGTCGCACTGAACTCGCACGGGCTCTTCATTTTTACCTAACGGCTGTATGACCGGAACAACAGCGTCTCCGTTGGTAATGTGGCATGAACCAGGCCCTATCCGGCTGTCTTTGGAACAGAAACTTTTATCTGTGCCCTTACCTGGATGGGTGTCATGCGCGTTAGCAACGGTGAGGGGAGCTATGGTTACCGTTGACTTTGAACGTGCTTTCCGAACTCTACCATGTTGCCCTTTCCGGGTAGGCGGTTCATTCCTGCTCTTGTGGGTCAGCTGCCAGCCCGAGTGGTTAAATTGAATACCTACTCCCAGAGCTTCTAGAGCGTTAGTACCCAAGAGAATGAGTTGCCTATCGGCTTTCCGGATATGGAACTGAACCTTTGCCTTTTTGCCTCCCGGCTGGAGCACCACCTGGGTATCTAGACGCATTAGAAACTTCATGCGGTTCCCGGATACATCCAAGATACTGTTATTCCTTGGCGGCCCCAGTAAGGTGATCATGGAATCCAGATCCTCTCCCTTTTCTTTCAAGGGGTACAAGAATCCCGTGGAGATTATTGAAAGCACGGATCCCGTGTCTATCAGAGCTTTCGCTGTGGTGCCCATTATCCGGACAGTACAATGGCGTTGCTTGCCAAAGGGTTTTGTCGGGACACCTGGAACGGCTATCGCGGCGCACCATGAATCAAGAAGCGTTGCAAGAGATTGCTTCCGGCCGCTTCTGTTTGACCTAGACGGCTCTGTCACTGCCATATTTAGTGGCCTAATGCCTCCCGGTTGTGTTGCCTGTCCATTACTGGGTCTAGTAGGCTGAGGCTTGTGACGTCGTCTGTTGCGTCTATGGCCATTCCGGCTTCTGCTCGACCGTCCGGTTGTACTTGGTGGAGGACTACTAGTGGAGCTATCCCCTGAAGAAGCTTCATACGCCGTGGAGGGTACACCGGCTCGCCGACGATTTTCCGTGGGTGACTGGATCGCTTCCTGGGCTATGCGTACCCGCTCGAGCCGTAAAGCTACAGTTCGGACTTCTTGAAACACTTGGCCCTCCGGGGCTTCAAGTGCAGCGAGCATGTAGTACGAGTCCTTCCAATGGGCTGGGCACTCATACAGTTTGCTTCCAAGCTGGAAGTTCGTTGCCTGCTCCGGCACCATGCGCTTCGCAATCTGCCTCATGCGACACACAAAGTCCGCTACGGATTCGTCGTCCATAATCCGGAGATTCTTCCAGTCCATTTCGGCTTGCAGACGTTCACCTGGGGTTCGACGGGCCTCCCGGAGGAATTTCACGACCGACTGATACGAAGCATTGCGGCCAATCTCCGGCGACGTATCGATTAGGGCTCTAATCGTTCCTCCTAAGTGCGTCAACAAAATCTTTTTCCTGTCTTCGTCACTCCATAGGGTTCCCGGGTATTTCACTTCTAACCGACGAATGAAGTCGTCGAAGGATGAAGACCCATCATAAACACCTACGTCGGCTACCTACTGGGTTTTGAGCACCTCTTTTAATGCGCATAGGACATCGTCCTTCCTCGGCGAACAATTACTACAGGTACTCTTATTGTCAGTATATGACTGGACGCTTAGATTCTCAGCGGAGTTACCCGTCGTTCGACATCGAGAAGTAGTCTCTGACAATGTCCGCAATGACGATCCCGATCTCTGACGATGGCGGAATGTCTTGGTGGCATCTTCTCTGTCAATCGGCCGCGACCGGCTCAATCCACGGGACTGCATGGATGTATCACATGCGTTGGGGTCCGAACTCCGTGTCTTGGTTCTGGACTTACCCGGGAGAGGGATTGGCGGCGATGCTACAGGCCTGACCGGCTCCCCATGCTTCACTCGGTCTTGATGCCCACCCGGCTGCGTCCGCAACGTCGCTACTTGGCGCTGAAGCTGTGCGATGACCGCCTCCCTCTCTGCTGTGGTAGCTAGGATATGGTCGGTATCGCAGTGCAACGCACAAGCAATGACGTCAAGGCGCAAGCCACTTTCTAACAGCGCAGGAAGTTTTTGACACAAGTCCTGGCCGGACATTCCCGAGATCTGCGTCATCCTCGCCACTAACAGCGGGTCTTCGCCCGACTGAAAAAGCGCGTTCTTGGCCGCATCGGCCGCTTTTTGAATTTCCTCTAATACGCTCTGGCGGTTGCGTTGCAAAAGGTGGCGAAAATGTGCAATTAACGCTGCGTCGCATGTTGTGACTATGTTTTGGATCAAGGCTGCTGCTGAGTTCATCTCATGTGGAGCCGACTGCACTTGGTCTGGTACTACTCCCCAGCTCCTGTGCGCCTCTGGTGCTCGATGAGGTATCTCTAAGCCAGCCGGCTTAAGCGCATCCTGCAGGGCTTTTAGTGCCAGCTGCACGGCTGTTTGCAGCACTTGTGAATCCCAGTTTTGGTAGTTCATATCCTGAAACATGTCTTGTTGAAGTCGTGTTCCGGTGCGTGTCACGCTACCTGTCAAGTTACCTGTCAGATTACCTGAGGGTCGGATTGGCCCCCATGTCAAGTTACCTGTCAGATTACCTGAGGGTCGGCTTGGCCCCCATGTCAAGTTACCTGAGGGTCGGATTGGCCCCCATGTCAAGTTGGGCGGACTTTGATTTGATTGAGTTGCGGGAGGAAGTATGGATGATGACGAAATACTTGTCAACTCCCGACTCAGTCCGCAGGTGGGTGCGAGGTTATCCTTGCCATCCGGCCTTCCCGCTTCTCCAGCCGGAGAACTTAGTCGGTGTCCTTCTGCGCCGTCGCTAGGCGAACAGGCAGAAGGGCTTCTAGAAGCACTTAAACCGTGCAGGTCTACCGACATTATGCTCTCCTTCGTTAAGTAAACTACTCTGAAGCTACCGGTACCTAATCCGACTTGACAACTCAGAGAAGGTCACCTAAGGTCCCCTAGCGTTTCTTTTATCTCCCCTCTAGGAATCCGACGGCTGAACCGTATGTCAGACGGTAGTTACACCGTTTAATTTTATAAAGTTTATGATAAACTTAAGAACAAACACAAATACGGAACAACGAAACAACGACTTCGAAACGAACGCGACAATAAATGAGGAAGTAATCAAAATGGTTTCAAAAGGAGCAAATGCTAGTGGCCTCAAATGAATTAGATATCTCAAATGGGTTAATTGCACTCAACAAGGATCAACTGCCACCACCAAAGTTTGGCTAGTATGTGAGAATTGCAATCAGGGCCCGTCCGAACACTGAGGTCTGGGTACCACCCGAGTGACTCGCTCTCGCTCTTGACTCCCTTTGGGCTCCACTCACGCAACTAGGGGCGGATGGGACAAGGGAGGAGCAGGGATAGACCACCAGGTGGAGACCAACTCAACTAGGTGCTTACCTAATCCTCAAGGACCAATCTCACTTAGCAGTGAGGACGACTACCATGCAGCGGTCGCTGCGTAGCCCGAGCCCGGGGAAAGTGCAGAGCGAGGAAGGGTACGTTAAGTACCAGTAAAAGCCCACCTAGGAGGTCAGGCTAAGGCAACAAATGATCTGAGGTAGGCTATTTATGATGTAACTGTACATACACATATTACAAAGGCGTACAACCTCTGACTAGGGTTGACCCACCTGGACCCTATTTGCGCTTGAGGCAGTCCTAAAACACATTTGATGTTGCACTAACTTAAGATTTTTATACCGCACTGGTGTGGTCAACCCCTTTGCTGAACTGATTTCTGAACTGGTAATTAAGCATTCCGTTATACGAAGGTGGAAACCACTGAGTGTAATGCGACGATAAGATGCGGTCACCTCAAGCTAGGACTGCACTGAAGCGTGTGCAATCTCGATTAGTGATGTCATTAGGCCAGACATTTTCTCTTCGTCCTCATTGGCAGATTTTGTCACTGAACGACGTTAGTATCCCATTTTCCTGTTTTAAAAGCAGCACTAGATCCATTTGGATGAGTTTTCCGCATCAAATAGCTATTATGAAAAAGAAAAATTGTGTGATGGAGATTAATAAAAATCTGATAGCCTTTTAAAGTAAAAAGAAAGATGTAATATATTACAAAGACATTGCAAAAGGATGTGCCAGTCGAAGATGAGGAGAACATGTTGGTCTGGCTAGATAACCTCATTCAATCTGGATCTAGGCAAAAGTCCACTCAGAGCCGTTTCTTGATGTTCACAAAAGGACATGCAGTGTTCCTTATCATCAGCGGTTGTATCGATTTCAGTTCATTGGCCTCATAACCCGAAACGGAAAATAAGCAGAAAGTGGAAAACAGCTATGTCTCCTAAAAGCAGGAGCTGGGTTCGCGCCTTCGCGGTCGAGTGGTACCACCGCGAAAATATTTGAATCGGGCGATTTTCAGGTAATCTGTCAAGTGGTCGACCTCTAGAGGTTACGGGTCTTTTGTCAAGTGGCGCAAATCCATCCTTCCGGCTGCAGGTTTATGGGGAGCAAGCTGAACATACAAAAGCGCGGGCGGCCGCGGCGACTGCTGTGACAAGCGCGACGTCTACATAGTGTGTGTTGCTGCACTCACGGATTCTAAAGCTCTTGTAACTGCATAAACCTCTTTTGCTGCCCCTGCTCAGCTATTTGAGAGTCCTACGGTGCACTTATTCAAAGAAAATCGATATTTCGAGAAGGAATAGGATGACTTAATCGAAGAAATGTTGTTGTTTGTTGTTTTCAGCTGTTTCCATTGTGAAAAGATTTGGGGTCCCTTTGTGACAAGAAGCTCCACTTCTTAAAGCCACATATCTAGATACAATGCAGCATACCTCGGGAGTTTGTTAGAGCTCCATTTCCCCCTGACAGCCCACCTAGAGAGCCCTGCGTCAGTGGCGGTTCGCCGCACGTGCGACAGAGGCCGCCGCGCGCGACCAAAATCTGTATGTTCCTACTACCAGCTCAGGTTTATCCGATATTCGAATAAAATTATTCGATCGAATAGAGTTTGACTATTCGATTCGAATAATATTCGAATACGGCTCCCTTCGATGTTCGAATTCGAATGAATATTCGACTTTTGAAAATTATCGATAATCGAATTCGAACTAATATTCGACTTTTGAAAATCATCGATAATCGAATTCGAATGAATATTCGACTTTTGAAAATCATCGATAATCGAATTCGAACTAATATTCGACTTTTGAAAATCATCGATAATCGAATTCGAACGAATATTCGACTTTTCAAAATTATCGATAATCGAATTCGAACGAATATTCGACTTTTGAAAATTATTGATAATCGAATTCGAACGAATATTCGAAAATCAAGAAAACCGAATGATCGAATAATTCGAATGAATATTCGAATTATTAAATAAATTAATAAATAAATTATTCGAATAATTATTCGAATATATTCGTTCGGGCACAACTATACCTACCATATCCCACTGCACTAATCTACATAGTAAAACCAGTTTTTCTTAAACTGTCTTCTTCTTCTTTTGAGCGTTTAGTCCCTCGCAGTCGCAGAGTCCGCTGCTTTTGTGATCTGTCGCCACCTCATTCTATCACAGGCGTCATCTGGCCCAGCGCCGATTTCGACGAGATCTCTCTTGATGATGTCCCTCCACCTTTTCCTTGGGGCTCCTTTCGTACGCTTTCCGGGTGCCTCGAAATTCAGGGCCAACTTCGTGGGATGGTCCTCTTGTCTTCTGAGGATGTGTCCGTACCACCTAAGGCGCTGCTCCCTCATCTTCAGCTGGATCGGAGCTGTCTTCATCACTGCCCTAACATCCTCGTTTCGCACCCTGTCCCGACGGGTCCATCCACATGCCCATCTTAGCATCCTCATTTCCGCAGCGTGCAGTTGCCGCTCCTGCTCCTTACCCAGGGCCCAGCATTCACTGCCGTAGAGGAGGGCAGGTCTCACTACTGTTCTATATAGCTTGCCCTTGAGTGTCCTGGAGCACCTACGGTCGCAGAGGATTCCTGTGGACTCCCTCCATTTGAGCCATCCTGCATTAATCCGTCCCCTGACCGCCTGATCCACGCTTCCTTCCTCGGATAGGTCGCTTCCGAGGTAGCGGAATTCTTCCACCTTTTCGATCATCTCCCCATGGCACTTTAGGATCGGTTCGGTGCACTGCTCGGAGCTGATGAACTTCGTCTTCCTCACGTTCAGCCGCAGGCCGTTGTCTGCGAGGGCTCCTTGCCACAACTGCACCTTCTCTTCCAGCTCCTCGCGGCTGTCGGCTACTAGGACGATATCGTCCGCGTAGAGGATGGTCCTCAGGGGATCTTCCTCAAGGTGATTCACTATGCAATCAAGCATCAGCACGAAGAGAAACGGACTCAGAGCTGACCCTTGATGCACCCCCACTGTGATATCCATCTTCTTTGTCATTCCGTGTGGAGTTCGCACCGCCGCTTTCGAGCCCTCGTACATGTCCTTTATGACCGAGATGAGACGTTCCGGAACACCCCTGCCTCGAAGGGATTTCCAGAGCAC
The DNA here is from genome assembly GCA_947396885.1 of Heligmosomoides polygyrus polygyrus. Classification (NCBI taxonomy): domain Eukaryota; kingdom Metazoa; phylum Nematoda; class Chromadorea; order Rhabditida; family Heligmosomidae; genus Heligmosomoides; species Heligmosomoides polygyrus. The sequence continues at coordinate 58,302,422 of OX377205.1, forward strand.
GGCCCGGGGTAGCCTGTCGTATGCTTTCTCCAAGTCCAGGAATGCCAGGTAGCAGGGCTTTCGTTTCTCCCGATACTTCTCCATAACCTGGCGCGCGATAAAGATCGCGTCTGTGGTGGACCTCTCAGGCATGAAGCCCCACTGCTCCTGAGATATGGTGGCCATCTCCCTCAGCCTAGAGTCGACCAGTCGTTCGTAGACCTTCATCGTATGTGAGATCAGTTTGATCCCGCGGTAATTGGAACAGTCGGACGTGTCCCCCTTCTGCTTAGGATGGGCACTATGATGCTGTTCCTCCAGTCATCTGGCATCTTACCCTCTATCGTGACTCTGTTGAAGAACTGTGTCAGCCAATTGACCCCACAGTTCCCAAGCACCTTCCAGGCCTCTACTGGCACCCCATCAGGGCCAGCTGCCTTCCCGAGCTTTATCTTCCCTATGGCAGTACGAATCTCTTCCTGCGTTCATGACGGGATGGGTCCTTCCGTTGGCTGTTCTTCTTGGACTTCCCGACGCGGGAATTCCTCATTCAGCATTGACTTGAAGTACTCCTCCCATCTTTTTCTGACCTCGACCGGTTTCCGTAGTACCCTATTGTCAGCACTCTTCACAGTCTTCACTACTCGAATGTCGAGGCTAGCTCTATGACGTGCCTTGGCCAGACGGATGGCGAACTTCTCTCCCAGTGGCTCGTCCAGCTTCTCGTATACGGCATCCATCTCCGCGCTCTTTGCCTTTGCTACCGCTGCTTTTGCCAGCCTCTTCAGCTTCCTATAGGCTGTGAGATGCTCGGCTGCCCTTGTCTTCTGCCACTGCCTATAGGCCTCCTTTTTCCTCACCGCAGCCTGCACCTCTTCATTCCAGAACCATGCAGCCTTATCTCCTCTGGTTCCTCCCTTCGTTTCGCCGAGGGTTTCCTTGGCACATCGCAGGATCGTTTGGGTCACCCTCCTCCAGGTCTCGTTTACGGGGCCGGTTGGATCGGGAAGACCTGCTTCGAGCACTGCCCTTCTTAGCTCGTTGCTCTCTGTGCCCCGCAACCTCCACCATCGGATTCTGGGTTCTGTCCTTACTTTCGGTTTGCTGGGTAGAGGAATGTTCAGGTCCGCTATCAAGGGCCTATGCTGTGATGCGACTTCTTCTCCCGGAAGGACCTCTACATCCCGGACGGTTTTCAGGTCAGGCCTTCTCACTAGGATGTGGTCGACTTCCGTCCTTCTTCCTCCGCTAGCATAGGTCACCTTCTGGCTCTCCCTCTTCGCGAAGAAGGTGCTACAGATAACCAGGTCGTGGGCGGCAGCCAGATCGATAATCCTTTCTCCATCTGGGTTCACCATGCCGACCCCTTTACCTCCATGAACCCTTTCCACTCCTCTTCTTCGACTCCCCACATGTCCGTTCATGTCCCCTGCTACGGATAGATAGTCGCTTTCTGGTACGGACCTTATGGCGACCTCGAGCATGAGGTAGAATTCATCCTTTTCGTGCTCGGGGCATCCGGTCTGCGGTGCGTAGACGGAAATGACGGTCCAGTAACCCTCCTTCGTATCCAGCCGCAGAGACATGATGCGGTCGCTTATGCTTTGGACAGCAGCTACCGAATCCTTGAGGGACTCTGCCACAGCTATCCCGACACCGTTCCTCTTCGTGTCCTCTCCGTTGTAGAACAGCTTGACCCCTTCTCCAATCTCCTTGGCCTTCGCCCCTTTCCATCTCGTTTCCTGCAGGCACAGGACTTCTATGTTTCTGCGCTTCATTAGGTCGGCCACTTCCCTGGATCTTCCGGTCATTGTTCCCACATTCAGAGTTACCATTCGAACTAGCTTCTTTGGCCGAGGTCGTTCTGCCCTCGGTAGCCCTCGCATACTGACCACAGAACTCGGGCGGGGGTTCTGTGCGTCACTCCGGGTGACGTCCTAGCGTTCACACTTAATCATGGTCCATTGCGACTCTTGATCATGATTTGTGACAGATTTCTCCATCAGCCGGCCTGTCAACCTGGGCCTGACGCTGGAACCGTTGCCATTTTTGCACTTTCTGCAGGGCATGGTGAGCCGGACATCACATGAGGAGACATAGCGATAACCGTTTGTGGTGTCTACCTCCTCTCACCCCATGCGGAGTTCATATCACCCCTTTCTTGCCTTCGGGGCGCCCCTTTCCTGCCTTCGGGGTGCCCTTTCCTGCCTTCGGGGCGTGCTGTGATTCAGACTTCGCTAGGCTTCCGAAGAATTGTCGAACTCCTTCTCAGCTTGGAAGACCCTGCCGGAGATTGAAAACCTCCGCTGTACATCGCAGTTCGACACCCATTGTCACTCCCACGCCACGATGAGGCGCTGAACCATGTGGGAGTTTTTTTTTAACTGTAAGAAGGCCTAAAGAAGAAAGGAGGAAGGGGGTTGTTCTATTCTCGGGGTTTGGGGGCGAAGCCCCAACTAGACGTTTGGCGCTAGACGCTGAACGTCTGGTATTAAAATATAATAAATAAAAATAAATTTGAAAACAATAATTGAATGAATTAATAAATAAATATAAAAGCGAATATTTTTTATCCAATTTTTTCACTTTTCCTCGATCTTTGGAGTCGTGAAGTGCAGTCGTGCTGACAATCCCACTTCAATGTCTACCGAAGACGGTCAAGACAAAGAATATTATCTATGTTTGAGCAAAGAAAAGCCGCCTGCTCTTCTCAATGGCCAATCGAACTATGTATTATGAGCGCTTTTGCTTTATTTTTTGTTTTTATATCGTAACAACCAGGCTGAAATAAGGTTATAATGTCAGTATGGTACAATGCTGTGGACAAAGTACATTTTACATCGACAAAACCGGATCGAGCAAGCCCAGCGATGCAGAAACACACCCTCCGGAGGCGAACCCCTGTCTCCTTTCCTGCAAGTCCGCCTTCTTATCCACTCGGCCATCCAGTTGCTGCCGTGGTGAGCGGCGTCCCTCAATGTTCCCCTTCGGTTATTGTATCGCTAACAAGCAAATTGTGAGATCGTTGTAAATCCGCTACTGCTCCAATCCCAAACCTTTTGCAGGATAGATCCTAATCACGACATGACAGTTCCAGACGTCGGTTTTGCTTTCTCGGCTCGCACTGAAGTGATACGGTTTTTTGCAATTTTTGACCTACCCAGGTGTCCGCAGGAAATTTGAAAACCACTACGGTCCTTCTCTTAACACTCAATAGGTCACTTTTAAATTGCCACGGGACGCTCATTGACCTCCCTTGTTAGACAGGCCAGAACTCGCTTATTGAGTCCATTTCGCAGATTTGGTACACACATCTCTAAACAACGTTTCACGCTCTTTCACATGGCGTAGGCCTTTGTCCAATGTTCCATGGGAAATTGATGGCGGTTCCTTGTAAGACCTCGCCTCAATCTCCAACTGGAGTGCAAACGCATAGAAGTTCTGTAGTTGAAGGGGAAAGGGAGCGTTTTGTAGGCACTTGTTGATTTAGTCATGTTTTTCTATGCGTAACCTCGAAGTTTTAGGACGCCAAGCAATTACACGTGCAGTTTACTGCAAATCTGAAGTGCTTGCGACCCCTACATTTTCGAGCACGTATTCAATTCAAACTTTCCAGGGAACAAATGAGCCATTCTTAACATTCATGGCGCATAACGCTTTTACTTATTTGCTCTTCTATTCGCGCCTTACTTGTGGTTTCGCTGGCTTCACAGTTATGGTCCTTCGTGTAGTGCTTGTATTTTTGAGCGATTATGTCAAAAACCAGCGTCCGTCGCCGGCTCCGCCGGCGACTGACGCTGGATGTGCGGGCCACGCCAGGCTTGCCGGCTTCGCCGGCTTCGGGTATGGTGGGCCACGCTGGGAACGGAGCCCAATCCTAGATGGGATTCCTTACTCACCCAGCGTCCGTCGCCGGCTCCGCCGGCGACTGACGCTGGATGTGCGGGCCACGCCAGGCTTGCCGGCTTCGCCGGCTTCGGGTATGGTGGGCCACGCTGAGAACGGAGCCCAAACCTAGATGGGATTCCTTACTCACCCAGCGTCCGTCGCCGGCTCCGCCGGCGACTGACGCTGGATGTGCGGGCCACGCCAGGCTTGCCGGCTTCGCCGGCTTCGGGTATGGTGGGCCACGCTGAGAACGGAGCCCAAACCTAGCTAGGGATGATTCCTCACCCAGCGCTGGTCGCCGGCTTCGCCGGCAACCAACGCTGGGTAAGGAAGCATCCCCAGCGTCGAAGTCGAACACGTAGAAACGCACGCCTGCTACAGATTGATGCCTTGCTGCGCATCACTCACATCCCTCATCTCATCGCATTCAAGAAAACGCCCACAGCACTCCTGCTTCGTCTGGAGTCGTGTTCACAACCTATTGCAGGTCATCAGGCCTAATCGAATGCCTGACCGTTTCCGTTCAGCCGCCGTGCCTTATGCGACGACGTGTGACGATCTTCGGAACAGGTGACTTCGGACAAAAATACTGTCCTCCTCTGCATACAGTGCTAATGGAAATTGGTCAATGCACTGCAGAAAATTGGGACCTAGCGGCAAGACTTGGTTGAAAGCGTAGACGAACCATGCGTAGGTCCGACGAACTTCCTTCGCTGAGCTATCCTGGTCCACCGCATAAAATTCGAGGACAGGTATAAATAGCTTAGTAACCCAGCCCGCGAAGTTAGTATGCATCAAAGTGAACAATTTCCAAATCAAAAAAAGCGCCTTCCAGATTAGGGTATTGATTGCCAGATCGAAGTGTGAGCTAAGGACGCAACACCCGCCCCGATAAATTTTAGCAATAACGCCCAAGTGCAACAGTAACGATCTGGAGGGAAGCAAAAGCGAAAGGTGGGCACATCGACGTCTTCCATCAGAGATCATGGGGTCTGAGTAGCGCCGCGTCGCAGACCTTTTCCGCAACGCTGCACGTGTTGTCTGAACCCGGCAGCGGCGGCTCGTCATAGCCGCGATGACGCCTTGCGAAACCTCATCCAGTGGGTGTTCTTTGGTGACCACCCGGCAGTGGCAGCGTCGTGATAGTCAACACCGGCGGTCATGGCTGCCTGCCATGCTGCCATGTTGTGGTGTTTACGGTTGGCGGCGGCGATACGACGAGCGGCTGGGTCTAGCGACGGCTGTCGGCAGAATGTCGGCAGAAAGCGACAGAAGTCTCCCGTCAGTGATTCATGCCTCTCTGCTTTATATAATAGGATTTTGATGCGTGGCCCTTTATTTCTATGTTTATATATGGTGGACCAGACGTTCAGCGGCCTCGCGGCCGTATAGACATACGTATAGAACACATACGTATAGAACACCCGACCGTGTTCTTTTCTTCTTTAGGCCCTCTTACTTTCATTTCATTCTCCGAAGTACATACATGTTCTACTAAGTCCTGAGGAACAGACTGTAGGAGTCTCAACCCAAAGTGCTTAATCCGCGGAAGCATAAATGAAATCAATGGGTGTCGGTAGACCGCTCGATACCGTTAACTGTCCGACAGCAATCATGCTCCTCCGGTAACTAACCATTCTCCTTACCCTCACTCTCAACCCCGTCAATACCACTTACACTTTGCCGAAGTGAAATAAAAAGAAATAAAGGCGTAGTGAGAGTCAAGTACACACACTTGTCGAACGAAGCCTTTAAAAAGTCTTCTCACGAATGCTGTGCAAAGTATGACCTGTGGAACGACTTCTTGATCTGGACGCACGATGTATACGACGTCTGGGTCACGTGTTCTGAATCCGGACACATGTTGATATCGTCTGTGATACATATGCTGAGCCCCAACGGACGTGCAACGACGACAACAGCACGTCTTCTGAAGCTTGATACCCGTTGGACGATAGTGATAAAAAATCATAATCCGCCGTTACTGGTGCCATCACTGGACCCCTCCTTCATTGGTCGCATTTTCACTGGTCCCCTTTACCGTCTCTCCCTCCCCTCCCCCTTATACTGGTCCCCTCTTCACTGGGCCTCCTTCACCCCTCGCCCCCCCCCCCGTTACTGGTCCCCCTCACCGGACCCCCCCCCCCCTGAAGTGGTCCCTCTTGTGGTCCCCTCTTCACTGGTCCTCCTTCTTTCCATTCCCCCATTACCGGACCCTCCCTTGCAGTGGTCCCACTTAGTGTTCCCCTCTTCACTGGTCTCTCCTCCCCCCGTTACAGTTCCCCCCTCGCCGGACCCTCCCCTGAAGTGGTCCCTCTTGTGGTCCCCTCTTCACCGGTCCTCCTTCTTTCCACTCCCCCCATTGCTGGAGTTCAGTGGTCCTCCTTCTTTCCACTCCCCCGCCATTACTAGACTATCCTTTGCTGGACCCCCATTACTGATTCCCCTTCACTGGTCCCACATCGGTGGCATGTCATCTCAACCGGGACACCCCTTGCACGATATCGATAAGACCCCTTCTTAACCCAAGCATCCATTCCGCGACATCGGTGACACCTCTTCTAAACCTAGACACCGACCGCGTGACATGGGTGACACAACTCCTGAACCCGGACGCCTGTCGAGCGACGTCGATAACACGTCTTTTCAAACCGTTCGTCCTTTGCGCGACATCGGTGAGACGTCGTCTGAATCCGGACACCACTTGGGGGACATCGGTGACACCTCTTCTGAACCTAGACACCCACTGTGCGATATGGGTGACACAACTCTTGAACCCGGACGCCTGTTAAACGCCGATGGTGGGATGTCTTCTCAACCCAGATGCCCTTTGCGCGACATCGGCGACACGTCTTCTGACGCACGTCTTCTGACGCACGCGACACGACGTGGGTCACACCTCGTCTCAACCCGGACGCCTGTCACTCGATGTCTATGAAAAGATAGATGGACCGAAGGAAGGGCGGATGAACAGACGGACGAACAGACGGACGGACAGACGGAAGGACAGACACAACCGCTTACTCTTTTATATATAGTAGGATTTTCCAGGTCTTATCCCACAGGGTTGATGATAGGAATGTTATGATTCTTCAAATATGTGGTGCTTTTGGGGGTCACCCTTTATGGTAGCTGAATCGTTCATTCATTCGACGTTCCAGATGGACAGCTTTGGCTTGATTCCTGACATATCGCCCGGCGAGGTGAGTGTCGTCACATCTGTCATCGCTCTCCTCGCTGTTCTCCAAGCAGTCGGAAAACACTTGGACAGCTTCAAACAGGCCGCCCTGTCGTCGGACCGTCACCTTCTCGTCGTCTTTTTTGATGGGGTTGGTGCTTTTACCAGGGAAGGGTTTCGACTTCCTAAGGAACTTCAAGTGGAGATCAGGGTCGTTAGACGGAACTCGGAATGTCGCTTACGAATATGGGGTCAAAATTGCAAAATGAAACTTCTGGACGAGCCAGGTCACCCTTAATGAGCCGGAGCACTTCCTCTAGATCACCGTTGCCGTTGCCGACCTAATCTTATCAGCTCTCGTCACTCAACACCCACTTTCACTGCAGCTCGTTCGCACGGCCAGTCTACAGAACCATGTAAATTTCGAAATGTCAGAACTCGTTCAGAGGTTTCATTTTGCAATTGTAGCCCGATACTCGTAATCGACATGCTCGCAATCGACAATCCGAGCTTTTTATAACGACCCTGCTCTTCCTCCACTTGTTCCACTGGAGGTCGAAACGCTTCCCTAGTTAGGTTAAATCTGGCTCTTCGTGATGGATCGCGGCTCACATGTTTTTTTTTTCAGGAATCCTTCGATTATATAGGAAGTAGTAGAGCTGCATTTGATATGAAGTAAGGCATTGTCAATTGCATTTGCTAATGCATTCGTTCTAAACCGTGTTTCTTGGAGACTCTTCTGGTGTGTACGTGAAATACGACAGCGGTAAATTACTCTAAAAATGCACGTGTTGTTCTCTATCCGAATTGGAGGACTTATGAGTATGAATTCGAATTTGACGAAAAAATGTTCCTCCAGCTTTTCTTTTACAACTCAGCTCCTTTTCGATTGTTGATTTCCTTACTCATCATTGAGCATTTGCCAGGCAACTAGTTTTTATTTTCAGACGTGGCTATTTCCCTCGGAAGGTGCACAACCACTTGACTGAGCAGCTCGAACCTATCAATGCTTCTCAGCTGGAGGGCATAATAGAAGTACAGCAGTTGGGAACTGGGGATGGTGCCAAGCTGTACGCTCTAGCCGACGGTGCTCAAGTTCGGAATGGCCAGGTGAGTACGCGCCTAGGTGCTTCAGAACAAGCTCCTATTGAAATGAGTTTATAGTCGTGGTTGCAGCTCAACGACTTATTGTTCTCCTTAGAGTCAGGAGCAAGCGCTGTTGGAGGAACAATCGTCAGACCGAAGGGTGATGCCAAGATGCCGCCTTCTAGTTGGCATTCGTTTTCCCGTCTGAACTATTCAGTTCCCGGTGTTTTGCTGGCTCCCTTTCTAGCGAAATACAACTATCGGTGAGTTCTAGAAGTCCGAAATTATATGCAAGTTGTGGACTTGCTCACGTGGGAGCACTCACGCGCATTCAGACGCGTGAACTCGATGCTCGACTACGCCGGTTGGAACGGAACACGGCGATTGACGGCGATTTCCCAGGTGACGGTGGCAGCTAACGCTCTTCTCAGGGCTGCTGCCGACCACGTCAAGCTGGATGCAAAGTTCACGTCGACTTTAAGAGTCGACGAGGGCTTCGTAAGTTGGCTTTTATAGACTACTCTTCGAGAACTTTGCATCGCGGATGGGCCCAAAGCGGAGTGTCGAGTCTGTTGCAACCACAAACAACAGAAAACAGAAAATTTCAAGGCTGTCGCTGATCTACCCATCTAAACATGCCATTCTTTCATAATCAAACGTTTTTATATAATCTGAGAGGCGTTTATGAACAGAGCGTTTTCTTGCTAATATTTGTACGACATTTGTTTGTTTTTCTGTCACATTAGCCATCTCATTAAAATTAGCGAGAATTCTTTTTTAACTCATGCATTCCAGGACCTCTTCAGATTTCAAAGATGTACCGTTACTCAGTAGCTCTCCTAGCTCCTCTATTGCAGCTTTCAACATGGTTAATTCAGAACTCGTAAGATTTGCTGTCAAAAATGAATATCTTGGTCCATGCCGAATTCCGAACGAAAGAGAGGGCGAGATCTAACTATATAATAAGCGGCTAAAGGGCCTTTCATACTCCTGGCGCGGCGAGGCGCGACTGGCAGCGCAGCGCTTCAAAGTTGACGCGCCGCTACCTGATTAAATTCAGAAAGATGGGGTCAGCGACGCACGGCTATGAACGTCTGCGTAGTACGAACTATGTATCGAAGATGACGACGTAGACAACGAAGAACTGTCCTTGAACATGCTTCTCGACATGAAAAGATCAGCTCTAGCCCCACTGCTACCCTCAGGCGATCCGAATTCAGAGAGCAGATTGGAGACTATCCTTGCTGGAGAAAAAGGCATAGCGAATGAAGAAGCATGGCACATCGAAGCTTTCAAAATTGATCTACCAGATCTAATTAAAAAAGCCGCTTGAGAGCGCTCCAAAGCGTTTTTTTTTTCGGCAATCGACCAAATCATGTACGCGGTACTGTAGTCATAAACCGAAACTTACGCCAAACAACTTTTAATCTCATGTTGGCCTATTGCTCGAGTAAGCGTGAGATTAGAAGTTGTTTGGCGTAAGTTTAGGTTTATGACTACAGTACCGCGTACATGATTTGGTCGATTGCCGAAAAAAACGCATTGGAGCGCTCTCAAGCGGCTTTTTTAATTATCTTTTTAAAAATCAAGTACTTGTGAAAAGAAACACATATTTGAGCTCAGCAGCTCTATCTTTGGACATATAAATCAATAGAGTTGTAGAATCGAACCTTCAATCGAGGGGGCGCGAGAGCCTGTAAAGTGAGGTTAGCTCGACGAAAACAGCCAATCTACATATTCGAAGAGTATAGCAAATCAATTAGCTTCGGTCTGTCCAGTAAACAATGAGTTTTGCAATTCCATCGATTATGGCGCATGTTGGAGGAATGGTGCTAAACTGGACGCACGGGCGTGTTCGGAGCGCAATAACTCTGTAGACACGGAATCGTTCCGGCTGCGGCTTATGGATTTTGTAGGAAGTAGAGAGCTTTAGTAGTCCGCAAAAGTGCAGCAAAAGCACGTCTGCCGCAGCCTCAAGAGGCCTCGTCCTCGATGCGAAATTGTCAAAAAAACCGATGTTCCTAAAATCGGTCGAAATTAATGCCGTTCGATAGAGCTTTTCATTGTGAACAGAACGGTGCTATTGCTAGTGACGAAAACTCAAATCTGTTCGAGTACGAACGCAAGAAACTCATACAGCTATCTTCCGCCGCTCGAAAGTGGCAGCTGTGGCTAATGCAGTTTAGGCTGCTTAGGAGTTCTGAGCACGTCAGTGTAAATTGCCTTGGGCGCTCTTCTTGCCTACGCGTTTTAAGGCCGTTAGCTCGACGCATCTTCCCGCAGTGGTCCACCGAAATTGGAAAAAGTGCGTCACACAAGCCTTACCTGCATATTCGCACCCCTATAACATTGCCTCTTCTTAAGCTATACCATTGTACTTTGGTACACTACTATATCGTTTTTACTGCCTACAAGACAGGAGTTGCAGCGGAAACGATTCTAACTTCACAGAGTTATTGCGCTCCGAACAGCCCGCGCGTGCAATTTGCAAGCGGTGGCCCCTTTCGATTGATAGGTTCGATCCTGCATTGTGCACGTTGCACTCCTAAGGCTAGCTGGACAGCTTTAGAGCATTTCCTGAGTAGGACGGCTGGGAATTTCCGATGAAATTTCCCAAAGGCTCACTCTACAGTCTGTCGCGCCCACTCGATTAATTATGTCCGGCCCATATGCATTGTTCAATTCTATTGAAGGTAAAGCTCGAGCTGCTGAGCTCAAACAGATGTTTCTCTTCACAAGTGCTTGATTAAAAAAGGTATTTAAAAAAGCCGCTTTGGAACGCTCCAAAACGTTCTTTTCGGCAAGTCATATTCGTGGTACTGTAGGTGTGCAATTGGACAACAGCATGTCTGTTTCACAAATTTTCTGTGTTGTGCGATCAGTGTTAAGGAAAGTTATATATAATAGTTGATTTGGTTAAATTTCTGACATCCTTCACGTCATAAATAAAATATGTTACCTGAAACATGTTTCCAACTTTGAATATCCTAATAGGCGTAAGATGCAAGTCACAATCATCCGTTCGCTCAAAAATGTGAGAAAGTTGAGATTATAGGTCCTCTTCGAAGGTAGGTTACAAAACGCAAGAACGCCATCAGCGACTGGAACCGAACCCATGACCCCAATCCTGTGAAGCGAGCGCTCGACCATTGTGCCGCTGCCGCTGCTGTCAGCGCTGCCAACCGCACCTCTGATTACACAACACTGCGCCCAACGCTGATTGAGCGCGCCTAACATGAAGCAGATAACGCGGCTCCCGCCGGCCACAAATCGCATAGGAGATCCATATAAATAGCAAATGCGTTCTACGTATTTGTGATCAGCGTCTCGAGCTCTTTCACGTGATATGGGTCTCAATCCGAAGTTCCATGAGAAGCTGACGGCGTTCCCTGGTTATTGTTAAGCACGGCCACCCGGTGGCCGTGCGATCTCGCCCAAGAGTGTCAGGCGGGAAGTTTGACTGCAGCGGTACATCTGTCAAACTGTGCCGCAGGTGTCCTAAGGCTAGCTCAGAGAGGACGTAAACCTCTCGTAGAGCAAAAAGGGTAAAAGCTCGCTTGGTCTTGACTTTCAGTACGAGTACGACCGCGAAAGCGTGGCCTATCGATCCTTTTAGTCGAGATGGTTTCTGATAAGAGGTGTCAAAATGTTACCACAGGGATAATTTGCTTGTGGCAGCCCAACTCCATAGCGACATTGAATTTTGATCCTTCGATGTCGGCTCTTTCCATCATTGCGAAGCAGAATTCGCCAAACGTGAGATTGTTCACCCACTGGTAGGCCACGCTAGGAACGTAGCCCAAACATAGTTTGGGATGCTTCTTTAGCCAGGGTCTCTAGCTGGCTTGGCCGGCGCCGTACGCTGGACGTGCGGGCCACGCCAGGCTTGCCGGCTTCGGGTATGGCGGGCCACGCTAGGAACGTAGTCCAAACGTAGCTAGGGATGATCCCTCAGCCGGCGTTCGTCGCCGGCTTCGCCGGCGCCGTACGCTGGACATGCGGGCCACGCCAGGCTTGCCGGCTTCGGGTATGGCGGGCCACGCTAGGAACGTAGTCCAAATGTAGCTAGGGATGATTCCTCAGCCAGCGTCCGTCGCCGGCTTCGCCGGTGCCGTACGCTGGACGTGCTAGCCACGCCAGGCTTGCCGGCTTCGGGTATGGCGGGCTACGCTAGGAACGTAGTCCAAACGTAGCTAGGATGATTCCTCAGCCAGCGTCCGTCGCCGGCTTCGCCGGCGCGGTACGCTGAACGTGCGGGCCACGCCAGGCTTGCCGCCTTCGCCGGCTTCGGGTGTGGCGGACCACGCTGGGAACGTAGCCCAAACATAGTTTGGGATGCTTCTTCAGCCAGCGTCTCTCGCCGTACGCTGCACGTGCGGGCCACGCCAGGCTTGCCGGCTTCGGGTATGGCGGGCCACGCTAGGAACGTAGTCCAAATGTAGCTAGGGATGATTCCTCAGCCAGCGTCCGTCGCCGGCTTCGCCGGTGCCGTACGCTGGACGTGCGGGCCACGCCAGGCTTGCCGGCTTCGGGTATGGCGGGCTACGCTAGGAACGTAGTCCAAACGTAGCTAGGATGATTCCTCAGCCAGCGTCCGTCGCCGGCTTCGCCGGCGCGGTACGCTGAACGTGCGGGCCACGCCAGGCTTGCCGGCTTCGGGTGTGGCGGGCTACGCTAGGAACGTAGCCCAAACATAGTTTGGGATGCTTCTTTAGCCAGGGTCTCTCGCCGGCTTGGCCGACGCCGTACGCTGGACGTGCGGACCACGCCAGGCTTGCCGGCTTCGGGTGTGGCGGGCCACGCTAGGAACGTAGTCCATAGCATGTGCATAGATTGAAACAGAAATGAAATTGGGTGAGGAAAAGGTCAGCGGCAGTGTGAAAATACAGAAATGCAGACAAAAATGGAGTAAGGGACGGATGCAAAAATGAAGTGAAAATGGAGGGTGAAGGTGAATGAACCCGTACCGAGAGCAAACGCACAATGTTCTCTGCTTTGCATCCCTTTGGCAGTCTGTTCATAAACACATTAGATGAGATCAACATGCCACCATCGACAGTTCATGCGCCGTCAGCAGTAAACATCCTCGGAAGCGGTGGGCGCAGCGGACGCGGCGGACTTAGCGCGGCGGACATGGCGGGCGCAGCTGACGCGGCGGACTTAAGCCCCTTTCATACTCGTCCCAGGGGCGGCGGCGGCGGCGGCGGCCCAATGGTTTAGCATAGGAAGGCGGCAGCGATGACGTGCCCGAGCGGCGGCCACGGCGGTGGAGGGGTTTTCATACTGGCAGCGGCGACGTCGCCGCGGCCACGCCCCGCCACGCCCCTGGCGGCGCCGCCGCCGGGGCCGCTGCCCGAGATGGCTGGGGCCATTTCGGGCGGCGGCCACGAGGGGCAGCGAGAGCGGCGGCACAGACGAGACCGCTGCGCGTACGCGCGCGCCAAACGCAATTAGCGCTAGCGGCGGCCGCCGCCACCCCTAGGCGGCGAGAACGGACACCGCCCCTCCACCTGCCGCTGAAGCGGCGGCCGCCGCCGCCGCCGCCCCTCGGACGAGTATGAAAGGGGCTTTAGCGCGGCAGACGCAGCGGACGGGCGAACTTATCGCGGCGGACGCGGCGAGCGCGGCTGGCTTGAGCGCGGCGGACGTGGCAAGCTTCAGCGCAGCCGACGCAGCGAACGCAGCGGACGTAACGGACGCAGCGAACCCAGCGGACGCGGCGGGCTTCATCGCAGCGTGCGCGGCCGGCTTCACATAAGAGTGCATGTTGGCTTCACATAAGAGTGTAAACATGTCGTCGGACAGTGACTCATGTCTCTCTCGATTATATATGGTAACCAGCGTCCGTCGCCGGCTCCGCCGGCGACTGACGCTGGATGTGCGGGCCACGCCAGGCTTGCCGGCTTCGCCGGCTTCGGGTATGGTGGGCCACGCTGGGAACGGAGCCCAATCCTAGATGGGATTCCTTACTCACCCAGCGTCCGTCGCCGGCTCCGCCGGCGACTGACGCTGGATGTGCGGGCCACGCCAGGCTTGCCGGCTTCGCCGGCTTCGGGTATGGTGGGCCACGCTGGGAACGGAGCCCAATCCTAGATGGGATTCCTTACTCACCCAGCGTCCGTCGCCGGCTCCGCCGGCGACTGACGCTGGATGTGCGGGCCACGCCAGGCTTGCCGGCTTCGCCGGCTTCTGGTATGGTGGGCCACGCTGGGAACGGAGCCCAATCCTAGATGGGATTCCTTACTCACCCAGCGTCCGTCGCCGGCTCCGCCGGCGACTGACGCTGGATGTGCGGGCCACGCCAGGCTTATCGGCTTCGCCGGCTTCGGGTATGGTGGGCCACGCTGAGAACGGAGCCCAATCCTAGATGGGATTCCTTACTCACCCAGCGTCCGTCGCCGGCTCCGCCGGCGACTGACGCTGGATGTGCGGGCCACGCCAGGCTTGCCGGCTTCGCCGGCTTCGGGTATGGTGGGCCACGCTGGGAACGGAGCCCAATCCTAGATGGGATTCCTTACTCACCCAGCGTCCGTCGCCGGCTCCGCCGGCGACTGACGCTGGATGTGCGGGCCACGCCAGGCTTGCCGGCTTCGCCGGCTTCTGGTATGGTGGGCCACGCTGGGAACGGAGCCCAATCCTAGATGGGATTCCTTACTCACCCAGCGTCCGTCGCCGGCTCCGCCGGCGACTGACGCTGGATGTGCGGGCCACGCCAGGCTTGCCGGCTTCGCCGGCTTCGGGTATGGTGGGCCACGCTGGGAACGGAGCCCAATCCTAGATGGGATTCCTTACTCACCCAGCGTCCGTCGCCGGCTCCGCCGGCGACTGACGCTGGATGTGCGGGCCACGCCAGGCTTGCCGGCTTCGCCGGCTTCGGGTATGGTGGGCCACGCTGGGAACGGAGCCCAAACCTAGATGGGATTCCTTACTCACCCAGCGTCCGTCGCCGGCTCCGCCGGCGACTGACGCTGGATGTGCGGGCCACGCCAGGCTTGCCGGCTTCGCCGGCTTCGGGTATGGTGGGCCACGCTGGGAACGGAGCCCAAACCTAGATGGGATTCCTTACTCACCCAGCGTCCGTCGCCGGCTCCGCCGGCGACTGACGCTGGATGTGCGGGCCACGCCAGGCTTGCCGGCTTCGCCGGCTTCGGGTATGGTGGGCCACGCTGAGAACGGAGCCCAAACCTAGCTAGGGATGATTCCTCACCCAGCGCTGGTCGCCGGCTTCGCCGGCAACCAACGCTGGGTAAGGAAGCATCCCCAGCGTCGAAGTCGAACACGTAGAAACGCACGCCTGCTACAGATTGATGCCTTGCTGCGCATCACTCACATCCCTCATCTCATCGCATTCAAGAAAACGCCCACAGCACTCCTGCTTCGTCTGGAGTCGTGTTCACAACCTATTGCAGGTCATCAGGCCTAATCGAATGCCTGACCGTTTCCGTTCAGCCGCCGTGCCTTATGCGACGACGTGTGACGATCTTCGGAACAGGTGACTTCGGACAAAAATACTGTCCTCCTCTGCATACAGTGCTAATGGAAATTGGTCAATGCACTGCAGAAAATTGGGACCTAGCGGCAAGACTTGGTTGAAAGCGTAGACGAACCATGCGTAGGTCCGACGAACTTCCTTCGCTGAGCTATCCTGGTCCACCGCATAAAATTCGAGGACAGGTATAAATAGCTTAGTAACCCAGCCCGCGAAGTTAGTATGCATCAAAGTGAACAATTTCCAAATCAAAAAAAGCGCCTTCCAGATTAGGGTATTGATTGCCAGATCGAAGTGTGAGCTAAGGACGCAACACCCGCCCCGATAAATTTTAGCAATAACGCCCAAGTGCAACAGTAACGATCTGGAGGGAAGCAAAAGCGAAAGGTGGGCACATCGACGTCTTCCATCAGAGATCATGGGGTCTGAGTAGCGCCGCGTCGCAGACCTTTTCCGCAACGCTGCACGTGTTGTCTGAACCCGGCAGCGGCGGCTCGTCATAGCCGCGATGACGCCTTGCGAAACCTCATCCAGTGGGTGTTCTTTGGTGACCACCCGGCAGTGGCAGCGTCGTGATAGTCAACACCGGCGGTCATGGCTGCCTGCCATGCTGCCATGTTGTGGTGTTTACGGTTGGCGGCGGCGATACGACGAGCGGCTGGGTCTAGCGACGGCTGTCGGCAGAATGTCGGCAGAAAGCGACAGAAGTCTCCCGTCAGTGATTCATGCCTCTCTGCTTTATATAATAGGATGATGATATTCTGGCGTGTTGAACGTCCTATCTACGCTGTACGACTGTACTATAAGTTCTGCTGTACTGTACGTTGACTCTGTCATTTTCTTTCACAGTTGCGGGCATTTCATTCCTTGGTCGCGGGCATTTTCTCCGTAGACCCACTGTACACAACACGACGTTGATAGGAGACCGGCGTTGCGCCGCTGGCGTTGGTTGTAGCCCAGTGCTTCAATTGAGATACTGGATTTAAATTAGTACCTCAAGGTACTAATTAGTATGGAAGTCCGACCTTCCACTTGTGGTTCCGTCGAAACCACAATTTTTTACCTGCAAAAGTCTATAAGCGTGGGCACAGCATGGCCACTGGAGCACTGCATTTGCAGCACAATAACATCACGAACGCACTACAGTCACAGTCACAGTAGCAGCACGTACTGCAAAAGTTCAGCATGACACAGCACAATACGGTTTGGACTCGAGCATTTACTCGAGTACTGGTGCTATTGTGCTCGGATAGTGGTGCTCAAATGTCTGAGTAATTACGATTTATGACATTTCAAAGTTTATTTACTCGCTCCTGATGGGATGGATGCTACTAGCTCTTCATGTCACTTGAAGGGACAACTGAGCTACTTTGGGACAAGATAGGATCGAACGGGACATCGCTAATGCCTGATCCCTTAATTAATGTCTGATTTTTGCCCACCGTCAGTGAACTTGTCGGTTCTGTCCTTGTCCTTTGCCACGCAATTTTGTCTTTGCTTGAATGAAAGCAATTACCAATACATTCATGAGGGAGTTGCTAATTCGCTGATTTCGCAGCTGAACACGCTGTTCGAATGCTTCGTCGACGCGGAGGACTGGCATTCCTGCAAGTTTTTCAACGCCATCACCGGATGGAGATTTGAATCAGAAAGAAGAAATCCCACAGGTTACCGCGAAGATTTTAAGATTTTTCAAACATTAGCTGTCCGAACAGCCAAGTATTGCGCAAAAGCAACGTAAGCCTTCAGAGTATTTCTTGTGTGAGATTATGGAACGTGTAGGAAATCAAACAGTATACTTAGAGTACACAGAAGAAAATAGGGTTCTAACAAGAATTTTGTCAGCCAACTGGCTGCTTGCAGTATTGCTGGCTGGTCGTAGTGTTTTCTTTTGCTAGTTCTAAACAACTTTGACCCATGGTTAAGCTTGAGGTTTGAGAATCGGTGAGTAGGACAAGGGTCTATTGTGGCATTGTTTTGAGTAAGGGGTTTGTACCATCTTCTGGTTTGAGAAGCTGTCGTATTTTTTTCCAGCTTTTCAGCTGGTATTTGTTTCCTTAATAAATTGTATTTTCAGGCGTAGCTTCGGCGTATTGAGATTCGTGCACAGCTTTGTATGCCGAAAGGAACATGTTATGAACGTAGAATTTATTTCTATAAAGTTTTGAGTGGTGATTGTTCTAAAAAAATAAAGAGCTGCTGATAGCAGTCTTCGAAACGGTCAGGACGGGTTCAATCATTTTAGAATATATGAATCTTTTTCGCAGAGTGTCATGACGTGACCCCAGACCACGGAGTTCCTTCAGTTGCCTAGTTATGTGCTGTCCTCCGCTCACGTGGAGGAGAGCACATAACTAGGCAACTGAAGGAACTCCGTAGCTAGGTAAATGAAGGAACTCCCTAGTCTATCTGATCTACTTCATCTGTTTTAAGATACCTTGCCAGTGTACTGCGGGCACCAGTCCGCTTAGTACCGTAATATATACTAATATGAATGCAAAATCTTGTAAAGATTTGTTATTACAGGATGTTCTGTTGCGATCCTGGTGAGTGCTGATACGTCTCGAGGATCGCTGATGTTATGTGCGGTCAAACAGAACTGGTGTAGCAAGGCGTTGCATTGCTACCCGTAAAGCTGAAGAGTCCCGCTTCCCAAAAGAATCTTTATCGCAACAAAACATCCTGTAACAGGATATTATCTCTGTATCAGCCGCTCCAAGCTTGCAAAGATTTTCATTTCCGGTCAAGATGTCGCTCGTTCATCTAGAAAAATGTGTAATGTCATGGCGTTCTGCGAAAATACACAGAAAATTTGACCGGCCCTGACTGACTCGAAGGCTGCTACCTAAAGACCTTTTTTTGTTTAGCTGTAGAAATCATCATTAAAAACCTTGTAGGATTCAGTCCCATGTCCATAATTTCCGTCGTGTTTCCTTCAACGAACAAACCTGCGTGCGAAGCTAGAAAATGTCGAGGCCACACTTGGAAAAGCAAATTATTAAAAGAACAGGAACCGTAAAACGCTGACAATGATCAGGAAAGACATGAAGAGTAAGGCTATGTTGGAGACAAAAGTGCTTATATCACATGGGCGGATGGGCGCGGTGGTATATTTCCGACAAAAATCAAACTCCACGCTTGATCTGCTTCGGTCGCGTTACTTACAATCTTTACCGATTTTCGAGCGTCTTTTCTGGAAGTCCCAAGAAATGTTAGTAGCGCTTGGAGAATATACTTGCGAGCGTTTCGCTGTCCATGATGTCTCGATAATGAATACACAGCTTGACTGATGAGATATCTACCTTCCGAGGTATTGCAGTGCCGCTACGCTCTACTTATATCGCAAATGAAAGATGAAAGACATTTTATGTACTGACTTTTGAGGTTGCAACTAACATTCTCTTAGTGTACATATCTCTCTGTCTCCATCAGTGGTTGCGGAAATGCTGCCATTATAGAGTTCCACAGTGGAATCTCGCACGCTTTTCAACACTAGGCGACATTCAAATGCAGGCGATAGCACACACCCCGCCACCCTGGAAACGATGCGCACTCGCTAAACCCAGCGACTGTGAGAAGTATGCGAGGGTCCCTGGTGCGATGATGGCATTCGGGGGCAACTGAGCTAGTCCGAAAGTCCCGCAAGTCAAGGGACATAGGAACTGGCTTGAAGGCCGTTCTATGTGGAAGTTCCAAGAGCACCTGCGGTGTCGTAATAATCATCTCCGAGCGTTTCCGAGACTCGGTCGTACGTCGTAGGACAGATTGATGAAGATCGTTGTCGCCGCTAAGGAGCAACTCTTCCACTTCTTCTCTGCGTATGCTCCGCAGACTGGCCAAGGATGAGTTTTGGAGCCTGCTTGACGAGAAGACAGCAGAGGTAACGTCGAGAGACACCTCATTGTCGCTGGTGACATTAAGGGGCACGTAGGCGCTACGAAAGACAGATAGAGCTGTCATGGTGGACTCGGTTATGGGTCGCGTAACACAGGTGGTGAGGGTATCCTTGAATATACGGATTTGCATAACCTCACCATAACCTTCTATAATGGGAACACAAGACGCAAATAGACTTCGTCTTCCTGAATGATCGCGTCTGAAGTTTCGTCACAGATGCGAAGATCGTGTCGTATGAGATGGTCGACCCACAGCATCGTCCGCTGATCTGCATTTTATAAATCACCACTTCGAGGAGGAAGCAGGGCGAGCGATGCGGTGCTACAAGAATTAAGTGGTGGCGAATGAAAGAGAACGAAGCAGCAAGGTTGGAACTCGTCAGTACGAAGCCTGGACGACGCAAAGTTGTCAAGCAGACTTGGCTGTGGACGGACGATGTGAAAGCGAACGTTCGAGAGGAGTCGCTGTATCATGTGCTTCTCGGAAACGAAACATCCGATAACTGGCGAAGTGCCAAGAAGCGAAGAAGCTGCCAAGAAAGCTGTGGCCGTTGCAAAAGCCGTCATGTGTTTCTCGGAGACGAAACATCCGATAACTGGCGAAGTGCCAAGAAGCGAAGAGAGCTGACAAGAAGGCTGTGGCCGTTGCAAAAGCCTCTCATTACAAGGGTGTTTACGAAAAGCAGGAGTTGCGCGATGATGAGCGGTATTTGCACCGAATTTCTAAGAACCGCCATCGCCAAATCGAGGATATTGAGAAGTTCTTTGGCATCAATGATGACAACGGCCATATATTCTTATAAACCGCAAGGAAGCGTTGAAGCGATGGCGCGATTATTTAGAGGGAATTTCGACTGAAGAGTTCCCTCATCCGGCCATCCCTTTTGTGGCTCCCATCCACGGTAGTGCTCACGTGGTCATCGTAGGGGAAACTGAAGCGGCTCTGAGAAAAATGAGGCCGGGAAAGGCGTCTGGTCTAGATTTCCGATTCGCTTGTTTTCGCACAGCTTGAAGATGATCTTCGAGCGAATCCTCGATAGACGAATTTGCGAAATCGTCGCGCTTTCCTGCAAACACTGTGGCTTCGTGGCTGGCTGCAGCACCGGTATATGGAGACCATACGTGCCAACCGTCTTCTGGTGGAGAAGCTTCACGAAAATCAAAAGCTGGAACATCTTGCCTTTCTCGACTTGGAGGAGGCCATCGATCGCGTACCGCTTGAGCTTATAAGGTGCGTCTAACGACAGCACGGCGTTCCTGAAGAACTAGTAAAGTGGGTGCGAATGCTATACTCTTGTCAGAACAGTCGTGTTCAAGCTGTAGCAGGAACCTAATTGTTTTCCATCTATGTTGGGGTGCATCAAGGTTCTGAGCTTCCCCGCTCCTCTTTTTTGTCGTTATGGATGCTATTACGCAAGATCTTTAGAAGCCAGTCCTTTGGACAGTACTATATGCCGATGACGTAATTCTCGCTTGCCAAGATAAAATTAAACTCGAGCGGCAGGTGCAAGCTTACATAGTTGTGCCCGAATGAATATTCAAACATTCGAATTCGAATAATGTTATTCGAAATCGGATATTCATATTCGAACATTCGAAAAAACGCGATTTTCGAATGCACTCAGATACGAATGATTGAAAAATCGCGATTTTCGAATGCTCGAAACATTAGTATTCGAACGTTCGATTGATACGAAATCTACACAAATCGTGAGAGGCCGTATGTTCTTCGAGCACAGAACAAGGCTAGGGAGGGGACTTCAGGGTGTGTGCCATTTAAGGTGTTCGTGTAGAAACTGCCTTCTTCGCTCAGGAGAGCCCGCAGCTGGGTTCTGCGAAAAGTAGAAAACGCCAGCGAATTATGTAGATGTCAAAAGCCCTCAAATCTTAACCCCTCAGTTGAAATGCAAATACCCCGCAAAGTAGGAGAACCAAACTTCCGACCTCCCTCGCATCAAGCAACACCACTATCCACTGCCCCACCACTCGCTTGACGGGCGTGCCATCGCGGCGTGAGTTCGTTTAAAATCACCTCCCCCATGCAATGGATTCGATCAAATCTTCGCGTGTTGTGGAGCGCGCTTGCGCATCGCACAGTACAGCATTCCCAACAGAGTGAACTCTCTCTCTCCCTCTCTAACTGCACCTCTCACCATCATCTTTTCATAATTAGCTATTTGTTTCGAGTCGTACTTCATGTATGTATTATAATACAGTTTCCGGAGCAATCCTAGTTGGGGGAAACTTACCCTGTTGCTCCTCTCTATTATGCTTGCCTTTCCCTTCCCTCCTGCTACTGAAGGTTATCGAAGCGTTAGACATTCGTCGCACTATCGCTGGGCTTTCCAGAAAATGTAGGGAAGGGATAGATGGGGTCTCGTGAACTCATTCCTAGGTTACACGACGTCTGCGAGACGTCTTCTAATCCCCAGGCACGTTATCAACATCGGCGGGACGTCTACAGGGGTGATTTCTTTTATCGCTCAGTATGTGGAAACCAACCTGATAAAATACATCTGGGATGATAAGCGGTAAGGGTCAAGTGTTAGGGGCAGGTCTTAACGGTCGTTAATTCGAAATGAGTGTTAGAGGGGTGGCGAAAGGCGAGATGTGTTATTCCATCAATATTTCGTACAAGATTCCTCACTGGGCATGAATAAACAGTATAAAGAAGAGGAAAACAAAGGAGGGAATAAGAAAGCTGCCATTTATGGAAAGATCTGATGATGTCGCCCAGTTGAGCATCACGTTTTGCTGTATATCCCAGAAAGGCTTCATGGATTGGACGATACAATTTATCCCAGTGTGGGTGACCTTATTCATATATTAGCGAAACGAAAGTTGAACATCAAGGGAGACGGGCAACTGCTAAGCCCACGTACAGGTTTGTCAGGGCACTTGTCATCATTATGCGGGGTGTCTCAAAAAATGTATGCACTGTTGTAAGGTAATAACTTCGTTCACAGTGTAGGTACTGAAGAGGTTAAGGGCAGATATGAAAGCTTAGGAAAATAGAAATTTTTGACTTATAAGCGGTGTGAATTGCGCCATGCACTCGTATGAATTCTTCTATTTTGCACTCGATTGATTGTGTTTCACTTAAATACTTGTTGTAATTTCCCTTTAAAGTGCCGTATTGATTAATGTGTTTTTATGTTATTTGAAACACACGGCTTGCGAAAAAGGAAGGGTATCCTAAAGATGCAAGTACTATTAGGCTGGCCGACACTTGATATTTTCGCCTTTTTCTCGCATTGCATCGGCCAATTTCTGAAGCTGATCAACGTATGGAAGCGGTGACTGTCTTGCCAGCAGCCAGCAGCTCATAGAAGAATGGCCCTTTCCCATCCCACCAAACTAGGGTCAACCGTAGGGTTCGATTTTTGCCGAAAATTTGAATTTTTAAAAAAAAAATTATGCGATTTTTGTACCCTTTAATAGGTCCTTCCTTCCAGGTGCAGCATCGACTGTGTCAGATTAATTCAAGAAAGAGTGCTACTGAGTAACTGTTTGATTTAGTAATTTCTTAGAAAAAACGCTGATAAAGGTTTAGTGTATGTAATTTTCGATAATAATAATAATTTGTTTGTTTACAGTTGAAAATAGAGCGCTTTTGAGAGCAGCTGTCGAACGAATCACAACGAGTTCAACTTTTGAGGCTCTCCGAGCATCTCAGGGACACGGCAGTTTTCTGCGTGAACGAGCGACATCTACGACCTAAATTAGTCTATGAAAGTGTCAATTACTGAGGAAAATTAAGTGCTTTTCCTACAAGATTTTTGGAAGCGCTCTTCGAAGCGATGACTGAATGGCAACCGGAGGATGGACATGTCACGGAACTAATTTCCTATCTTCTGCAAGAAACATCATCAGAAAGTGAAGTTGTACCCTATAAAATTTTAAGTCACAGTTTGAAACACGGTAATAAAACCTGCTTTTCTAAAACGGTCCTTCATGGAATTTCAAGTCATGAAAATCATACTCTGTAATAATCCGCTAAGCGATGAGTCACACTATCAATCGACGTGATGAGTCATAAAATAGGGGAAATTACGGGGGAACGGGGCCCAAATTAAAGCAAGAAAATAGCGGAAAATACCAAGACGTCTTCTACGTGCCTGGCGACTCGGTAGACGTGCCGAACACGTCGGCAACCGTGCCAGGCGATGCAGTAGACCTGCCGAACACGTCGGAGACCGTCCATGGCGAGCCGTAGACGTACCGAACACGCCGCCGACCGTGCATGGCGAGCCGTAGACGTGCCGAACACGTCGCTAACTTTAGCCCTAGGGGTAATCGAGGTCGCTGAACATGATTATGAAGTTCGTTTTTGACTTGTAGATCACCATCGATCGATATCGATCAAATTATAGATTTTTTATGAATGTCGTTCAAGCGGTCCGAAACTTCAGCCCTGGGGTAATCGAGGTCGCTGAACATAGTTATGAAGTTCGTTTTTGACGTGTAGATCGCCATCGATCGATATCGATCAAATTATCGATTTTTTTATGGATGTCGTCCAAGCGGTCCGAAACTTCAGCGCTAGGGGTAATCTAGGTCGCTGAACATGATTATGAAGTTCGTTTTTGACGTGTAGATCACCATCGATCGATATCAATCAAATTATAGATTTTTATGGATGTCGTTCAAGCGGTCCGAAACTTCAGCCCTGGGGTAATCGAGGTCGCTGAACACGAATCGGAAGTCGACCAATCGATATCGATCAATATTATCGGTTTTCTTTGGGTGTCGTTCGAGCGGCACGAAATTTCAGCCCTGGCGGTAATCGAGGTGCTGACCGGTGGTTTTATCCCAGATTTAACCGATCGGGGTGGAGGGGGAGGTGGGACACGCCGGTGGTTTTCTTCCAGATTTACCCGAACGGGGTGGTGCGGGGGGTGAGAGACACGCGGGTACTATGGCCGAAGGAGTGGTCCACAACAGTCTGAGGACGAAAGCACTGATTAACGCAAATAAATTACGTTTCTGAACTGTCTGAAGATAGTGCCGACGTTGAAGGAATGTTCGGGATGGAGGGAGGGAGAGCTGGACGGCTTCATATCGAAGAACTACTCACCTGATCTTAAAGAAGGTAGACCAAGGTTCGAAATTACTAAGGTTTTCAAATACCTCTTTTCACTGCTAAGGTGCCGAGAAGGCTGCACAAGCAGAACAGCTGTTTGAAGTGAGTGATCTTGGCTTAATGACTCTCTAAGGTCGCGCGAAGCGCGCAGGTGCGAGACACGCCAACAGGCGTGTCGGAGCACTTGTTACACAATAAAAAGCTAAGCTTCTTCACAGCGATTTCCGATATGATTAGGGCGGATCGTATTTAATTTTTCGTTTTTCAAGAAAAAATAATTTTTACTTGAAACAGATCACGCAACAGTTGAAATCTTGCCAGAAAAAGTTTCAAGTCTTGTTAAATGCACAGTGTGAAAATCATGGTTTTCTGAAACGAATAGATTGGATCGACCTCTTGTCGATATGGCACCGACGTCATAGGAGCGACGAAATTCGACGTTCACAAAAATGACTATAACTCGGTAAGTTTTTCAAAATTTGAATAATACGATGGTTTTGTAGAAACTACAGTAAAAGAGCTTTCACACATTATAAAAATCTATTTTCAAAAACTAGATCGTCATAGGGGCGGGGCCTTCGATTTTTGATTGAAAAAATTGAAGTGATTTTGTATAAATAATCGTAACTCGGTAAGTTTTCCGAAGTTTAAAAAACCCAATAGCTTTTTGAAAACTAGAGAAATAGCGCTTTCGAACCACATAGGAATTAGTTACTAACAGGGAGGGCTTCAGAGGGGGTTTTGGGGGTTCGATTTCTGGTCCATTGTTGCAGAAATACGTGCCTTTTTTGAAGACCGGTTTCTATATGTTTAGAAAGTATCTGTTCTCCATTTTCAAAAAGCTATTGGGATTTTTGAATTTCAAAAATGAACCGAGTTATGATCAATTTTGTGAAGAATTGCTCGTAAATCCTGCACCGTCGACATTGGAGTGACTTCATAAAAACGATCATAACTCGGTTAGTCTCCCAATAGATTTTTTAAAAATAGAAAATTATGCTAACCGACCATCGGCTGTGGTGGTTCGATTTCTGGTCGATTTTTGGCAAAAGTTGACTGATTTGACAACCATTGATGAGCGCTTATAAACTTGTTTTCATAAAGCTATTGGCTTTTTTAAAATTCGAAAAATATACTGAGTTATGATCAGTTTTGTGAAATCACTCCATGTCGTCGGAGCAGAACCGATCAGAGTCTACGAGCAGTTCTTCACAAAATTGATCATAACTCGGTTCATTTTTGAAATTCAAAAGTTCCAATAGCATTTTGAAAAATGGAGAAAAGATACTTTCTAAGCATATAGAAACCGGTTTTCAACAAAAGGGGCTTCATACGGGGCGGGAGGATTCGATTATTGGCACATATTTCTGCAAAAATGGACCAGAAATCGAACCACCACCGCCCCCTATGAAGGCCTCCTTGTTAAAAACTATTAGGGGGGGGGGCAAAAGTAAGAGACAAAATGAAAAAAAATCTTTATCTCCTTATAACTCAATTACAACTCAACGATGCTGAGGAGTGTATTTGCCATTAAGGGCAAGGACCTTGCTGCCATCGCTCAGCCAACTTCCTGATCCCATCCTTCCAGAACTGCTTGAGCCTGGTGTTGATCAACTGCTCGATATGGTTGTCAAGGACTGCTTGGGTTCTTGTGTCCCTTCCGACTAGGAAGTCCTGTAGGCTCAGGTAGTAGTGGTAGTTGCATGGAGAGATGTCCAGCGAATACGGTGGGTGAGGCATGTGAACGTAGCCCAGCTGCTCAAGCTTATCCGTGCTTACTTGTTCCCGATGGGGTGCGGCGTTGTCGAAGAGTAGATCCTTCTTGAAGCGCTGCGAATGAATAAGAGCGAGTTGCCGGCCCATCTTCTCTATTTCGTTCACCATGGCCTTGGAGTTCATTGCGGTGCTCTTGGGAAACAGCCTCCGGTAAACCGATCCATGGGCGCAGACCCAAAAGCTCCAAAGATGCTTCTCGCCGTGAACATCTCGCCGAACGAAGGTCGGTAACAATTCACCAGGCCTCACCCAGACTCGCTGCTTGGCAGGGTTAAGGTAGAAGACGTACTTCTCATCCTGCGTGAATATTGAGCCCAGGCTGCTCGGGGTTGGGAATTGGGGGAGATTTGCGCGACACAGGTCGACTCGCCAGACTGGGGTTTCGGCATGAGACAGGCTGGGGTTTTGGCATG
The DNA here is from genome assembly GCA_947396885.1 of Heligmosomoides polygyrus polygyrus. Classification (NCBI taxonomy): domain Eukaryota; kingdom Metazoa; phylum Nematoda; class Chromadorea; order Rhabditida; family Heligmosomidae; genus Heligmosomoides; species Heligmosomoides polygyrus. The sequence continues at coordinate 58,329,210 of OX377205.1, forward strand.
CTTCTGGAAAGGGCGGAAGTGGTAACTTTTCAGATGGGCTTCAGTAAGTAGCATACAAACATACAAATACAACAAGTACGAATCCAGACTCCAGCCACGAGATATATGGACACGGCATGGGGTGTCTCATTACTTTTGGCCCCTCCCCCTAATAGTTCCTATATGGTTCACAAGCGCTGTCTCTCGAGTTTTCAAAAAGCTATAGTGTTTTTTAAACTTCGGAAAACTTACCGAGTTACGATTATTTATACAAAATCACTTCAATTTTTTTAATCAAAAATCGTAGGTCCCTGCCCCGTATAAAGATCTAGTTTTTGAAAACCGATTTTTATACTGTATGAAAGCTCTTTTACTCTAGTTTCTACAAAACCATCGGATTTTTCAAATTTTGAAAAATTTAACGAGTTATAGTCATTTTTGTGAACGTCGAATTTCGTCGCTCCTATGACGTCGGTGCCATATCGACCAGAGGTCGATCCAATCTATTCGTTTCAGAAAACCATGACTTTCACACTGTGCATTTAACAAGACTTGAAACTTTTCTGGCAAGATTTCAACTGTTGCATGATCTGTTTCAGGTAAAAATTATTTTTTCTTGAAAAACGAAAAATTCAAATACGATCCGCCCTAATCATATCGGAGATCGCTGTGAAGAAGCTTAGCTTTTTATTGTGTAATTTTCACGAATTAAAATTCCATGAAGGACCGTTTTAGAAAAGCAGGTTTTATTACCGTGTTTCAAACTGTGACTTAAAATTTTATAGGGTACAACTTCACTTTCTGATGATGTTTCCTGCAGAAGATAGGAAATTAGTTCCGTGACATGTCCATCCCCCGGTTGCCATTCAGTCATCGCTTCGAAGAGCGCTTCCAAAAATCTTGTAGGAAAAGCACTTAATTTTCCTTAGTAATTGACACTTTCATAGACTAATTTAGGACGTAGATGTCGCTCGTTCACGCAGAAAACTGCCGTGTCCCTGAGATGCTCGGAGAGCCTCAAAAGTTGAACTCGTTGTGATTCGTTCGACAGCTGCTCTCAAAAGCGCTCTATTTTCAACTGTAAACAAACAAACTATTATTATCAAAAGATTACATACACAAAACCTTTATCAGCGTTTTTCTAACAAATTACTAAATTAAACAGTTGCTCAGTAGCACTATTTCTTGAACTAATCTGACACAGTTGATGCCGCACTTGGAAGGAAGGAGGGTACAAAAATCGAAAAAATTTCAAACCGCCTACGGCATTCTGATCAGCCTACTACTACCAGCTCACCGAATGTCGCTTATGGCTGTTCGGTGGATGGGATACAATCTGCGCAGACGCGAACACACCCTCACACCACGTGGCCTGCAAGATGCTGAGATCTCTCTATAACGAGAGAGATCTGCAGCCGTTTTGTTTAAAAATTATGTACCATTTTCAGCTGAAATTCAACGTTGTCCAAAACGAATCCAACGTTGTCCAAACCAAATTCAACGTTGTTCAAAACAAATCCAACGTTTTTCAAAACACATTGAACGACTTCCGAATCAAACTATACATCTTCTTTGCAAGTTGTAGTTTCAATGTTTACTTCTTTTCAGAAAATTTCTGCTTGCAAAAAAAAGGCTATGCAACGAAAAATTAGAAACAGCTAGCAAGTTAAGCAGTACTCCAGTAAGAATGCGATGCAAGTACAAAATAAGCAAATTGAACGATAAAACTACAAGTGATACAACAATACTATAACAATACAGAATACAAATAACAACACAGCAATAACAATTCAAAATAGCATAGTGAGCAAGTGGAAGTAAGTCCTCTTTTAGGCCTTCAGGCGTTTTGAAGTGTGATGTGGTTCTGCCAAAGCCTTTTTTAAGTGTGATATGGAGTTTCGTTAGAGCATTGAAAATCGAAGAAACTGATACAAACGTCGAGTTTTTTCATCCTTGAGAAATGGATGTCGCTCGGCAACCTCTTCGATGAGAAGCAAGTCGCAGCAATAAGCTTTTTTGCGTTGCTATCCATAGATTGAAAATTGAGTCTGAAACAACGAGTGACTGGGTGTGAAATCAAACCATTACCTCCTCGAGTGCGCTCAACTATTTCGCCGATAATGCTTTGTGCAGTGTTCTATATGACACCAGCAATCTGAGCAGCTTCGTGTGTGTTCCTTCCGTCGACGTTGCCAACTTGACCAAGATCTCCTTCTGACTCCGAGACACTCTACTGTATCGGCCGCATTGCTGGCTTTGTTGAACTTAATCATTGCTCATGTTGCCTGCAGACATGGCAAATCGCCCGATGACAGGAAAAGCGGAGAAGTTCGTTTATATAATACGGGAGAAGATTCCAGAAGAACGTTGGTTAAAAAACGTTGAGTTTGTTTTGAAGAACGTTGAATTTGGTTTGGACAACGTTGAATTCGTTTTGGACAACGTTGAATTTCAACTTATAATGGTATAAATAGAAGCTATGGCCCTGGGAACAAATTAACAGACCCAGATGAATTCGTACATGATGTCTCCGTACACAGCTAGTACAGTTCTGGCACCAAACATTTCATAGAAAAATCAATCTTCAATTAAATTGATTTATGTTGACACATTCCATGTGAAACAAGCTGAAGGTGTAAAGGCAAGCTGGAAAAACTATTAAAGTAATTAGTACAAGAAACTTCATGCATTCATTGTGAACGTAGCGCAGAAAAAGCTTGGCAATAGGCTACCTATGACCTGACCGACACGCAGGAGATCAAGCTCTAAAGACAAGGCATCCTCCCTAATTTTGCTCAAATACTGGCAGTTTCTCAACTGTAATGTCATTTTCGATAAGAGTTGAAATCACTACACAATAGGAATCTCGGAGACGGGATTTGCACGTCAAAACGGTTGTGCCTGCACTTGAACGGAGTTCTCTACTGGAACATGCGGTAATCCTATGAATTACATAACCTGACCAAGGTTGGACGTTTCCCCACGCGCACATATCGATCCGCAACGTGACGAAAATAACAACATTTTTTTCAGCGTATCTTTCTCTCTCGGTTATAATTTTCCAGGCTCGGCTTTGTCTCACTTACAGTTTTTCTGAAGGTGTCATACCGTCGCGCTGCGATTTGGGAGCTTCATCGTAAGAATAACGCCAATACGACATCGATGACCTCCTTGACCGACTATCTCCAAAGCAATTCGACGACTAAGGGAGCTCGTACATGAAGGTGCTTGTCCAGGACGGGGAAAAATCGCACTATTAATACGTATCCGGAAAATCATTGAAAAGCAAGTAATTCCCAATTCGAGGGTCTTCATGAGAAAAATCGCCCGTGATATCGGTGTCTGTCTTATTTGAGCGACCAATAGCCAAAAAAGAACTCAAACTCAAGCTCTACGAGTTCCCTAAACTTCAGCACCTGACGGATATGATTAAATGCGAACGGCTACATCGATACTGCCAAAGCAAGCTGCGGGCCGCAGGTCGCGAGTGGGAACAAACACTCTTCACGGACGAGAGGCTGTTCACTGTGGAGTAGGCTCACAGCCGACAAAACGACAGGATCTGGTCTACAGGGGCTCCAGTCACCTCCATCGTCGAACATCGGCGGCATCCGAAGGCGGCCATGGTTTGAGTCTGAATCCGCACAAACGGAAAAGCTTTTCCGTGTACTAACGAGTAAAAATTATTCTAGGTGTGTCTTCACTGTTATAGCACAATCCCATTATTTGACTAAGTTATGGTTATATCAAATTGGTTCGCTTCTTACTTCTACTCTTATTTTACGACCATCCATTGGTTTGGGCTCTTTGTATTTGGGATTCTGGATGCCTGAAAACACTGGAAAGTTAAAAACGAAATGGAGGGTATAACGACTTTATACTTGTATTGTTGACTTGTGTGGGTTACCCTAAACTGTTCAAGATTTTATGTTTGTTATAATCCTGTTTTATGAGCACATTTAAGGTGCAGTTAGGAATGAATATATGCGTACCGGCACGTCATCCTCGGCGCCTTGGTACTTGATTGGGCCCAACAGCACTTCTTCTATGCACAGTTGGAATTTCATCAAGACCCAGCGCCTGCACATAGGGCGAAGAGCGGGGTGGATTGGTGCAAGGCCAATTTCCCGGAGTTCATCACGTCGACGGAATAGCCACCGCACTCGCGGAATTGAATCCGACGGAACGCTGCGTGTGGTCCATTTTGAAGACCAGGATCTATGCCAAGCGCGACTGCTTCCTGGAGGCCCCGAAGGAATCACTGCGTCGGTGTGGAACCGGCTGTCTCCAGATGACTTGCGGCCGTCGCCAAAAATGTTACCTGACGTTTGGACCCATCTTCGCGCCAAGGAGCAACACCACATCGAATTCGGTCGAATGTGGTGTTGCTAAGTGCCTACGTTGTTGTTACGTATGCGTTGTTCTGCTAAGTTGTTAGCTGTTTCATAGTTGTAATAAAAAACCTAATCACGTTATTTTGCATCACCCTGTATATTCAGCAGCACAAAAAACTGTCGTAAAAGATTTTGCTGTGGGAATTTTGGTAAGGAGGCATGAAATTTTCAGTGGTACAGTGATACTTAACCGTTGGCAAATCGTCGCTTCTGAAGACAAACAGACGAACGTAAATCCTTGGTCATTTATTATACTCTGCAATTCTTTCCAGAACTAAAGGTCATTCATAGTTTTTCGAAGATTTTTGATAGCCCATTTTGCCTAGCAAAAAGGTGTATGAGCGGAGATACTTTGATTAAAATAGTGAATGGCGGTATAAATTTAACATACTTTTCGGAAAAAAAAGTTTAAGAGTTTAAAGATGCTCGTTCGAATAATTATTCGGCTATGGCGTAGTCAGTGGCTTTACGTTCTTGCAGGAAAATGAGGCATCTTCAGCAAAAACCTTCATTTTGGATGAAAAAATTGTGTGGTTGCACCTTTTAGGGACGCCATGAAGCTCCAGCGGAGGCTATACGTCTAACGAGTATTGCTAAATAATAGAAATCAGTGCTCTGACGGAAACCTCAAAGTAAACACGGCCATGCCTGCAGTTCCGCGCGTAGTTCAAGTTGCGGAAAGAATCCACACGGCCAGTCAAGTGTGCTTGCTTAGTTTCTTCGCGCTCTAGAAAAGTCATGAGCTCCGCAGTTGATGGGGCAGAAATACATTGTGATTGTCGGATCTATCCACATTTTAGAACCATGTGTTTTCATGAAATGAGCAGCAGTGCTGCATCTGCTTCCACAGCAACAAAGTTTTTCTTGATTCAGGAGAATACGGAGGAAAGTCGACGTATATGAGGCTGCAAGGGAACGAGCGTCTACGGTTCTATATTGAATACATCAGCATGTATTTGACGGGTACGACTGAGCACAATAATAGTCACATCAAAGGAGTCGCACCTTGTAGAAGTTCGGCGAAGAAACAAAACGTGAGTTTTCACAAGCGTTTCATTCATTATACCAGGCTGTACAATAATTCCTGTTCGAAAATTTTCAAAATTCTATAATTTTCCTTAGAAGTGTTATAATATCAGGCAAGTGTAAAAACCTTCTAGAAGGTTCTCCAGAGTTCCACGCTAGGGGTATATAAGGCGCAGTCGCCGACGACGACGACCCCAAACTCGTGATACGCAGTATTCTATTGTGACATCAAGGACCCCCTACTCCATGGGTTTAACGACTTGGCAAAAATAAACACCTTTTTATACTATTTGAGGGGTGAGGACTCTTCCTATATGACTCGCTCCCTCCGTTCAGACATAGGCTTCGGACCCTTCCATTGTAAGATAAGAGCGTCCTGGAGATATCTGTCAACGAGCCTGTTCTACTGCCTCAAAGAGTTAGGAAGAACGTTTTTCTTTGGAAGCTTCAAAAACTTGGTTCCTGTTCTATTAGTAAAGTAACCTAATCTTACATTGCATTTTGCCATTGGGATTCTGATTTTCCACCGGCCACCACTCGTGTTATAAGAAGAAGCGGAACTCTTGGACTGAAATGCCTAACATACCAGTTACCATCTTATAAACCACCAGCCGTCAGTGCGGCCTCTGGGCCGTACCCACGTCTTCTTGACGGCTTCTCCATGGTAATAACTTCTCATTATCTATTGTAGCTGCCACCCATGTCATGGTTTCCTCAGGAAGAACATCTTAACTACAGTACCGACGGTAAACGTTCGCCAAAACGCGGCCGGCGGCGGATTAATCCGCCGTTTCCGCCGCTTTGCCATAACTCTCTTCAAAGTCGCTTATATTCAATGAAAGGCACATTGTTGGAATCAGAACAACATGATCTACCCAATGGCGTAAAAATCATAACAAGATTTCAAAATTTTTGAGTTCGAGATGACCTAGATTAGTCGAGCCTAATTGTCTTGACCTGATCCACATTCGCCCCTGAGTCTCCCCTAATTGTGCCCCCTGGCAGGGATCGACTTTCCCAGTGGAATTTTAAAAATTTTAAACGCTGCCGAAAATGGATTTCATGCTAATTTTAGGTTTTGTCTCATCACGGCGATCTGTTTGATATCAAATTTGCCTTGTTTGGCCCCATTTACATCATTCCATGCGTTCTCAACTGCAGGTTTTTCCACTTTCGCTAATTAATTACGACCGCATCACTTTTGCTCATCACTTAGGGTTGGGTTTTGCTGAAGTTTTCGACTTTGAGGTGTGGATTACAACTGTGGGTTTCAGGTTTAGTTTGATCAAAAGTAAGACAGTAGTCAGCCGCCAAATTGGCAGTGCATCAAGGTTCCAGGGAGACACGTCCTGCAAAGGCTACTTCACGTGTGTAGATCTGTGTCTCCACGAGGCGGATCAGTATGGAAGCTGGATATGTGATCAGACACCATGCAGAGATGCTGCCCCACAAAAACCATGGAGCTGGCAGCTTACGTCTCGGAGTTTCGATTCCATGGGAAGGCAGTTTCCTTCAAATTCAACATTAAGATTTGACACTGACGTCTGCCCAACCCTCGCAGAAGAGTTTCTACCACTTAGCAAAGCTCATATTTGCGATATCTTTCTAAATTTTTTCACTCGACTTTAATCGATTTTATTACTTGAGACAGGTCCGATACTGGAGCCCACACTGTTGCCGTAATTGCAGTGACCTGACCTGCCCCTGCAAACATGTGTCCTTTGGACATACAATCGCTGCTTCTCTCCTCTCACTACTCACACTAACCCAACGCAGGGTCACGATTGAGGTTCCAGAATCAAGGGGTCGTACTGTGACGTCGTCTTTTTCTGGGGGGGGGGGGTCGTACTCTTCCTCGTTTTAACTGAGGACTTTATCGTATTTTTCGTAGTTTCTTGTACACCTCAAAGAATCCAATTCTTTTAATTTTGGCAGTCTTCAAATCAGTGCTTTAATTTCGCAGATTCCACCTGGACGTTATGGACACGATAGTTTTTTTTTAACCTGAAAGAGCGACATTTGCATGCAAAATTGCACTCTATAAAATATCGAGTGTTAATTGCTAGTTATCACTCAAGTGTTTCCCTTACAAATGTTATCTGATTTTCTGTCTTTTGTTTATCTCTTCACACAGTAAAAAATAAGCTTCGAGCTTCGACATAATTTGGGGCCGTCTACAAAATTGTCATTTGCATGAAAAAAAAAACTATTTTCTACCTAAAGCAGACAACAAAATAGCTAAAATTTTGCCTTTAATAGACTCACGTTTTGCTCGATATATGGAGGAAAATACAGATTTTTGAAGCAAACTTCAATATGATCTGGGGACTCCATTTTTCCTATTCCTAAAAAATATCTGAATAGTGGAACCTCGCTGATCGCACAGAATATTGCTGCATAACAAATTGATTTTTAATGGTGAAACCTTTAAGGTTTTCATTCGCATAGGAGAAAACTATTTCCGTGACAAGCTAATCCTTCGAATAGGTCCACTGGTGTCGGAGATTGCTGTTGCTTACACTTCTTCTTATTCTTCTTCAGCGTTTGTCCCGCTTCGAGGCGGGGTCCGCTAGTGTTGCTTACACTTAAACTGTCATAAATCTGAGAGCTTTTGGAAATGCTCGATTTTCGGTCGATTTTTACGGAAAATCGACGACCTAATCACATCGAAGATCGTAGCGGAGAGCCATGTTTTTTTATCGCACGATACCTAGGGCTTAAATTTTTGTGAGGGATTTTTTATGAGGTATTCCGTTTTCTGGTGTTGTTTCCTAGAGATGGAGGGCACATATTTCCATGACAAGTCATCCCTTCGATTTGGACTCGGTCATAGATTCAAACAGCAGTTCAGAAAAAAATCTAAGGAAACCACTTAAGCCATCATTAATCGATATTTTAAGGAGTGCAAATGGTTAGTGTGAGTAGTGAGAGGAAAGAAGCAGCGATTGCATGTCCAAAGGACACATGTTTGCAGGGACAGGTCAGGTCACTGCAATTACGGCAACAGTGTGGGCTCCAGTATCGGACCTGTCTCAAGTAATAAAATCGATTAAAGTCGAGTGAAAAAATTTAGAAAGATATCGCAAATATGAGCTTTGCTAAGTGGTAGAAACTCTTCTGCGAGGGTTGGGCAGACGTCACTGCCAAATCTCAATGTTGAATTTGAGGAAAACTGCCTTTCCATGGAAGCGAAACTCCAAGACGTAAGCTGCCAGCTCCATGGTTTTTGTGGGACAGCATCTCTGCATGGTGTTGACCACATATCCAGCTTCCATACTGATCCGTCTCGTGGAGACACAGATCTACACACGTGAAGTACCCTTTGCAGGACGTGTCTCCCTGGAACCCTGATGCACTGCCATTTTGGCGGCTGACTACTGTCTTACTTTTGATCAAACTAAGCCTGAAACCCACAGTTGTAATCCACACCTCAAAGTCGAAAACTTCAGCAAAACTCAGCCCTAGAGCAAAAGTGATGCGGTCGTAAATAATTAACGAAAACGGAAAAAATCGGCAGTTGAGGATGCATGGAACGCTGAACTTGGTGACAAACCAGGCGAGTTTGATATCAAAGAGATCGCCGTGATGAGACAAATCCTAAAATTAGCATGAAACACATTTTCGACAGCGTTTAAAATTTTTAAAATGCCACTGGGCAAGTCGATCCCTGCCAGGGGGCACAATTAGGGAGACTCAGGGGCGAATGTGGATCAGGTCAAGACAATTACGGGCTCGACTAATCTAGGTCATCCCAAACTCAAAAATTTTGAAATCTTGTTATGATTTTTACGCCATTGGGCAGATCACGTTGATCTGATTCCAACAATGTGCTTTTCATTGAATATAAGCGAATTTGAAGAGAGTTATGGCAAGGCGGCGGAAACGGCGGATTAATCCGCCGCCGGCCGCATTTTGGCGAACGTTTACCGACGGTACTGTACGCCGATTGGGGCAAGTTAGGAAAAAAAATTGAAGAATGGACAACGTCCACAAAGAGGAAATGCAAAAATGCAGCATCGCCGAAGAACCGAACCCCCGACCTTCCTCGCATGAAGCAACATCACTTCCGCAGCGCTCCGAGCCGTTTGCCGGCAGCTGCATAGCGGGCGTACAAGACCCCCAAACTCGTGATGCGCCATATTCCATTGTATCTTCAAAGACCTACTCATTGGGTTTAACGACTTGGAAAAAAGAAACGTATTTTTGTACTAACTGAGGGGTGGGGATTCTCCTTATATGACTCTCCCCGTTCAGACATACGCTTCAGACCTTTTCCTTCTAAGGTAGTCATGCCGCAAAAAAAATCAACCTTAGCATTAACCGAGTGTGTTTCATCGAACGTCCAAATGCCTGCATTAGGGAAATACCAGGCTGTCCAATAATTCCTGTCCGAAAATTTTCAAAATTCTATAATTTTCCTTAGAAGTGTTATAATATCAGGCAAGTGTAAAGACCTTCTAGAAGGTTCTCCATAGTTCCACGCTAGGGGTATATAAGGCGCAGTCGCCGCGTCTAGCTACCAGTACAAGCTAAAATGGATCAAGGTCGAATTCGTACGTTCGTGTACTAGGAGTGGCTGCTGGGCAACGACACGGGCACCGCGGTGGCCAACATCTGCAGAGCGTGCAGGGAGGATGCAGTGTCCCAACGCACAGTCAGGCGCTGGTTCAATCGTTTCGAGAGCGGCGACACGAGCCCGCTGAAGATCATTCTCTGCTGAGGGTGGGACGCCAAGGGTATGCTGTACTTCGAGCTGCTCCCGCAAGGCAGGACGGTCACCGCCTCCATCTACACCGATCAGCTCGAGAAACTAGCCGCCGCCATCCGAGAAAAGCGTCCCGGACGGGCCTCGGTCCACCTGCTGCACGACAACGCGCGCCCCACGTGGCGAAGGAGACCCAGCAGAAGTTGGCGACGCTCGGCTGGGAGACGGTTGCCCATCCGCCGTATTCTCCGGACCTCGCCTCCTCCGACTACCACTTGTTCCGCCCACTGAAGCACCATTTGGCCGGAAGAAAATTCACCAAATACGACAACCTCAAATCCGACATCGCAGATTCTTCGAGTCGCAGCCCCCGGAGTTGTGGGCGAAGGGCATCGGCGACCTGCTCAATCGATGTGTTGTGGATAACTGTGGTTATATTGTTGATTAGACTTGTTTTTCAATAAAGTTGAAAAAAATTAAAAATGGTGAAATTTTCGGACAAGAGTTATTGGACAGCCTGGTAAAAAACTAAAAGACATCAGACAAAGCTACTTGAACATTTGATAGTCCTTTGATGTCACAACGCCTTCTTCTCGTTTTATGCAAGATCACCCATCGCTAAAAAATGGAGCTCTATGGGCTTTCATGCGCCAACTAATTGCATCAGTTAGTTGTGTCCAATTTTTGATGAATTTGAAAAGCTAAAGCACCTAATTAGTAATGCACACCATTACCTTCAAAGCACCTAATTAGTAGTTCTCCCCGCTACCTTCAATTTGGATGGCTTAGTGGGTTGCGACCCCATATTTTGAGCGCTAGCTCGAGATTTCGGGTCCCGCAGAACTGGAAACCGCTCACTTCAGTGAGCCGAGCTGGAACATTGGAGTGCAGACGATAGGCATTCGTGGCAGACCAACTTACGTGCATGTGAAAACACATGTTTTGTAGATGATGTTTCTGAGGTTGTGCTGCGGCGTTCGCAGGAGTTGACGCGCGTTCGCAAAGCCCAGTGAAGTGAGGAGTATGCAATGTTCCCTAGTGCGAGGGCGATCTCGGGGCAGGATGGAGAAGGGGAGGGGGAGGAACACGTTAGTTGAAAAGTCCCACAGCGTAAGACACAAGTGGCAGTGTTAATTGTGGAGAGGTGCGTTGTCGTGCCGCTCGAAGAAGCACTCAGCGTAAAAGATTTGACTTTTGTGTGGCGCAGTAAATGAAGTGTTGTAAGTCAATGAGCATTAGACCAGGCTTCAGAGCCGTTCAATGCGGAAGTAGTAGTACACCGGTGGTGTCGGTATAATCGTCTTCCAAGGTTTTCATGACTCGATTGTAAGCATTGAACGAATGCTTGACAATCGATTGACGAAGGTCGTTGTCGTCGCTAAGAGGCGACTCTACACTTCTTCTTTGCTTATGCAGAGACTTCTCCGATCAAGCCGAGAATGAGTTTTTGATCCTGCTTGCCTTGCTAGCGAGAAGACGACAAAATGACCGTCAGAGACACCATCATTGTCGCGGGCAACTTGAATGGGCACGTGAACATTACGAAAGACGGTTACGACTATCATGTTGGCTTCGGTTATCGATCGCGCACCACAAAAGGGTGGCTTATGAGTATGTGGAATCGGATACCATAATGAACACCGTGATCCGAAAACGCGACTCTCACTTCATCTCATACTATAATGTGAGTGCCAACATTCAGATTCAGATCAGACTTTGTCCCGTGAAAGATCGCGACCGTAGTCTTGTCAGAGGCGCGAAAGTTGCGCTCTACGAGTCAGTCGCTACACAACACTGACCGCTGCTCTGAATTTTAGAAGTTGCTCCGCCGACATTGAAGCAGGTTGGTTAATGAAATACTGCAGGAATCGAGTGAACGCTACGAAATCTGAACGACAAAAAGCCGACTAGCTGAAATGACTATGGAGAGACGATATAAAGAAAAAGGCTCGAGAGCAGGAAGTGCTTTATCATGTTTCTCGGCGAAAAGGTAGCCGATAAACTGCAAAAGGGAACGGAAAACCAGGGGAACGAAAAAAGCTCGCTAGAAGGCCATTGCCATTGCAAAAAAAAACACTCGTTACGACAAGGTATTTGAAAGTCCCGAGTCGTGGGATGGGCGATATTTGCCTCTATTTGTTGTGAACCGCCAGGCAGAGGATATCGATAAGTTCTTCGTCGTCAGTGATGAGAACGTCCGCCTTCTATCGCAAAGAGGAGCTAAAATGATGGTGCCAATATTTCCAAGGAATCAGTACAGTTCTAGCTGTTTCTTCTAGGGTCCTACCCACGGCTTCCTCCATAATATCCGTTGAGGAAACTGAGGGAAAAACTGAAAACTCAGAGGAACATGAGGGCAGGCAAGGCGGCTATTACCGATGACTTGCCTGCTGATTTATGGAAGTCAAAGTTGACCTCAGTTGACACTCTGCTAAACAGTTGGCGAATTGCCTCGACCAAGTTATATCGAAAAAGAAGGTGCCTGTGAATTGACAGAAAAAAATGAAAATTTCTATTTGAAAGAAGGGCACTGCCGCAGGCTGCTCAAATTACCATCCGACTGTTTGCTTTCGTACTGCATGAAAAGTGTAATGGTTGTAGTGAACTTACGAGTGAGTGCATCTTGGTGCATGTGGCGCTGGTTGACTGGCGTGTTCTACGATAGGAACATACCAGACGCTTAAAGTTGAACATCTGCAGAGCAGTCGTTCGGCCAGTAGCAATGTACGGCGCAGTGTGCTGGTCTGCGACCAAGAAAGCTGAAACGAGCCTCTGCGTCGAAGAAACGAGGGTGCTGCGCTAGACGGCTGAATTCACGGTGATGGACCGAAACGATGCCATTCGACAGAAGTTCGGTTTCGTCCCGATGGCTGATGAAATACGAGAAACTGGCGGCGATGGTACGGCAACGTTCTGCGTGGAAAGGAGGACGTCTGCAAAGAGGACTAGAGAGGGCGCCTGAAATGTCGCTGGTCTGATACGTTTGATAAGGACTTACGGTTAGAAGTAGCGCGTGTCTCTCCCTGATCTTGCACGAGGTCGAGAAAGCTGGCGACATGGCATCAGAAGAGCGGACCCCGCCGCGAAGCGAGACAAATGCCAAAAAAGAACGTGATGATAGTGATTTTCAGCGCATCTATTTCATAGTTTGGAATTCAACTGCAACAGAAGATTTCCAATTTCTATCGATGTCCCTGAATTTGGGCACATCCTGAAAAGAGTGAATTGCTCTCTCTATTTCCCCTTAGGTTGTGTTGCTTCAATCGGAAAAAACTGTAACCCATCAAAACCGTGTCTGCGTAATATTTCTTGTGTATTCATTTCTTTTTTTTGGGCGCGTGTAGCGCAGTCGGAGGAGGCGCGACTGCCGCCTGCACCCGATACCAGGTTTCTGGTTCGGATTTCCCGCCCAGGCCAACCAAGCCTTCCATCCCTCCGGGGTCGGTGAATTGGTACCAGACGTGTCTGGGAAGGATAAAGCGCTGACTTGTTCATCGGCTGGCCACCGCAAGTCATTGTATGGCCAAATACGCATTCATGTCGCCTCCACGACATCCCGTAGAAGTAGAATGCGCTGGCGCATCCCAGAAGGGATTGAGTAACGCCGTCCTTTATCCTTTATTTATCCTTTTATTCATTTCATGTGTGTGTAAAGTTCTGCAGCCCAACTCGTAACTCGTAAGTACTTTTCCTTCTGAAAGCCACAATCGACCTCTCGTTGTCATATAGGGTAATGAACTTAACCTCCTTCTTGGGGCAAGTGCATTTTGTTCCGCGAATCAGTTTGGCTGTCATAGATCCGACCACCTGGCGAGGCTGCTAGCAGTACAGTATTCTTTTGGGATCCCACGAAATGCACAGGAGATCACGTTTGTCGTTTCGACTGTTTTTTAACATAGCCGAGATCCACCTGAGGCTTCTTCTTCTTACCGCTTGTGTTATCCGTATAAGCACTCTGACAGTGAATTTGTATGTTAGTGAAGACTGTAAACTGAATGCCATATGTCATGCGATCGTTTCCGGGAGGTCTACCTCATCCGTTATCAGCGTTTTGATAAGTTTGTATGGCTTCGCTTCAGACGCCGAACTTTAATAGAGCTTGGCAGGCTAATATTCAGGTCAGTACCGCTCAAGCTGTACTAGGAAAACAAACTATAGGAGCAAGAAGTGCAGCCGATTGTGCACAGGGCGAGTACCTGAAGCATATATTTGAACGTGTGAAACGAATCCTAAGGAGACACTATTTCACCTTGAACTGCACGAATTTGTGGACGAACTGTAAAACAACGTGAGATGAAGGATTTATTCCCGTTTGGGATGTACAACGTATTCGACATCTACGGTATAACGTGGAGGCAGCTCGGAGGCGTATTTGTCCTTCACAATGATTTGGTGTAGTCTGTCGGTTGATAATCAAGTGTTTTGTCCTGCCGAGATAAGTCTGCTATCAATTCGCCTTCTCCGTGGGGATGGAACGCCTGGTTGGTATGAGCGGGACCGGAAAGAAAAACTATGGGTGGCGTGTTTTGTCCTTTGAGGGACCTCGATGCTCAAGAAATTCAACAATTTTCGTTTTGTTACAGACTTGCTACTACTTGGCCACATTAACCTGTGCTGTGCTTTTTTTTAACGTTTTGAACTTGACAATCACGAGAAGGACACGCGACATGTGATTTATTGATTCCACAATTTTCCGTTCTCGCTCTTGCTCTGATAATGCTTTCTACACATCTGAGCCCATAACATTAGTCATGCCCGGCTCTAGGCTTTCCTTCGAGGAGAAGAAGTTTATCCTGAAGTGCTACTGGAAAATCAACAACATCGTCGGAGTGCAGAGGCGATTTAGCGACTACTCCAAAACACCACTTTCTCGCGTCATCCATGCACAATCAGTCTAGTCGAAATGCAGAAATGCAAGGTTTTAGGCGGAGGCATGGCGCAGTCTTGACTACTTGCACGCCAGTAAGATCTCGTTACCCTGTGCTTTAGCATGAGTCTCAAACAGCTCCAAATGCTTCACTAGAAGCAGTGTTAGAACCTTTCAATTAGTACCTGCATTTTTTTAGGATACCTTGCACTTTCGGAAGCCATTGTGTGTTTTTAAGTTTTAAGCATTAAAACTAACCCAAATCAAACGACACGGTTTCTTTAGGGAAAAATTACAACGAGCATTCAAGTGATACACAATCAATGGAATGTAAAATGCAAAAATTCGGATGAGTGCATGGCGCAATCCAAACCGTTCATATGACAGAAAATTTCCATTTTATTAAGCTTTCCTGTGAGCCCTTAACTTCTTCAATATCTTCGTCTTGAGCAACGTTACCACCTTTCAATCAGTGTATGCATTTTTTTGAGACACCTTATATTTGCTATTATGAACTGATCTTCTCTCACAAAGCGCTAGTTGCGTCCGAAAGAATATTCGAACATTCGAAATCGAATCCGTATGCTCAGAAAAATGCGATTTTCGAATGTTCTAAAATCGTCGCTATTCGAATATATTCGGTTATTCGAACTTTTCGTTTTAAGGTAAGCTCACAGGAGCATCCAAGAGGGTCGCAGGTTCGAGCTTGACTCCCTTTGCGGCCTCAACCGCCTCAGTGTAGTCAACGCACCGGCATCGCTGTGTCTCGATCGCCACAGCCAAACCGTAGGGCGTCAAGTACGTGAGCTGCTTCTTGCGGAGCTCCTGCTCCTTCCTCTCATCGGCCCAGCACTCGTGCTCGGCAATCGATGCTACGTTGCGGAGGTCGAACATATCATCGACTCTCTTGTAGCGAGGCATCTGGTGCTGCAAGGACGGTGACGTGAGCACGTTGCCCGAAAAGTCCACAATCAAAGCGATAACGCAATTTAGCAAGTGCTCGATACCGATGAGCAGCCTAAAACAACGGATAGTATGATTATTGACACTTGCGGTCTTCCTAGGCCTGCCCTTTCTTCCACATGTTTTAATCGTGTTTACAGTATCGTCGGAGATCTCACGAGGTAACTTCTTCAACGAATCGAAAGATACCTTAACGGGTTCCTGATTGCAATTTATCTCAGCCACCAATACGTCATTGTCAATAGTGCTGATCACGCGATAAGGGCCTTTCTACTGAATAGCTAGTTTCGGGAACATGGAGGATTATTTCTCGGAATGCATTTTCATGTATATATCCGATCACCGACTCTAGTAAATTGCTGCTCATTTTCATGTTCCGATCATAGGCAGCCTTCACACGCTATCCCATCTTTCGATTAACCGCTTGCGCATACTCCCTGGCTATCCAGTACCTACAACGACTTCCTGAGCATAATTGTCTATATCAACAGTATACCTGCTGCGTTCGCTTCCCTAAGTAGTTCCTATGGAACTGAGGGGGTTGGTTATACCCCTTGGTACACGCATGCTCGATCCCAAGAACAGCTCTAGCTCTTACACTAATAGTTAACCATAAAAACAAAAATTAATTATAAATGAAAAGTTAAAATTTAGAAATTTTATAATTTTAAAAAATAAATAAAATTTAATAAGTAAGTGAATAAATAAATTAAAAAATGTATATATGCTAATATATGTGTATGTTTATGTGAATGTGCATATGTGTATATATAAATAACATTAGGTTAATAGTTAGTAAAAATATGTTAACGGTTCTACAATGTAATGCAATTGTATGTAAACGTAAGTGTTAGCTATATTTTTCAATTGTAAAGTTGCTAGTACAAGTTAAAACACAATTTAAAAAAATTATTTTTCCAATTCAGTACTAGCAAATAAATTGATTAGTTACCTTCTTCACTGATAAGCAGGGATGTGCGGAATTTCCGTTTCGGTGTTCCGAATTCCGGTTTCCGGCCGTTTTTAGTCCTTCCGTTCCGTTCCGTGTTCCGCTCTTATTCAAGCCGGAAGACGGAACGGAAAAGATGACTCATCACTCACTGATTGTTTTGCACTGACTATTCGCCACTTGAACTTATGCAAAAGGCAGAGGAAGGGGATCATCAATGCATTAAATTTTTGGCGATTGTGTCGACTTTTTCGATCCGGTGGAGCATCTTGAAGGCTGAACCGTGTGACATCAAATTGGATTCTTTTTGGTGAACAGGGTTCAAAGTACTACCCAAGCAACGTTGACTGTCCGCACCAGGATGTGAGTAGCTCGCTAACCGAGAGTGTATACGTCCAAAGGCGTATGCGGTGTGTCACGGTGAAGCATACCTATAGCGTGCAAGCAAGCGGTTGATAGATATCGCTCGGTCTGTTCATCTTGCGCTGCGATACTCACTGAAACGCGGAAGCCAAACTACTGCATCAAGGGGGCCTTGGAATTGCATGCTCTTAGCAAAAGGAAGTCTGTCGGATGGAACGGTTTGAAGATTCATGGAAAGTGAGGAGTCGCGCGTCAAACCACGAGTTATGAGTCACCGGCTGCTTACTTTCGAATCATGGGTACGGCTTCAGAATAGAAGGGTTAGTCAGTGTTATGTATCCGAAAGGCGACTATTTTTTAAATGATGCACTACCGAATAATCTAATGCTGCAAACATTTTCAAGAGGGTTTGGAAAAAAATCTAATTCCTTAACCGGAACATGCATATCTTTAATTCTCCTAGTCGTCCTAGATCTGGCTTGGAACAACAGCTCAAGATCGAGTTCTATAAGCAATCTTACGAGGAAGGTCAAAGAGGTCACCGTGGAGTTTCTCAAAGCAACCTATATAGGGTTGTAGGGCGTTGTCTGGGAAGCACCATAGTGGTTTCCAAATTTCCTGCGGACGTCTGAGTAGGTCAAAAATGGCAAAAAATGTACCGCTTCAGTGCGGGCCGATAACGCAAAACTGACGCCTGGAATACACTTGTCGTGCCCACAAATAGTCCTGCAAAAGGTTTGGAGCTTCAATCATTGCTAGAACCTAGGATTTGATTAATTCCTTGAAGCGAGACGGCGCATTCAGGGGAGGCGTGCGCCTCCCAGGCGCCAGCAACTGGATGGCCGAGTGGTTAGCGTGGCGGGCTTGCGAGAGAGAGGTCGAGGGTTCGATTCCAGAGGTGTGGTTTCTGCGTTGTTGATTGCACATCTTGCGTTTTTGCCACCGTAAAGTGCTTTCCTGTCACGACTAGGTGTCATATTCGATTTCCAACCTTGATTTCAACCTTCTGTGGTACGATTTCACTTCAAAACACAAGTCACGCTAATGAATATGCAATAAACTGTTTAACAGTTGTAGTAACGTTCTATAAAACACGCGAAGCAAAGCAGCTTCTGACACCAGCAGTAGCGGATAGATGCCAGGGAAGAGCAGCCGGAAGCTTCCTGGCGGGACGCGTCGACAGACACTTCATCGAAGGCGTAGTCCGACGGTGTTGAGAAGTGCCCCGGATGTGTGTCCACATATCCAGATGCCGCTCACGCGTACGCAAAGCACCTTCGGAATACGCAGAAGCGCAGAATTGCCTATACGTCTGACTGACTACCTGCAAGGACGGGTGCCTTGAAAATTGCCTTAAAAATTTAAACATCAAATGAGCTGGTCCGAAGCGGTTCATGATTACCTTCAAAGTATTGTCTCTTGAGAAGTTGAAATCCGGACGGAAGTGGAGCATATGTTTATGAATTCACCGGACGAACCGTTTGAAAAGCAGGAAGAAGTATACTGGCAAGGGGCTGGCAAAAAGGCTCGTCGCTCGTGGCGGTATTGTCATCAGCTTAAACTCTTTTCCAGCAGGCACGTCGGAAACGAGGTTCTCGTGATCGCTGAACCCATGCCAGCTGTCAAGAAGGACAATGGTTAGGGGTGCTGCCGAAGAGCCAACCACGCATTCTCGAAGGAAGCGCGTGACTTGTTTGATGTGGTTCGTTCCTGCCACTATAAGGTTTGGTGCCGACCAGTGACCGCATTGAGGAAACGATCCACTAGCCTCCTGTAAAATCAAAAAGAGCTTGTCTCCAAGTCGGCCGTCGGCATATAGCACTGGAACAGCAGTGTACGAATGGGTCAGTGACGACAGGGATTGCACAACACGAGACACTTGTAAAGTAATATGTAAAGTAATATGGTATATGGTACGAGACACTTGTAAAGTAATATGGTGTATGTGTAACATACAACACGTATGTGCATAACATGAAAACTTCCCAAACAAGATGCACATGCTTGAGAAGGCGAGCAGCGTATGCTTACATGTAGCGCGCGTGGGTGGCAGCTGGATATGTGGACACGCATTCGGGGCACTTCTCAACACCGGCGGACTACGCCTTCGATGAAGTGTCTGTCGACGCGTCCTGCCAGGAAGCTTCCCGCTGCTCTTCCCTGGCATCTATCCGCTACTGCTGGTGTCAGAAGCTGCTTTGCTTCGCGTGTTTTATAGAACGTTACCACAGCTGTTCAACAGCTTATTGCATATCCATTTGCGTGACTTGTGTTTTGAAGTAAAATCGTATCACAGAAGGTTGAAATCAAGGTTGGAAATCGAATATGACACCTAGTCGTGACAGAAAAGCACTTTACGGTGGCAAAAACGCAAGATGTGCGCCCAGCAATGTAGAAACCACACCGCCGGAATCGAACCCTCGACCTCCCGCAAGTCCGCCATGCTAACCACTCGGCCATCCATTCGCTGGCGCCGTGGAGGCGCGCGCCTCCCCTGAATGCGCCGTCTCGCTTTAATTAGGAATTAGTCAATTCCTAGGTTCTAGCAATGATTGAAGCTCCAAACCTTTTGCAGGACTATTTGTGGGCACGACAAAGGTATTCCAGGCGTCAGTTCTGCGTTATCGGCCAGCACTGAAGCGGTACAGTTTTTTGCCATTTTTGACCTACCCAGAGGTCCAGGAAATTTGGAAACCACTGTGGTGCTTCCCAGACTACTCCCTACAACCCTATATAGCTCGCTTTGAGAAACTCCACGGTGACCACTTGGACCTTCCTCGTTAGGTTGCTAACAGTGCTTCCACACAGAACATTCAATTATACCTATTAAGTGGCATGAGTGGCGAAATCTCTGGCATCTTACTCTTGAACTGGATACTTTCTTTCTCCTTACAGAAAAAACCTTACATAAACTGTGAATTGTTAGGCTGGTAATATTTGAAAAGCCACCCTAATAATGATACGAGTACAAGGATCTTTCATTGTTGTATTCTGTTGGGCAGGAGTCGCTCGCATGCTGCCTCGCTGCTTTCTAAATTCGTTTACGGTAATTTATTATATTAATTACCATAGTTAGTACTACCATATTAAATATATTTATGAGGAATTAGATAAAGTTTGAATTATTTCCGTTTCCGTGTTTCGTATTTCGGTTTCCGCCCATTTTTGAGCTCTTCCGTTCCGCTTTCCGTGTTTCGCTTTTCAAGAAAAAATTTCCGCACATCCCTGCTGATAAGCCTCGGGGTAACTAATTATAAACATGTTTTGTGTGAAGATAGAGGCGAAAAAAAAACATGTTTAATGTTATTGTTGTTATTGTTTTGTTGTTTGTTCCACATGTGACTGATGTAATATTGAGTGATTTTAATTACAGATATACACCTGATTCCATCTAATTATGCTTGGTTGCTGAGGCATTGAGTTTAGAACTGTTACAGTGCTGAGCAATTTAATTAATTAACATATATTGTTAACTGACCTGCGGCCTAGGAACCGTCAAATGTCTGGTCGGGGTCTTCGCCCCAAACCCCGAGAGTAGAAAAAAAAACAATCTTCCTCCTTTCTTCTTTAAGCCTTACTTTTATTACAGTAAAAAAACTGGTTTCACTATACAGATTAGCGCACTGGATATGGTGGGTCAGAAGCTCTACTGCTCCTATGAAGCCGATCCACCCTTTATTGCATGTACTCGATTTATTCTTCGAAGTGCCCGAAGAACGGGTCGTGAGAGTCCCAATCGGTGCTTAATCTGCAAAAACATAACTAAAATTAATCGGTACTCGTCGACACCGCTTACTGTCCGACGTTAATAATACTGCTCCGAATCCCATAGTCACTCTCCCTACATCTTCCTAACCCCCTCTCCGCTAGTACTTCCTTACCTATGTGCTGGCAAAGAAACAGAGAGAGTCAAGCACGCACATGTGACACCGAGTTACGATTCACGTGTCACCACGTTGCTACGACGTCTGTGACACTCTGCACTCCGACACACGCGCCACGACTTCTGTAACCCGTCTTCAGAAATCAGACACACACTGAACGATGTTGAGGGGTAATACTGGTCCCCTCTTATTCGCCGCCCCCCTCTAGTGGTCCTCCTTTGTTGATTCCCTCATACAGGTCCCCTTACTCGGAATCCCTACGCAAGTTGGACGTCTGCGGCATTCTTCCGAATTCCCACGCACGTTGGACTACGTCTGCGGCATGTCTTCTGAATCTATACGCACGTTGGACGAAGTCTTCGGCATGTTTTCCGAATCCCATTGAATGACGTCTTCAGCACGTCATTTGAATTCCTACGCACGTGGCACAACGTCTAGCACATGTTCTGAGTACTGACTCACGTTGAACGACGTTTAGCGCACGTCATCTGAATCCCTTCGCACGTGGGACGACGTCTTCAGCACGTCTTCTGAATCCCTACTCAAGTCGGACGACCCCTTATGCACGTCTACTGAATTCAGACGCACGTTGGACGACTTCTGCTGCACGTCTTCTGAATCCCTGCGCTCTGCACTTGATCCCCTGAGGCGTTGCCCACTGAATATATCGTAAACTTCGATGATCCGCCGCCAAGGTTATCAGTTCGCCGGCAATCGCACGTGGTTAAGCTGGAAACAAAACCCACTGGCATACACCGCACTGTCGTAGGCATCTCTTAGCTTCAGTCGACCCTCCCCGTGATTGACAACGTGACCCACGGATTTAGCGGATTATATGTAGTAAGATTCTATTGTTGTTGAATTCACCTCCTTGGTCAGAGATGATAGACTTAGGTAAACGAAAGCCCGCGGCTATTTTCCTTTCAAACAGTACCTTAGCCAATAACGTATCACTTTTAGATGAGATGGCGAATGTGCCTGCGTACTTTGTTAAGTGGCCTACCACGATCAGTATGTTTTTATTCACTAAGGAAGTTGGCCCCATTTCTAGGATGTCTGTGCCTATCAGCTGATACGACTTAGACGATGTGATTAGTTTAAGCGAAGGCGTCATGTCGTGGTTCTTGCGCTCACGACACTTTAGACCAGTTCGCTAGATCACGGACCATAGTCCCCCAGAACAGCTTTTTTTTAAGCTGTTTTATCACCTCTCTGATTCCAAATATTCAGTCAGCAGCAAGCGAGACTGTGCCTCATGGAACACCCTCTTTTGCTGCTAGGGTGGCACAACTCTTCTGTGTAGGTTTTGCTTTCCATCGAATTCGAGGACACCATCAATCACAAAGTCTGCGATACTGAACGTTGCCTTCACACGGGGCAAACACATTTTCCCTTCTATCCTCCCTCTAAGGCAGCCCAGACCTTTTGTAGACCTCGCGTTGAGCAATTCTCGCGACCACTCTGGTTCACTAGTAACACAGACTGCTATAAACTGATTAGGAATGGGTTCAGCATCACTCAGGTTTTCTGTTGCCACAATCACTGTGTTCAAAGCGCTGACGAAGCGAACCGAAGTAGATGGAGCATGCCATCCTCCCTCTCTGGACCAAGAACTGCCCCTAATCCTAGTTGGCGAGCGTCGGTGTGAAACGGTCTCAAACCAGTCATTGCAGCCTCTATATCTGGCTGCGCTAGCATCGGTGCATCTGTTTTTGTTTTTTCGAAACAGTGTTCTTTTGAACTGCTCTGATTAAATTCGGCTTCCCCCGAAGTCAGCTCGTGTAATGGTCTGGCGACTTTAGAGAACTCTAGGACAGGGTTCCTATAATACGAACAAATGCCGAGAAACGTCTGTAACTCTGAACATGTTTGAGGAAGAAGGTAACGTATTATGCTCTATATTGGATGGATCTGTGTGGAGCCCTTCATTATCAATATGTCCAAGGATTTCCAGATTTTGTGCCATCAGCACACACCTTCTGGCATCCAGCCTAAGCCCTGCGTTACGAAGGACAAATACTTTTTGAAGTATTTTTATGTGCCGTTTTCGCGACTCGTTTGTCACCATAACATCGTCTAGTTAGCAGATTACTTCATCCCTTATCACTTTCTTAACACCATCTGCATTAGCAGCTGAAAACATGGAGGGGATGCTGATAACCCGAAAGGTAGTGCGCGAAACTGGTATAAGTCCTCTGTAGTAGAGAAGGCGGACTTCTCTCATTTATTTCACTCTAAATTGTCGAAAAAGGGTCAGAATCGTGCTATAGACGAATTCTGGGCCAAAAAAGTGGCCATGACCTTACCATTAGTCAT
This sequence comes from Heligmosomoides polygyrus polygyrus, assembly GCA_947396885.1. Lineage (NCBI taxonomy): Eukaryota > Metazoa > Nematoda > Chromadorea > Rhabditida > Heligmosomidae > Heligmosomoides > Heligmosomoides polygyrus. Next base: position 58,352,656 of record OX377205.1, read on the forward strand.
CTCTACCTACTGCGACTTACCGTACTCCAGCGTAACACGAAAAACGGATGTCACGTTCGTGATCAGCACCCCAAATACCCCCACCCCCACTCCTGGGAGAACTTTGTGCGAAATCGGTGATTACGACCTCGACAGCCCTAGTCCCATACCTGCTGTAACCGGTATCTGCTGTTTAACATTCGCTTAAAAACACCAAACGTTGTATAATACAGAAAGTGAGAAAGGTGAGTGAAGCACAGCTCACAGTAAACCCTTATTTGACAATTTACCGTGAAATAAATGTGTAGGAGATGTGTAGGAAGCAAATTGGTAAAGGAGGCAGCGGTCATGAAAAATGCAAAAACAGTGCATAACATGGGAGTCGAACACCTGGCCTATCGAACACCTGGCCTGTGAAGCAGCGTCACACCCTGCTGAGCTACGGACTCGCTTGCCGCGAGCCTTCCGCCACGTCCCATACATCAACGCGCACGCTCACGTATGGCCTATGTCATACGGGTCCCATATCGACTCATCGCTTCGCGCGATCGATATGGGAGCTTATCATTAGGCTTCGCTCGCGGTGAGCGGTGGTATGACATAGGCCTATGCCGGGGCACGCGCTGATGGTGCAGTTGTATTCAATTTCGATGGCCCGTAGCTCTTTGGGTTCAAAAACGAATCATGTTTTTATGCTATATGAAGGGTGGAGATTCTCGCAATACTATCCATTTCACCCTTCCAGACCTACGACTGAAGAGGGAGGTCACTGAACTCGGTCCGGAGATTTTGAACGAGACTTATGTTGTCTTGTAGGGCATCCGACGAGGATCACAGAACTGTGTTTAGTTTTTGCCAAATGCCCCTGGGTGGTCCAAAAATGGCAAAAAATGGTATCACTTCAGGAAGGGCTGATAAAGCATAAGTGACACCTGGAATGGTTCTGTCGCCCCCAGAACTTGACCTACAAAAGGTTTTGGGCTCAAATTAAAGTTAGATTATAGTCATACGGTAATTTCCTACGTTTCCTAGACGAAGCTGCAGTGCACATTCAAGTGATTCATTCGCATCAATGGTGTCAGCGACTAGATGACCGAGTGGATAGCGCGGCGGATTTACGGGAGCGGGTCGATGATTCGATTCTGGGGTGTCTATGCGATTTGCTCTGTGGAGGGCTATCTTTTTGGCTAATAAAGAGTACATTTTGGCTTCGGCAGGATACCTTCTTCGCTTCCTAACCCCGCTTTCAACCAGTAGTCAGATGTAAAGAAGCTAGTTTTGTCATGTAAGGTGAAGTCGAGCATCCAATAAACCACGCTTGTCGCGCTGAGGAAGCTCTCGTTAAATGCTACCCCATATGACTGTTTTCGAATGTTCTCAATTAGTTTTGAAAGTGCTTTTCTCTGCCACCTCATTTGTGCAAACGATCGACAAGTATTGAGTTGACCCAGTGCTCCCTTTTTGACTAATAAAGAGTACATTTTGGCTTCGGTAGGTTACCGTATTATTCGCCAGTGGTGAATAAGGGTGACGAAGTCATGGCTACCGATTTCGCCCAGACTTCGCCTTTGGGAATTATTTAAGCTACTGACCACGAATCTGTCACTCGTTTTCTAAATTATCACTTTTCTTGCACTACTTTCGATCGAAGGTTGAAGTCGAAGGTTGGAAAATAAGTCTGACCACATTGGAGAAGAAAGCAATCCTGTTAACGTAGAAGATAGCTTTACACACCCATATTTACCGTAACCTGACGTAATATACCGAAATTTTAAAAACACGTATCATATCCGTGGTCAGCAAATAACTCCCGTGGGCGATGTTTGGGCGAAATTTTTTCTTTCGTCCTCTCCTCGACCTCCGGAATCATGAAAAGCAGCAGTGCCGATTATTCTGCGTACACACCTTACTTTCGCTTGCCCACCGTAACCTTCTGTCATCCATCGTTTCAACGGAAATACGTGGTTGCCAGATTGGTGATCTGCATCCCAGATAACCTATAGATGACTTTGGGACGGAAAAAACCTTTTTCGAGCTCCAGAGTTTAGGGAGTGAGTGCAAGTGGTCATAGCTGCAATGCTTCGCCCGGTCTACTGTAAGTGTATAGGAGATTAGTCAGGAAAAAATACACAGCTAGATGAATACCATGAGCGGGATATAATATGCTGTACTTGGCAACAGTGAGCTGAAATAGTGAAAGCTGCGTAGAATAAAAAGCAGTCTGTAAAGAAATCCGAAGAACGATGAACCTGCATCTAACGAGAGCTTCCTCAGCGCGACAAGCGTGGTTTATTGGATGCTCGACTTCACCTTACATGACAAAACTAGCTTCTTTACATCTGACTACAGGTTGAAAGCGGGGTTAGGAAGCGAAGAAGGTATCCTGCCGAAGCCAAAATGTACTCTTTATTAGCCAAAAAGATAGCCCTCCACAGAGCAAATCGCATAGACACCCCAGAATCGAATCATCGACCCGCTCCCGTAAATCCGCCGCGCTATCCACTCGGTCATCTAGTCGCTGACACCATTGATGCGAATGAATCACTTGAATGTGCACTGCAGCTTCGTCTAGGAAACGTAGGAAATTATAGTATTACTATAATCTAACTTTAATTTGAGCCCCAAACCTTTTGTAAGTTAAGTTCTGAGCGCGACAGGACCATTCCAGGTGTCACTTATGCCTTATCAGCTGTCCGATGCCTTACAAGACAACATAGGTCTCGTTCAGAATCTCCGGACCGAGTTGCTGTACTTGGCAACAGTGAGCTGAAATATTGACCTCGCTCATGAGACCCTTTCCTGGTGAGTTTGATCGTCTTGGTTTCACCTCTCTCCAAATACATTTTCGGCGACTGTAACCGAAGCTTTTTGGTTATTCGGTATTTTTGGCTTATTTCTCCATCTGGAGTGCCCTTTTACCGCTGCTACTCTAACCAGTGGCGGAAGCCGTATTGCAGAATGATTCCAAAGGCAATCAGGCATCGGTGCCAAGCACCACTACTTCGTCATTTCCGTCCGTTACAAAAAAGCGATTCGGCGCTAGTTTTCAACTGCAACCGCAACAGTTGCCTTTACTTCACCCTTGAATTGCGTGCGGGTTCCAGATGCATCGTAGATTGGCTGCTTGTCTTTCAGCTCGATTTCTTGGACATCTTCGGTAAAATCGTTTCCGGAATCCAGCGTCACTTCAAGAATGCGTAATGGCATAATACTCTCTTGGGATCCTGTACCTAGACGAGCCATTTTAATCGTTCCTAACAGATGGATTCCCGTCAATGTCTGTTCTTCTACAAGTCTTCCTTGTTTGGACTTGTGCCTACTGCTCTGCGGCTCCATTGCCTAAGGGATGTGATAAGCGCTTTTGGTTTTTCCTAGTGGCATTCGCGAGTCGATTTATATGCACAAGGTAGCTTGCAGTCATTGCTCCGTTGTCCCAACTTTTGACGGTTAAAACATCTAGACGACTGTACTATGCTATTGCACCTGATCTGATCCATATCATTGCTGCCGACTTCCAACGTTTTTAACGTGATCATTCGACGTACGTTTCGCATTCTCCAAACTTCCTAAACTTCCTTCCTGGAACTTCACCTTTGGCTTCCAGTGTACTTCGCTATACTGCTAGAACGACTTTCCTGCTGCACTCACAGCGCTTCGCCAGCCATTTTGGCATTTTGTATTCGCTGCCTTTAGGAGCAATCCCATATTGTATAGAGTTGAAATCAATTAATTGAGACACTAATTTCCGCATTCTTGTTAGCAGAAGCTGTCTTTATAACGCGCTAGGGTGCGCTGACGCCGTCAAGCGCTCCGGCTGCGGTCAGAATTGGGTTATTTCTCCATCACTTTTGAGATATTTCAGGTCCATATAAGCTTTCACTTGACAGGCAGAGTCAGTGGCAACGTTGAACTTAGAGCGCATGGCCCCTAAGAAGTTCTCCGGGCTACCTGTCTTGCGTGTTTTGGCAGTGCTTCGGCCATAGTTTTAGGTATGCCCCCCTAGCTTCGAGATGAGCCGATGGATAAGTATCATCTTGGGACCTAAGTTTAAGTATTTCGCCTTCAACTTAAGCAGAAACTCGTTAAAGTGTTTCCCTTGTGGATCTCTGAACACCTTGGCATCAAGAAAGGGCATAGCTGCGAAACCATTCCCCAACGTTGGCAGATGAGGATCATTATATTAACCTCTTTGGGGTGGCTGGAATTGGTTCGATGACCCCTTGCTCTTCAGCTGTTGCGATACGCTTCCTTTTCTTTGCAGTGACGAATTCAATTCGAGGTTCTGTTTGTGCACCACACCACCTCTAGCGGCTTCAACAGGATCAACTCCGCATGGCAGATGGTGCCATCGTATTCATGCGCACTTAACTGCTCGTTTACCGCTGGTTCTTTTCTGGCTGCGCTGCATTCCGCGACCCTGAAGGTGTTGTTGGAAATGCGCTTTAATTTCACTAATTTCACCTCCTTCTTCTGCACATGTCGCTTCCGTCGTATGCGCGTTATCACTTTTGAACACGTTACTGTGACCTGATTGAATGCACAGTTTGTGGATGAGTGTCAAATGTTGTCGGAGAGTGCAAAGTGCGTTTGTGTCTTCTCTCAACTTGCTTCAAATTCTGTAGCTCCTCTCTCATGATCGTGCGCTTATTGAGCACTGTGTCGCTTAGAGAATCCGCAAAAGCCACGGCTCTTTTAGCTGTCTTGCGCTCTTTCCTGCTAGGTGAAGGCGGCACACTCTCAAGTTTCTCTAACTGTTCGAGGATAACATCGTTCTCTGAAAGGCAACCTACGGTGCAGGGTCAGCGATTTCCAACTGCAGCGTATCCTGCAGAAGCGTGGAGCAGCACTCTTTAACCGCTTTACCGCACTCCTTTTTGGCAACTGTATAAACACGGCCGCAGCGGGCGCGCACGTGCTTACACACACGCACGCATGCACGACCGCGCGTTCAACGACCGCATTGACACGAAGGCGTACGCACACGGACGCTCGCGAACGCTGACACAGGCGATCGGTGCCCTCTCAAAAAGTGGACGGGCTCACACACAACCTGGCGTGTGCTTCGCTTTCCCCTCGTGGAGGCTAACAAGTGGCAGGAATCCTCACCAGCGTTAGACGACCTAAAGGCGGATAGTTGGCGCTTCGGTTCGTTCCCACCCCCCCCCCCCAATAATTTATTTGGTCTGCACCGGTACCGCGGTTCTCAACCATTTATTGGAATATAGTCGTGAGCCTCCGCTCAGTACCACACGTAAGGCTCCAGAATGCCGTTTTCTCCGTGCGCTCATACTTTGTGACCGCCAGGCGGGGTCGGCTGCAGCGCATGAAATCCACGGCCAGACACATACAAAGGAATCGATGCAACACATTCACTGCGAAAACGACTACCTAGAAACAGCTCAAACTCAGAACACAAATAACTCCAAATACAACTAATCAAAACTATAAAACACCACAGCAACTTAGAAATACAAAAATGCTAAGTAGAGATAGTTGTGTTTGTGTTGCTAACCAGGGAAGAGTCTCAGGCGTAGGTCTGAACGGGGAAATTGGATAGGACTACGAGAATCACCACTCTTCATATACTATTATAGAAAAACATGTTTCGTTTTTGCTGAGTCCTCGAACCTAAAGAGCTACGGGCCCTCGAAGGGGGGGGGACAGTAGCGCACCGTCAGCACGTGCCCACTATACATTGGATCCGAATATCCGAATCGGATATCCGAAAGAATCATTTTCGGATATCCGATTCGGATATTCCGACCCGAGTCATCCAATTATCCGGCCACCGCGAAATTGCCCTTATCCGAATCATCCAAAAATCCGGGGTCTGCAAAATCACCCTTATCCGAATCATCCAAAATCTGGTGCGCGCAAAATCGCCCTTATCCGAATCATCCAAAAATCCGTGTTCTGCGAAATTGCCATTATCCGAATCATCCAATTATCCGGACCCTGGATGATTCGGATAAAATCGGATAATTTCGGATAACCCGTTCAATTTCCTCGCTCCATTTTGAAATCGGGCATCTCGAATAAAAGTGCATTCATAACGAGTTTCGCGGGCGGGCACGCTGCTGAGTCATACGTTTTCGCGCCCCACTGTAAAGTAGTGTCGTAATGACGTTGAATACAGCTAGCACGCTGCTGATCGTGACGTCGATCTTGGCATCTGTTTCCTCAAACATCATGTTGCTCTGCCGGGGGCAAGAAGGACAGGGACTGGGACTGAAGGAAAGAAGGGATTAAGCACGTAATCTGATCCACACTTCGCTGTTTCACATTGTACAGCATTGGCGCAAATTGGGTCTAGGGGGTCACCATGTAGAACAGTTCCATACCGCACTTTGTGCTGCATGAAATTAAAACTGTTATTCAACACTTGTGTGTCTACCACTTGATGAACTGTGTTAGACCATTTCTGATGTTCGACATTCATCTGCCTTCTCATGAAGGAGGAGAAGTGCTGAATACATGGTGACCCCTCCCCGACCCAATTTGCGTTATTTGATAATGGCATTTTGGAAAGCCCGGATCTTAGAATAATTCATCTTGGAATCAGGGATGTGAGGGAATTTTTTAAAGAAAAGCGGAAGACGGTATACGGAACGGAAGGGCTCAAAAATGGGCGGAAACCGAAATACGAAACGCCGAAACGGAAATGATTCAAAACTTATTACTTCGTCTAATTTTTCATAAACATATATCCGTAATGGTACGTAGTAATAACTGAGTTGCCGTTACCGAATTTGGATAACGGGTAAGGCAGCATGCGACTCCTTTTCAGCAACATATAACAATAAAAAATCCTTGCATTCGTATTATTACTAAGATGAATTTTCAAACATTACTAGTGTAACTAATCGAAGTTTGTGCAAAATTTCTCTGTAAATAGGAAAAAAGTATTTTAAACGCAATCAACCCAGCTGACGAGAAAGATGTCAGAGATTTTGCCACTCATAGCACTTAATCGGTCTTATTGAATGTTCCTGGTCTATCCCGTTTAGGAGGGAGCGGAGTCAAGGTTACAGTTGCGTTCAGCATTCACGACACGACACCCACGCTCTGAGTTCGCATGGGTACCATTGCATCATTTGGCAGCAGCTGAAGCTCTGCAACAAACTCGGAGGAGGGGATTGGAGAGACAAGACACCGCATGCCCTTCTCCGACTAGGATAGATCCAATGTCCTTATGGAGCGCATTGTCAGCAGCCTGAGAGCGTTTATAGAACACTGATCTAGATTTGGTATTTCAGGCCACACCTACGATTACTAGGGAAAAAGATAAGCTACTCCGGATAAGGAGTTTGATCCTTTACTCAAACACCCATGGAACCTTTGTAGACCTACGCTATTCGATAGTACATCTTTTCAAGAACAGAAAAAGAATCCAATTTGGATACTGTTTCGACATCAGGATGCACCATCGCTTTGAAAGAAACACAATCACAAACGCATAGTTAATCTCTTTCTTCAGCCTTTAGATTATGTTCAAGAGGTGAATGAAGGCACTGCAAAGCAAGCGATCAGTGAGTGATGAGTCACCGTTCCGTCTTCCGGCCCAAAAAAGAGTGGAACACGGAACGGAACGGAAGGACTAAAAAGGCCGGAAACCGAAATTCGAAACATGGAAACGGAGTTTTCGCCCATCCCTGATTGGAATGATCAAGCTCTTTGATGTTTCCTTCCTTGACGAGAAGTGAAAATCTTTCGATACACACACTGCTGCTGTTATTGAGGAATAGATTCCTCTTTAAAGAACGCTAGAATTCTGATAAACTGCATCTTGCCTTAATGAGTCGGATATCCGATTCGGATATCCGAAATCCGGTCTCCGCGAAATTGCCATTATCCCAATCATCCAAAAATCCGGGGTCCGCAAAATCGCCCTTATCCGAATCATCCAAAAATCCGGGGTCCGCAAAATCGCCCTTATCCGAATCATCCAAAAATCCGGGGTCCGCAAAATCGCCCTTATCCGAATCATCCAAAAATCCGGGGTCCGCAAAATCGCCCTTATCCGAATCATCCAAAAATCCGGGGTCCGCAAAATCGCCCTTATCCGAATCATCCAAAAATCCGGGATCCGCAAAATCGCCCTTATCCGAATCATCCAACTATCCGAAGATTTTCGATCGGATCCAATGTATAGTGCCCACGTGCATGCGTGCGCGCGCTGTTGTATGGGACGCGGCGAAGGGCGGAGCGGGAGACGTGTCGGTGGCTCAGCAGGGTGCGGGCCTTCAAAGGTGCTAGACCGGGTGTTCGACTCCCGTGCTGTGCACCATTCTTGCATCTTTTCATGACCGCTGCCTCCTTTACCAATTTGCTTCCTACACGTCTCCTATACATTTATTTCACTCTACCTACCACAAGCTGATTGACAAGCTACCAATATTTTCCGACGGGATCTAGGTGAGTATATATGCCACTGAGCATTTTTGACGTCCTACCGAGGTCGATAAAAAGTTAATCTCAATATTCGCCTGCAATACCTTGCTGAAAGCGGCAAGGTGTATAGCCCTTACCACACCGACGGTCTTCAGAATTGTTATTTCTTCGCTGCTCTAGGTTTTTATGAAGAATGCAATAACTCCAGATTTCAAAGGAAAGGCAAACTCTATCACACGGCAGACCCAACGTTGGGTGCGTCGAAGCGCTTGTCAGACAGAATTCATTTTTCATCTCCGGTTACGATTTTTTTGCTAATTTCTTTTCGGCTTTGTCTGGCAGCCAGTGAAATACCGACGGAATGTCAAATATGTTCCTCGTCAGTCCATAATACATTGAATCGAAACCCAAATCTTCGAGTATTTGGACGATTCAGAACACGGCAATTTTGAGGACCCTGAATATTGGGATGCCAAATCTAAAATCTCTATATCTCAATATAAATACAAGTTATTCAAGACCTTTATAGTTTCTCGTAGCTTGCACGCAATATTATGACTTTGTTTCGCCCCTAAGCTTCTTTTCAATTCGACACGCTGATGGATCACTAATGCCGATTTCGCGAGTGTCTTTTCTTATATAGACGTTCGGATTTCGGTTGTCTCGCAATTTGATGACCTGGCCGGTGTATAGGAATGTTACGGTGAACTTTGTTTTTCTTCCGGGAATCACTAAGAGTACGCTGAATTCAGTACCATAAAAATTTCTATCTTAGGACTTAAGAGAACACATTTAGCTTTGACTCCATTATTTTTCTGCACCCTAATAAAAAGGAAAGTATTGCGGAATATTGTTATGGTTTTCCGCTATAACACAGAGTAATTTTTCACACGTCTGATTCCTAACGGGCAGAATTAGCTGATCACCTAATAGACTATTTCTTGTACGATAGATCACCAGGGAATGCCTTCAGCTTCACATGGAACTTTGTGCGGAGGCTGTGCCATGTGAAAGAGCTCGAGACACTGATTCCAAGTGTGTAGACCAAATTTGTTAAATGGATCTAATAAGCGAGTTCTGGCTGGCCAAAGTCATGCTGTCGACTTTGTGCCGGTACGCTGATGCAGTGTGGTCGCAATTTTGCATAATCAGCGTAGCTGTTAGCCGGCGCGTGAGCTGTGGCAGCGGCACAGTGGTAGTGTTCTCGTTTCACAGGAGTGTGATTATAGCTTTGATTCTCGCATATGCGCCCGTTCGTTTGGTGTTTTTGCATTTTGCGATTTATCATCAGTGAGACCCTTTATCTCCATTTCCGACACATTTTTGAACAAAAGCATGGTAACAAATGTCATTTACGTCTATCGAGCTGGTTGAACGTTGAATAACGAGGATTTTTGATTGTCAGGTTGAATCAAGTCAAAAAATCCCGTTTTCAACACTACAGGTGACCCCTGTGCACAAAGTATGAGTGAAGGTGGTGTTTCTGACTCACACTCTTACTCGAGCCTAGAGCGGGCTTTGCGTCTCGGTCACCTCTGTCATCGTTATCAGTCAAGGGCGGTCATTGAGGTTCGAAGCCATTCAAGGTGGAAACCACTGGAATACGTCACGCGGTGGAAGGCTACCCGAAAACAGAATATCGGTGCTATTACGTCCTTTTGTTGAACGGGTGGTAGAGAGAAGCCTAGGTGTTCAGACTGTGTTTCTTATTATATTTTAGGGGCGCCTGGAGCGCAGTCGGAGGAGGCGCCGGCTGTCGCCTGCACCCGGTTTTACCAGGTTCCTGGTTCGGATTTCCCGCCCAGGCCGACCAAGCCTTCCATCTCTCCGGGGTCGGTGAATTGGTACCAGACTTGTCTGGGGAGGATAAAGCGCTGACTTGTTCATCGGCTGGCCACCGCAAGTCATTGTATGGCTAAATACGCATTCAAGTTGCCTCCACGACATCCCGTACTAGTAGAATGCATCGCGCATCTCAAAGGGGATTGAATAATGCCGTCCTTTACCCTTATTATATTTTTATTTTATTTATATTGGTTTTTTATAATATTTCGCCTACAGTTTTTGCATTCCTCCATCATTGTGTCTGTTCGAACATCAAAAGGAGCCCGTACACTGTTCTACCGAGGTCGAAAAAATATTTATTCATTTTCCGTCTACGTGTGTTATTGGGTGTACTGATCACGAACCCGACATCGGTTTCTGAATTTCCGGTTTCTTATGCCAGATAAGGATGGGTGTAAGTGAGGGTGAGAGATCAGAAGCACCAATCTCGGCCAAACTCTGTGCATGGCGTTATCTGGGATGCTGATGACAAGCGTGGCGTCAGCATTTGACTATTTTAGCCTGTAGATCAGAAATTCTCACAATGTCGCTTTTAAAGAGCACGATAAACGTAAATGACGCTTGTTTCCATGCTTCTGTTCAAAAATGTGTTAGAAATGGAGTAAAGGGTCTCACTGAATATAAATCGCTAAATGCGAAAACACCAGCATACGCAGGAATCGAACCCATGACCACATTCCTGGGAAGCGAGAAAGCAACCACTGTGCCACCGCCGCAAATGGCGAGAGGTGACTATTGGTTAAATCAGCTAAAGGGCCTTTTGTCTTCTTCTTCTTCTTCAGCGTCTGTCCCGCTTCGTAGCGGGGTCCGCTATTCTGGTGTCATGACGCCACCTCTCCCGATCCAGCGCTAGATGAGGGTGGACACCAGCAACCTTCAAGTCCAAATGTAACGTGTCAGACCAGCGCCGCTTCGGACGCCCTCTAGGCCGCTTTCCTACCACCTCGAACTTAAGGCCTATCTTGCGGACGCTATCTTCCTTTCCACGCAGAACGTGGCCGTACCATCGTAAGCGAGCTTCGCGCATCTTGTCCGCTATCGGCGCGACACCGAACTTCTGCCGAATAGCTTCGTTTCGGATGCGGTCCATGCGCGTGACTCCAGCCGTCCAGCGCAGCATCTTCGTCTCCATGACGCTGAGGCGCGTTTCAACCTCTCTGGTATCTTCCTATCGCAGAGCACGCCAGTCAACGAGCGCCACTTGGACAAGCTGCACTCACGCGTGTGTTCACTTCAGTCATCAGATTGCCATCAGATGCTACTGCTGATCCCAGGTACTTAAAAACCGAGGTGCGTGGGAGCTCGATGCCGTTAACCTTGATGGAGCTGGACTCAGTAACGTCCGTCGTTAGATATTCGGTCTTCTTCACGTTCAGTCTGAGTCCAAATCGCTCCAAGTTTGCACCTCTCGTTCGAGTTCATCTTTATCTTCGCAAGCGAGCATTACGTCATCAGCATAAAGCAGTGTCCAGGGGACAGGCTTCTGAAGATCTCGTGTGATGGCATCTATGACGACAACAAAGAAGAGTGGGGAAAGCGCAGAACCCTGGTGTACCCCGACAGAGATGGGGAACTCCATCGAGGTTCCGGCTGCAGCTTGAACTGTACTCTTTGGGCAAGAGTAGAGGATTCGCACCCACTCTATGAGCTCTTCAGGAACTCCATGTCGTCGCAGGGCGTACCATATCACTTCACGCGGTACGCGGTCAAAGGCCTTCTCCAAGTCGAGGAAGGCGATATGCACTGGCTTCTGTTTCGCGGTGCTTTTCCATCAGGAGGCGGGCGGCGTGTATGGCATCAACAGTGCCACAGCCAGCCACGAAGCCGCACTGATTGCTGGAAAGCTGGACGATGTCACGAATTCGTCCGTCGACAACTCGCTCAAAGATCTTCATGCTGTGCGAAAGCAAACGAATTGGACGGTAGTTGGAGCAGTCTGCAGGACTGCCCTTCTTCTTCCAAATCGGAATCGTCGTACTTTGGCTCCAACAGTCAGGTACTTTCTTCTCTGCTACAACCTGGTTAAAGAACTTCGCCAACCACTCAGCCGGGTACCAAAACTTTGACTTCCACAGGTCAGCCGCCACGTCATCGGGCCCAGCCGCTTTGCCTGGCCTCATCTTCTTCAAAGCCGCTTCAATCTCCTCCACGGTGATCTTCTGAACGGGGCCGTGGGTTGGAGCCGTTAAGGGGATGGCTGGATGAGGAAATTCTACTGTAGAGATTTCCTCAAAGTAATCGCTCCATCGCTTCAATGCTTTCTTGCGGTCCATAAGAAGGCCGTTCTCATCATTGATGCCGAAAAACTTTTCAATGTCCTCGGTCTGCCGATGGCGATTCTTTGCGAGTCGGTACAGATACCGCTCGCCATCGCGTGGCTCGAGCTTCTCGTTGACATCTCCATAATGAGTGGCTTTTGCAACAGCCACGGCCTTCTTTGCAGCTTTCCTCGCTTCTCGGTACTTCCGCCAGTTATCGGCTGTCTTTTCACCGAGAAACACGTGATAGAGCGACTTATTCTCTCGAACCTTTGCCTTCACGTCGTTTATCCACAACCATGCTTGCTTGTCGACCTTTCGTCGCTCAAGCTTCGTAATGCCGAGTTCCTACTGTGCAGCTTGACGTATCGCGTTGGTCGCCATCTTCCAAGTTTCGTCGACAGTCGTGACTGTCGGTAACCGCACGCGAAAAATCACAGCTGCTTCCTTCTCTCTCATTCGCCACCACTTTATTCTTGGTGTACCGCATCGCTCGACCTGCTTCTGCCTTGGAGGGGCGATCTTTAGGGTGCAACTCAGCGGTCGATGCTATGGCGCGATCGTCTCATACGGCACGATCTTCGCATCTGTAACAAGACCTCGGTCGCGATCTTCCACAAGGACAAAGTATCTGAGTTTTGGTGCTCCCACTATAGTATGAGATGAGGTGAGAGTCGCGTTTTCGGAAGACGGTGTTCACTATGGTGAGGTTATCTGGTTAGCTAACCTCACCATAGTGAACACGTCTTCCGGAAGCTTGAGGGCCTTTTGTACTTGAAAAAAATTGGTTTACACATTTGTTATTTGCGTTTCGAGCTCTTTGACATGACGTAGGTCTCTGGACAAAGTTTCGTAGGAAGCTGAAGGCATCCCTGGTCAATGCAAACTCCCAGCTTTATGAGCAAATTTTCACCACCTACTGGTGCAGTAATGATAATCCTTAAAAGGTGCATACTACGAAAGAAGCTGAAAAACTAACCGGATCTTTGAGATTGTTGTGTTTTCATGTAAGGCTTACACATATGCTGTGTTCACTGATCCGGCAACAAACGAGACTCATTGCTATCGTACACCTGTTCACTTAACCCGAGTCGACTCTCCGGCATTTAGTATCGACGGTAGGTGCCTGGCCGTGTCATGCTTTCATCCTTTCTCGTTGTCCAAATCCTCCCACTTTTCAGGATATAACTTCTCCAGCAAGGAGTATTCGACGTGGACAGAGTCTGTGTACAACTCTGATGACCTGCAGCTATTCTTCGTTGAAGATCCGCTTTTCGAGTATATCTTCCTGGCGTTAGGATTGATGCTCGTCATCGCTTCTTTCCTGGTGAGCTTTCACTGGTCTCGCTCCGTGCTGGAAATTTATTCGCATCATGTTAATTCCTTGAAGGTAGTCTATCGATGCACAGAGGAATCCATCCTCGTCCGTGAGGAGGAGGAAGAGCAGCCGGATGCAACACAGCCCGACGACACCTAGCTGCTAGCTTCTTCGAGATCTGAGGGATCTTGCGAAAATTACTTATCATCAGAACATGAACTCATCCTTCCTATCTGCCTTGAAAGCCTTCTTCACTTGACAACCCATGGATTAAATGCAGGCACAACAACGTATGATGCCTGTCGTCCTCATCACTCAGTCTGAGTGCAGCCCTGTTTTCTTTCAAATTCAACCGCCTGTTTTTCTTGTTTTTTGACACATCTACAGCAGCGCAACTTTCAACTACTTCCTATTTTTTGCGTTGTCGCTCGGTTTAATATTTACTTGTTAGATAGCTGCTCCAATAAATGCTGACATACATTCTCTACAGTTTCCTACATTGGGTTCGTTCTCTTGCGTTCATACTTTATTGTGCTGAGGTGATCAATCGCTTATATCGCTGATTTCAAGGGCGTTTACGGACGCTAATGTCCGAAGCCAGTAGGAATGTTGCGCTGAAAGGAGATCGACAGCGCTGTCATCAGGTAATCAAATTCTATTACGTTTCCGATGCTGTTTTGTTAGATGTAGGGTATTTTGGAAAGCGTTGTATTTTTGGGGTGCGTAGCGTTCGTATCGGCTGGTCGTGGGCGCCACTGCCGTGCGACCAGGGCTCGGATTCATGAACGACTTACCGGCCGGTAAGTGTAAAATCTACCGCCACTCCCCACTTACTCACGAGTCATGAACGCGTGGCGAGAAAATCATCAGTAAGTTTCGAGGTAGTTTCGAGGTTTGCCTAACTCGCTAGCGGTAACGTTTACCGCCAAGCGAAGGTTTTGTTCCCCTGATAATTTTTGACCGAACGCGACGACCGTGGCCCGTTGCCAACTCACCCACCAAATCAATATTCGACAGGGGCGCCTAGGAAGCAAAACCCTTGTCTTGGCGGTTATGAATCAGAAACAGAAGTAAGCTCCTGGTAAGTGGCCGTCGAGGTAAATCGGGGTAGGATTTACCGTAGGCCGCGTTCACGAATCTGGGCCCAGATGGGCATCCCTGCGGCGTCATTCCCGCTCGCCGCCTCAGCTCACGCTGTGGCACCCGTCGCGCGCGCAGCGGACAACGGCCCGACGGAGGCCGTCGTCGGCGGCCCCACGACGACGGCTCAACGATCGAGCGGGGTCACAGGTCGACCAGATTTGCTGGGACTGCAATCAATAGGATGTTCAGAGAGGTTACAAAACCAGTGTAAAGATACACCCTGGTGTGAAACAAACTTAGCTCTAGATCAGAATTTCGAGCTCTATATGCGATATTCTTCAGATTGGAAACTGAAAAATGATTCTTTGCAAAGCTGCAACGAAGCTGTGAGAGGTTAATCTTTAGGATCTTTAGGAAGGTATATCTTTAAGACAAAATTCAACTACGTCGTCTAAATACTTTTTAGAGGATCTCTTTATTGGAGAAAAAAATTGTGTGTATCACACCGTTGGGGACATGTCTCCAAGCCAACATTCTACGCAGAATTCAATCACGAAGTTGATATCCTATTCTATTACATATAAAAGAGTTGTGTTTTTTGTGTATGCCATTCAAGCGGTCCAAAACTTATGCCGTGACGGTAATCGAGGTAGCCTAACACGAATCTGCAGTTTTTGTAGCCTAACACGAATCTGCAGTTTTTGTAGCCTAACACGAATCTGCAGTTTTTGAAGTATCGATCACCATCAATCGATTTTCTGTGGATGTCGTTCAAGCACACCGAAACTCCAGCGCTGGGGAAAATCGAGGTAGCTTAATACGAATCTGAGGGTTGCTTTTGAGGTATCGACCGCCATCAACCGATATTGATCAAATTATCAATTCTTTGTGGATGTCAATCAAGCGGTCCGAAACTTCAGCCCTTTGGGGTAATCGAGGTCTCTGAACACATATAGTCTTTCATTGCCCTCTCTTAAGATCTCGACCTCCTGACGGCAAGGCTTCCAGTGGGTCGAGGTTATGTTTATTAATCGCCCCTTGCTCGCTGCTACCAAGCCCTGGAGGCAGTGCCTCCAGGGGATAGGAGATGTTTATTAATCAATCCTTGCTTACCGCCGTCATTACTTCTGTGAATGGACCATATAGTGAAGTAGCACCAATTCTCCGCTCGACAGTCAATACTGGGTGTCGCTTCCCTCTCTTGGAAGAAAAGTCTAGAGCCGGTCCTGACTCTTGTTATGGGGTTAGATACGTAGAGAGGGTTATGATAGCGATAGCAAATCGATAAATTGTACAATCAATAAACTCAATGTCACGTGTTTTTCACGTAGTTATCAATTCTAAACGTTAAAAGAGGCACAACACAGGTTAGTGTGGCCAGGTAGCAACAGGATTTTAACAAGCAGTCCATGCACAATCAATCGAGTCTGGAATGCAATGTTTCAGGCGGAAGCATGGCGCAATCTTGACTATTTGCACGCCACAGAAACTTCGTTACCCTGTGCTTTCATATGAGTGTCAAACATCTTCCAAAGCTTGACTATCACCAATGTTAGAACCACTCAAATAGTACATGCTTTTTTAGGATACCCTGCATTATTCGCAAGCCATAGTGTGTTTTCAAGTTTTAAACCATAAAGAACAGAACAGAATATTTATTGAGCCAAAAGTGGTGCAAAACAAGTTGAACACAAAATGCACTGCAAAAGTTGGCTCTTCAAACACTAGCAAAAGTGAGGAGCTGTTATCGTACCAAAAGAGATACAAAATTATTTGATCACAAAATATTGCTGCAAAAGATTTCTTTTGAAGATTTGCAGGAAAGGATTTCTTCCATTAGTACCGCAAAAAGTGTTTTGTTTTTCAAAGAAACTAGCAGTTGACTCACTGAAAAAAGGTACTTTATCAAAATATACCTGATTCGTTTGTAAATTAACTTGCAGTTAATTTTTTTATGTTCTGTATGTTTAAGGAAGTTTTTGACCTGTTGTTAAACATTTTCTAAGAATGTGAATCGAAGATCGCTTGCATTAAATCGTTATCTGGAATTTAGAGAAAAGAAATGTCAGAAAAAACCGTTTTGTTTGAGATGCTCTTCAAGTTTATGATTAAAATTAGCTGGGGTTGACGAAGAAACTATTGTATTAGGCAAGCTATTCCACGTTTTTGTGGCTCTTACTAGAAAAGAGCCAAGGAACTGTTGGGAGCGAACTCTTCCTATGAATATGCGAAATTGATGACCTCTTGTTCTTTCAGCAATATCTAAGAAATCGAATATTTCTCTTTTATCAATATCAGAACAGTCAGAGAGTCTTCAATACGAAATTTTGATCATACAAAATTCTTCTCATTTTAAGTGAGTTTTCACCAAGCGTTGCAAGTCGTTCTTTGTAGCTGACATGATACAAACCGTGTCTTGAGGAAATTGCGTTGGTGAATTTTTTCTGCACTTTTTCGATTTTTCATTGTAAGCAATCTTAGTAGGCGACCATAGTGGTGTACAATATTCTAAAAGTGGTCTTACATACGTGGCAAAAAGCTTGAAAAGTATAGACATACTGTGAGTTTGAAAAGCACGTAAAATGCGGTTGGATCTTATATGCCGTAGTTATTGCTTCATCAATATAGTCTTCAAAACAAAGTGAATTGGAGTATTTGATGCCGCACAGGAGTATGTCTCGCACAAATTTTGTGTTCCTTAAAATTTTATTTCCTAAGAAAAAAATGTTTAGGATGAGAGTTGCCGATGCACATGACCAAAGTTTTTTCGTGTGAGATGTCGAGCATCCACTTCATAGACCATGCGTGAACAGCATCTAAACCTTGCTGAAGTGCATTAGAATTATTAATGGTATAGACTTCGGAATCGTCAGCATATATGGAACACGATACGCCGAGAGGAAGGCAATTAGGTAAGTCAGATGTAGAGCAGAAACAAGAAACAAGCATGTTCCTTGAGGAACCCCGCTCAAAGTCTCATAGGTATTCGAAACAGCATCGTTAACCATAACCATTTGAGTTCTCCCAGTAAGAAATGATTGCAAAAACCTTAAAAGGCACCCTTCAATGCCGTAGGCCTGGAGTTTTGAAAGCAGAAGACTAAGGTTGATAGAGTCAAAGGCTTTTGCGTAATCAAAATAACGTGCGGTAATGTAGCCTCTGGTATCTATTATCCTTTGCCAAGCAGGGATAGTTGAAATAAGCGCTGTAATAGTAGATTTCTTTTGAATAAACCATGTTGAAAATTCGTGATGAGATTGTTTGTTTTCGTGTAATTGTAAATCTGTTCGCGTGCAATTGTTTCGAGAACTTTACTAGTTGAAGAGGTCAGACAAATGGGTCTGTCTTTTTGAAGTCAGTTTTGTCATCTTTTTTGAATATAGGTTTAACGATACTTTTTCTCCACAATGAAGGAACTTCACCATGAAGTGGAAACCAATTAAATAAAGGCGTTAGTACAGGAGTTAATCCAACAGCTGCTTTTTTAAGGAAGATATATGGAATATCATCAGGTGAGGTGGAGTTTCGAGCAGATAAGCTAGTTAATGTTCTGTATACTAGATCACTGTTAATATCAAGGAAATCCAGTTTTGATGAGGTAAATTTTGGGCAATAGTAGCTCACATCCGGATGTTTTTTGTAAACTGATTCAAAGCATGAAGCAAACACGTTTGCCTTTTCAAGATCGGATTTACAAAGTTCACCGTTCTCATTGAAAATTGAAAGAATGTTGTTTTTTGACTTTAGCCTACTGTTAACGAAGTGATAAAAAGCTTTTGGATTCTTTGAATCAGCTATCTTTTCTTCTCTTTTTAGGCTAAGGCAGGCCAGCTTTCTTTTGAGTTTTCTTGACAAACTATTGTATTTCTGGATACCAACAGTTAGTCGAACCTTGTACAATTTCTTTACTTTAAGAGCAAGTTTTCTTATTCTTCCTAGATGGCGAGATTCCTTATCGTTGGCATGCTTCAATGGAATGTATTCTCTGATAAGACTATGACAGTGTTGCAAGTAGATAGCGTAACACCGATCTGCTGATTCACATTGGGAAATAAGGTTGCGCCAGTTGGTTTGTAAAAGATTTTCACAAATGGCAGGGTAGTCCCCATTCTTGCAGTCATAGTATGCGCGGCTCGAGTGTTTTTTAAAGCTATTCAAATTAATTTTAAAAGAAACCGCGTTGCGATCAGAGGTAGAGAAAGGAGCAATGGTTTTCACTTCGTGAACGAAATCGCTGTGATTAGTTAGAACTAGGTCTAGTATGTTGCATCCTAAAGTAGAAATATTAACCAGTTGAGAGAGAGCATACTCATTACAGAATTGCTGAAACTCGCGAGGTGATCCATAAATCTTTCTTGTACTGGTAGGTTGAGACCAATCAATCGTAGGAAAATTCATATCTCCTACAATTATACAGTTAACACCCTCATCAAGGATATCAGCAACAGACGTTAAAGTTTCGTGAAACGCTAAAGAATCGCAAACGGGGCTTCGGTAAATAAGTATGAAATACGTAACATCTTGTTCATTGTTAACAACTAGGGTTAGGCATTGGCAGTAAGGAGTGAAGTTTCGTGAGCAAAGCAGATGATGGGATAAATTATTATGTGCCAGAGCTACAACACCTCCACCACTCATCGTACCTTCGCGGTCGCACCTGTAAATGTTATAGAATGGATTCGGGCATAATGGGGCATCATGTACAAGGTCAGGATTACACCAAGATTCTGTAATAAAGACAATTACTGGAGCGTAGGAAAGAATATAGTGTAAATCAGGAATCTTATTATACAAGTGCTCCGACACGCCTAAGTTATCACCTTTCAAATAGTGTATCTTTTCATTTTTTGAGACACGTTGTATTTGTGAACATAAATTTCGTAATTGAATTCTGCGTAGAATGCTGGCTTGGAGACACGTCCCCAACGGTGTGATACACACAAATTTTTTCTTCAAAAAAGAGAGCCTATAGAAGGTATTTAGACGACGTAGTTGAATTCTGTGTGAAATTTTGTCCTAAGGATATACCTTTCACAGCTTCGTCGCAGCTTCGCGAAGAGTCATTTTTCAGTTTCCAATCTGAAGAATATCGCATCAACGGGAGTATTGATAAGCATGAGGTGGAGCTTAGATAGAGCTCGAAATTCTGATCTAGAGCTGTGTTTGTTTCACACCAGGGTGTATCTTTACACTGGTTTTGTAACCTCTCTGAACATCCTATTGATTGCAGTCCCAGCAAATCTGGTCGACCTGTGACTCCGCTCGATCGTCGAGCCGTCGTCGTGGGACCGCCGACGACGGCCTTCGTCGGGCCGTAGACATCGCTGTGTTGTATAGAAATAGGTGTCCCTCTGCAAATCGGAAACGATGAAAGTGGAAGTCCATTGACGATCTCCTGTGACGTTTCACGGTGATATGGTGTTGCAAAACTAGGTGGAACCCCATATGGTGTTGCAAAACTAGGTGGAACCCCATTAACTGTCGTCCTGCTGATTATGGAACCCCGTGGTTCCATAATCAGCAGGACGACAGTTAATGTTTCCGTTCTACCGCATACCACAACGCGACCAGAGATCATTAAGAGATCTTCGTTTTCTCTTTTCCGAAAAGTTCCGCCGGACGATATATGCGTTCCAGAAACACTACGAGCGCAACTCCTCTCGTTCACGCCTTTCGCGTTCAGCCGTTGTGTGGTGTTCTAATGAAATCCCATGACTGCTCTTGTCCAGGGAATGTCGGCGAAGTAGATTACCTGAGCGGTGCCTCCAAGTTTGAACGACGTCGTCCATTGTTCGGGTTTCCGTAATCCTCAGACTTCGACGAAGCTACCATTTGCTTCACTGGTGAACTAACACTGTAAGCGAGCGCTCGGAATGCGTGTGTTCTTCAGTTTTATATTTTTCTTTTTCTCTAGTTTTGGTCATTTTTGAGTTTGAAGCGTCTATTGTTGAGTTTCTGAGTCAAGAGTTTATCTACTGTTCTTTAATGTATTAGCGCGGCCTTCGGTGCATAAATAAATAAACAACACTAGCAAAGCCGAGAGTGCAACCTAGTCCCGAGAATCTTAGCCAATTGGGGTTCATTACGACATCCTATGGTATATCATAATGAACCACAGTTGGGCAAGAACGTCTGCTATCTCTGACCAAGAACTACCTAAAGTGTAGGTCTGCATCTGCGTTATATGTGTATTGGCAGAATCGCCTCGCTTTCAGAAGTAGTGAAATGCATGTATCTCGATCCGAGTTCAACTTTGACCAGAGTTATGGACCGTGAAAGCTGAACCACTGAAGCGGAGTGGTGCCACTCGCAAGAAGGCAGATATCTTGTCACTCCTGAATTAATTGTTTTCGTGTGGTGGACTTCCTAATGCGAAGGAGAGTGCCCGAGGTCCTTTCCAACTGCCCTTTTCAACCGAAATGTGGTGCTTGCGACACCTCGTTTGATTCCTAAAGATTGACTCTCCTGGTATGCGCCAGCACAAGGCACTGGTGCATATCACGTCATCATCCTCCAGAGTTTGCCACGTTCGCCACGCATGTCCCGGCAAGGTCGCTCCCACCAGAGCAACTCGTCGGAAATCGTGAAGCGAGCATTTGTTCAGAGCTATGTCACGTCGTTGTCGCGGCCGACGCCGCGCACACGCTGGGTAAGCGCTGATTCCAGGGGCCAGATTCACCGACCACTTACCGCTCTCTAACGGTGAAAATACCGCCAAACCCCCTGATATGACATTCATCAGCATCAGGTATGGTGGTATTTTCACCGTTAGAGGGCTGTAAGCGGTTGGTAAGTCTGGCCCTAGGAGCCAGATTCATCAGCCGGTTACCGCCCTCTAACGGTGAAAATATCGCCAAACCTACTGACACCGCGATTCATACGGTGTGGTAAATTTGGGGTCAAGCTCTCTGTATCGGTTACTAAGCCAGGAAAGATGAATCCGCGGTGAGATGATACCGGCGCTATCGCTGATGAATCTGGCCCAGGAGGTTTCCTTCTGTTATCTCGGACCGGCCGGAATTCGCTAGGCATTAGAACAAGGTCCTAGAACCTCCGAAAACTCGTCCGTACTTATTTTTTACGTACGTTCAGAGGCGAGTGAGACAGGTTGGTGGACTTCAAGCTCTCGCCTCCCTTAGGGCCTGTTCATACTTTGCGACGGGAGCAATAGGTCGGCCAGGCACATTATACGTATCGTTACGTATCGTTTTTTTGCTGGGCGATGGCTCGGCGACCAATCGCTCCCGTTGCGAAGTATGAACATGCGCTTAGCACTGACGTAGAGATGATACACAAAGTGGTCGTACTTCTTGTCAGTGTTGTCCATGACGGTATCTTCCCAGAGGCCGGTAAGACGGCCGTAAAATGTGCCAGCTGATGGTTGTTCTGGGACCCATCCAGCTTATTGTTGTGTTTTATTGTTGCGCATTCAACCCACGTATCTCTGGCGCCTTGGAAAACGCCTGAGAAATTGATGCCATCAGTCTCCATTTGGATTGGCCTGCCGCAGATTTAACAACTAGGCTGCAATAATCTTGCCTCAACGTTTTATAAGTCACCTTTTGGTATTTAACCAGATTCGCTCCTCAGCAGCTAAAACTGACACTCTTACTTCTTTGAAATTTTCCTCCATTTTATGAAAAATTATTTTCATGCGATGTTCTCCACCTGGTACGGCTATACTGCCCTCCTTATGGTTGAATTGAAATCCCTTGAAACCAATAAGTTAGAATTTCGAACAACGGAAAATAAAAGAAAGAAACGAATTGGTTAAAACCTAAATGTGGTCTCAAATGGTTCTACAACTCTTGATGAATAACATACGGGAAATATCACCAATTCCACATTTTAGAATTAGCCCAGGTTGCAACATATTCGGGGTAAGTGCTGAGAAATTTTTAATAACCAGATGTTCAGCGGCCTACTGGCCGTCCAACGTCTGGTTGGGGCTTCGCCCCAAATCCGGAGAATGGAACACCCCGACCGTCTTCTTGTCCTCTTTAGGCCTTTCCTCATTCATTAGAGTAGAAGACCGGTATTGCTATATAGAATATATAGCGGGTTACGGTAGGACAGAATCTTCAAAACTGCTCCTATGGGGCCTACCCACCCTCTATCGCACCTCCGCGTTTCATTCTCTGAAGTACTCGTGGCGTACATGGCGAGGAACACATAGAGAGCCTTACTCCGAAGTGCTTATTCTGCGGAAACACAAATGAAATCAATTGGTATTGGTAGACCGTTCGATGCAGTTCACAGTCCGACGGGAATAACATTACTCCGATTCCTTCACTCATTCTCGCCACCCACTCCACCGATACCCTTTTACCCATGTGCCGGCAGAAAACGGAAGTGAGAATCAAGTTGCGCACCCTCGTTGTTACCCGAAGCTTTTAAAAAGCCATCTGAAAATCTCACGGATGCTGTGCAAAGTCTTGTCTGTGGCACGTCTTCTGGACCCGGATAGACATTGGATAACGTCTGTAACACATTTGCTGAGTCCGGACGCATATGTCACGACATCTACGACACGTCTTTTGCACCTCGACACACGTGGCACGACGTCTGTAGCACGTCTTCTGACGTCACGTTCGACAACACTGAGAGAAAATACTGCTCCCCTTATTGGTCCCTTCCACTGATCGGTTTACTAGTCCCCTTTACTGGTCTCCCTTTAATGGTTCTATTACTGGACCCTTTACTGAACCCCCTTTAATGGTCTTCCCTTTATTGGCTCCCTTACTGGTCCCCTCTTGACTGGTAATTCATATACTTGTGCTTTTCCAAAAATTTTCGAATGAACGAATAATCGAATAACCTCATTTTTCGAAAATTCGAATGAACGAGTAATCGAATAACCCCAATTTTTCAGTAATTCGAATTTCCGAATAATCGAATAACCCCATTTTTCGTTTATTCGAATTTCCGAATAATCGAATAACCCCATTTTTCGCTTATTCGAATTTCCGAATAATCGAATAACCCAATTTTTCAGTTATTCGAACGAACGAATAATCGAATATTCGAATAAATCGAATAATCGAATAAACTGCACACATAATAAGGACGCTGAGATTTTTCGTTTAACTAAGACGTCGTCCAACGTGGGTCGAGGTTCAATAGATAGGCCGAAAACGTCATCCAACGTTGGTTGGGTTCAGCTGACGTGCCGAAGACGTCGTCCAACGTGCTTGGCAATTTGGAAGAGTAAGCGAGACCCGTAAAAGAGGAACCACTAACCGCGGAACGGCTTCAGCTTCCCATGGAACTTCGGACAGATACCTATGTCTTGTGAAAGAGGTCGAAACGCTGATTACAAATATTTAGACCAAATTTGCCAAATGGATATCATAAGCAAGTTCTAGCTGGCCAAAGTCTGCGGACTGTGTGCCGCGCGCGTTGATGCAGCGTGGACGCAGTGTTGCGTAATCAGCATTGTCGTTAGCGGCTTGGCCAGTGGCCACCTTAAGGCCCCCACACACTTCTGCGGCAATGCCGCGGCCCTATGCTTAACCATAGGGCAGAGACTCAGAGCTCGCCGCCGCGGCGTCCATGCCCTATCCTTAACCATAGCGGCGAGCGGCGTTGCCGCAGAAGTGTGTGGGGCCTTTAGGCGGAGGCGCAGTAGAAGTGTTCTCGCTTCACAGAAAGTGATCTTGGGTTCGATTCGACACCAGTGTTATTGCGTTTTGCGATTTATCGTTAGTGAGACCTTTTATTGCGATTTCCAACACATTTTTGAACAAAAGCATGCCAACAGATGTCATTTACGTTCATCGAGCTCCTTGTAAGTGGAAAGGTGAGCATTTCTGATTTCCCGGTTAAGCAAGCCAAAAACTGTATTCATTCGACGCGCGAGAAAATCACGCGTGTCGTGAAGGGGTTAACCCGCCATAAGAAACCGAATATTCAGAAACCGATGTCTGATTCGTGATGACCAACCCAATCCGTATCGAAGTATGAATAACTATTTTTTCGACCTCGGTAGTACAGTGCATGGGCCCTTTTTGATTTTACAACAGCCAAGTTGTTTTAGGATGAAGAGGTGTTGTAGACAAATTATATTCTTTACACGAATGGAATCAAGAATGTACTAACCAACTGGTAAGTATAGCTAACGATACAACAGCCTTCAGCAGTGATGGAGGAATGCAAAAAACTTGTGCTTTACAGCGAGTGAAAGGTTTTCATCGAGAGGTCAATATCGATCGATATTGTTGATTGTAGCTTGAAAGTGACGTTTCTTTGTTTGTATGTCGATGGCAGTTAAGCAGTCCGTCCCTGACGTAGCGACCCCGTGTGGAAAAAATTTTCTGTTCAACTTAGCACTATTAGATTGGTGCCAAAGGAGTGCAGGTTTTCTGTCTTATTGGATTCAACACAATTTTTCAATAAAGTAAGACTTTTCATAAGGTATTATACATTGTTGGAAAACTCATTATATGCGATTTCTATGTATGTATATGGAATTTAGTTTAAATCGCGTATTAAAAAAATAATTTGGTTTTTATTTTCCGATGCCTAAACGCGATTTTCGTCAGATTTACTTCTGCGAGTTGAAACTGTGCCGGACTTCCGCTCAGACTGCTCAAAATATAAACGAAGTATGGGGCCAGAGAACCATCAACGAATGCACAGTATGAGATGGTTCCAAAAGTTTCGTGCCGGCAACACCAGCCTCGAAGACGAACCACATGGCAGCCGTTGATAATGATCCACAGAAGGCGTCAGTCGAAGCTGGTCCGCGCAAACCACGCGAGATATTGCCGAGGAGCTTAACGGCGATCACACTACAGTTGTTCGCTATTTGAAGCAAACTGGGAAGACCAAGAAACTAAATTGACCGAAAGTCAGAAAAATCGTCGTCTTGAGATATCGTCGGCCCATCTTTTGCCGAATGCCAACGATCCGTTTTTCGAACGGATTGTGACTTCCGATGAGAGATGGATACTTTATGATAACAGGCGCGTTTGCCTAGCCCCTGCCCGCGTATTTTAACTTCAAATTGGGACAAGCCGTGGCCGAGACAGCCCGACAAATTAACCAAGTGTGGGGGCCTAATAGTGATGGAGAAAGCACTGTGTGCCAGTGGTTCAGTAAATTTCGAACCAGAGACTTCAGCCTCGAAGGTGCTTTGAAACGCCTTGGGAAGGTGAAAAAGCTCGAAAAGTGGGTGCCCCACGAGTTGAGTGATCGGCAAAAATCGTCACGTTTTGAGGATTGTTCTTCTCTACTTTTACGCAACAAAACTGACCCGTTTCGGGATCTAATCATCACTTGTGATGAAAAGCGGATTCTGTATGATAACACGAAACGTTCCGGACAGTGGATGGACGCCGACGAACCCCCTAGGCATTTTACAAAGGCGATCCTCCATCAAAAAAAGGGAGCGGTCACTGTGTGGTGGTCGGCGGCTGCTGTGATCCATTGCAACTTTTTAGCGCCTGGCCAAACGATCACAGCAAGGTCCTACTGTAACGAAATCGTCGAAATGCACCGATAATTGCGTCAACATCAGCCAGCATTGGCCAACAGAAGAAGCCCGATTCTTTTGTACGATAACGCCACACGTTTCACAAATCACTGTTCAAAAATGGAACGAATCAAGGGTTGAAGTTCTGCCTCACCCACCGTATTCTCCAGACCTCTCGCCAACCGACTACCACCTTTTCAAACACTTTCAGATCTTTCATGCTGGTAAAACCTTCATCAATCAAGACCATGCCAAAACAGCTTTCGTGGAGTTTGTCGAATCTCGACCACATAATTTTTTCGCTGATGGAATAAGTCGGTTGTTGGCCCGTTGGTAACAGTGTGCTGATTCGAACGGTGCTTATTTCGACTAAATCCGATAAGATTTGAGAAAGTTATGGTAGTCCACTAAAAACGCTGAGAGCTTTCTGGTCAACCTAATACATACTTAGAAAGCGCATGTAATACCCTTTCCAACAATGTATAATACCTTATGAAATGGTCTCAGTTTATTTTTAAAAAATATTGTTGAAACAAGGAAAGCAAAAAAACCTACATTACTTTTGCATCAACCTAGTAGATGCACTGGGAACGATCGGTTCTGACAAAAAGGCATTTCGTCCTAGGATCAAAATCGATCAGAAGCTCAATACCTATAGAGGATTTCAATTTTTGCCCGAGGTCGACTGTTCGAGGATGGGGAGTGGAGCTGCCTGCAGTCAATTTGGGGCTAGAGTTAAGTGGAGGACCGTGCTTCGGGGCATCAAGTGGGTCGTCGAATGACCTTGGGGACGAAGGCACTGATCTCTTCTTCTCCTACAAGAGGTGCTCAATGGAAAATTCAAATTCCCAGAGCAAAAGCAAGGTAAGATCTGCATTTTTCACATATGGAGCAGGGGTTGAATTTTTGAAGCCTTCAAAGGAAAACAATATATCAAACACCCAAAGGCAATTTGAAAGGCTGGTTGACGGGTATCATTAGAAAACTTTGTAGTTTGCTGTTGTTTTTGAGGTTATTGTGCAAGCCACAAGTCACTTACTTAGTCACCTGTTGTCTTGTGTTTGAATCATATTTGAACTTATTTTGTCCGTCCGCGTATAAAAGTAAATAAATAAATACATATTTGAATGTGTTTGCGTAACGGCGAGATCCTCGACGCTGTGCTATCGAAAACGATCGTCACCGGAATGAACTCGCTTACAAAAATCATTATTATGTCACATTCGAAACAACCACGTATTCGAAATTCGAATAATATTCGAATTTTCGAATCCCAAATAATCGAATTCGAATAATTATTCGAATTTTCGAACCTCGAATAATCGAATTCGAATAATTATTCGAATTTTCGAAACTCGAATAATCGAATTCGAATAATTATTCGAATTTTTGAAACTCGAATAATCGAATTCGAATAATTGTTCGAATTTTTGAAACTCGAATAATCGAATTCGAATAATTATTCGAATTTGCGAAACTCGAATAATCGAATAATCGAAAATCGAATTCGAATAAATTATTCGAATAATTATTCGAATTCGATTATTCGAGCACAAGTATAGTAATTCACTGCTACCCCATTTATTGGTCTCCCTTCACTAGACCTCCCACCTTCACCGCTCCCCTTTACAGGACCCCCTTCACTGGACCCCCTCCCCCTCCTTCACACCTTCACAGGTCCCACCCTCACCGGTCCCCCATTACTGGTCCCTCTTCACTGGTTCCCCTCTATTATCTGCCCTTTTCCGGTTCACCCTTCACTGCCCCCTCCCCTTCGTCGGTCCCACTACTGCTCCCACCTTCACTGGACCTCCCTTTACTGGTTCCCTCTTCACTGGTCCCCCTATCCTTCACCGATCCCCATTGCTGTCCCACCCTCACTGGTCCCCCTTTTATTCATCAATTCTTTTCCGGTCCCCCTTCACTGGACTCCTCTCCCCCCCCCCCCCCCTCCCCTTCACCTGGTCCCCTTCACTGGTCCCCATTACTGGTTCCTTCCTTACCGGTCCCCCTTCACTGGTCAACCATCTACCGTTCCCCCCCCCCCCTTACTGGACCCCTTCCCCTCCTTCACCGGTCCCCCTTCACTGGACCACTCCCCTTCCCTCCCTCCCCCCCCCCCTTCACCGGTCCCCATTACTGGTCCCTTCCTCACCGACCCCTTCACTGGACCCCTCCCTCCCTCATTCACATGGTCCCCCTTCACTGGTCCCCATTACTGGTTCCTTCCTTACCGGTCCCCCTCCCTTAACCTGGTTCCCTTTTCACTGGTCAACCATCTACCGTTCCCCCCCCCCCTTTACTGAACCCCTCCCCCTCCTTCACCGGTCCCCGTTCACTGTACCACTCCTCCTCCCGCTCCCCCTTCACCAGTCCCCATTACTGGTCCTTTCGTCACCGACCCCCTTCACTGGACCCCTCCCTCCCTCCTTCACCGCCCCCCCCCCCTTCACTAGACCCCTCTCCCCTTCACCTGGTCCCCCTTCACTGGTCCCCATTACTGGTTCCTTCCTTACCGGTCCACCCTTAACCTGGTCCCCTCTTCACTGGTCAACCATCTGCCGTTCCCCCCTTTACTGGACCTCTCTTCCCTCCCTCCTTCACCGGTCCTCCTTCACTGACCCTCCATCACCGGCCCCCATTGCTGGTCCCACTTTCACTGGTCCCTCCTTTATTGGTCAAAACTTTAGCGGTCCCTATTGGATCCCATTCTTAACCGGTCCCCCATTAGTGGTCCCACCTTCACTGGTAACACGTCGTGTGAATCCGGAACCCCTGGTGCGCAATCGGTGATACCTCTTCTGAACCCGAACGCCTGTTAAACAACGTTGGTGACATGTGTTCTCAAGCCGGACGTGCTTTGCGCGGCATTGGTGACACCTCTTCTGAATCCAGGCACCTGATGAACGACATCGTGACATGTGTTCTCAAACCGGACGTGCTATGCGCGACATCGTTGACAAGTCGTCTAAATCCGGAACCCCTGGCGCGACATCGGTGAAATGTCGTCTGAATCCGGATAGGCCTTTTGCGACATCGGTGACATGTCCTCTGAACCCAGACGCCTGTTTAACGACGTCGGTGACACCCTTTCTGAACTAGGACGCTCGTTTTCACGACGTCGATGACACATGTTCGGAACTCGCACGACCTTTGCGTGACATAGGCGACACGTCTTCTGACCCCTCTCAACACGGTGTAGGTGACACCTCGCCTGAACCCGGATGGCTACTACTCGACGTTTACGAAAGGCCAGATGGACAGGCGGACGGACAGGCGGGCGGACAGACGGACGGACAGACGAAAGGACTCGTGCGGATGCCCTCCAGTATGCGCACTTTATTACCCTGTTATGTGTAATTTTCACGTCGAATTGGGGACTTAAGGTCAAATGGGACACTTGTCACCTCAATTTGGACACTCTTCTAAGCCTAAGCCTAAGACTTTGAAATAAAATTAACGTCTTCCAGATTGAAACGAGCTTCTTACATGTTAAACTACAGACTCTCCAAGATGGTTTGAGTAATTTTTTGTTCAAGGAAAACTAGTATCTTTTTAAAAACTTTTTAGTACAGCTGCTCGAATTCAACTGAATTCAATTCATTTACTGCACAAGTTGTGCTCCTTAAACAAGCAGTAGGCAGAAATAAAAACCCTCTGCAGTGGAGTGTTCTTTAATCCGTTGACCCCGAATGTTTAGGAATCTTTTATAAGATTTGAGATCGTTGCAAACTCATAGTCAGTAATTGGGGGGGGGGGGGGAGGAGGCGAAATGAATATAACGGCGGAAGTACGAAAAGAAAGGCAGACAGAAAAAGAGCTTTGATATTAATGTTTCTGTGTCGTTGCCATTACCATTACACCATCACGTAAGCTGAAATGATGTGAGAAAGTGAGGAAAATGCGTGAGATCTTGAGAATGTGAAAACAAGACCGTGAGTAATGCTGCGAACTGAGAAATTTAATGACGTTTCGAGAAACACTCGTCTAATTAACAGCAATTATACGGAATACTACTCTTAAATATCTTAAATGGTAGTTTTCTTGATCTGCTGGTGTCCTCTTGGGATTTACGAATGTAAATGTTGCTGCTGAAGCTGGAAGCAGGTTAAAGACTGAATGCATTAACGGTTGCTAACTCTCTCTAGAAGCTGCAACAATTCAACACTTTCCAATTTTTTCTTGAAACTAGAGCTGTTCTCCGATTCCCCGTATTTGAATGCGCTGATAGTGTAGATTAGAACCTATTCTCTCACCACACGGCTTGGATATCCAGTGCTTACTAGGTGTCAATCTAATTTCCCTGCGTAGGATGCGGAAACAAAACACAAGATCTGCCACTGCACATCTGCATTGTAAAGTTTTCAGACCCAACGGTTTCAATCTGTTGGAATGATCGAGTAAATCAGCAACATTCGTAGAATTTTTGGCACGGTGGAGAACAAGTTTCGTGAAGGTTTTTTGAACTCTCTCGATTGCAGAATCTCTAGGTTTTGCTCGGGTTTCATAGCTGTGAGCAATACCCTAGGTGGGGAAGAACGTGTACATTATACAATATCACATCCGTGATCACCATCCCAAACAGCTCCCCTCGGCAATGTTTGGGCGAAATTATGTTTCGACCCTCTCCTCGACCTCTGCAGTCGTGGAACACAGTAGTGCCTGTGCACACCCTTTACCTTCATGTGCCCATACTGTAGTCTATCGTTTCACCGAAAAAGGTTATCAGACTGGCGATCAGAATCCCAAATAACCCTTCCGATAAACTTTGGACGAAAATGTTTTTCGACCCCTTGAGTCGAGGGAGCTCCTATTTGCTCCTGTTCCTATTTGCAGTGCTTCCCGCCCTCCCGTAAGTGTAGGGCCGGAAACAGTGATGGGACCAACTCTTCACTGTGGTGGGAGCTTGAGTAAATGCCTGAATACGACTAGGACATCAATTCCCGGTTAGGATTGCCTGTCTAGGCCAAACAAGCTTTACATTCCGCCGGGTCGGTGAATTGGTGCCAGAGTCGTCAGAGAAGGATAAAATCTAGAACACCGGCTGGCCACCGCGAGTCAGTATTTTGGCCAAACACACAATCAAATTACTTCGACGATTACCCGACGAAGTGGAATACGTGACGTACCCTGCAAAGCGAAGGATCAACGCCAACCTCCATCCTTTTATTCTCTATCTCATTTCGCTCGCTTTGGGAGTGGGATGAGAGCAACCTAGAGAGCGTTTCCTCCTGCAATAGATGGCAAAACCGCAAGGACCAACATCAGACAATGGGTCGCGAAAACTCCAACAGTCGAAGGCAGAAAACTAATATCTATGACGAAATCAAATTTGAAAAAAACAATATTAAAACTTTTTGTCTCTGAGATATCCCGTGAAAGTCAAATGCGTGGCGCATCCTAAACTGGGACTGATTAACGCTGAGCTTAATCATTATCCTTACACACCAGAAACCACGACCGCAATCGAAAACTGCATCAAAAACTAAAAGAATTGAAATTGTGCAGTTTCGCACCGTAAGCTATAGAAGAATAAGAAGAATATAGAAATCCGAATTACGATGAAGACGTCTTGATGATGGGTCAGAGCAATACTTGTCATTTGGCGATAAAGAAGTCATATGGGGTCAGTATCTAACGAGAGATGGGGTCAGTATCTAACGAGAGCATCCCCGCGATACAAGCGTGGTGTAGTGTACGTGCAACTAGCCCCACGTGACAAAACTCTTCCACACCTGAAAACAGGTTGAATACGGGGTTAGGAAGCGAATGTGGTATCCTAGGGAAACCAACATCTACATTTAACTAGAAATGGGTAGAGCCCACCC
This sequence comes from Heligmosomoides polygyrus polygyrus, assembly GCA_947396885.1. Lineage (NCBI taxonomy): Eukaryota > Metazoa > Nematoda > Chromadorea > Rhabditida > Heligmosomidae > Heligmosomoides > Heligmosomoides polygyrus. Next base: position 58,384,831 of record OX377205.1, read on the forward strand.
AGAACAAGCGGAACGGAAGGGCTCAAAAATGTGCGAAAACCGGAATACGAAACTTGGAAATAGCACAAGACTCATTACTTTATTTTACTTTTCATAAGTATAAGCAAAAAGGGTGGCAACTAAGCTACCGTTAACGAATTTAGGAGGCAGGTAAGCCAGCATGCGACTCATCCCCAACAATGTGTAACAATAAAAGTTCCCTGTATTCGTATAATTATGATTATTTGTCATTATTAGCATGATCTCTTAATTATTAGGATGGCCGAAAAGTCTTTAAGCAAAATTTTGAAAACCTCAGAATTTTCCGAAAAAATCAAAAACCCCGGTTCGATGAGGATCGTATAGAATGTTCCAGAAGCTTTCGCTGTATGATTATGTATATAAGGGCCCGCGAGCGTCATTTTGGTGGGATAGCGAACATGAGTAGCCAACAACTGTTTCGAGTGGTCATTTTCGACGAATGCTGCCGAGGCTCCAACGCAAGCACAACGGTCTTTTATATCACCGATGCATTTGGAGAAGGAACTGTAACCCGCATCACAGTGCATCGTTGGTTCGTTTGCTTTGATTCAGGAGATATAAACCTTGAAGACAGAGAGCGCAATGGACGACCTTCTGCTATCGATGAAGATGGATTGCAGCTCGCTGTCACATCCAATCCAGAAGCAACTACACGGGAACTGGCAATAACCCTCGGCTGCACCCACTCCACCAACAAGCTGCATCTCCACGACCTCGGCTGTCGAAAAGTTTTGACAAGATGGATTCCTCATAGGCTGACCGAAGCACATAATCAAGTGCGGATGAAGATATGACAGTCACTCTTTGCGCAGCCGCATCGAAACGAACGCACGACATGTCGTCTGGCTCCCACGCGACGCAGAACCACCAGTCCAGCCGAAGCCAGACCGACACCAACGCAAACATTTACTTTGCGTTTGGTGGGATGCGAGAGGACCAATCTACCATAAGCTGCTGGCTGACGGTTTCCATTTACATTAATAAGCTTCAGAAATTGGCCGATGCAATGCGAGGAAAAAGGCGAAAATGTCAAGTGTCCAGTTGCACGCGCGCCCCGACGCTGCATTGACAATCTGTGAGAAGATAGCCGAACTTGGCCTACATCCGGTAGCATATCCAGCGCATTCGCCGGATCATGGCCATTGGACTACGATCTGCTCGGACCGCATCATTTGAGAGGGAAAAAGGTACCATAACCTCAAAATGTCAGTGGACAGCTTCCTCAAATCGCACAACTGTTGTTGACTACTCATGTTTGCCATCCCACCAAAATGACGCGCGCGGGCCTTATGTATATAAGGGCCCTTATATACATACATATATATATATACATAATCATACAGCGAAAGCTTCTGGAACATTTTATACGATCCTCACCGAACCAGGATTTTTGATTTTTTTCAGAAAATTCTGATGTTTTCAAAATTTTGCTTCTAGACTTTTCGGCCAGCCTAATATTGGAGAGATCATGCTGATAATGACGAATAATCTACCACTACAGTACCGCGCATGTCTTTTGGTCAATTCCCGAAAAAGCCGCTTTGGAGCGTTCCAAAGCCTGAACTGCCTTGCCCTCATCTGCCAGTTTAGAGCGGCGTAAGAAAGCGGTTAGAGTTTCTTGCGCTCTTACTCACCCAGATTTGAGCTTTCGAATCTCACAATAGTACCGTTATCTTCAGCTCGAAGAGCTCTATCGAACGGTGGTACTCTTGACCAATTTCGGAAAAATGGATTTTTCGACGATTTTCCATCGAGGACGTGGACGCGCGATACGAGCCTGCGCGGGCGATGACGTCATAGAAAATCGATATCTTAGAATTGGGCCATGCTAGACACCATTCGGTCCAGCTTTTCATGCTGAATTGAATGGTGTTATTGGGAGTAGGGAAAACTGTAATCTGGGCGAGTAAGAGCGAGGAGAACATGGACCGTTGTTGTATTGCATTGCACGCGCGGCCGTGTTCTGAGCGCGATAACTCTGTCATGTGTGAACCTGTCCGGTTGCAGCTTGTAGGTTTTGTAGGCAGTAAAATGTTCTAATAGTGCGCTGAAACAGAGCAATGTAGCTTATGACTGGACTAAGTTACGGCGCTGCAAATGTGCAGGTTAGCCTTGTGTTACACAATTTCTTCCAAATTCAGTCGACCACTACGGGAAGATCCAGCGAGCAAACGGCCTACAAATGCATGGGCGAGCAGAACGCTTGAGGTACTTTACGACTGACATGCTCACCGCTCCTCAGCTGCATAAACCGCCCTAGCCCCAGCTGCCATTTCAGGGCGGTGAACTTACCGTTGAAGTCTCTTGCGCTCTTACTCGCCCATATTTGAGTTTTCGACACTCGCAATAACACCGTTAGCTTCAGCACGAAAAGCTCTATCGAATGGTGTCACTCTCGACCAATTCTGGAGAAAGCGATTTTTTGACAATTTCTCATCGAGGACGTGGGTCGAGCCTGCGCGGACGATGACGTCATGGAAAATCGATATTTTCGAAATTGGCCAGATTTTCTCGTTCAAAATCATCTAGTGGTT
>OX377205.1:58387585-58487052 GCA_947396885.1 Heligmosomoides polygyrus polygyrus
AGCACGATGGGCAAGTATTCTAAACTGAGCCAGAGACACGGTGGGAAGATTGGTTTTGGAAATGAAATTGAAAGCGGAAACATGACGTTTATGACGCTGATTGGCATAAATATTACCGCTGTGTGTCCTTGTAGGAGCAGCTCGTAATAAAACATGCCTCGCGATTCCCAGGACCGGCGAGGAGATACCTCTTGAAGTGAAGGGCCGATTTCGCTTGCTTCGGCGAGGCCGGATAACCGGAGAAACCGCGTTGCGTTGGTCAAGAAGCGAAAGACCATCGTGTCAGCGCTGCTCCGTAGTCGGGGCGTGGAGGCAACTGAGTGCTGTTGGGATGCTAACCTCCGGACCCGACTAAGGTTTCACTTCCAAATCCGGGTCTCCTTCCTTGAGGCGAGCGACTGCTCTTGGCAGTGCTGGTGGAAGTAGTGTCCTCTCTCCCAGCGCGTTGTTGATGTCTCGAACGGCTGCCATCGCTCCACTGCCGCGGTGCCATTCACGAAAGACCTCAGTGGTAGTCTTGTGCAATGGGGATCGTGATTAAAGTTGATTCAAGTTGAGGAGGGAAACGTGGCTCTACGACCAAAAAGAAGTCTCGAGAAATCTACAACTACCGCCTGGTAGATCTTGGCTGCCGGTCAAGCATAGAAGGTTCTGCAATCTCCAGAAACCGGTTCTAGACTTTACGGCGGAGTGGCGTTCTACCCCCCCCCCGCCCCCGCCTTTTAAACAGAGGCGTGGCAAATGTCTGCGTCTCCACTATCTCGTAAAGCGCCTTTTATACTCCCGCCGCGGCGCGACGTGGCCAGTCGCGCTGCGCTCCGAATTTGATGCGCCGCTGCGCGATTAGAAAGGGGAGCGTCAGGGCGGCGTGGCGTTCTATCCCCCGCCCTTTAAACAGAGGCGTGGCAATTGTCTGCGTCTCCACTATCTCGCAAGGCAGCCACTGGACTCTCGAGCAAGCCCAGGGGGTTGGGGGGTGGGCGGGCCAGGGGAACGAGGGGATAGAACGCTCGACCCCCGAGCGTCAGCGACGCGTGCCGACCAAATACTACGTACTACGGTCCGTGTGCCACAGCGGATGACAGAGGAGACTGTCCATGAGTCACTGAAGAACCAGACAGAAAAGATTCGTCAGGATGATCAGCGGAATGCATCTTGTCAATGTTAGTGGTGGGATTTCTGTGGGAAACGACGAATACTCTCTCGAAGCTGGGGTCGAAGTCGTCTGCTCTACCTATGGTTGAAATTAGTGACCGTGGTATTTAGTCGAATCTCCTGCAATGCAAATGACACTAAACGACTCTTTATTTTGCAGCAGCGTGGTGTGCTGCTTCAAAAGTAAAATTGTTGGAAGGTACTCATTGTCGAGAATCACTCAGAATTCTCTCTCATATGGCCATTCCGGGGTCATTGTGCACTAAATATCATCGCAGGCGACCATTCTTGATCCACCTCTGCAATACACACCCGATAGTGGCCGATATTCTCGTGTCGTTACAAAAACGGATAGTTGTCGAATCCAATTCTGAAAAGGGGTGGGTGTTCATCATTCCCTTACGGATGCACCTCACCTCATATGTTTGCGTGACGTCATGTACATATACCACTTGCACTGTCGAATAGCCTTAATGTCAGCCATGCAAACCCATTTCTAGTCAGCACCGGCATTACAAGGATGGAAGCCTTGGCTACCCTGATCTCTGCACTACGCCTGAAATGAAATAGCGGTTGCCGCGCCCTGTCTATTGCCCCTCTGCATTGACCTTGCTTTTGAATTTATTGCTTGTAACTGTTAGCGAGTCGGCCTGCTGACGACGGGACTTCTCACGGTCAGCCGTTCAAATCTATTCTAGGCCCGGTTGGCTCGTAGACCAACGAAACCTTCCACATTCCTGCTATCGCCGAGTTTCTTCCGGCCGTCACTGGAGGAGTGGTCACTGCTTGTCCCTACGCTGATCAACTAAACATTGATCACAGGATACATCGTAGATGTTGAATACGTGGCGCACTGCCAAATAGTTTGATGCATTTTATTTCCGATTTATCGCACTCTCCCTTTAAAAATAGGATATGGTTACTGTGGCACCGTGGGCAACACCCGATCAATTAAAAGGTCGTCAATTCAAAAGAGTATTCTAGCTCTCTCTCTTTTCTTACAGCTCATATCCTACGCTGCGAAATTGTATCCTTTTCTTGAACGACGGCATCTTTCGCGTGGATGAAGCCAAGAAGAACTAGCAAGAGATCGATTTTGAGGGGATGCCTGAACGGCGGAAGCCAGTCGTGTAGCTAGAATTTCTTCGCTCGTGAGTGCCCGTTTTTGCCGACTCGTCAGGCCGAGCGATTAGAGGGTTCCTATTGTGGAATCGCGGCGATGCGCTGCATTACGAGTACTAGCATGGCAACATCTTGCAAACGAACTGGGGCGCCTGGGCAGCGTTCCTCCTTCGTGATCGCGACGACTGATGTTCACCGCCAGCGCAGTGTTGTTCTTTTAGATTTCAACTGTTCGGTTGATGATGTCTGACTCATACAATATTTTTACGTGCTTTCTGCAGATTTATTGTTTATTCTCAACAGTTTGAAGAGACATAGTCACTACTACCCCATTTCTGGTCAAAAGGCTGGAGAAGAAGTGTTAGACGTAAATAATTATGTAAATAAATGCACTCAGAACCAGTAGCACTCCGTTACGAAGGTTACAAAACAGAACAACTGTCCACTATACTAACCTTAGTCTTGGGCAAGGGTAGACATCAGCAAGCACGCCACAGCAATTTTGTGCTTAACAGCGCACACTTGAGAGATGTGCGTGAACTTAACTACAAGGGAAGGAGGTGAAGAGTATGTCTGATGAGGAGAAAGCGAGTCGGTAGTTCGGTTCTCGGACATTGCAACGTTTCTGCATTTCAACTGATGGGTTGAGATTTGAGGAGTTTTGACCTCCACTCAATTTTCAAACTTTTCTGCACATTTGCAGCTGAATGCTGTGGAAAGTAGTCTTGTTGCGACTTGTCTGTTTCTGACCGGCTTTTATCCACAGGGCAATGAGAAAGGTGTTCAACATAATGGTGTATCAACGTTCAACACCAGTGATACCCAGGCTCGAAGTGTTTGGAATAGAAGGACTGGTCACTGTACGAGCAGCGTATTAAAGCTGCGAGCTCTTCACAGCTTGCTTCCCTACATGGAGCAGTGACTTCTCAAGCTATGCGTATGCGGTAAGTATCTTCCAGACGAAGAATCTTTTCGTCGTGGCAGGTTGCTCACATGCCATGACTACTCAAACTATGATCTCTTTGTTTGAGCATTCACATCGTCTTCGTCCCACATATGCCCGATAGCTGTGATCTTATTCTCGGCTCTCGGACCGGATTCTCGACCACGTGGCCATTCAAGCTATTATGCCCTAGAGAAGAGCAAGCGTACTCGGACAACGTATACCTTTGTGAGCCCAATTCAGCCAGCCGACGGGGCTTCTCACTAGGGAAGGGTTTCGACCTCCCATGGAAATTCAAGTTGAGACCAGGATCTTAGAAAGAGCTCGGAATGCCTTGCAAAAAATTGCAAAATGAAACGCCTGAGCGTTATGGCCTGCCGAAATCGGGGGCCTCACCACAGGCTGGCTGTACGACGCACCGGGCGCGAGAGTGGTGAGGCATCGGGGCTCCGTAAGAAGGGCCGACAGCTGCGGCGGTGGAGCAGTGGTACTGCCCACGCTCCTCGGGTGCGGCGGCGTTGGTTCGGTTCCCGCCGATGCCGCTTCTTTTGCAATTCATAATTTATCTTCGAAATAACATTTTGTTCTGAATTATGACACGTGTCTGATTAGATAGCCGGGAGAACTACCATACACGTTTGTAAAAATGCTTGAAGGCAAAAAACCGCTATCATGACATTTTAATTTACTATTTTGCACAAATAGAGTCCAAATCATATATTGAATAACGGAGGTATTTCTAACAACCTTGGCATTCATGGAACAAAGCAAAGAAATGTCTGAAGCAAAAAGGTAAGTAGAATGTATGATGAGGAAGATCAAAATGTCGTTGATCGACTGCTTTTTCTTCACTCACTATTTCCTTTTCACGAGTAAAGGTGGTGTACATTCTTCTCGCTGAATTTGAGGCACCAGAGTAAATAAAAATGTCATGATAGCGGTTTTTTGCCTTCAAGCATTTTTTACAAACGTGTATGGTAGTTCTCCCGGCTATTTAATCAAACAGTGTGTTTATTCAGAACAAAATGTCATTTCGAAGATAAATTATGAATTGCAACAAAAGCGGCGGCAACGGGAACCGAACCAACGCTGCCGCACCCGACGAGCGTGGGCAGTACCACTGCTGCACCGCCGCGGCTGGCGGGTCCTTCTTACAGAGCCCCAATGACTCACCACTCTCGCGCCCGGTGCGTCGTACAGCCAGCCTGTGGTGAGGCCCCCGATTTCGGCAGGCCTCGCTCAGGAATTTCATTTTGCTATTGTGACACCCATATTCGTAATCAGCAATTCGAGCTTTTTCTAGCTTGATCCTAGTCTCAACTTGAAGCTCCATGGGAGGTTGAAACCCTACCCTAGTCAGTTTTGTGAAGCGATTTTATTCCCACGTTATTGTGCACGACCATGCTTTTGATTTGCAAAAAGGGATAAGTGTCGGAGTTGAGAGTAGCTGAAGGAGAACGTAGCTGTTTGACGATGGTTAAGGTCATGTCGCTGGAGCTCTTGTGCCATCCTCGCGGTGAAAAGCTAGCTGCTTATGCCTGGTTCAATGTTGGGAATACGACGTCACATCCTGGTTTCTTTGAACGCCAGGGCAGTATTTTCCCGAACTCACTGGCCATGGAGGAAAGCATGCGTGAAGCCGTATTGTTACCAGTCCTTCAGTTCAAGCACTTTGCGTCTGTGTAACACTGGTGTTGAACGTTCGTGCATCGTTATGTTAAATACGCCAAGACCCCTCAAATCCTAACCGATCGTTTAATCCGATCGTTACGCAGAAATGTCGCTTTCACGAGAACGGAACTCCCGACCTCCATCTCATGAAGCAACCCCACTATGCCCTTCGCTTTGAGCGTGTTGCCGTCAGTGATATCGCGGGCATACAAGACACCCCCCCCCCCCCCCCAGCACTCGTGAGGCGCCGATTCCACAGTAACTTCAAGGACCGCTACTCCTTGGATTCAACGAATTGATAAAAAGAAGCATATTTTTATACTAATTGAGTGGCGGGGATTCTTCCTATATGACCCGCTCTCCCCATTCAGACCTGGTTGGAGGGAGAGGATCCACTCCAGTGCTCTTTTCGTCCAGTCGTCTCGTCTCCTCAGGATGTGACCGGCCCATTGCTGTTTAGCTTTCCACACTAACGATAAGTCCGCTGGGTCATGAAGATTAAACGTTCTTTCCATACCGGAACTACGAAGTCCGTCACGATGTTGAGCATGACGGTTATACTTCAGAAGACATCGCTCTAGAGCTCTGTGCATGGTCCTTAGAGACCTACACATGGGCGCAGAGGTGACCCACGTCTCCCCTAAGTAATAGAGGGCAGGGAGAACAGTCGAGTCGAATGGCTGTGCTCGAAGGTTGGGGTCCATCAGGTGGGTTATACCCTCTCTGAGGGTTCAAATCAGGGATGTGCAGCAATGTTGGAAATTTTTCCCAGAAGGCAAAAAATCGAATTTGTCAGAGAGCAGACAGGCCAAGTACACCAAAAATCAGAAAATTTCGAAATTATCGCTCTAACCATTTACTATCAAAAATGCACCCTTACGAGTAACCAACACTTTTCTAACATTTCAAGTCCAATGGATGCTTATCGACGTAGGCTGGAACCGCGCCAGTGGGATGAAGACCTTCCACGACACGGTGTCGCCCTGTTGCATCCCCTTCCCAATGGGAGTGGTAAGTGGGAAAGCCGTACTGTCGCCTTGCATCCAGCGTAGTAGTCGGCTAAGGATCTAGCCCAGGAAGAGTTCACTCCTTCGTCGATGGGGCAGACAGAGTGGCGTTCGTTTCAACGTTGTCGAGTGTCTTCTTGTAGTCGACGGAGGTGAGAACTGAGACAGACGGTATCACCGGCAAACCTCAGTGACCTTCGAGAGGGTCTGACAGGGGTCCAGACCCTCTCGGAGGTCACTGAGCCCATTGCAGAACGTAGCCTGCACCACAGTTGGGCTTCAGTGACCTTTATGACCTTCCAGGGTCCTTGATATGTGTGCAAGAATAATCTTTCTGAAGAACATGTAAAACACACTCAGCAGGCATGCAGGACGGTATAGATATTCTCTGTCGTCTTATGAACTGTCCTTCTTCACAATAAGTTCCTCCACTGGTCAAGGAATCGTATCTTTTGGAGGTAGAATGTCATATGTGATGCGGCTATGACCAATATCCTTCAGCTCGAAGCAAGTTGGCTGAAGATAGTTCGGCCCGCGGCTGCGTCACTTCTGCCACTCTCCATTCCCCGACTTGTGAAAGAGGACCGTTATCAGCGGAATGTTGACGTTTGACACAGGAGTGAATGAGCGCCGTTTGACACAGGAGTGAGAATGAGAATCTTTCCGCTGTCGATTGCTTTTCTGAAAGGCTGAAAGAGGTGGACGTCATCCACGCAAGTCTGTGTTCACAGAAATCGCTGTAGCACTTCATCAGACTAGACCCTCTTCCTGCTGCTCCCAACTACATATCTGCTTCTTCAGCACTGTAGATGCTCTGAAGACTCTTCTGTAACTGGTATTAACTAACAACAGCTATATGTGAGTTGCATTCAGATCCAGTCTTAAAGCCCTTCTTTGTTAAAAGCACTGCTAAAACAAGGTAGTCCTCCAAAGAGTCTTCCTTTATCTGTCTGAATATGGAACCGAAATGGATTTCCTCTTCGTAAACGGCGTCTCTGTTCCCTCCTATTAACGACTGATGTTCTCTCCAACTTGATTCGATCCACTGCACAAGGATGGTACTATCGTGACATCCAGTAAGCACCACTTTCGATCGAAGCCATTTCGGTTTTGACGTCGAAGTTACCGACGACGAACTTGCAGAAGAATTTCTCGCTGCAGATAACTTCCGCCAGCTCTTCGTAGAACGCATCGAGCTCGGTCTCATCCGCAGCTGACGTTGGTAAGCAGAATTACTGATACTGATCGGGTTCCCAGGAGGAGTCGAAGAATGGCCAGATGTGTTAGGATTCCGAAGAAGTCGAGAATATGAACCTTGATAGGTGCACGACGAAGCCTGCGCCTCCGACATTGCGCGGTGAAATCTCCTCCTCACGAATGACGAGTGCTCCTTCTCTCAAGTGTCGTACGTCTTACGTCTTTCTTCCGAGCCGCGGTCTCATGGAACCTGATGCGCCCTGTCGTCTCCAGAAGAGCGTGTAGGTCGGCGTTTGAGGAGACTGTAATGGCACTGCAGGTGCAAAGCACGAAGTAGCCTCCATGGCGTGTTCTGCTCTTGTCGTCTTGGCCCATAATCAATGTCGTCCTATGCAACCTGATGTTTCTCCGTCTCTCACCGGCTGTCATACCGCCCGACGTCATAGACGGCAGACCCCAGCGTGCAGGATAATGTGGCTGGTGCTGTCGTAGAAAGAATAAACTCTCGTGAACAGCCTTGCCAGAGCGAGTTCGGGGGTGTGGTTCAGACTCTGTTAGGCTTCCAAAGAATTTTCGAACTTCTCAGCCCGGGAAACCCCGCCGGAGATTGAAAACCTCCGCCGTACATCAAGGTCGACACACATGGCTATCGCCCCACTACACTGAGGCGCTGAACCATATGGAAGAATGTGCGTGAAACGTCTGAGAATTGTGTAAAACCAGGCCCTCTCAAATCTCATCTGACTATAAAAACGCAACAAGACCGAGTGCGCGAGTTCCTAGTCCTGGCGTTCCACTAAAGCAAAGCCATCATCAGCTGCACTCTCCTTTGTTTGTCGGACGACGCCATGCTAGTGTTCAAAACATGGTGTTGTCACCGAGATGGAGCAAGCTTTGAATGCGCTTTTCTCGCTTGGTTTAACGACAAGGCAGAGCAACGCGTTTTCTTCACCTTAAATGAAGGATGGAAATTTTTCTTACAATCCTTCAATATTTCACCGTTTATGTGTACGGGCCAGGGCTGTGCGTGTAACGAATAATGATTTACAGATTTACCGGGTTCACAGGCATTTTTCCGTTAATTTTTTAAACTAAATTTAACGACAAAATTTTCCTTAAATTGCGTTAACGACATTTTACGCACCTTTTTTGAAATTTTAACCCTTCTTCATGTAGATTCATTTCGGACGAATTTTTTTGAATGAGCTTCCGCAGTATCGAGAAAACCTTGAATCAGTGGGAATAGGCAGTCAATATCGTTCTCATCCTGGAGAATTGCTAGGATTCTTGCTTCTTGACCAACTTATTTGCGTGCTTACATATCCAATTTCCTATGCAGCTGTTTCGCATTTTTAGTCTTCCTGGGCCGTTTTTTTTCGCGTGACTGCTACACATTAACTTCTCATACTTCCCAAGCAGTCAGTTTCTTCACAGTTTTTTGTGGTATTTATTCCATAAGTACAGTTGAAAAGGCGTAGAAGATGCGAAGAAAGCGCTACGAAACATAAACAATGCGAAAAAAATAAGTGTGAGAAACGAGACGGTGGAAGAGAAGGGCGCTATCCTTCTTCCCTCAAGTTTTGAGGAAAGCTGGACGGGTTCTTCGTGCAGCATCAGGTTGTGATTGCAGGTCTACGTTAAGGCAACGCTGAGCCCCGTCAAATGATAGAGTGCGGCTGCCGGCACTGCCATTGCTCCGCTTTTGTTGAATTTCATGCCGTGCTTGTCAACGATTTTGCCCAGCCTTTTCGTCTTCTTCAGGCGCTCTCTTGGCAGTTCTTGTTTTTATTTGGAAAAGCGCAGTGAGTAAATAGGAGAAGCAGTGAGACAGTGGTAACAATACAGTAATAACATATGCAACAGTAACAAACAGTAATAACATATGTATGGTAATGAAAGCAATAAAATCAAATGAAAAAGAGAAAACGCCACTGACCACTCCTCGTCAGATGCACAAGGTGGTCCTAAAACTGCTGCTTTACATGAGGCAGGTCTGGCTACTGCAAGAAATTCCAATATCTCCAGAGATTTTTTCGTCTAATTTGCGAATTTACTATAATACTGTTCATCCGTCCAAAATGTACTCAATAGGAATGGAGACAATTTGACCAACCCAAAGCTCGTTTGAACCTCAAGCAAATGTGCAGCACAACATGGCACCAGGCGCTTCAAGAAGAAAAGCTAATAGAGGTCGAGAGATGCCCTTTTAAATACGTGCGTTTCTTATGCGTTCTCTTTGTAACACGGAGGAAAAATAGCTGTATTCTGCGAAACAAGCAGATCAATGTACTTCTTTAATATCTTCCAAAGATAAACTGTACCAAAGAATTGCTGCAGTCACTGCCTGGCCTGAATTCTTAATAAAATCGTTTTGTTGGTTTCTGAAACAATTATGGCAGTGTCAAAAAATGTTGGGCTGTAAAAGTCTACTTAGCGAGCACAAGTTTTGAAACAAGTATTGTGAGGACAGATGAAAACGCTCAAAAACGATCAGCCGTGCTAAGTTGCATGGCACTTTAGATGACGACCTTCCACAAGCTAACCGAATCTAGGAATATAAGAAACTTGTTGTTTTAAAAGCCTTGTGGTTACCACTTCGCTTTGGAATCTTGATTAATTTCCTCGTTTAACAAATATGTTGACGATAGGCGGACATTTGCTATTGGTTGTGAAGGTGAAGACGTAGTCATATAATTGCCGTGCAGATGGATTCGAAGAAACTCAATGAAGAAATTGATTCAGCTCTCTAGCTCTTCCATCTGAAAATTGCGCTTCTTCATAATAATAATTCACCTTCATAATAATTGCGTTTCTTCATAATAATAATTCACCTTCATAATAATTGCGCTTCTTCAAAGACATACTGAAGTATGTCGAAAGAGCAATTCCGAGTTTCATTTCAATTCCAGTTCTATAGCTATCCAACGTAGAAACAGCACGACAAATCAACCATGTGTAGGGGCCGAATAGTTATGGGGAAGGGACCGTGCAACGGTGGTTCGAGAAATTTCGTTCTGGAGATTTCTACCTGGAAGAAGCACCCAAAAGCGGTAGACCTACATCAATCCAGGACGACGATTTGAAGTCCCTGTGGAAGCTAACCTATCGCCAACAGTCGTGAGATTGTTGAAATCTCTGAGTCAGCAAAACTGTTGTTACAGATGGTTTGAAACTTCCCGAAAAGTGGGAATGCTCGAAAAGTGGGTGCCTTCACGATTTGAGTGATCGCCAGAAATTGTCGCGTTTCGAAATCAGTTCGTCTTTACTTCTCCGGAATCAAAACGACCTGCTTTTAGATGTTGTCGTCACATGTGATGAAAAGTGGGTTCTGCACGATGACCATGACTGTGGATTGATGTTGACGAACCCCCAGGCACTTTCCAGAGCCGAAATCCCACCAGAAAGAGACGATGGTAACACAGGGATGGGTGCGGAAGACGTGGGTGTGGTGGCCCTTGTTACAATGATAAACGCAAGACAGTGGTTCAGATTTGTTATGAAAGGAAGGAAATAATGTGGTGGCGCTTACTATGTGACTTTCAAAGCTCTCGATATGGCCTCTTATGCCCGACACTGAACTGATTTCGGTAGTTTTATTGGACAGGTCTAATCGATCGGCGATAGACTGTTCAATCGCGGTTTGTTGAGCACCCATTTCGCAAAAAAGGAGTATTTTTCATACTCTCCTTTTTTTGTTGTTCCGTACATTTCTCTCAGCTATCATTAAGATAAGCTGGGAGGGAGTCGAATCTCTATGTGAGGTTGATTTACTGTCCTTGGGACACATCTGAACATTGCTTATATTCGGCCGAGTTTGTAGTTCCTGATTAGGAAAACTGTTTGAAAAACTTCTATGTTCCCGATGAGGCCTGTTTGGACTCTGATTGTTGCTCCTGAACGATTTCTTGGATTATTTTTCCAAGGTGTTTGATTACTTTCTTGACCATTTTCGTTTTAAAGCAGAGGCTTATACGATGCTTCTGCCCATTTAGAGCAGTCTGGCTTCTGGCAATCGAAGCTGCTGTGATCCCGATGTTATGGATCTCGATGTTATGGAGCAGCACGATCTTTTCCATAACGTCGAGATCGAGAACAAGTTCCATTTGATTGGCATTATCTTCCTCGACTACTCGTTCATTAGAGCTATCGGAAGATGTGCTCTGCAGGATTGGAGAACTCTGAGAAATGTAACCTAACTCTACACTCATTGTATCCCTTACACATTTGGTTTCCTCATGCCGTTTTGTCAAAGAGTTGTCAAAGCTTGAAGATTAGATCGCCTGCACTGGCGATCTCTTTGTGCAGTTGTCACTTCACTCTCCTTTTGTTCTATTTCTATCATAACATCGTTTTCATCGGACCTATTTTTGCAGTTTTCGTATGTGATCAAATATTTTTGTAGAGGATTTCAAGCATCTCCCTTCCTTCCCTGATTTGATTTACACCATTCTGTAAGAGCGCAGTAGCTGTTTTGCATTGTTCATAGCTACCCTCGTCTAGTGTAGGATAGTCTACCTCTTCCGTGTGCTCCGTTTGTCTGTGACAAAGTTTTTCAGCGTCGTTGCACAATTGATAACAGGTGTTCTTTGGAAGTGCAGCGCCATTTTTTATGCGAGACAAAAATCCGAGGTGAAAATGCTTACTTTTCCGAAAAATCAGCAAAAAATGACTCCAGGTATTGGTACGGGAGTAGATTTCCCTTGGTATGGGAGGAATCAATTAAGATTCTTAGTCTTAGAAAAGACTGATATTAGCTCTAGAAAGAGCTGTCTTCGCTCCAGGTTCCAAGCTTGGTACGCCTTGACACGCGAGAATTTGGAATATTAGTCCGATGCACCAGATGACCAGGATGGGTGCGGAAAACGTGGGTATGGTGGCCCTTGTTACAATGATAAACGCAAGACGGTGGTTCAGATTTATTATGTAGATAGGAAGGAAGTGTAGTGGTGGAGCCCGACCGGTGCTCACAACGTTCGTTGAGAGAGTTCCGTCCACCGTGCCAAACAGCCCAGCAGCCACCCCTAATAAAGGGACTGCGCCTTACAAGGTGCGGAAGAGGTCGTAGACGACGACAGCAGCAGTGTAGTGGTCGGCAGCGCGCGTGATTCACTTCAGGAAGAAGGCCGAGCCATCATGCACTGGTCAACAGAAGAGGTCTCGTTCTGCATGACAACGCCCGCCCACATGTTTAGCAAATCACTATGCGAAAATTGAACGAACTAGCAGTTGAAATTCTGTCTCACCCACCATGCTCACCAGAGTGTGCCCTAACCAAATATCACCTTATGAAGCACTTTCTGAACTTCCTTGTCGTCGAACCTTCGCAAGTCAGGGCCACGCAAAAACTGCTTTTCTAGAATTCGTCGCATCTCAAACACACAATTATTTCACTAATCGAATTAGTCAACCTGTACCGCGTTGGAAAAAGTGTTCTGATTCGAGCGATGTCTGTTTTGACTGAATCCGGTGAGCACGAAGAAAGTTATGATCGCTTGAAGTGGACCAGTCAAAACCGCCAGAACTTTCCAACCAAACTGACAATTTCGACTACGTCGCAGGAGCCAACTGAAATTGTCCTCCCTTTGAGTTCGTCGGCAGTACTTTGAGCACCGTAATGCTGTCGGAAGCGTGCTGAAAATTTTGGATAGTGGAGGAGCATGGATTTCGCGCTATTTCTGGCCTGGAGGCAGGACTGCTACCCAGGCGTGGATAGGTTCGTCTCCATGATATCTTCAAGCCGCTCGAGGGTACCCGGATTGGTGCTTGATTCTGCTGTTAGAGAACCAATGATGAACAAAAAGACGTGGAAGTTGCGGATTTCGACGACTTTTAAGGAACAAAGCCTCGAGCAGAGGCGTTAACGACTCCGAAGCACGGCGAACGCTCAGCTGATATGTATCCCTACTTACTATTAGCTCCGTCTTTTGGCCGCTTTGACGGAGTGACATCTGAGAGGAATGCAATGACTCATTAGTGGAACCTGTAGGGCAGGTAAGGCTGCTGGTTTAGTTGAAGGAATGCAGACAACGATGAGCATCCCCCGCTATCATAATGAACATATTCGGCAAAAAGGCACATTCTGTGCAGAAGCACATGATTGAGGAGCGCGCCCACTATTCGAAGTTTATCGCAGTGCAGGACACGCCATAAAGGAGTTGGCGGAGCAGAGATCCCAAGAAGTTGTCCAGTGCCACAACTGGGTTAGCCTTCCGCTGTAGTAGGCTGGCGTTTCATTCTTACCGTAATGGTACTCCTAGTAGCCCGCATTGCTAAGTGAACGACCATTGAAGCCCTACAGTGCATTCAATCCTACGTTGCTTGGCCGGCGATGTGCATTCCTTTTATTGGGGTAGTTGCTATTTATCAACTCGTCTGCCCTGAGCTGCTTCCACTGGTCCTTCGGTGGACCACCACCTGGTATGGTAACATTTGGACTGTCTCCCTGTTGGTTACGCACAACGGAATTCAGCCCTAAACTTCAAATTGATTTGGTCCCCTTCGGGCTAATGAAAGATCAAAAGTGTGAGACATATTTGCGTCTTGAAATAAATAAATAAAACATGGCGATGTTGCAGAAGTGTTCGTCAATAAATACGTCTACTGACCTCTTGTAGAGCTCCACACGTAGAACAGAACTTCGCGCATGGATTGAGAGTCGACCAAGTCAAGTGCAAGTAAGATCCCTCCCAACATCCAGGCTGTTCTGCTTGTGAATCAAGGCGTAAAGGGGAAAGGGTGCATGTGTATTTCAACTCTACGTAAAAGAAGACGTCTGAACAGTTGCGCGTTCAATAGCGCGTTGGTTACATTATGTTTGAGGCAATTCGTCGTGGATTTTTCTCGTTACCTCCACCCCAATGTACCTCTTTTTGAGAGGCGTGATTACTCTAGAGCTGCTATCCAAGCGGGGTGCGATGCCATCTGGAGAGCTGAGGATTTTATTCGATGACGACGCAGCGATGACCTTGAGGTGCCGCGCACAGCTGAGAACAACCGAATGAAGGTGAACCGAGAAAGAGCCACGTCAAGGTCTATCTGCCCTCTGTGGGAAGTAGAACACAATGACAAAAGCTGCCTATAAAAACCTCGACGCTTTTCAAGACTTTCCTTCCTATTCCGCAGAACAGGCACAGCAAGTGTTGACAGTCTCTGACAGCCGGCGCGAAAGCTGCTCGGCGATCTCCCGTAGTGCGTCGTAAAGTGGTGCCTTCCCAACTAAGCACAGACTTCCCCTTTGTTGGGTACACCCTGCCGCCAGCGTCCTTGTCGCCGGTTCCGCTCCTTCGCCGAGGCAACGAACACTGGGTGAAGCACATCGCGCTTCGTCAGCGTCCCCAGTGCGAACCGGTGTCTGGCGGCAACTGCGCCGAGATTTGACCCTTATTGCAGCGGGTGTCTGCGTTTTTGTCCCCACTCACTAAGGGCCGCCTGCGCTCCTCAGTTGCATAACGTGCTGGCCCTCTATCGAGACAACTCTTCCAGTTCCGAAAGTCCTAATCAAAGGAAACAAAGGCAGCATAACGGACGCTCTGGACCCTACGTCCAAACGTAGTATTCAACTCTAAGATAACATTGTAAACCTTGGGGGGGGGGGGCGGGGGAGCGCACCTTGAACAGTGTGATCCTCGTCCTCTTCGCAAATCTCTCGTTTTGATTGTTTCGAGTTCTCTGCTTCACTTCTTCTTGTAGCGGATTTCTTATTTGCCAACAGCTTCTTTTCCCTTTCCTCTCTTCAATGCTTCTTAGTGACTGTGAATTCAACCGTTAGTGTGCAGGACCGTTAGTGTATATAGAAAAATAATAGAAAAATAATCCACGTCGATGAAATGCTGCTTGTCATGTGCACGTTATGCTATGTAGATGTTTCTGCTAAGATGTTGTGCTTGTCATGAACTTAAGAACGGCCCCCGAAGCAAAATTCTACTGCAAAGCTTCTGTTACCATGTGACACTGACAACGCATCGCTTCGAAAGGAGTGTCCTAGGGAGAGGTGCGTCGAGTCATGCCACCTTGGGACCTAATCGCCCCCTTTGTGCTTAGACCCACAGTGTCCCCCTCGGCGTGGAAGTGCGCCCCTTCTGTCTTGCGGCGCTCCTCGCGGCACAGCACCCAATTCTATGGTCAGCTGCCACACCGATGTCGCAGCAGCGCTTGTCGTGCACCTTCTGAATTCATCGATCACCATGTTCGGTCTGCTGAGAGCACCTCTTGCCGTTCGATGCAGCGAGATGCTGTCTGCCACCGTGGCTTCAGCAGCAAGGAGCTATGAAAACGATGACAATGAAAATCATTGATTTTCAATGAAAGTGGCAAACACATGCGATTTTTTATTGTGAAGTAGAAGCGTAAGCAATTTGTTGACGCTCGAAAAAGGCAACACAGGAAAACAAGGGACGAGAATAGCTGAGGTGCTTTGTAAACTACATTCCAGTCGCCCAAATTTCCTCGAAATTAAATACTGTTCCCATGTTTGATTTTCATTTTAATGATACATTTCTCAGCGAAATAGAACTTTAGCTCTCTCGTAATGTAGTGCGCAGAAAAGGCATTTCGACAAAGACTTACGACAATAGACCGAATCTTGGTTGGAGTCACGAAGAAGTACCTCGTCGCCGAGTTGAGAGTTTTGCGTTTGTCTAGCGCAGACTTTGCTCGAACATCGTAAGGGGCGCTGTCCACCTGGATGAGGCGCAGTTCGTCTTCGAGTACTACTTTCATTAAGGCTCTTGAGAAGGCGCAGCTATGTACGAGGAAGAGTTTCGCGGGAAGTGACCGGCACGTCCCGTATTTTGAAGGGATCCGCTTCTGCACCCAGTGCAGAATTTACATTTCTTCGTCAGCGAACAAGCCCTCGTCAAGAAACCATCCAAGGCTGCTGCCATAGCTCGAGGCTGTGGCGCGTACCACGCACCCACCTTAAGATAGTTTTACAAAATATCCACTTCCGGACTTCTGTTTTCCAGTATTCCTTGGTTTTTTCTTCTGCAAAATTTTCAAAATTTCCATCCATCTTTCGAAGTGGGGTTTGTTCAAGCGAAATCAAGCAGTGCTATATTGTCGCCGCGGTACGTTCGCAAAGTGTGCGCATGGTGTGTGAAATATAGTTGTGCTCAAATGAATATATTCGAAAAATTAATCGAATATTAGAATATTCGATATTTCTAGATTTTCAAACATTCGTTCGAATTCGAACATCGATGTCTTTCAAAAGTCAAATTTTTATTCGAATTCACTCGAATATCGAGGAAACCCATGTTCGAATATTTTTCGAAAATTGTATAGTTAAACTCTATTCGATCGAACAATTTTATGCGAATGTTGAACAAACTTTGAATCTTCAAGCGTACAACTTTATCACGTTACATTTGAGTGATCAATGTTCTAATTTTTGATCCGGGTAAGAAGTTGGAATGCACTGAAAAGGCAAAAAATGGCAATCGATTTCTGGCTAGAAGGTGTATTCATGTATCTTCATCTGTCTTCCTATACAGCTTCTGATCTCGAATCCTCTTGCTTCAGTGCCAGGAGCGAGCGTGCACTTGTTGGAGCAGTACTGCTTTGACGTCACTCACTCCCACAAACAGAAGGAATGACGGCCTTTTTGTACGAATGGCCACTAGCCGTTATCCGGTTTCCGGGGGTTTTGGCCTATCCGTTCTGTTGTTCGTTATCCGGCGCTTTCGGACCGGAGAACGAACAACAAGTTAGCTGACTCCTCAGGTCTGGACGTGGAATTGGATTATCTGTGTAGAAGATCGCTTACAAAAGTGTGAGCAACAACAGAATCTACCAAAATTCAGAAGGGTTAGGTGAGGCATTTCCTCACCTGGGCGCAGGATACAAACATAGATGTATTTTATCGAGACTTTAACTTCCATTCCTCCATGGTCACTAAACTTGTGTCGTACATCTGCGAGACTTTCTAAACATCTATAATATAATGATTAACGGCTTGTCACCGCGCGTCATGTGCAGAACAAAGAAGCGTAAAGCTGCCTTGATGATATAGTTAGAAAAGGGGGTCCTTGCGCATTCAAAGAAGAATTGTTTTGCGCCGACCTTCACGTCCTACCTTTGTGATTCCAGACTGTAGTGTGTTGGATTTGACTGATGCAGCAATGTCCTGATCCTTACTGTGTTAGGCTGTTGTAAAGCATTAAATGAATGCCCCAGTATAGCAATGAATGCGAGGAAAATGGGAACAAATTTAATCCAAAAAGCAACGCTTCTAGAACTACATATGTGGTGGGTCTATTTTTATAGAAGCGAATTTCTAACAGCATCTTCCGTCCGCTTCCCGCTATAACGGTGGTGCGTTCATAATGATGAGACATGGATCTTCTCCTTTAACAATCTGAATTGTGGAATTAAGCTATACTAAATTAACTTTCCATCGTCGTGTTACAAAACATGCAGATTAATTGATTGATCGTGAGTTTCCTACTGCAAGTTCTCTTGTATCCAAGAAACCATACCCTTTTAGGGATGAGCCAGATATTCATTTATTTAGACGTGCAAATAGATACAATTACACGCAGTGAAAATACAAAACACACAACAACTAGAAAAACATCATTACAACACAACGCATAGTAACTACTTAGCTACTTCAGGAGCCCTGTCCACGAGCCTCTCAAACTGAGCTAATGAATTAGGGAGCGCATATTTTTTGAGAATGTTAAAAACTCAGAGCCGGTCCTTTGGGTAAAAAAGGAAGCACGGAGCACGGCTCTTGGCCTTGGAGAAATGGATTTACCTCGGGCTACCTCTTGTGTTTGAATTTTGTAGCGTGTAGAACTCATCAAGCTTTAGTGCTAGCAGTTCAGTAACCATGTTAAAAATCATGGGCAGGTCATTCCGTTTCCTACGAGTTTCAAGACTGGAGATTTTGAAAATTTTGTTGCGATTAGAGGCAAAAGGCATGGTGGTGTAACCATACCCATACAAGTGTATCCAGAGCTTTCTAATGAAACCATTTTGAACTGCTTCAAGCCTTTGTATACTACTCTTCAAGTGGCGACTCTCTTCAAAGACTGTGGTACAGTATTCTAGTACAGGGCGAACATATGATTTATAGGCTATCAAGAAGTGTGGAGCTGATTTTATAGACAAGGATTTAAATATGTTGTAAACAATTCTCTCAGCCTTCTTCGTTATGCCTTCACAGTGGTCATTGAATGTGAGTTTTTTGTCCATAATAAATCTCAGATCTGATAACGTATCTGCACTAACTACACGGGTTCCACCAAGCATGTAGTTGTATCTACATAGCTGACTTCGATTTACCAAGATAAAGAAGTTTAGTTTTTGAAGCAGATAGAGGTAGTTTCCATTTGTTAGACCACTCAGCAATCTTTTTAATGGCGCCTTGCAAAGCCAAGCAATCTTCTGATTTGCTAATATTTTTGTACAGTTTTACGTCATCAGCAAACATACTACACTTCACGCTGAATTTGTCCATTTGATCTGATAGGTCAGAAGTGTAGATAATAAAGAGAACTGGTGATACCCTACCCTGAGGTACTCCACTGGTCACCCTATACGTATCCGAAAAGGAATCTTTGACTTTCACTTGAAAGGTTCTGTCCGTGATAAAAAATTTTATCCACGCAACATATCGATGATGCACTCCAACGGCTTGAAGTTTTTGAACCAATTCTTTAAACGGTACTTTGTCAAACGCCTTGCTAAAGTTAAGGTAGATGATGGCAATACCATTGTTTGCATCAAGTGCTTTGGTCCAGTCATCTCGGGCGGACAACATTAATATCTCTGTTGAGCGTTTGACTCTGAACCCATGTTGGTTCTCAGGTAAAATCCCATTTGTCTCAATGTATTTCACCAATTCTACCAAGTTTTTTTCGAACGTCCTACAAAGTACTGATGTGAAGCTTATAGGACGGTAGATTGAAGCTAGATTATTATTTTGTCAATCCCATTCTGAAGACATTGTTCGGCGATGTTTTCGGAATGGGATTGACATAGGCATGTTTTCATCGACGAGGTATTACAGCATGCATGTAACTGCAGTTAGATATATGTTCCAAAGGAACGGCAATTGCAATGGCAACCTTTTGAGTGAAGTAAGCCGGAATTTCATCTGGGGTTCGCGAATATGACAGTGGTAATCTACTCAAAAGAGTATAAATATCTTCTCTATAAAACTACAGTAAATTGCCCGAGTAGGTATTTTGAACGGCAGCTTTGGTGAGAAGCCATGATTCATCACCGTGATCCTGTTCAGTGTAAGATTTTTTGAAATGAGTGTCAAGCATGACGCTTTCTCAAAATCGTTTGAAGTAGTGTTGCCATTTCCATCGCTTAACATAGAAATTCTACCAGATCGCCTTAGCCCTGAATTTAGCAATTTGTTCAGTGAAGACCTTTTAGGATTTGTCAAAAGCTTTCCTTCACGATAACCATTGTATTTTTTGAGAAGGCGATCGAACTTTTCTTTAGTATGTACTGGTGAAATGCTTGATTTTATTATTATTTATTATTCATATCAGCAGATTCATTATTATTTTCTGTTATCTACAATTGTTTTTTAATAGTTATTGACCAATACAAATGCAGGAGTCTCAGCCTGGACGTCGGCTCCCTTTTATCTCCGACCTGACGTCGTCTTGGTATTGTGTGAGGGAAGGGCAGGAGGTGTGGAGGTCTTCGTCAGAACATCGGCTCCTTTTAGTCTTCGTGCTGACGTCGTCCCAGTGTAGTGGAGGGACAACCGCTAGAGGAGTGGAGGTCTTCCTCAGAACATCAGCTCCTCTTTACTCTTTGTGCTGCCGACGTCCTCAGGATGACTGCAGGACAAGCGCTGCACAAGAGTGAGTCTTCGCGAGGATGTTGCGCCGACGACCCCAAGTGTCCTGTGCTCGCCCCCCCCCCCCTCCCCGTTTTCGGGAAGTCGTCTCCGTTGTTGCGAGGGTTCACTTGTGCTCGTGTTGGGGCCGGTCGACAAAACTCAGAGTGGTCAAACTCAAACCTTTCAATGCTACCTCAGAGGATTTCGATTTTGTATCTAACTTGCTCCTCTCACTTTCTAACCCTGCCATCTCTACATAGGCTCTCGAAACCCAGCTGGATGGTCTTACTATACATAAATCGCTTCCCACTTTGTCAGTCACCGCGAGCGGTACTGAAGCCAAGAGGTGCCCACGACAGTGTGGCGTATGCCAGCCGGGTTTTCTTTCAGCTTAACCATGAGGATTGCTGGCGAACTGATAACCTTGGCGGGTGATCACCCATGTTTACGATATATTCAGCGGGCAACGCGTCAGGGTATGAATGGAGATCAAGTGCAGAGCGTAGAGATTCAGAAGGCGTGCCCTATCGTCCTTCAACGTGAATCAGGATTCAGAAGACGTGCCGAAGACGTCGTTCAACGTGCATAGAGATTCAAAAGGCGTGCGTTAGACGTGCTTAAACGTGAGTCAAGATCCAGAAAACGTGCACTGGACGTCGTCCAACGTGCGTTGGGTTTCTGAATACGGGTCAAAAGAAGTCGTGGCAGATGTGTCGGGGTGCAGAAGTGTCATAGACGTCGTGGCACCGTGGTGACACGTGAGTCGGGGCTCAGTGTCACATGTGCGTGCTTGACTCTCACTCCGGTAGGAAGCGTGACTATGTGATTCGAAGGAGTACATTGCCGTCGGACAGTAACCGGTGTCGAGCAATAAAGATTAATTTTAATTATGTTTTTGAGATTAAGCACCGAATTGGGACTCTCGTGACCTGTTTCTCGACACGTCGAGAAGGGGCACTTCGAAGAATAAATCGAGTACATGCGATAGAGGGTGGATGGGCTTCATAGGAGCAGTGGAAATTCTGACCCACCATATCCCGTTGCAATAATCTATATAGTGAAACCAGTTTTTTTTATTGTAGTAAAAGTAAGAAGGCCTAAAGAAGAAAGGAGGAAGATTGGGGTTCTACTATTCTCGGGGTTTGGAGGCAAAGCGGTGGTTTAATGTCTGGCGCGGTCGCTTCAATCTTATATTGGCGCCTGGTTCTCTTTCCTCTTTTTTAGCTCCCGGCTTATTTTTGCTTTTGTTGTTCTCACATATGCGCACAAAGTTGTAAATAAGTAAATAAATAAGGAATTGTCTGAGTGTTGCGAAAAAAGGAGAGGGTGGACCTCCCGCTTCAGACCTCAACCAGGTGCTTATCTGTCTACCACTACCGTCATATTGACCGGAGCCGACGATGACATTTGCATAATGCCTCAGCGCTTCAGCGTATCTCGCGCGGGGGAAATTTACTGTTCAACGGCGGTCAAGAATCCTCGCTGTGGCAACAGTCAACGCGAAGATTCTTGATGTTTGACACACTGGCGAATCTGCGCGTTTCCGAGCGTCCGGTTTCAGAAGACGTGTCGCGGCGTCATGCAAGGAGTGTTCGGAATAGAAGACGTGTCGCCGAGGCCGGCAAAAAGACGCATTGATTCAAATAATGTGATGCATACGTACTGCTACAAGCGTGAAGATTTATAATGTCAGACGTCGCGTGGGCTTCACAACTGATTTTTGGATGATCGGTTCTCGCCGGAAGCTGTAGGGTGGGAGTCACGCGAAAATGAGGGCCGATGGATCTGTTTCGCAGCAATTAGGCAGCATCGATAAACGGTGCTGACCGGTACTTAGCATTTTACTCGACTCTGACCGTTTGTTTGCATGCTTGTCTGATTTTAATCCAGGCGTTAGCGTTTCTGTGCATACGGAAAATTTTACACTCAGAGTGCGAGACTTTGAGCGTGAGGAAAGTCAGGCATTCAGGACACTTGATCTATTTTGGCCTGAAGGCAACCCTTTGAGGGTGAGGAGGGAAGGTAACCTGTAATCATTTCGCTGCTAAAATGAAGTGGATGGTCGTGCTTTGGAGTGGCCGGAAATTATGAGCGAGGAGGGGTTGGGCTGCACAAACCAATGACGTCGCTGAACGGACAGGAGAGGAATGGCAGCGAAGTGAGCTTAGCATGGTGGTGCAACGGGATCGCGCGCAGCGCGCAAGTGCGAGACACGCCTTTTATACTCCCGCCGCGCAGCGGCGCGTCAATTCGAGACGCGGCGCGGCCAATCGCGCCGCGCCCGAATTTGACGCGCAGCTGCGCGATTGTAGTTAGAAAGGGAAGCGTCAGCGACGCGCAGCGACCAACTTCTACGTACTACGTTCCGACGGAGGAGACGGTCCATAAGTCACTGAAGAACCAAAACAGAAAGGATTCGTCTGGCCGTTCAGGGGAATGCATCTGGCTAATGTTAATGGTGGGAATCCTGTGGGGAACGATGAATCCTTTCTCAAAGCTGGGGTGGAAGTCGTCTGCTCAACCTACGGTTGAAATTGGTGAGTGTGGTATTGAGTCGAGTCCCCTGCAATGCAAGTGGCACTAAACGAGTCTTTGTTTTGCAAACATGCGGGTTCAAAAGAAAACTGCTGGAAGGTGCTCATTGTCGAGAATCGCTCAGAATTATCTCTCGTATTGCCATTCCGTGGTCATTATTCGCTGAACATATGTTTAGCGTAGTAGGTAAAACTTCGTGAGTGTCCAGATCTCCATTCCCTTTCTAGGTTACGAAAGGTGCGGGTGACTAAGGTAATGGTCACCGAAAACGGATGTCAGATTCGTGATCAGCACCCTAAATAACCCCACCCCGGGAGAAGTTTGGTCGAAAAAACCTTTTCGACCTCTGGAGTCCTGAAAGTGCAATAGTGCCATTATTTTGCAACACCTTCTTTGTTTTGTTAGTTGAGGAGCCAAAACAAGGAGGACATAGCAAAATGATTCATCTCGGTGGTGAATCTCCCACTCCACATCGAGTCTGCCGCAGCTGATCGCGCCGCGCCGCGTCATTCCCTTCAGCGGCGCGATTCGCCGAATACCGTAACCCGAAATTTCGTCAAATGTGGTGTTTTGAGGCGGCGCCGCCGGGCGGCGCGAAAAATCGATAGCTATGTCAGCTATCACGCCGCGCCGCGCGGCGGCGCGAGTATAAAAGGCGCCTTAGGTCCCGTTTATACTTCCGACGCCGAGCGACGCGACGGTATGTATAGTGGCCAAATTGATCGATCGCGTCGCCCGATCAATGTGGCGACAATACGTGGCTCGCGTCGCTCGGTGTCGAAGTATAAACGAGGCCTTGAAGGCCTCCGCACACTTTTGCGTCGATCAGCGGGCGGCAAACGGCGACAATGATGAGTCATGCCGCTCAGCGGCAGCCGTTTGAGCCGCTGAGCACAATGACTCATCGAAGGTCTAGAGCGCCTCCGCCGTCCGCGCCGCCGCGAGCGCCGGAGCTCGCCGCCGCCGACGACGGCTCTACGTCTCTCCCCTGTGGTTAAAGATAGGGCCGCGGCGTTCGCGCAAAACTGTGTGGGGACCTTTGGGCCTATGTTATACTTCGGCGACAGCATGAGTGCCCTCTAGCATCGCCTGTATCATTTTTAGCATTGCAGGGCGTTTTCAATGTCATCATTTGGTAACTAGTCTGCGGATGGAAACTATACTTGTGTCCTTCCAATTTTTTTTTCGAGTAAACGAATAATCGAATATATTCGTTTTATGAAAAACCTAATATTCGAATAATGAATATATTCGAATTTTGGGCCTCGTCGAATATTCAATAATGAATATATTCGAATTTTGGGACTCATCGAATATTCAATAATGAATATTCGAATATTCGATGAGGCCCAAAATTATTTATTCGAATATTCGTTCGAAATTATTCGGTTCGGTCCGAAGTATAACGGAAACGCTAGGTAATCACATCTGCGAAATGCGCGGGGTATGCACCACTGGCCAAGTGCTTCAACTTGACTTGCGATGGGGAGACGGGTCTCCACGTACCTTCGGCGCAATACGGATTGTCCCTCCCCATCACGGGCCTAGATGTCTCCAATATATGTACTTCGTATGCAAGGACAAAATTCTTGTTTTTCTTAGTGGTGGTCCCTGTATTGGCTACACTCTTGCTCCGGCAAGAAAAACAGAAGGTTATCTTCTATAGGATCGATCCAGCGCACGGCTCAGAGCTGATGAACTTCGTCTTCTTTACGTTCAGCCGTAGGCCGTTGTCTGAGAGGGCTCTCTGTCACAGCTGCATCTTCTCCTCCAGCTCCTCCTGGTTGTCGGCTACAAGCGCGATGGCGTCCGCGTAGAGGATCGTTCTGAGAGGCCCTTCCTCAAGGTGGCTCGTTATAGAGTCAAGCATCAGCAGAAAGAGGAACGGGCTCAGAGCCGACCTTTGGTGCACCACCACTGTGATGTACACTTCCTTGTCACCCCATGTGGAGTTCTTATCGCCGATTTCGAACCTTTGTACTTGTCTTTTACGACCGTGATCAGACGTTCCGGGACACTTCTCCTTCGAAGGGCTTTCCAGAGTACGGCCGGGGGTAGCCTGTCGTAGGTCTTCTCCAGGTCCAGAAATGCCAGGTACATAGCAGGGCTTTCGTTTCTCCCGATATTTCTCCATCATCTGACGAGCGACGAAGATGGCGTCCGTGGTGGACCTCTCGGGCATGAAGCCCCACTGCACATGGGAGATGGGGACCATCTCCCTCTGCCTCGAGTCAACCAGTCGTTCGTAGATCTTCATCGTGTGTGAGATCAGTTTCCCTCGGTAGTTGGTGCATTCGGAAGGGTCTCCCTTTTGCTTGAAGATGGGGACTATGGTGCTGTTCCTCCAGTCATCCGGCATCTCACCTTCTTTCGTGATTGTGATGAGGAACTGCGTCAGCCAGTTGATTCCGCTCTCCCCCAGCACCGTCCAAGCCTCTACTGGCATTACGTCAGGCCCTACTGCCTTTCCGAGTTTCATCTTCCCTATGGCCTTGCGAACCTCTTCTTGCATCCAGGGTGGGATAAGTCCTTCCGTTGGTTGTTCTTCCTGGGCCTCTCGGTGAGGGAACTCCTCGTTCAGGAGTTCCTTGGAGTTCTCCTTTCATATCTCTCTGACCCCGATCGGCTTCCGTCGTACACTACCGTCAGCACTCTTTACAGTCTTCACTACTCGAATGTTGAGGCTAGCTCTATGACGCGCATTGGCCAAGCGGATGGCGAACTTCTCTACCTCTGGCCCGTCTAGTTTCTCGTAGAGGGCATTGATTTCCGTATTCGTTACCTTCGCTACAGCTGTTTTTGCCAGCCTCTTCACCTTGGGGTGGGTGAGCAAAGGAGATAAGGGGTAGATCGCACAGCCCCCAGCAGAGGGCGAGTGTACCTCCTGACCGTCCGCCGATGGTCCAGTAACCTTCCTTCGTGTCCAGCCGCAGTGACATGATGCGGTCGTTTATTCTTTGGACAGCAGCTACTGAATCCTTGCGGGATTCCACGACTGCAATCTCTACCCCTTCCCTTCTGGTGTTCTCTCCTTTGTAATTCAGCATGATCCCTTCTCCAATCTCCTTGGCCTTCGCCCCTGGTTTCCTGCAGACACAGGACTTGTATCCTTCTGCGCTTCATCAGGTCAGCCACTTCCCTAGATCTTCCGGTTAGCGTTTCCACATTCAGAGTCCTCAGTCGCTTGAATATTGTTTTTGTGTTTTTTGGCTTGAATATTTGTTAAAAATTAAAAACGCACTCGGCTTATGAAAAAAATTCAGGGTATCCTAAAAAATGCAGCTATTATTTAAAAAGACATAACATTGCTGCCAGTGAAGCTTTTGAAGATATTTGAGACTCAGATGAAAGCACAGGGTAACGAGATTTCTGCTATGTGTAACTAGTGAAAATTGCGCCGTGCTTCCTCCTGAAACCTTGCATTTCAGTCTCGATAGAATGCTGGAGAACCGCACGCACGATTCAATTTTGCGGCCTCTGCACTTTGACTATGTTTTCGCACTTCTAGTAACACTTCAGGATAAACGCCTTCTCCTCGAAGGAAAGCCTAGAGCTGAGCATGGCTCAGATATGGAGAGAGCGTTATTAGAGCGATGGCGAGACCCGATAAATTCTGCAATCAATAAACCCATATGTTACGTGTCTTTCACATAGTTGTCAATCTCTACACGTTAAAAGAGGCACTGCACAGGCTAGTGTGGCCAAGTAGTAACAATATTGTGACAAGCATCCAGCTCATGTCAAATGAATCGAGGCTGAAATGCAAGGTTCCAGGATGAGGGATGGCGCAATCTCCACTATTAGCATGTCACAGAAGTCTTGTTACTCTGTACTTTTATAAGAGTCTCCAACATCTTCAAAAGGTTCATTAGCAGCAATGTTAGAGCCTTTCAAATAGTAGCTGCATTTTTTATGATACCCCACACCCCGCATTTTTTGTAAGTCGTAGTGCGTTTTTAAATTTAAACCTTTAAAAAAGCACAAATCAATTGATACCTCCACTTGTGGATAAATGATAACCAGTATTCAAAAACATTGAATCGAGTGTAAAATGCCAGAATCCAGACGAGTGCATGGCGCGATCCATACCGCTCATACGTTGAAAAATTTCAGTTTTCTTAAGCTTTCATATGAGCTCTTAACTTTCTCAATACCTCTATTGTGAGCAAAGTTATCACCTTTCGAACAGTGCATCGATTTTTTTGCGACACTCTGTACTGAGAGTGTTTTGCTAAAGTAGGAAGAAACGGCGACAGCCATTTCACACACCATTTTGGACGTCTTTTAAACGGCATTCGAAAATTTTTGTTTCCGTTTCGGTGCTTCCTACTCCGGTTTTCTCCATCTCACACTCCTTCCCTCCATCCATCACGTTCTGTTTCTCTTGCAAAGAATGCCCGCGCCGCACATCGCTTGTACCAGGCAAATTGGCTTGCGGTGGAGGGGGGGGGGGGGTCAGTGATTTTCCACTCTTACTATATGTAATTCAGTGAGTTATTGAGTCACGTCGTCAGTCATGCGGAGGGCACCAAAGCCAAGGAATGCCTTTGACACGGTGGCGTATGAACGCCAGTCTTTGTTTGAGCTTGGTCACGGACGATTGGATGGGCAACGAGGCAGCGTGTGGATGGGGATCATGTGCCAGGCGCCGGGATTCGGAAGACTGGCCACCGACGTCGTGGCAACGGCGTGACATGTGTGTCGAGACCCAGCAAACATGTCATATACGTTACTGGCGTCGGCTCAGAAGACAATTGATAGACGTGTGTGTGAGATCGGACTAGTATTATTAGCGTCGGACAGTAAACGGTATCGGCCGGTGACCAGTGCCGATTAATTGTTGACGCCCTTAAGCACTTCGGATTCAGATCATCACTATCTGTTTCTCGCCAGGTACATAGAGAGGGGTGCATCGGAGAATTAAGCGCATATATGCGACGAAAGGTGGTCGGATTCATATCAACAGTTTTGGAGAATGCGCTCTACCACATCACACATTCCTATTCCACATCGTAGGATATCAGTTTTTTTACCGTAATGAAAGCATGAAGGTCTAAAAAAGAAAGGAAGTCGGTTAATGTGTTCTATTCTAGGAGTATTGGAACGAACTTAACCCAAGCAGCCGTTTGGCGTGAATAATATGACGAGTTCGGCACTCGTCGAACGAACACCGTTCACACGAGGGATCGAATTTCTACCACAGTTCGATAAGGATCTCGAACATAGAGTAGCAGCTTGTAAGCCGTTTCAATCCGATCTCTGCAGTTTTGCTTGGTAACGCGTACTTATAAGGGAAATAGGTTAGCAGAAAAAATCAATCAATTTTCCCATGAAATCGTTTCTATAATAAGTAACACGTGATGACCAGCCATGTGACGTTAGGACATGCAAGAGCTGAACCTCTTCAGGTGGAGCCGAACCTATATAATGACGGCCAACTAGCGAATATTAAAAGGTTAGTCAAATTTGGAAGGCAGAAATATCCCTTCCAAAGAGGGACAAGAATAGAGTGAGATAGATTCAGCAACCCAACAGCATTTCCTATCGCTCACTGTCTCCTATTCATGATGAGCACAGCTTATCCTTTCAATGGCAACAAAAAGGTCACCGACTACAAACACAATCCGACTCAATTGAGGAGCACCTACTCTCGTTGACACCACCAGAACACCTTTTCATATTCACATGTAATTAGCGGTCGCGAACAGCAATACAAAAATTATGAAGTAGGACAGAAAAGTGAAGCAGAAACAGGGATGAATCGCTCCAGTGCTGATCCGCAATCTTCTGGAGCCCACCTTCGGAGGATGCGAGAGATGGCCGAGCAGAAGGTCACTCAGCGTTGCCCACTGTTCCTCCGCCTCCGAACTCGTTGAGTGCATTGCGCTATGGTACGATTTCTGCCTAGACTTTTGGGCCGACCGCAACAATCGGAACGGATGCTGCTGGCGCTGGATGGAGGTGAGGCCGAAATTCGATGTGTACGCCCTTCCCAGCTACTCTTCATGAGAACCTCCTGAGTCAGAGAGGTCTGCAAACACTAATGAGAAGCAAGCTGCACGAAATTGTTTTCGGCTTCATGACGGGTGGTTGTCGTGGAAAGCGAAGAAAACGTTCACAAGGGTCCACAGAAGGAAATCCGTTTCGTAATTCTTCCACTGCTGACGGAGTTCGCTTGAGAGAGATTCTCCTATAGTTAAAATGTGCTTGCAATCCAATGTAGCCGGTAGAAGGCGTCGAGTGCGGCATGCTTGCCGAAGGTTCTTGGTTTGACGCCCACGCAGGACAGCCAATCCTTCCGCCTCTCCAGAGTCGGTGAATTAGTGTCGTATTTGTACACTTTTTCATCGGCTGGCCACTAGGCCAAACGCGGATCCATTATGTTGTGTCTTGTTTTTGAGTGCCCTCCCACGTGTGGCGCTTCAAGGGGTGCATGCGAAAAGCTGGATTGCCGGATTCGATTAGATCTGTTGATGCACGGCGGTCCATGCAATTGCAGTTCGCGAAGACCATTCCCTGTCAGGTCCTCATCTTCCTGTTACCTCTCGCGGCCAATGCCAACTGTCTCAGCAGCGATAGAAATTTGGGTGACGCCTCTTCAGTGGCTTCAAGAGCTCTGCTTGACAGAGCAGAGCAAGAGCCGTTCACCGCTCATAATGCAGTCGCCAGTCAGCGCCACTTCCCACGCGCACTCCGAATCCAATACTCAACCACAGCTGCAATTTTGCAAAGCCATTTAAAACATGTGCACCTTCGGTCTCGATGGTAGGATGCTTTGGACAGCATAAAGCGCTGACTCAGCTGCTAGGTTACTGCCGATAGCTAAATGAATAAATGCGGTTGGTAAATAATGTTAATTCCATCTTTTTAAGTGCGACCTATGGTACCATTTCATAGAAGCAGAGCCATTGCGTTCAGTTGCTAGAATTTTCTTTTCAGAGACGACACGACATGCTCTGATACCGTTCCCGGAAAGCGGTGAAACTGTTTTCTTACTTTTTAAGGTATACAAACGTTGAGGCGAAGCCATGCTTCGAAAACACCAGTGAAGCAGTGTGGATGTTTGCGTAGGGGGCACATTTAACGGTTAACGATTTAAGGATTAACAGCATTTTGGTTAAAATCTGGCTCAACGATTTAACGGAGATTTTCAGAAATTTAGCGCAGTTTTTATCGGGCTTTTTTCTTAGTAATTTTACCACTTGTCCCCTTAGCCTTCACTAATATTGCAGGCATCATCCCCCGATTAGGATTGTTCCTGGAAAGCTATTGATATGAGCAAGAATATTTTAATGTATTCGTGTTATTTTCATATCTGCTATGTGGCATTTGAATTTTTGGAAATAATGCAGGAGCTAGAAAAATTCTTCGCCGCGCCGCCAAGCCCGTCAACGAATCCACAAAGATACTGAAGGATACTGATCTGACTCCCTCGTATGACCTGCCTATTCGCACTTGGCGCTGCTTATCCCAAATTACTTTTGCTCGCGATTGGAGCAGTGGAGACGGAGAGAATGTTTTCAGCCGCTGGACGTGTTAGGTTGTCCCATACGTCCCGCCGTTTTTTCAACGACTCATTGCGGATTTCGCCGACGGTCTCTTGCATAGCGCTGTACAGCATTCGACAGAAAATGATTTGCTCTATATGTCCGTGTGATGGATGATGTCTGCCGGCCAGCTTGCCCGTCACCATCCATCACATTCAACGATTTTTGCTCAGAATTATAACTGGCGATGAAAAGTGGTGTTCGTATGTCAGCATGAAGTACCGTCTCTCTGGCAGCCTTAACAGCACTGGAATCCTGGTTGAAAGGAAAGAGAAGAAAGAAGAGGGTGACAGAAGTGTTCATCCTGGTCAACCTGGCACTCCATGTTTGATGACCTAAAAATTAGCGAAAATTTAGATGACCGAAAAGTAGATTATATATTCTTGCAGAACAAGACATGCATGCACTTTCGAGTGTTAAATGAAACTGACCAAGACAGACTGAACAAGGCGAAGGATTTGTTGGTGAAGATGATTTTTCTCTTTTTTGACATTTTGTTAATTTTCGGGACGTTCCAATTTGATGACCTAAAAATCAAGAAAGGACAAGTGAGCAAATAGGACCAACATGTAATCTTGTATTACGAAACATTGTCTTCCAAATGCTATATGAATGCGCAAAAAATCCAAACCTAAGCGGAGAGAAGCAACTGCGCAGAAGGCCACTTTTCACTTTTTCACTTTTTCACTTTTTACTTCAACGACCTAAAAATTGACACAAAATTCAGGACGAAAAAAGAAAAGCAATACATGCTCTGATAGAGCAAATCATTCTCTTTCGAAAGCTGGCGCTATGCAAGAAACCACCGGCGAAATCCGCAATGAATCGTTGAAAAAAACGACGGGGAATTATGGAAGAACCTAATATTTTAAGTTACCATATTTGGGGAAAACGCTGATAACAGAAAATTTTGGAGAACTACTTTTCCCTTGAACATTAACACGTTGACGACCGGGTCACACTCTTTCAGCCCTCTCACACACAAAAAAAGAACTAGGAATGGAGGGAGGGGGGGGGGGGGAATCCCGGAGTCTGCCTGGACTAACTACATTTTAAGATGCCTTGCCGGTCCGATGAGAGCACCAGCCCACTATGTACCTTCTCCTATTATACAACGATTCCATAGCTGTTCTTATTCCACACCCTGAAGATAAATTGTTGCTGAATGCCTGTTTATTTTGCTGTGCACAGTTTGTTGATAGTGAATTGTTGATTTTGCATTGTAGTGTTACAGTAGATTCCTTGAACTTTAGTTGTTGACCCGCTGAAGTTGAAACTTATAACGTTTCCCTTGATCGTTTTTAGTTTAAATAATAGATTGCAGCTAATAGTGTTTTTTGGGCGCTTGTGGCGCAGTCGGAGGAGGGCCCGGCTGTCGCGTGCACCCAATACCAGGTTCCTGGTTCGGATTTCCCGCCCGGGCCAACCAAGCCTTCAATCCCTCCGATGTCGGTTAATTGGTACCAGACTTGTCTGGGAAGGAGAAAGCGCTGACTTGTTCATCAGCTGGCCACCACAACTCATTGAATGACCATATATGCATTCAAATCGTTTCCACGATATCCCGTAGAAGTAGAATGCGTGGCGCATCCCAAATAGGATTTAGTAACGCTGTTCTTTCTTTATTTTTAATTGTGTTTTTTGGAGAAACTTAACGGTTAAGCGGAAATTTAATGAAGTTTTTCCGGTAAAAAATTTTGATAAAAAATTTAACCAGAGGTGGGCACAAAAAATTTGTGCCCACCTCTGGTTTGCATTTATTTTGCATTCAATCATGCTTAGTTTGTCAAATATATGAGAAAATCTTGCGAATTCCTCTCCTAGGTCCGAAAGCTAGGCACTGTGCTGATCCAACAAATCGGTAAACCCAAGGTTGTAGCGAACTTCATTTCTCGAGACCAGGATCAGTCATGGCATTCGATTTTTGATATGTAGAAGCTGCAGCATTCTGAGGTTTTTCATGCCAAAGAACACTTTTCAATGCGTTATTGTAATTTTAAGAGTTCCGAGAACTCTCCGATTTATGACCACTACGGTGCCAGCATCTGAATTCTCTGACTTCGTCGATGGTGGGCGAAGGCTGCTTGCGCTACCTCGTTCAGCTTTCTCCAAAAAGTCCGACCAACGCATTGTTGGGCGTCCTGGAGTTTTCTTGATACCCCGCGGAATCCAGTCGGTGATGGCTCTCGTCAAGCGGGTGTCTGCGAAGTGCATTACGTGGCCGGCCCACCTAATTTTCGACGACTTGGTCCATGTGGCAACGTCTCTGTTTTTCGAATGTAGACGAAGCTCGGAATTTCGGAGGTCTTCTTTCTCTCGATTTCACGTTGCGCGACGCTGATCACGTGTCCATCCTGCTCTCGTTTGGTGCAGGTGTCTGACCAGGAAACTATCTCAAGGGTAGGTCTGAACGGCCTAGGTGTTGTATATGGGCAGAGTTGCCTCTCTCTGGGAAATAACAAAATGAAAGTATCTCGACCCCAATACAACTCTGCGCAGAGTTAGGGACGACGGAAGCTGGGCAGTTGGCGGCGTTAACCCTCTCCCTGCGTGCGAATGGCGGACTCAAGCTGGCAGCAACAGCGATGACGAGCGAGCGGTGGTGGCGCAGTGGATAGAGGGACGGCGTATTCCCCATGATCGCTGTTCCCAGTCAACTAGAGCCCGCCCTCCGCGTGCAGGCAGAGGGCTAACGCTGCCAACGGCCCAATTTCCGTCATCCCTAACTCTGCGCAGAGTTGTATTGGGATCGAGATATTTGCTTTTTTTGTTTCCCAAAGTGGGGCGATTCTGCCCATATGCAACACTTAAGCCGTTCCCCCCCCCCTCCCCCTACCGTTGAGATAGTCTCCTGGTGAGGCGTATGTTAGGGCAGGAAGAACAGTAGAGTCGAATAGGTGGGCACGGAGTCTGACGTTCTTTCTCTTCTTCACGACTTCACCGGCGCTCTTGAAAGCCCCTTCCCCCCAAGCCGCTCGTTCCCTCCTGCTCAAGAAGAAATTAAGAAGGGCTCAAAATTGTAATCCATAAATTTTTAAGCCGTTCTTACTCTACGCTGAAAATCAAGATTTTCTGTCCTAAATTACCAGGGCGGCTTCGTTGTTTGTGTTCTTTTTGGCAGTGGATACTAAACTGATCCCCATTCTGATCAGGGGTGCACACAAAGTTCTGGGCGTTAAATTTTTTAAACGAATATTTTTTTAACAAAAACTTGTCGTTAAATTTCCGGTAAATCGTTTTTCGTTAAGACATACAGCCAGCTGCGATGAGGAAAAGGTTTTTTGTTCCTACCTCGACAGGTGAACAATTAAAGTTCAACGAACACAATGCAACACACCACAGTATACCAACAAAGAGTGCACAGCACAATAAACCAGCTTTCGGCAACGAGTTGGAGCTAAAATTTGATCAGGCAGATCCGGGATTCGTCCACTTTCCAGTTCTTAGCAAACGCTCTTTTTGTACTGTTCTACGAGCACGTACAATCTTTATGAGGTTAGCAGCCCGCTAAGCACCGAAGGAACGGCGCAAATAGGCTCGAGGGCCGAGGTGGGGGGGGGGGGTCATCTTACATTCGATTAGAGGATATTCGCCTTGTCAAGAAGGCACATGTATGTCCAGTTACATCCGAAGTTACTTTGATCAGATCTTCATTGGTGTAGAACACAACAGTGCTGCTTCTTCTTTTTCTTCTTCAGCGTTTATCCCGCATCGTAGCGGGGTCCGCTATTCTGGTGTTATGACGCCACCTTTCCCGATCCAGCGCCAGATCAGGGTGAACACCAGTAATCTTTAAGTCCGTATGTAACGTATCTAACCAGCGTTGCTTCGGGCGCCCTCCAGGCCGCTTTCCAATTACGTCTAAAGCCCCTGTTATACTCCCGCGGGAGCTTCCGCGGGACGTCCGCGGACGGATGGTGCACCGCGGACGATCTTCGTCGTCCTGGTCGGCTAGCGTCGCATTGGAGCGCGTTTTTGGCGCCGGATTCTGCGGGACGACAGTAGTCCGCCGGGTAGTGCACCGCGGACGGCTGCCCTCCCGTGGGCGGGAAGTATAGCACCCCTCTCGTGGTCTGTCGGCGGCGATCCGCGGACGGCGGGCGTGGCGGGCCGCGACGAGTGGCCCGGCGCGGGGTCCCGACGCGATTTCCGCCCATCCGCGGAAGCTCCCGCGGGAGTATAACAGGGGCCTAAGTTAAGCATCATTTTGGATGCGATCCAGGCGCGTAACTCCTGCCCTCCAGCGCAGCATCTTCGTTTCCATGACGCTGAGGCGCGTTTCAACTTCCTTGGTCGCTGGCCAGTACGCAGCTCTGTACATCGCTACCGGCCGGACGGCTCTATATATTTTCGATTTCAAGCGCTCCGGTATCTTCCTATCACAGAACACGCCAGTCAACGAGCGCCACTTGGACCAAGCTGCACTCACGCGTGAATTCACTTCGACCATCAGTTTGCCGTCAGACTCGACTGCTGATCCCAGGTACTTAAAGACCGAGGTGCATGGGAGCTCGATGCCGTTGACCTTGATGGAACTGGACTCAGTAACGTCCATCGTTATGTATTCCGTCTTCTTCACGTTCAGTTTGAGTCCAAATCGCTCCAAGGGATCACACCAAGCTTGCAGCTCTCGCTCTAGTACACCTTTATCTTCGCTAGCGGGCATCACGTCGTCGGCATAAAGCAACGTCCAGGGGACGGGCTTCTGAAGATCTCGTGTCATGGTATCCATGACGACAACAAAGAGGAGTGGGGAAGGCGCAGAACCCTGGGGCACCCCAAAAGAGATGTAAACTCATTGAGGTTCGAGTAGAGAATTCGCACCCACTCTATGAGCTCTTCAGGAACTCCAGTTTTTGACGCAGGGCGTACCACATCACTTCACGCGGTACGCGGTCAAAGGCCTTCTCCAAGTCGAGGAAGGCGATATGCACGAGCTTCTGTTTCTCGCGGCGCTTCTCTAGCAGGAGGCGGGGGGCGTGTATGGCATCAATGGTGCCACAGCCAGCTACGAAGCCGCACTGATTGCTGGAAAGCTGGACGATGTCACGAATTCGTCCATCGACAATTCGCTTAAAGATCTCCATGCAGTGCGAAAGCAAACGAATTGGACGGTAGCTGGAGCAGTCTGCAGGACTGCCCTTCTTCTTCCAAATCGGAATCGTCGTGCTTTGGCGCCAACACTCAGGCACCTTCTTCTGCGCTACAACCTGGTTAAAGAACTTCGCCAACCACTCAGCAGGGTACCAAAACTTTGACTTCCCAGGTCAGCCGCCATGACGTCGGGCCCAGTCGCTTTGCCTGGCCTCATCTTCTTCAAAGCTGCTTCAGTCTCCTCCACGGTGATTTTCTGGACGGGGCCGTGGCTTGGAGCCGTTGAAGGGATGTCTGGATGAGGAAATTCTACTGTAGAGATTTCCGTAAAGTAGTCGCGCCATCGCTTCAATGCTTTCTTGCGGTCCGTAAGAAGATAGCCGTTCTCATCATTGATGCCGAAAAACTTTTCAATGTCCTCGGTCTGCCGATGGCGATTCTTTGCGAGTCGGTACAGATACCGCTCGCAATCTACTCGAGCTTCTCGTTGACATCTCCATAATGAGTGGCTTTTGCAACAGCCACGGCCTTTTTTGCAGCTTTCATCGCTTCTTGGTACTTCCGCCAGTTATCGGCCGTCTTTTCGCCGAGCAACACGTGATAGAGCGTCTTCTTCTTTCGAACTTTGACTTTCACGTCATCTGTCCACAGCCATGTCTGCTTGTCGACCTTCCGTCGCCCAGGCTTCGTAATGCCGAGTTCCGACTGTGCAGTTTGACGTATCGCGTCGGTCGCCTTCTTCCAAGTTTCGTCGACAGTCGTGACTGTCGGCAACCGCACGCGGGTCAACACAGCTGCTTCCTTCGCCACCACTTGATTCTTGGTACACCGCATCGCTCGACCTACTTCAGCCTCGGAGAGGCGATCTTAAAAGTACAGATCAGCGGTCGATGCTGTGGGGCGACCGTCTCATACGGCACGGCCTTCGCGTCAGTGACGAGACTTCGGTCACGATCCTTCACAAGGACAAAGTCTATCTGAGTGCTGGTGCTTCCGCTATAGAACGAGATGAGGTGGGAGTCACGTTTTCGGAAGACGGTGTTCACTATGGTGAGGTTATGCGATTCCGCATAATCAAGGATACGCTTACCATCTGCGTTACGCGACCCATATCCAAAACCACCATGACAGCTGTAGCCGTCTTTCGTCGCGCCGACGTGCCCGTTAAGGTCACCAGCGACTATGATGACATCTTTCGACGGTACCTCTGCTGTCTTCTCATCGAGCAGGTTCCAAAACACATCCTTGGCTTGATCGGAGCAGCCAGTCTGCGGAACATACGCAGAGAAGAAGTGATAAGGACCATGCACACTTCTGCGACACCGCGGCGCGGCAAGAGGAGCGACGGTCACCTCCGCGAAATCCGGCGGTTGCGGCGCGGTCGCGTTAGAGCATCGTTATTGACAAGGGACCGACGTCCCAGTGCATGTCGCGCTGCTAGGAATGATTTGAACCATTCCAGCCTGCGGCACTCAGCGCGGCATCGCCGGCGATAGCCGCAAAAGTGTGCATGCCCCCGTTTGCGGCACGTGTCGCTATGTCGCGCCGCGCCCGTCGCGGCCCTATCCTTGATCATGGCCGTGCCGCGCTGTCGCAGAAGTGTGTATGGGCCTATAGAGTCGCTCCTTAGCGGCGACAACGATCTTCATCAATCGATCGTCAAAGCGCTCGACGCTTACAATTGAGTCACGAAATCGTTCGGAGACGATGACTCCAACTCCACTGGTGGTCCTGGGACTTCCACATAGAACGGCCTTGAAGCCTCGTCCTATGTCCCTTGACTTGCGGCAGGACCACCTCGTCTCCTGCACCGCACAGAAATCAACTCTTCTACGCTCCAGTGCTTCAACCAACTCGCACGAGCGGCCCGTCAACGTACTCACATTCAGCGTAGCCACGCGGGCCTGCTTACGTTACGAGACTTTCGGACTAGCTCAGTTGCCCCCCCCCCCGATGCCGTCCTCGCATCAGGGACCCTCGTATACTTTCCGCACTCGCCGGGCTCTGCGAGTGCTCGTCGGCTCCCGCGGACGCCGTAGCTCTATCTCGAGAAACTTGAACTGTCATACACCATGCGATGTGACATGGGTCTTCGTAGGCCGGCCTGTCACAAGGGCCTGTCTCCTGCATTCGAATGTCCGTGATTAGCTTATCTAATCGAACGAACATCGCCACCAGGGTAGATGCAAATCATTCTTTAAAAATCCAAAGATGTTAAAAATTATTTGGAAGTTCACACAAATGGGAAGAGAAACTTTTATAGTTCATATCTGGCACAAAACATAACCGAGAACAGAAAAATGATCGTACGCACTGTGGCACATACCTGGAGGGAGTTCTACTCCATGAATACATTCTTCTCCACACTCGCTGCACCTTACAGCTGAAGTGGACTAGTCTTATAGGAAGGAGTCGAATGTACGACGTTCACCTGTTTTTGTTCTATCGGCATGAAGACTTCCGACACTCTAATGGAAGCAGCAAAAATATCCTCGAATCAGAACCAGTTCGTGGTGTCCAGTTCGTGAATTTCTTGTGCCTCAACACATTTTCCACTACACTTCAATTATGATCGAATCTTCTTGAAAGAACCCGAAAGCTTCGCAAACCTCTTGATGGTTGCATTGTGGTCGTCAACGTAGAAAACTCGAACCCTACTACTAACGACTGGTTGACAACCCCTTCTTCTACATATGTAGTAGAATTACTGGAGAGCTAGTTTCCGACACGCGCACGCCTTTCAATGCTCCTGCGGGCCTAGAGGAGCGACCGCTGTACTCACTTCACCGCAGTTACGTGTCTCTTGAGGCCTCCGCACACTTTCGCGGCAAAGCGGCGCCCTCCCGCCGCGGCGAGTTTGACTTGCCGTCGTGCGATTGCGGTTTGAAAGGGGAGCGTTAGCGATGTGCGGGCACGAGCTTCTGCGTACTACGGACCGTAGGCCGAGGATGACGGCGAAGACTGTCCATGAGTCACTGGGGAACCAAAACAAAAACATTCGTCCGTCTGCTCGGCAGAATGCACCTCTTCAATGCTAGTGATGGGATTCCTGTGGGGAGCGGCGAATCCTGTCTTAAGGCTGGGGTCGTCTGCTCAACCTACGGTTGAATCTGGTAGGTTAGGTGTAGAGTCGAATCCCGTAATGCGAATGGCACTAGACGACCCTTTATCTAGCAACATGTGCGGGTTCAAATAGTAGAATTGCTGTAAGGCACCCATCGTTAAGAATCCCTCAGAATTCTCCCGCATGTGGCCGTTGTGCGCTAATCTGTAGATCGTAATAGGTGATACTTCTGGAACGTCTGCAGATCTCCATTCCCGTCCTCGAAGAAGTGGCAAGCCCACGCACCAACTGGATGCTATCCTAGTGGGAGGAGGAGCGTTCTCCGTCTCTCCATGTTTATACATTCACGTACTTACCTGTACTTCGCGCAAGTTTAAGAGGCAGGTCTTATACAGTACTGGACGTGTCTTTTGAATAGACGCCGCAAAAACGGCGATCTTGAGGTTTTTGAGTCTTTTTGATTTTCCAGGGCTTGCATGTTTTCGGAGTATCTTAAGCATGGCGTACGTCGCCAGTGTTCTGTTATGCCAGGAATCCTTCGGGAGTGTGCCGTGTACAATGCATATAGGATCGAACCAATCAATCGAGCGGGCGCGACAGCTCGTAAAGTGAGCGTTTGAGGAGTTTCATCAGAAATTCTTAGCTGCCGCACTTAGGAATTGCTGTACTTTGTCCAGGCGAGAATTTGGGGTGCGCCGTGCACAATGTACATGGGATCGAATCTATCAATCGAGTGGACGCGACCGCTCGCAAATTCCACCCGCGGGCTGTTCGGAGCTTCTGTCAGTTCGAATCTTTCCAGATGCAATTTGTGGATTTCGTAGGCAGTGGAAAGTTCAAGAAGCGCGCCGAAACATGGCGACGTATCTTGTGATGAACAAAGTTACGGCGGTGCGAAAATGCAGGTTAGTCTTGTGTTCCACGATTTTTTCCGAGTTCTGTCGACTACTACAGGAAAACGAGGAGAGCTAACGGCATGCAAATGCGTGGGCGAGCACGAGACTGAAAGCACGTTACGACGACATGCTTACAAAATCCCCAGATGCTAAAGTGCTCTAGCTCCATCTGCCATTATAAATCAACGGAGGGTAGCGGTGAAGTTTCTTCCGCCTTTACTCGCCTATATTTGAGTTCTCGACACTCCAGCTCCCAGTAATACCACCCTGTTCAGCTCGAAAAGCTCTGTCGAATGGTGCCACCCTCGAACTCAATTTTTTGACAGTTTCGCATGAAAGGCGAGGCGACTCAAGGGCGCGGAAGAAGGACGATGACGTCATCGAAAATCGATATTTTCGAAGCGGACCAAATTTCCTAATCCATCTATAAGGTTATTTGGTTACGAATTACGAATGTGACCCTGATTACGAATGTGACGTTCGTTTTTGAAAATCCCAAAAATGGTTACCTGCCGTTTGAAGGTAGTCGGGTCAGGGTCACCGATCACCCTCGTTATCGGTGTGAATGGTCTCCTGCCATAATGGGCCAAATGGACTTCGGCATCGTGTCTGGCACCCTGCATAGGCCCTGCCCTTAGACGAAGTTTGAGTAAAATCGGTGATCCTGACCACACTCAGTTATCCAGGAGAAAAACCAAAACCTACCAAAATCAACGGAATTTAAAAAAAAGGTCGTCGAATTCGTAATCAGCGCACCAAATAACCCCTAGACGAGTTTGGACGAGGAAATTAGGCCACTTTCTAAAATATCGATTTTCCATGATGTCACCGTCCAAGCAGGCTCGACTTAGGGTGCCCTCGTTCTCGATAGGAAATTGTCAAAAAATCGATTTTTCTGAAATTGGTCGAGAGTGACAAATTTCGATAGAACTTTTCGTGCTAAACAGAATGGTGTTTTTGCAAGTGTCGAAAACTCAAATGTGGGTGATTAAGGGCGGAAGAAACTTCACCACTGCTCTCCGTCGCTCTAAAATGGCAGCTGGTACTAAGGCAGGGTGTTGTAGGTAGTTCGTCGTAAACTACCTTAATTGGTTCGCTTGCATACGCATTCGTAGGCCTTAGCTCATCGCGTCGACCGAAATCGGAAAAAATCACACAAGCCCACAAAACTATCCTGCATTTTCGAACCGCCGTAACTTTGTCGAATCATAAGCTACGTCGTCATGTTTCAGCGCGCTTCTTGAACTTTTCACTGCCTATGAAATCCACAAGTTGCATCTGGAAAGATTCGAAATTGACAGAGTTACTGCGCTCGGAACACGTCCGCGGGAGCAATTTGCGGTCGCGCTCACTCGATTGATAGATTCGATCCTATGTACAATGTGCGCGGTGCCCCCCCCCCCAGAGTTTCGCCGGGACAGAGTACAGCAATTCCTAAGTAGGGCGGCTGAGAATTTCTGATGAAACTTCATAAACGCTCATTCTACAAGCTGTCGTGCCCGCTCGATTGATTGGTTCGATCCTATATGCATTGTACACGGCGCACTCCGGAAGGATTCCTGGCATAACAGAGCACTGGCGACGTACGCCATGCTTAAGATACTCCGAAACCATGCAAGCCCTGGGAAATAAGCTGCTCCAATCGCAAAAGCCTGCTCCACTCATTCGTTTTGACCATCCACTGCGAAAATGTCTGGTAAATCGAAAGGCAGCAACTGTTTCTCAAAAAACCTCAAATTAGAGGAAATGGAAGCACGCAACCGTCTTCGATGGTATGCGACTGACAACTCGTCTGCGACCGCCCTTCGCAATGGAGCGCAAGTTTTCAATTTCAAACATATTCATGGATCCATATGAATAGTGTGGACGGAGCGATAGAGCTAGAGCTCCTGAGCTCAAATATATCCTAGTTTTTAAAACGAATGAATTTTAGGCGAGTTATATCAAAAAGACGCAAAAACCGCAAAATCGCGGTTTTTACGTGCGTCTATTCAAAAGACGCTTTCGATACACTATGTAGGTATCTTCGGCTTTTATCACCGTGCAAGAGGCTTCGACTTCCTGCCATTCTTCTTCAACTGTTTTCTCCGATTTTCACCGAATCTTAAGGTTAGATCATCTCAACATACCAATACCTCCATTCCTTTGTAACCTGTTGTTTACTTCACAGACCACGAAAATTAGTGATATGTAAGTGGACAACGCGTGAAGGTACGGATGAGGGTCATGTGCTGAGTGCCGCCATTCAGTAGAGGTGATGCAGGGATCGTCCAACGAGCATAGTAAATCTGAAGACCTACCACAGGCTCCGTCCAACGTGCGACTTGATTAATAAGGCGTGTCGCAGAAGGTGCTCAACGTGCACTTTCTGCAACAAGCGTCCGGATCGAGAGGAGTGCTATGCATGTTGTTTAATTAGCATCCTGGCTCAAAAGAGATGTTACAGACGTTGCGCAGCGAGTGGCCG
Organism: Heligmosomoides polygyrus polygyrus; assembly: GCA_947396885.1. Taxonomy (NCBI): domain Eukaryota; kingdom Metazoa; phylum Nematoda; class Chromadorea; order Rhabditida; family Heligmosomidae; genus Heligmosomoides; species Heligmosomoides polygyrus. Next base: position 58,429,092 of record OX377205.1, read on the forward strand.
GATTCAGAAGACGAGCCATCCCCATCATCCTTTACCCAACGAAGTAGCGGGAAAGCGCGTGTACATATGTATACAGATCAGTATGAATACCCAAGTGATGGTGGCGACGTCCGTTCCTCCACGCGGTGCCACTGAGAGCCGAGCCAAACACGGACAATCATAAGGCAGTCGACAGGTCCTAGTGACAGGCCGGCCTACAAACATTCCGTGTCACATCATATGATCGATGACGTTACAGAGTTCTCGAGATAATGCTACGGCGTCCGCGGGAATCGACGCGCACTCGCAAAGCCCGCCGAGTGTGAGAAGTATGCGAGGGTTCTTGATGCGAGGACGGCATCGGGGGCAACTGAGCTAGTCTGAAAGTCCCACAACGTAGGTAAGACCCGCGTAGCAACGCTGAATGTGGGTACGTTGACGGGCCGCTCGTGTTAGTTGGTAGAAACACTGGTGCGAAGAATGATAGATTTCTGTGCGATACAGGAGACGAGATGGTCCTGCTGCAAGTCAAGGGACATAGGACGAGGCTTTAAAGCCGTTCCATGTGGAAGTCCTAGGACCACTAGCGGTGTCGGAGTAATCGTCTCCGAACGATTTCGTGACTCGATTGTAAGCGTGTTTGATAGAGTCGCTCCTTAGCGGCGACAACGATCTTCATCAATCGATCTTCTTTTGACGATCGATTGATGAAGATCGTTATCGCCGCTAAGGAGCGACTCTATCACTTCTTCTCTGCGTATGCTCCGCAGACTGGCTGCTCCGATCAAGCCAAGGATGTGTTTTGGAACCTGCTCGATGAGAAGACAGCAGAGATACCGTCGAAAGATGGTCGCTGGTGACCTTAACGGGCACGTCGGCGCCACGAAAGACGGCTACAGCTGTCATGGTGGTTTTGGATATGGGTCGCGCAACGGCGATGGTGAGCGTATACTTGAGTATGCAGACTCACATGACCTCACCATCGGGAATACCAAATTTCGAAAGCATGACTCTCACATCATCTCGTTTTATAGCGGGAACGCCAAAACGCAGATTGACTATGTCCTTGTCAGGCGTCGCGACCAACGCCTTGTCACAGACGCGAAGACCGTGCCGTATGAGACGGTTGCCGCGCTACACCGTCCACTGATCTGCTTGCAGAAGAACACACCTCCAAGGTGTAAAGGTGTTGAGCGGTGCAGGTCGGCTAGAATCAAATGGTGGCGACTGAAAGAGAAGGAAGCGGCCGTTATTCCTTGCATTTGATTGCCGACGGTGACAACTGTCGACGAAGCCTGGACGGATGTTACCGATGCGATAACGCGTGCGGAATTATCAAGAAGCGAAGAAAGCCTCAAAGAAGGCAGTGGCGGCTACAAAAGCCGCACACTACGCTGATGCAAGCGAAAAGTGGAGACGCGCGATGGTGAGCGCTATCTTTACCGGCTCGCCAAAGCTCGCAATCGTCAAGCAGAAGACATCGAAAAGTTCTTTGGCATTAACGACGAGAACGGTCTGGTGGACCGCAAGAGGGCTGTGAAGCGATGGCGCGAATATTTCGAGGAAATCTCGAATGTAGTATTTGAACATCCTGCGGTTCCTTTTGAATCACTTGTATGCGGTACCGCTCAGAAGATCGTGAGCGAAACTGGAACAGACCTGAGGAAGATGGAGTCAGGCAAAGCCACTGGTCCCGATGACCTGCCAGCTGACCTGTGGAAGTCGAAGTGCTGGTGCCCTGCTGACTGGCTGACTGAGTTTTTCAATCAGGTTGTTGCTGAGAAGAAAGTGCCTGAGGGTTGGCAGCAAAGCACGACTATTCCGATTTGGAAGAAGAAGGGCAGTCCTGCAGCCCTGAGGTAGCTACCGTCCGTTTCGCCTACTTTCGCACACCATGAAAATCTTTGAGCAAATTGTCTAGGGACGTGCACAGGGTGTCGCCCAGCCTTTCAATAATCAGTGTGGTATCGTTGCCGGGTGTCGAACGGCTGATGCCATACACGCTGTTCGCCTTCTGCTAGAGAAGCTCCGCGAAAAACAGAAACCGGTGCATTTTACCTTCCTGGATTTGAGGAAGGCTTTCGACTGCGTTTCGCGAGAAGTTATATGATACGCGTTGCGACGACACGGTGTCCCTGAAGAGCTTATTGTGTGGGTGCACATCCCCTTCTCGGGCCCAGTAAGCCGAGTGCGAGCACCAGCGGGCACCTCAATGGAGCTTCCAATCTCTGTCGGAGTGTACCAAAGGTCTGCGCTCTCCCCACTACTCTTCGTCATGGATGCAATTATACGCAAGCTCCAAAGGGCAGCTCCTTGGATGCTGCTGTATGCCGATGACGTCATGCTTACATGTGAGGAGAAAGCTGAACTCGAGCACAGGCACAGGCGTGGTGTTCTCGTTTGGCATTGTTCGGTCCCAAGCTAAACCTCAAGAAGACGAAATACTTGACGACGACGTATGTAAATGAACACGGATCCATTAAGATCAATGGTAGTGAGCTCTTACGAGTTACATCTTTCAAGTATCTCGGATCAACAGTCACATCCGATGGCAGCCTAAAGTTGGAGGTGTATGCACGTGTAAGTGCAGCCTGGTCCAAATGGCCCTTGTTGGGGTGCTTGGCGACAAGATAACACCTGAGTACCTCAAGTCAAAGGTGTATAGAGCAGTCGTCCACCCAGTAGCGAAGGACGGTGCTGAATGCTGGCCAGTGACGAAGGAAATTGAACGCCGCCTCAGTGTAATAGAGACAAAAGTGCTAAGGTGGACGGCAGGAGTAACGCGATTGGACCGCGTTCGCAATGACACCATACGACAAAAGATCGGTGCGCCCCGATAGCCGAGAAGTTGCGCGAAACCCGATGGTACGGCCATGTCGTTCGCGCTAACGACGACAACGTCTGTAAGATTGGCTCATGAAGTCCCTCGAAAACAGCCCAGAGGACGCCGAAGCAACGTTGGCTAGATACGTTGCATATCGACTTAAAGGTAGCTGATGTCCATTCCGACCAAGCGTTTGATCGGGAGAAATGGCGTCACCAAACCAGAAGAGCAGACTCCGCTACCAAGCGGGGCAAACGCTATTGAAAATGATGCTGATGTATACCCAAATGATGCAGCTGGCGAACCAAGATTAGTAAAGATATTTTATTCCGGCTAAGGTTTCGGTGTATCCGCCTTCTTCAGTGTCCTGAAAGAGTCAAGTAGAGTTTGAAAAACCATCCGTCCAAGATCCATATCAGACCACAGCGGTGAATAGAGGGTGGAAGGAAAGGGAGAAGAAGCACGAAGAGGTAACACAAACAGTCCAGTGCAGTTGGGCGAAAAGTACCCCTTTTAAGGCAACACAAGAGAGGATGGGGCCACCTTCGGTTCACCCTCCTAGCGAGCCTCCTCCGGTTCGAGACCGCAAAGGTCAACGTACGGGGCCAGCTCCTGTATCACTGCTACGCGCTCCTCCTTCCTGTTGGGTGTGTGGTTCCTAGCGGCAATCCACAGCGCTTCTAGTGTTTTGTGCGCCGAGATCTCGAACTCGCGGGCCGTCGTCATCGTCATCAGGGATGGGCGGAATTTTTGTTTTCTGTTTTCTGATTTTCTAGCTATTTTGTGCAAATTTTTTCTGTTTTCTGTTTTCTGGGAAAATGGCCAAAAATTGGCCAAAACAGAAAATAGAGTCGCAAACAAAATTTTATCACAGAAATCCAATGAAAAAATTCAAAAGTATCATAGAATAGTGAGCTTCATTCCAAAATAGTGTTTCTAGAGTATCTTAAATGGCAAGCATGTAGCGTTTTTGGATGTGCTCATGTAGCAATTGCGCCATATACTCATGAACTATCCCACATGTTTGCTTGGTTGATTGTGTAAGTGCCGCTGGCAAGGAGTTTCTTCATAGGACATTTTTCAATTTTCATAATTTGGCTTTGTATTCTTTTCCATATTAACAGTAGTTTGGACCATCTACGATCACTAAAAATCTTATATTAAAACTATAAAACTAGTATTTTGAGGGGTACTAAATCATGTATTAACTAACCGCTTGTCTTAGAATTACTGTGGGTAGGGTTATTCTCCACCCCCGGTTTAAAAATTGAACATTGTTGGCCGGTCATCTTCAATATCGCTTTCTGCAGAGCCTTTGTCGAAGCTGCTTTTCTAGCTCTGAAGATTGCTCAGCTTTTGGTGTCACAAATTAGTAAGAGACAGAAAAGTTTTTTTAGTTTCCTTTGATTTCGCTGGTGATAGGGTAGCGATGCAGGAAATTTCTCATTCATCACGTATATCATCTGTCGTCCCATTGATGTCCAAGCGGGCACCATCAGCGTCTCCATACGTCCGTGCCGCGTGCCAGGGTGCTCCAATGGATCCTTTTCGTTGGAGGGACACGAAGAGCGTCATTGTTTAGGGCTTTGGCGAAGAAGCCCGACCAAAGCGTTGGTGGGCAGTTCCTGCTGTTCTTTTGACATCCCGCGGAATCCAGTCGGTGACGTCCACTCGGTGTCTGCGAAGCGCATTACGTGGCCCACCTAATTTTCGACGACTTGGCCCATGCGACAGCGTCTCTAATCTTTGAACGTAGGCGAAGCTCGGAACTCCGGAGGCCTTCTCTCACTTGCGTGAGTCGTGTCACTGAGCATCGTCCTTTCGATTGCGCGCTGCGGGACGCTGATCGCGTGTTCATCCTGCTTTCGTATGGCCCAGTTCTCTGAGGAATATGCTAGGGCAGGAAGAATGGTGAAGTCGAAAAGGTGAGTACGAGCCGGACGTTCTTCGTCTTCTCTACGACTCTTTCGACGCTCTTAAAAACTCCGCAAGCCGCTCGTTTCCTCCTGCTCATCTCTGGCGCTAGGCCGTTGGCCATGTTGACTACGCGACCCAGATACACGTATCTGGAGCATTCGAAGATGTTCGTTCGTTGAGTGAGGATGACACATCAGAAACTCGTCCGTTCCTCATGAACATCGTCTTCGTAAGATTCAGCTGCAGTCCAACGTTCCCACATACACGGTCGAAGCCAACAGGCATCTGCTCCGCCTGGCTAGCGCTCGGTGTTGTGAGCACGATGTCGTCAGCAAACCGAAGATGGTCAGTTGCCGGCCGTCGACCTTCACTCCATGTCTTCCCATTCTAGTTCGCGCATGGCGTTTTCGAGCTGAAGAGCTTCGAAGATATGGTATTCCACTCCCGAACCTCTCTCTTCACGTCGATGACGACGTCGTTGTAGAATGGTGAGATCTTGGTCGTGAATCCACTGTACAGCTCTCGAAGGACTCTGATGTACAGAGTAGGAACGCCCTGAGCGAGCAGGGCTTGACGACCGCTTCAGTTTCGACAGAGTGTGTATGTGGTCGATCATGCTGAATCCTCTCCGAAATCCTGCTTGCTCGCATGGCTGTCCTTCGTCCAGCGTTCTACTAATCCTGTTCAGGATCACTCCAGTGAACAGCTTGTAGACTACGGACAGCAGGCAGATCGAGCGATAGTTGCTAATGTCGTGCACTCCTGTACAGCAGGGTGTTCTGCTGGCCTTCCACTGAGATGTTATATGTTATGTAGACCTGAGGAGAAATAATAATAATAATGTGATGGAGAGTGTACATGCTCGATCTTTATTATATGGTGTCTTCGCTTTCAAGGAAGCACCTTCACCCAAGATCTGCTATGCTGACAGCCCTTCAGTCGCAATCTCGTGTTGTTCTGTGAAATATCAAGCCAATACACAACATTTGTAGTCGGCTAAGTAGTAACTAGGTGCTGTAAACTGCAGTGGTAAGTTGGCCTGAAAACTTTCAGCTACGCGGAAACTAGGCCACTTACAAGGAAAGGTATTCTCGATGAACAAGACGAATTAGGAAAATAGATTTTGGCGCAGTCAGTATTACTCAAAGAACCTCTGCACAGCTTTAGAGTATGTTGCAAGAGTGTGTCTACAAACTCAAGCAATTGTGTTGAAACATGCAAACAGTGATTACTGAGCCTTCATCGTGTTCGGTACTTTAAAAGGCCAGTTTCTTACTAGAGGGACCGTTCTCTAATTGAGGCGTTAGCGGTGAAACGGAGCTGATGAGTAATGTAGTATACTTCAAGTGTCGAGATTCCTAGGATTTATCAGTCAAGATTTACAACATTCTGATTGCAGTACACTGGAGTTTAATAGAAATTTTTATAAACGCTTGCAAATTAAAACGCTGGTCTACGACTACATTTCTGGTACAAAAGCATTTGCTACTGGAAATATGGATCTTTAGGTAAAATAATTAGGTCGTGTGATAATTTCGAAATTTTCTGTTTTCTGTTTTCCGTTTCCTGATTTTCTGGCGTTTTTGGCTTTTCTGTTTTCTGATTTCTGTTTTCTGACGAAGGCGATTTTCTGTTTTCTGTTTTCTGGAAAAATTTTCAAAATTTCCGCCCATCCCTGATCGCCATCTTCACGTCAATCCCCGCGCCATTGTGACATCGCAGCCTGTGTTCACCCAACGGACTGGAGATATCACACCTACGAAGCATACCCAAATGATCTTTAACGCGCCCCAAGCGATCTACCCGTCTCGCCGATATCCTCGCCGTTGCAACCCGTGCACTTTATAAGGTATACCACACCTGAGACAATGCAGTCTCGCTCCTTACCGAATGGGCAAATAATGCACTGGCGAGTCTTACAGCTGGAATAAACCGCGCCGCTGTTCGGAACATGTTTTTAATCGTGGCCCTCTTCGTTTGAGAGGGGTGAGCAGATCTGATGTGCACGATGATATTCTTACTACTGGGCTTACGATACCATTTCGTATGGAATCTGTCCCGCGTGAAACTGACTTGGACCGTTGAGCAACGGCATGTCCATTTCGTTTTGTATCAGTAGGTTTTTACAGTTATAGTAGATTTTTCCCTTGTCAGCGTAATGTGCCCTGACTGCTTGTTGAGCAATTCGAAGCACATGTCCAATTCGTTTTGGGTCGCACATACAATGAAACGATCCCATGTATATATACTATATATATATATATATATATATATATATATATATATACAATATAAAAGGAAAGGCAAGAATCACTGTCTGTCAACGGGTGCATTTCTGTCGACGGGTGCAAACGAACGGGTACATTCGTTGACGCCACACCCAGCCGTTCGTCGTATATTGTTGAACCTGCGTGGCAGGCAGCCACTGCTGCCGGTGTTGACTACCACGATGCTTCCATGCCGGGTGTCACCAAACAACACCCACTTGATGAGGTTTCGCAAGACGTCACAACGGCTATGACGAGCCGCAGCTGCCGGGTTTAGACAACACGTGAGGCATTGCGGAAGAGGTATGTACCGCAGCACGGCTCAGACACCATGATCTGTGATGGAAGACGCCGATGCGCCTGAAGAAGACGCTCTTTTTGATTTGGAAATTGTTCACTTTTATCCCAAGAGCACACTAACTTTGCGCGCTGGGTTACTAAACTATTTCTACCTGCCCAGGTCCTCCAATTTTAAACGGTGGATCAGGACAGGTCAGCGAAGAAGGTTTGCCGGACCTCGATCGGTTCAACTACGCTTTCAACCTAACCTCGACCCTAGGTCCCAATTTTCGGCAGGTCTTGAACCAATTTCTATAGCACTGTATGCAGAGGAGGATAGTATTTTTGTCCTAAGTCACCTATTACGTTATTCGTCACACCTCGTGGCATAAAGCGCGGCGGCTGGACGGTAGCGGCCAGACGTTCGATTAGGCTTGACGAGAGGCAGTAGGTTGTGAACACAGCTTCAGACGAAGCAGGACTGCTGCGGGAATTGTTTTGAGTGCTATACAGGGATGTGAGTGATACTCAGCAAAGCATCAATCTGTAGCAGGCGTACGTTTCAATGTGATCGACTTCGACGCTTAGGGATGCTTCCTTACCGGCGAAGCCGGCGACGGACGCTGGGTGAGTATGAAACCCCATCTAGGTTTAGGCTACGTTCCTAGCGTGCCCGTCATACCCGAAGCCGGTGAATCCGGCAAGCCTGGCGTGGCCCGCGCGCCCAGCGTCAGTCACTCCAGGCACCCACTTACTTATGAGCGCCATAATTCCTGTTACAGATCGTCCATAATGATTGAGTTGGTCCTGATGTGCCGTGAGAATTTCATACACCGCTTACATTGCGCTGGTGGTTCTGGAGGTGGAGATAAATCACCTGTATCACCTGTCGTCCCGTTGATCATCGAATTGCTCGAGCGGGTGCCAGCAGCGTCTCCATTCGTCCCTGTCGCGTGCCAGAGTGGTCCAATGGATCCTCCTCACTCGAGGGACACGAAGAGCGTCATATCGGTCGTTCAGGGCTTTAACGAAGAAGTCCGACCAACGCGTTGGTGGGCGTCCTGGTGTTCTTTTGACATTCCGCGGAATCCAGTCGGTGATGGCTCTCGTCCAGCGGGTGTCTGCGAAGCGCATTACGTGGTCGGCCCACCTAATTTTCGACAACTTCGCCCACGCGACAGCGTCTCTGATCTTCGAACGTCGGCGAAGCTCGGAACTCCGGAGGCCTTCTCTCACTTGCGTGAGTCGTGTCACTCCGACCATCGTCCTCTCGATTCCACGCTGCGCGACGCTGATCGCGTGTTCATCCTGCTTTCGTATAGCCCAGGTCTCTGAGGCGTATGTTAGGGCAGGAAGAACAGTGGAGTCGAATAGGTGGGCACGGAGTCGGACGTTCTTCGTCTTCTTCGCGACTTCTTCGACGCTCTTGAGAGCTCCCCAAGCCGCTCTTTTCCTCCTGCTCAGCTCTGGTGCTAGGTCGTTGGCCATGTTGACTGCGCGACCCAGATACACATAGCTGGAGCATTCAAGCTTCGGAGATATGGTATTCCCTTGCCGAACCCCTCTCTTCACGTCGACGACAACGTCGTTGTAGAATGGTGAGATCTTGGTCGTGAATCCACTGTACAGCTCTCGAAGGACTCTGATGTACTGAGTAAGAACGCCCTGAGTGAGCAGGGATTCGATGACCGCTTCAGTTTCGACAGAGTCGAATGCCTTCTTCAGGTCGACGCAAGTAAGGCAAAGCGGCAGCTTGTACTCTTGCGACACTGCGATGAGCTTCGTAATGGTATGTATGTGGTCGACCGTGCTGAATCCTCTCCGAAATCCTGCTTGTTCGCATGGCTGTCCTTCGTCCAGCGTTCGGCCAATCCTATTCAGGATAACTCGAGTGAACAGCTTGTAGACTACGGACAGCAGGCAGATCGGGCGATAGTTGACAATGTCGTGCACGTCTCCCTTCTTGTACAGCAAGACGGTCCTGCTGATCTTCCACTGAGATGGAACCTTGCACTCCGACAGGTAACGTGTGAAGAGCCGCGCCAGGGTGTTGATGAGCGCTGGCGGGAGGTTCTTCAGGTGTTCAGGTCTGATCCTGTCGGGACCAGGTGCTGTACGTTTCTTCACCGACGAGATGGCGTGTCGGATCTCGGAAGGGAGAACAGAGGGGACGACGTATCCATCCTGCGGAAGATGGCATGGGGGCAGGTGGACGTGGCTATCGAAGAGATCGGAGTAGAAGTCGTGGATGACCTTCTCCATGGTCCTTCTGGAAGAGGTGACGGTTCCGTCGGGATGTCGGAGAGCGGTCATCTTGGTCTTGAAGTTAGCGAAGTCTCGGCGGGCATTGCGTATGCTCAACCCTGCCTCTGCAGCTTCAGCCAACACTTCCGCCCTTCTCTCCTTAAGATCCTCACTTATCGCCTCTCTGCATAGCTTCGCAAGCTCGGACGTCAGTTTGTAGTTGCCTGACACTCGTGCTGCTCTACGCTGGCGTATCAGCTCGAGAGTTTTCGGAGACAGACGTCTCTTGGTGGTCTTCAAGCTCTCAGCTTCCTTAGCACTATCGTGGAGATGGTGCACGGAAGCGGTCGTATTCCTCGTCGACGTTGTCCATGACGGCATCTTCCCAAAGGCCGACAAGAGAGGTGTAGAGGTCCCAGTTGATGGTCGTTCTGGGACTCCTCTTCTTGAACTTCGCGGCCTTCTCTCCTTGACGCGAAAAGCGGAACCTTGCGCGAAGGAGGCGGTGGTCCGATCCCGTGTAGAACTTGGGGACAACGGAGACGTCGGTCAGGCAATACTTGCGGTTGAAGATGATGTGGTCGATCTCGTTGTGGAACTGGCCACCGGGAGATACCCAGGTCCATCGTAGGGAGGGAGGCTTCTGGAATTGCGAGTTTCCATGGATGGTCTTGGTCGACATGATAAACTCAGACAGCCTTTCACCTTGCTCGTTCCACTCCAAACCGTGGGTTCCGATGTCCGGCGACGTTCCCGGTCCGATCTTGGCGTTGAAGTCGCCGACGATCACCTTGTAGAAGGTGTGATCTTCCTTATAGAACTTCTCCAGCTCCACGTAGAAGGCTTCGACCTCTTCGTCGTCGTAGTCGGATGTTGGGGCATACGCGACGAACACAGTCAAAGCTGGCACGGAACCACATCGCTTCAGTCGCAGACGGTACTTATGAAGCAAAGGGCCCGTGGTGCCGTGGGGTTGCCGGCAAACATGTTAACGCGGCAACCCCACGGCACCACGGGCCCTCTGCTTCATAAGTACCTCGCAGACGTCCGATTCGGCTTGTCAGAGACTCATACGAGTCGATGTTCATAGCCAAGTACGTGTTGACGAGGACACCAACGCAGCCTACTCCCCTGCTGTCGCATGTTCCGAGGAACAGTTCTTCTCCGGAGTCGTAGGCGGCGTGTAGGGGGTGGTGTCTTCTCATCTCGGTCAGTCCGATGACGTCGTACTTGATATTCCTGGCTTGCATCATCAGGTCCTCGACGGATGCTTCCGATGCAAGCGTGCGGGCGTTGTAAGTACAGATCGTCATCCTAGTCCTTCTCAATTTGAGCAGCCTGGTTAGGCCCTGAGATTTTAGCAGCTTCTCCGTACTCGTCCTTCCCATCGCTGCAGAAATGGGGGGTCTTTCGGGGTCAGGGGAATGAGGCCCTTTAGTGCTGCTGTTTTTGACTTGAGTACACACGGGTAGCTAGCTAGTCGGGCTCTGTCGTGCGGGCGAAGAACTCCGGGCAGCCAGCCAGACTGCCCGAAGGGACGGAGCGAGACTTTTGAGGCGGCCTCGAATCGCCTTACGATGTACTCCCAGTCTGCCGAGTGCAAGCTTTTGGCCGGGCCGACACAGTTACAATCCGCACAGTCACGGTCACATCCACGCACACTGTGCACGAACATGCCGCTCCCGCGCACAAGGAACGCGTCGACCCGACACAGCAGGAGCAAGGAGTCCATCCCCTGCATCCCACCTGCGTCTCTGGGCAGTTCACGGTCGCATTTGGTTCGCGTTTAATTCCCCTATCCACCACCCGGGGACGCGCCACGTGGCACTGCGACAAGCGGCCCGAGATCCCTCTTAACAAGAGAGCCCGAAAGCTCTCTATCGAGGGAGATCCGTGGGGAGATAAATATGATTGAAAATAACCGAAAAATATGCGTGATGCTGCATTATCGGGGTTAGGTGATGGAGCTCCTAACCAGACGTTTGGCTGCCAGTAGGCCGCTCTACGTCTGGTAAAATATATACGAAAACGAGAGTGAAATGTACGCCATTCACAACCCATACATAAACACAAGTCGAGTATTGAACTCATATATGCGACGCACAGAATGAAAGTGAGAGTACTTGATCTGTGTGTTTGTTCATTTAAGGTCAAGATTTTGCGGCCGAAAATGTGGTAAATTGTAGATACGCACACTGCTAATGGATGGTAAGACGTTTTTGAGCAAACTTCATAATTAAATATTTGGCGTGGATTTCTTCCACATTCCGCGTGGTCTTTCACAAAACAAATTTTGAAGTAATTCTTTCAAAGAGATATAGCAGCATGTAGAGTTGTAATGTAATGTAATGTCAGATAGCAGTGTTATGCCTAGCATTTATACTCCCTCATTCGACGGTTGGTGGCTCAAAAGGAGGGTTTGCACGGGAATTGTTCGCCTGTGTTAGGAAGTAGATGGACATCCACACACTTCAGAGTTTGTCCACCGCGATCATGCGGAATAACACCTTGTGCCAGTTCGACAAATACTCCTAATTACGTGGATTGCCACATGTGGTATGTAGCAGTGTTATACAGGGTGTCTCAAAAAATGTATAAACTGTTTGAAAGGTGATAACTTTGTTCTTAATATAGGTACTGAAGAAGTTAAAGGCTCATATGAAAGCTTAAGAAAATCGAAATTTTCTGACATATGAGAGGCATGGAATGCGCCATGCACTCGTCTGAAATTTTCCATTTTACACTCAATTAACTGTCTTTCGCTTGAATACATATTACAATTTCTTCACAACGTGACCGTTTTGATTGATTTGTGCTTATTTCAAAGTTTAAAAATTATTTACACAGCATAGCTTGGAAAATGGAGAGTATTTTAAAAATTGCAGGTACTGTTTGAAAGGTTTTAACATTGCTGCTGGTCAAGTTTTGAGAACGTTTGAGACTCATGTGCAAGCGCGAGATAACAAGAATTTTGTAGCTTGCAAACAGTCAAGATTGCGCCACGCACATGCCTGAAACCATGCATTTCAGAATCGATTGATTGTGCAAGGGCTGAATGCTTGTTACATTCTTGTTGCTTCTTGACTACACATTAACCTGTGCTGTGCTTCTTTTAACAGTTATGCAGTTATGCCAACTGACCTTACTATTCATCTTAAATGTTGCTTCATTCGTCCACAGAATGCGTCTTGTAAAATGCGGCTCCTGCCCACATTTAAATCCTGCAATCAATAAACTCACATTTAACGCGTCTTTCACAAGGTTGTCAAGTTCAAAACGTTAAAAGAAGCACAGTACAGGTTAATGTGACCAAGTAGCAACAACATTGCAGCAAGCATTCAGCCCATGCACAATCAATCGAGTCTGGAATGCATGGTTTCAGGCAGGAGCATGGCGCAATTGTGACTATTTGCACGCCACAGTAATCCCGTCGTCCTGCGTTTTCATGTGAGTCTCAGATATCTTTAAATGCTTTACTAGCAGCAATGGTACAACCCTTCACATAGTGCCTTTATTATTTAGAGTACTGTCCATTTTTCGCTATAATGTGTCGTTAAGTTTTGAACTCTAAAACAAGCACAAATCAATCAAAACTGCCGCTTTGTGAAGAAATTATAACATGTATTCAAGCGAAACACAATTAATCGAGTGTAAAATGAAAAATTGCAGACGAGTGCATGGAGCATTGCATGCCTCTCATATGTCAGAAAATTTCTATTTTCCTAAGTTTTCATACGAGCCCTTAACTTCTCCAGTACCTTTACAATGAACAAAGTTATCACCTTTCAAACAGTGTATACATTTTTTGAGACACACTGTATAATAGAATGGAGCCCACAGCCGTGTAGCCACTTAATGCCGTCTGAGGTTTTGTTGTGTCTTTACGTTCGGCTATCTCCTATTAATCCTAGTTGTGAAGAATTTGTTAGTTTTCGTTGGCGATTCATTTCTTAAAGAGTCTAATAACTAATGTATTCTTCTAATTCACTCCATACTGAAGAAATTGTCTGCCTCTATTACTACGCATCATCCGGTGTTTTTCGTATCAGATATCCGATTCCGATGAAAAATCGTTTATCTGAATCATCCGCGAATCCGGATAATCGAGAATAACCCTCATCTGAATCATCCGAAGATCCGGGAGTTGAAAAAATGGCCTATCCGAATCATCCGATATCCGGAAAATCGGCGTCGGATCCTATGTATAGTATGGAGTCAGGCGTTTCATCATAAGGGGCGAATCATTATGCTATTTTTGACGAATGACGTTGTTATTTTGGTTCTCCAGGAGTGCAACCTAGGTCGGTGGGAAGGCGGTGGGGGAGTGTTGATCGTGTATCATATCATACTATATAATAAAAGCGCTAAGCGATGAGTCATCGATCGACGCTGAGTCATAAAATAGCAGATTAGCAGGTAAAAATAAGGAGAAACTTGGGGGGGGGGGGGGAAATTCGGGGAGGGGGGGGGGAGGGGGGAAGGGGAAAAATAGGCGCGAAAATAGCGAAAATACACAGACGCCTTCTTCTTGGCTGGAAACATCAGGCCCGGGCAGTCAACGTCGCTGAACACGAATCTGAAGCTCGTTTTTGAAGTATCGATTGCCATCAATCGATATTGACCACATAATCGATTTTGTGTGGATATAGTTTAGGCGGTCCGAAACGTTAGCCCTGAGGGCAAGTGAGGTCGCTGAACACGAATCTGAAGTTAATTTTTGAAGTGTCGATTTCAACATGTCTGCTGTGAAAATAGTCAAGTAATAGCCAGGTGCGAGATAACCGTGGTCAACAACTGGCTCACAATTCTGATAGGAAGCCAAGATATTCTGTCGGTTGCCCCCCCCCCCCCTTCCCCAACACATGTTACCGAGAACATCTGAAATAAGACCTATCATAAGTTGCCTTTTTTCGTGGAACAAGGAAAAGGTAACTTATGATAGGTCCTATTTTGAATGTTCCCGGTGACATCGACTGTATATCTTCCGGAGAAAGTTTGTGGGTTTTGAGTAGGCTAATAGATTGGTATACCTTGCAACCTTGGCATAGAAACATCGATACACTAATAATATTAATAATAAAATATAATAATAATAAAAGATAATAATATATCACCGTGTATTCAATCTTTCAAATATGCGGCAAAAAGCTCACAGGTCTGTAAACACTAGAGTTGCAGATGATTTGAGGAGCAAGGAAAAGAATTCATAGTGGAATTAAGGATATGAGATCAACATTTGCAAAAGAGCTTCCATTGAAGACACAAATTTTTCAAAATTGGTTAGCGAACCTGTTTGCTTACTATGACCTGAAGTAACTCTATCATGTGGTTCCACTAATTAGAACGAATGCGCTGCTTTTTGACCTAGATCTTTTTTTCGGATAACGAAACAGTGACTGATTTTCTTACCGCTTGATTAGATTATTTTTCGCTACACACGACGATTGTACACTTGCCTATTTGCAAAGCTTCACAAGAACGTTGTATATAGTTTTTTCACGTCGGATCCGACACTTTTCAAATCAATTTGGACACTTGTCACGTCAACACTCTTCTCTTTTAGACACCCTTCTGAGCTAGCTAAGTCGGACAGGTCTAGTGACTCGCTGTCGTCGTAGTGGTAATCCTTCCGATTACTGTAGGTGGAATCGGGTCCGATATCCAGCGCTACTATTACACTGATGCGCGAACGAAACGAGCAAGGAGCTATAATTTATTAAGGCAAAAATCGGAAGGTTACAAATAAATCTAGAACAAGGAGCAAAGAGGAGACTAGAGGAGAGCTAAGCCAAGACTGAACCTAGTTGCTTAGATCTGGGGGCTTTTATCGACTCTCTTGGAGGCGTGTCTACCGTGTGCTCCTCGGACTCTCCGTCCGGTACGGTTTTACGGCTCTGGGGCCATTGCTGGCATATCCGCAGGAGCAGGTCGTAAACCTCCCCTGGATACATTCCGCCACCCCATACTCTTAACGAACACTTGCAGAATACACCGGTCCCGGTATATTCCACATGGGGGCCCTCAGAGAAACAAGCGCTTCCACTGCGCTAAAAAAATCATCTTGAGCAACGACCTCCGTCGCTCGCATCTCAATGAGCGGTTCCGCTCACTCTTTGGTGGGAAAACACAAGAGCACTGCAGTTCGTCTGCCCACCGCAGGCTGAACCCTCTACACAGTTTCAGCAACGACCTCCGTCGCTTTTAGAGGAGCGGGTCCGCTCGCACTTTCCAAAGGAAAGTTTAAAAGACTGGCCTCTATAATGCACGAGTCTACTGCAGTTCGCCTGCATTGCTTTCTGAGCAGTTAATCGACGACATCCGTCGCTTTTTAGGGAGCGGCTCCGCTCACGCTTTCCGAAAAAAAAAATGCAACTCAGTGGTCTCTGAGGCACCAGCGTCATCTACTAACCGTAGATCAAACTTGCACTGGTCATAAGTTGGTATGGTTCCATACCAGCTTAAAATCATCTATCCGACGACATTTAACTTCTCCTTCCCCAGTCATCATACAGGGTAATGGTGCCTATAAGGCCATCCAAAAAGGGATTGAAAAAAAAACATGATAATATTACAATGTAACGTTCGTGCGTATATCAAGCACTTGCGTTTTAGGCACAGCAGCGAAAATAAGGGCAACAATTAGAAGGATGGAGGGAAACTGGACAGCATTAGAAGGCTCCTCATTGTTTCGTCGCTAGCGCCTTCATTTTGTCGCCGCATCCCTTCCATCGTACTGGCATGTCCCCAGCAGGCCTGATCAGCATCCTCGTATGGTCGCAGCGTAAGACTAGAATTGTAGAAACAAATTACACTGACATTTTTCATCGTACAAGAACCCATTCTGTTCTTCCTCCGGCACTTTCGGCGCCTAATTTTTTTTATTTCTGGGTCCTTACCACTACCATTCCAAGCTGGTAAGAAGCTATTCTTCCGTTCTTTCGCATAGCCAAACCTCTTCCGATCTTGGTGATACTCGCTTCCGCCGCATGGCTTGCCTGCAGCACATCGCTGCTTCCTTCGAAAGCGTTCCTTACCTCGAACACTCTTGCACCAGCCTTCAAGTTGAGCGATAGCAGAAATTCCGTCTGCAGTGCTCGATGTGCGGCTGTCGCCTGCAACATTCACCCCATCCCGGGTGTTACGACTTTTCTCCACATCTCGAACCTTATTTGGACATTTTGACGCTATGTGCCCAAAATGTCCACAGCAGTAGCATTTAGGTGAGGTTTTAGCCGAATACTGACCACCCAACTGGTGCGGAATTTCGGTTACCCTCTCGAGATGGGATTCTCCTGTATCGATCGCGCTCCGATCAATACCTTTTTCTGAAGAATTGTGACCATCATTCATTTTTTCAAAGCCTACCTGTACCTTTTCCAGTCGCACCGCTACTCGCTTAACCTCTTCATACACTTGGCCCTCTTCCGCATCCAGCGCGGCCCTCATATAATAGGAACTCTGCCAGTGCTGAAGGCAAGAGTACAACTTGGAACCTCTAATGAAATCCCACTCCATACTGGGATGGATCCTTTTAGAAAGGTCTTCCATGCGGCAGCAAAAATCTACAAGGGACTCATCTTCTTCCTTGCATAGGTTTTCCCAAGCCTTAATATTGCTAAAGCGCTCACACGGGTTTTGGCGAGCCATTTTTAGCGCTCCTACTACATCAAAATATGTTCCTTCGCGAATATTTTGCGGCAAACCCTTGAAAATTGAAAGCGCAGTTCCTGCAAGGTGGTTCACCAATATATCGCGTCTATCTGGGTCCGACCACACCGTGGTAGGAAACTTCACTTCTAGCCCTCTCAAAAAGGCGCTTAGCGAATTTTTGCCATCATATTTTGGGACACTGGCTATACTCTGAGCCTTAAAAACCTCCCGAAATATGGCTAACATATCGCCTACTTGATCCGTAGCGATATGCTCTATGCTCCTTTCCGAGCAGGTCACTGACTCACTAGTCACTGGTCCTTGAAAGGAACCCAGCGAGGACAAACGCGAAGAGGCGCGAGACTTCCCCATAAGCTCGCAACTTGCCCCAGCGTTCATGGGTTGGGATGTGATCCGTCCCTCAACAGAACCTCTTACTCGACTGCTTACCTGCGAAGTATATTGGCTGCGGATCGCACGCCATTCTTTTGTTCTGCACCCCGCCTCAACTGCACCAACTTGTACCCGGCTGGCTCCAGCCTTTGAGTGCAGTGTTTCAGCTGGCACGCTCTTAACCTTTTCTTGTAACAGTCTCAACTGATTGCTATGGCGCTCCGCCATTTTGTCTTTTTCCGACAACTCATGCTCAAGATGTGACTCCACATTTACTATGTGATTCTGCAATTCCAGAACTTCATCACACTTAGCAATTACTGTTTCTTTAACTTGGTCTATTTCGCATCCCAAAATCAATGCCAGCTCGCACAATGCTTGGCTATGCGCACTTACCGTCGGCAAGAAGTCGCGCAGATCATCGGGAGTCATCCCAACTTCATTAAAAAATGAGATCTCCAAAGCATGTGTCTCCACTCCTAAGCGCTTAGCCACTTTTCCTACTGTGTTTTCTACAGTACCTTTAACGGCTTCCAAAATCTTTGCTCGCTTTGAGCGAGCCAAATTTCTGATTTGGTCATCTAGCGCATTACCCAACCGTTTTAGGATATTCCCGAATGAAACATTCAAATCCTCTGACTGACAGCTCACTCCAAGCTGGAACCAGTCCTCCGGCGGTTGTGGAGCATTCTCGCCTACAAAATCCATGACGACTTCGTCTGTGGATCCCGCGGAACTATAGCTGGACATTTTCAACAGACCTTGAAACCGAAACTTGGATCCAAGTTACCGGCGTGGCCCCCAAGTCGGACAGGTCTAGTGACTCGCTGTCGTCGTAGTGGTAATCCTTCCGATTACTGTAGGTGGAATCGGGTCCGATATCCAGCGCTACTATTACACTGATGCGCGAACGAAACGAGCAAGGAGCTATAATTTATTAAGGCAAAAATCGGAAGGTTACAAATAAATCTAGAACAAGGAGCAAAGAGGAGACTAGAGGAGAGCTAAGCCAAGACTGAACCTAGTTGCTTAGATCTGGGGGCTTTTATCGACTCTCTTGGAGGCGTGTCTACCGTGTGCTCCTCGGACTCTCCGTCCGGTACGGTTTTACGGCTCTGGGGCCATTGCTGGCATATCCGCAGGAGCAGGTCGTAAACCTCCCCTGGATACATTCCGCCACCCCATACTCTTAACGAACACTTGCAGAATACACCGGTCCCGGTATATTCCACAGCTAAAGACTTTTGAAATCAAAGCAAACTCTTGAAAATCAAGACAAACTTTTTCTACATTAAAGTACGTGCACTCCAAGATTGTTCGAATAATTCCTTGTTCTAAGAAAATTTAGTATAACGTTGTTAGTTTTATTTACTTCAACTGCCCGAATGAGTGCAATAATTTTGTAAAATTTATAGTTTTTTTTTGAAAAAATTTAATGTTGTTTTAAAGCGTAACAAGCCAGCAACCATATAGTGCACTAAGAAATCAGATTGCGCCATGCACTCGAAAAGCTCGTCGCGATGCTTATTTGATTGATAATGTGAGTGCTGCTTACAGAAAGTATAAAACTGAGGATACGTTGTTTTTTACCGTTGTTTATGTTTTGCCATTTCTAAGTGTGAAGCTTCATGAAAACCGGAACTTTCCTATCAATCGAAAAGAATCGCGACGTCTTGGACGAGGGCATGGCGCAATCTCTTTTTCGCACTAAAAATTTTTGACTTTCTGTTCTTTAAAACAAGCTATAAATCCTTAGTTTTCCATAAAAATTAAGAATTTTGAAAAATTTCAAGTAAAGTGTTCACTTATTTGGTAAGTGAATTAAAATTTCAAAGAAAAATAATAGTAAAAATTTCCTCGAACACAAAATTACTTTAGCCTTTTTGGAGAGTATTTAGTTTTTGTAGAAAAAGATCATTTTGATTTGGACGAGCTTGCTTCGATTTCAAAAGTGTCCAATTCGACGTCAAAATGGAATATTTCCCGATACATGGCTCACACTTTATCGTAGTCGCACATGGAGATTGGTTCTCAATATGTGACCTCAGAAAATAAGGTAGTCACGTAAAAAACACACTGGCATGGTTGTTCGGTCCAACGGGTGCCGCGGAAATTACACTCACGATAAGGTTTCTTTCATTTGAAGAAATCCAATCAAGAATGATGCTAGTCTCTAGGTCCTAACGCACTGCCTAAACTCGTCAATATTTGTCAACTCCAAAGTTTTCGAGTGAGAGGCAGCAGATTTTGATGGATTGCTCCAGTTAATATTACTAAACCTGAATTTGTCAGAAACGTAGAGAACAAGAAGCGAGGGCAAAAACTAGTTTAAGAAACACATCCAATTCAAAACGCTTCATAATTATACGAGTAGTTTGTTCAGCGTAGCTAGTTGTCGCCTTCTTCAGAACCCGGAAAAGTCGAAGTGGTCTGAGAAGCTCCGAAATGCCGAATTTCGTACTGCAGGAGCCCATCCAAACGCTGAGGGACTACGAAAACGATGTGGATGTGGACAGAAGCTCCATAATTAGCTTAAAGAATCATTTCTTATTTTCGTTGATAAGCTACCAGTGAAGCATTATAACAGCTTCGTTGGTCTAGATTTCAAGGAGAAGTGGTTAAACTAGCCTTTCGTTGTCTTTCAAACAGGTCGAGCGAGCTCTAGAATGAAGAGCGAAAACAAGAACTGCGTCTACAGCTAAAGCCCCAGTTTGATGAAACTTGAGGCGCCTGTTGTCTGTTGTATATATGTATATGCAGCTCCGGTAGTATTAAGCGTCGATTTCCAGCTCTAATCTGCGGTGCATGAGAGGAATACCTACCTTACCTCTTACAGAACCCTCTCCCCCACCCTCCCCAAAAAACATGGTTCAGAGCCTCATTCTACTGTGTTGGTGGCAGTGGGTGTCGAAGAGCAATGTGTGGCAGGGGTTTTCAATCCTCAGCGTGGTCTCCAAAATGAGAATGAGTCCGACTATTCTTCGGGGAGGCGAAGAGCTGTATGGCCCGCTTTAAAACCTCTCAAGGAAACTACAGACCATCTGACGACCACGATCTGCGAGCAACCTATTTGACTATTTGCGGAGACGTGGACCGACACCGGTGCCGCTTCAAAGACGCTTAGAACCACGGAATGACCGCCAGAAGATGTCCTCTGAAGTGCAACCGGCTAATTCAACATCGAGCCAAACTTCGCAGCTGCAGAAGAATGCCTCATTCTCGTGACCCAGCGAATTACTTGTGGAAGGACAAATGCCGATCGGCCGGTCACGTCGTTAGGAAACAAGACGATGGGTGAACGAAAAAAGCGCTCGAGTGGACGTTCACCTTCGTAGGATGCCGGTTTTCATCGGACCCTCGTGGTTGGTACGGGGTGCTGCTTTGTTTCAATAGTGCTAGCTAGAACCACAAACCCGGGAAAGGGTTTCTGAGCGGAATCGCTTGACAGCGCGATTTAGTCGGTAAGCAATGATCCTAAAGGTGTTTGACACAGTTTTGGAAGAGAAGAGAAAACCCACCCATAGATCCTCTGCCATTTCAAATTACCGCCCGGCAAGAACTAATATGTTATTTAGAGTCACTGTGTAAGTTTGCACCCCTTGAAATGATCGCCGCTTTTTAATGGTGTTTTGGACCGCAGTGCACAGCAGAGGAAATGGAATTTTACTGAGATGCGCGACACACATCCCTCTGCTCATCGTCCAGCTTCTCCTTCAGCTCGGAAACGGGACTGGTGCCTTCGCTGCCTTCACTTTCCTTCTCTGTTGCCGAAATTCGACAGCACAGTTGTCGGTATGAGCACCAACGCTATGCTTACAAGGCGACCAGCGTTCTCTAACTAGATGCTCCCAAGCCATTTATTTCGATTTCCAAGTCTCCTCCAAACATCTGTTAGCTATTCCTTATCAGTATTGGAGTTATTTCATCTCCTCGTCGTTGCATGTGGTGAAATCTGACCTTGTCAACAAGGGGTCCCTTTGTCGTAAAACTTCCGATTTTCCAGATGAAGGTGCGCTTGAGATTCCCTGCGCTCCTAATTTCTCTCGTGGCAACTGGTCTCTCATCTCGCACCGAACCAAGTCCAGACGAGTAGGTTTTCAGCACTCATGTTCTCTGTTCACCCAAATTTTTGGTGCTATTGCTCTGTTCTTTTTCTTTTCTATGCTATCTCGATTCACTGCAACGTTCTTGGGCTTCAGGGAGAACACAGCCTCCTCAGGAATAAGGAATTTTAGGAAGTTTATGGTTCTTCGAGCAGCCCCGACAACCATTGAGCAATTGGAAGTGGTTCGCGAACTGCACGACAACATGCATAAATATGATGTGAGTTTCAGACAAGCCCCTCTACTGCTGACTACCCGGTGTTCGGTCGAGAGAGCTTGAAGAATATATCTGAATCGCTGCAGCGTCACAGGATGCCAAAGAAAAGCACACAGTAGCAACCGATTCCGTGGTCCTCCACCAATTATTGACGGGCCCACCAAATACATCAATTTGGCCAACGCTCCGAATTGTAACAGTCCTGTTCACTTGGCGCCAGCCGTGAACTAACTCAAAAGCACTGATCTCACGCTCAGAATGTTAGCCCGCAACGTTGTGATTTACGGCAGCCACTGGCTCAGTTTTGTTCACTGGACTGTTCGGTCTCGATATTGGCACATCTGAAAAAGGCCTGAGGAGCGTTAGCGAGAAACGGAAGGAAAGCGGCACACGAATATTGAGAAGCCAAAGGCAGTGGTTTTCGATGTATGCGGTTTCGTTAAGCTAGACCTATTTGAAAACCCGTAAAATTCCATTCATACAGTAATTTTCGAGGGTAAGTAGTGGCGAAAAACGACGAAGCTTAATTGGTAAGCTGCACGAGCTTCGATGGATTTGTTGCACCATGCTGGGTGTTTTTCTGGAGTAGAAGCAGAATCTGCTGTACTTCTTCTCTTTCTCTATTGCCACATGATCCTGCGAACCATTTTTTCTGCCGTTGCGCGGAATTCGAGAGGTCTCAACAAGTGGCGTCCTCCCGAGCTTTCCTTGGGGCTCTCCGTGGAGATCTCTTCCAAACCATAGAGCCAATCTTATTCGGTGATTCTCAGCAATTCTCAGAATGTGCCCATGCCACTTCTAGCACTGCTAGGTCGCCTTCATCTGGATTCGAGCTGTCTCTATCTCTCCTTTGGCGTCTTCATTTTGCATCCTATCGCCTCACTTCCGAGTCGCTTCATCGAAGTGTATCTGCCGGTCGCGCTCCTAACCCGGTACCACCAGTAACTCAGGGCAGCCTGGGCTTTTCCACTTTCCGTTTAGTGTCCCCAGGCACCGACTGCTCTAGCAGAGGTTGCGTGTGCATTCCCTCCATTTCACTCAAGTCGAGTTTATCGTTCCCCGACCGCCTCTGAACCCAGTCTACTCTTCCTGGCATAGGAGCCAAGATATCCCTGACATGGCATAGGAATTCTTCCTCTCCCTCAAGAGTACCACACTGCATTTCAGAAAGGCTACAGTGCATTGCACGACGCTGGACCTAGCCTTTTTCATGTTCAGCCACAGACACTTGCGAAAGCTTCTTTCAATAATGGCACCTTGTCCTCCTGCTTCCCCTGACTGTCGGCTACCAATGTGATGTTATGTTGGAAGACTGCACCACGAACCACTTGGTATGGCCTGAAGGAGAAGCGTATGGCCTGCCACATTGCTTCGGCTGCCCTTTAATACGTATCCCGGGCACGCCTAAACAAAGAACATTCTTCGCAACAATGTTGTACGAAGAACATGCCATATCACCGGCGACGATATTCACGTTAACTGTATCTGGGAACGACATAGAATCGCTGAGGTGTTTCGTTACTTCGGTTCACTCAGATAACACGCTGGACGACCCTGACCTCCACTGCTCATTTATCTCGCTACCGCAACTGGGCTCGCGCTGGCGTTTTTGAGTAGTCACGGATCTCCTTTCGACTGTGAGCGGTTTAGAAATAAGTTCATGAAAACTCGTTTCCTAAAAGGCTTACGACAGCAGCGGTAGCCTTCTCTCTTCTCTTTTTAAAGACCTGAAAAGGAGGTGTGAAAGTGTGCGCGCAACTATTATCAACCCCAACGACACCCACGGGGTGTGCGTCGGCGGCGCAGTTGGTTGGAGGAACGCCTCATAAGAGCACATCGGGGGGTTTTAGGTTCGAGTCCGCATGCTGCTGAAATTTCTGCATATATTAGCTTCTTGTTATTACGCCTCCTCATGCTCACAGGAGTCAATTTTAGACCATCAATGCTTACAATAAACCGACTTTTATAAGCTATTTTAACGATGTTTTGTTGTCTATTTACAAAACCAAGGCTGTCTATTTGCGCCTTCATGTGTGCTAGTTTTCCAACAATGCCTATCTGCACCATATCATTTCTCTGGGAATAAAAAGTCCTGTCTTGTTTTCCCTTTTAGTCAACAGCTATGGTACAAATCTATGAAACAAGCAAAACACAAGCGCTTGTCACACCAACCGCATCTTACAAAACCCAGTGAGGAATAGTCTTCTCCCTGACAAGGAGTGACCACTTATTCTTCGTTGAACGCGTAATCCGTGGGTGTAGAGAAAGGTCCTGAGTGAATATCGACGTACCCAGCTGCCACCCACGCGCATGACAGACATAGAAAGGTCCCATTTTCATTGTAGTACCTCAAACTTGAACCGCCTCTTCTTCCTGACAGTCGATCTGGCGTCCAGGAGGAGTTCTTTTAGGGCATCCGCAACTGCAATTTCTCTCCTTCTCGGAGATGCGAAGCCCAGTGTGAAGGTGGGAAGTAGTCTGCCGACAAAACGTTCAGGTGAGAACGATATTTTTAGCGCACTTATGTACCGATAAGGCCGGGTCCATAATATTCAACCATAAGGTATGCGTATTTGTGCGCAGTTGCGGTATCATTAGTGATATGGTATGATATGGTGGCGCTGCAGCTAGGCATTGTTGGAAAACTAACACACATGAAGGCGCAAATAGACAGCCTTGGTTTCTTGCAAGCATTGATGGCCTAAATTGACTCCCGTGAGCAAAAGAAGGCGTAATAACAACAAATTAATATGTGCAAAAACCTCGGCAGTACGCGGACTCGAACTTAAAGCGCCTACGGTGTGCTCCTACGAGGCGTCCCTCCTACCAACTGCGCCGCCCCTTGTGGAGTGTCGTTAAGCCCCCCGCAGACTTTTGCGGCGTCGCCGCTGCCCTATGCTTAACCATAGGGCAGAGACGCAGAACTCGCCGCCAGCGGCGCCGCCCAGCGGCACCGGCGGCGTCGCTGGCGGAAATGACTTGAATCATTCCACCCTGCGGCGCCGCTCCAGCGTCTGTCTGTCTGCGCTCTGCGCTCTGCCCTTTCGCGGCGGGATCCAGAGCGGAGACGATCGATGCGGGCGCGCGATCGTCATCGGGGCGCGTTATTGTTAAGCACCAGTCGGTCCCGACTAGAAACAGTACAGTACCTCTCCGTCACCGCTCCCACTGATGATGAGTCAAGCCGCTGAGCGGTTTCGCCGTTCGCCGTCGCCGCTCAGCGCTCAGCGATTTCGCCCGCCGCTCGCCGCAGAAGTCTGCGGGGGCCTTAAGGGTTGACGATGGTTGCGCGCACGCTTTCAAACCTCCTTTTCATGTCTTCAAAAGCTGTCAAGCGTTCAGCAAAAACTAACTGTGGTTCTGGACTCCGCTCGCAGGGCCCCACATTCTGCCAAAATAGCATCGCAAAAGCTCACCTTGAGTTGGGAACTTTTCCTTGTTAGATAATAAGAGATTACAACTGAGTGGCATCACAAACAATAAGGATAATCCCATCCATTTTCATTTCTAATTTGTTTAATCTGCGAAGCAAAAAGTGCACTTCGTTCGGTGTTTTAGTAAAGGTACCCTTAAAAATGCGTGCACTGGGCGAACAACCCAAGCATTACTGCTCACACAGAAGTCGGAAAGAGCTAAAGCTTGTATTAGAGCGAACAACTGAGGTAAGCTGTACCCTTCGGGATATCAAGGCTCACAATCAGTCAGCAACTCACGTCAAATTCAAGATTGCTGGCGCGATAGATTATGAGGAGGAACACGCCTGTTTCAGTATCGTGGTAGACTTCCTTGAGGGTTATTTTTCAAAGATTTCCTTTTTGTTTAACAAACTCTTTCTAGTTATTAGAAACTACTTCTAGCTCTGCAATGCTGTTGTTATTCCTTAGTTTTTATCCGTTTTTTTAAAAGAATAATTGAGTCTATTGTAAGATTCCAGCTCCTCTCTTCGTAAAACCTCGGCACGTTAAATTGATCTGTGTTAGCTTCTTCAGTGCCGAACGAGGTTTTTATGGTGGAACTTTATTCTGCGGCCTGACATTTCGACGCGAAATCGTCGTCTTCAGAGGTCTGAAGGTCGGCCGAGATAATGACATGCACCTCTGCTCCACCAAGCGCCCCAACCGCTATTGCGGTTCCGACACCGTAGGGGAAGCCTACAAAAACCTCACGTTGAGAGGGAAGAAACTCACGATAGCCGTCCACCACTCTAGTATGGTAATTAGCGCGAATGAGAGCTATCGCAAACCGTATATCGTTTGCAAAGATACAGCGGTCTGCCCGTCACCCTTTCATTCTGCAACCCTCATTTTGGTACACACGGCAAGAAGTCATTTATAAATGATGGACGTTCTTGGCGGTCGTTCATCCGTGGATTTCTGGGGAAAATCCGGAACGCCTCCAATGCTTTCCTTGCCGAAATGTCAGTCTCAACTGCCAGCACCGTGCATTTTATGTCAAAATCGTTACCGTGGTGCTCAAGCGCGTTATGCCTCTCCAGGGGTGTTATTGTGTCGTTTTGCTAGTTAGATGCTCCTTTACGCGAGTCGCTGGAGTTCTTCCTGCTTCCTCATGTTGAACTACAATCGCGACACTCAGTCTGATAAATTGTTTCCTGGTGATAACAAACGCCTAGATTACCATGTGGGCATATATCGCAGTTCTCTGATACGCAGCGCTTATATGGAGCCTGTTTCTAACCAGTTGGTGCTTGATGTTGCTATTTGGGATGTTAACTAAAACAACATCATTTTGCAACTGAGCTCGTACAAGGCTCCGCTGAATCGCAGCACTCACATTATCAGAAATGAACGGAATACATGTGGACCTTCTTTGAGACGGTTAGCGATGGGTCTTCGCTGATACCGTGGAGCATTGTAACCATTTTGCATGGCTGTGTCCAAAGCTAATCGCGCTGACTCTTGCCGTTCTTCCGCACCTGTGCATATTAGCGATGCCGTTCGAAGCACGTTTCTCACAACACCGCGTTTTACGCTCGAAGCATGAGCAGAAGTAGCATGAATCAGGATATTCTTTGAGCCTGTTTTCCGGTATCACTTTACACTAACGATGCCCTTGGACGCTGTTATATGTGTGATAAGACATGGAAGCCAATCGTTGTTTGGAGTTTTTCGAGTAAGCCTTATATGCTGAGACTGCTCACTTGACAATCGAAAGCACTCCCTCATTTCGGATTGTGCTGAAGTAACAATGCAGCAGTTGTCTATGTATTTACAACATAATAATGGTACGCGCTAGTACTGGCTCTTCAATCCTGCTCATAAATCATATCGCAAGTACCGGCGCTAGCCGTTATCCCATGGCTAACCCTCTGATTTGTAAACAGTATTTGCCTGCGGAGATGTTGCAACAAAGACATCCCTTCGTTAAATTCATGACGTGTTCTTTAGCTAGTCCAAAGGTGTTGATATTACCAATGTGCCTGTCCAGCATTTCCGACAATGCCTGTAAGGCTTGACCGTTTTGACGTTTGTGTAAAGCAACTCTTCGTTAAATGACTCCATTACGCTACTGCTCCAAGGGTGGAGTTTTCCGGTTTTCGAGCGTCGAGGAAGCTGGGAACCCCCGAGGCCTTCTCTCCCTTGCGTGAGTCGTGTCACTCCGCGCATTTTCCCCTCGGTTCCACGCTGCGCGACGCTGACTGCGTGTTAGTCCTGCTTCCGTGTAGCCTATCTCTCTGAGGTGTGTATAAGGGCAGGAAGAACAGTGGAGAGTTTAACACGGAGTCGGACGTTCTTCGTCTTTTTCATTTCTTCGACGCTCTTGAGAGGTCACCAAGCCTCTTGTTTCCCGTTGTCCAGTTCCGGCACTAGATGACGTTAGCTACGTTAACTTCTCGACGCAGATACACTAGCTGGAGCACTCGTGGTTCGCTCCATCGAGGTAGAATTGGGCATGTCCAAACTTGTCCGTTCCTCATGAACATCGTCTTCGTAAAACTCAGCTGCGGTCCAACGTCCAAGTCCAGCTTTGGGGACTTATGGCGGGCTTTGGGGATATGGTACTCCCTGCTGAACCCTTCTCTTCACGTTGATGACGACGACATTGTGTAGAGTGGTGAGATCTTGGCCGTGAATCTGCTGTGTAGCTCTCGAAGGATGTACTGAACAGAAACACCCTGAGTGAACAGGGACCACTTCAGTTTCGACAGAGTCGAATGCTTTCTTCAGGTCGATGAACGTAAAGGTCCCAACACTTCTGCGGCAGTGCCGCGCGCCATTATGGTTAAGGATAGGGCCGCGGCGGTGCCGCAGAAGTGTGTGGCCTTTGCCATATCATCGCTCACCCTGAGCGGCGCCTAATGATATGCTCCCATATCGATCGGGCGGCGCGATGGAATCGATATGGGTGCATATCATTGGGCGTCGCTCGGGGTGAGCGATGGTATGACAAAGGCCTAACGATATGCTCCCATATCGATCCTGCGGCTCGATGGAATCGATATGGGTGCATATCATTAGGCGTCGCTCGAGGTGAGCGATGGTATGACAAAGGACTGTGGGAGCTTTAAGGCACAGAGGCACCGCGACACTCGCGACACTTCGATGAGCTTCGTGATGGTGTGCTTGTGGTCGATCGTGCTGAATCCTCTCCGAAATTCTGTTTGTTTTCATGGTTGTCCTTCGTCCAGCGTTCGGCTGTTCCTGTTCAGAATGACTTCAGTGAACAGCTTGTAGTCTACGAACAGCAGACAGATCGGGGATAGTTGCCATGTCGTGCACATCTCTCATCTTCTACAGCAAGACGGTCCTGTAGTCATCCACTGAGATGTAATATGATGTGTATGTGATGAGTAATAATAATGTAATAATATGATGGAGCGGAGTGAATAATATGAATAATTCTATTTATTTATCAGACATGAACATAGTCATGCATTACATAAGTAATGACAGATAAACAAATACTAGGTCACACAAACTACAACAAACATAAAATTAAACACAGTACGTTTAACATAACTTTTTACGTACCATTAAGTATTTTTTACGTATATGCTTGATTCCCATTCTGCAGTGTCTATGCATTCAAGAAAACGCTTTCACTTAAAAACTGTCGTGCTGACAGCCCAAGTAGTCACACTGATATACAAGTTTTTTAGAATTGGGACCGTCAGTCTAGCGAATGGACTGCTTTGTGAGTACATCAACATTTTGGAGTGTATCAGTAAGCATTAAACAGCTGTATTTTAATACGAATGTGATCAGTAAAATTCATCATTTATAAGCCACTCTTCTTTGTACCTCTCCTTTTTAGCCCCAACCTTTGAAGAACCAATGCATTTATTTTTCACAGAAACACTCGTAGTATTGCATTGATGTAATCGTTAGGGGATTAGCTGTGAAATGGAGCTGATGAATAATGTTGCATACTTCAAATGTCGAGATTCCTAGGATCTTTCAGTCATCAGACAATTTGCTGATTGTATTGAATTCTGAGCGTACAGTAAGTATGAGGGGTGGAAACACGGGATTCAGAATATGGTCTATCCAGAGTGACGCGGATGGGATACTGAAAGTAGAGCTGATCACAGAGCCTTGGGGGTATAGGGTCGGTCGTCATGCGGCCGCCGGAGTCTGCCATCAGCTTGTCGTCGTTCGGCTCCTCGTCCTCGTCGTTGTCCTCGAAGCCGCCGGCCGCCGTCGTCGCCTCGTCGCCTCTCCTCGATCGCCTCCCGCCTCAGCTCGCTGGAATCAATCAGATCAGAGAAGGCGTGGAAATCACAGAACGCTCAACTAGCTTCGCTTACACCTCCCCCTTTTTGCCAAAAGATTGTGACCCAGAATTTAGTTGAAATATCGCAGCCGATCCCTAGAACAAAGCTAAAACTACCCTAATCGTGTGGAAGGTAGTCTCCCAAATTCATGGCTGGAACGATGGCTCCGTGCTGCTTTGCCCACGCGAGAACCGTGTTCCAGAACGGCATAACCGCAAGCGAAGGCTGATTGCCCAAAACGAAACATGCGTCTCATCCAACAATTCCGCCACACCCGCTTGGAATCCCGTCGTCGTGGTAAGCAGCACAACAGCGTTCTTATTCCTGCCCTGAATGGCATCCACGGTGGAAAGATTTACGCTGGTGTTGCGTGCAAACTCCGCCAGCCGTCGGTGCTGCTCTTTGTAGAACGTGATTATACACATGCTGCTGGCGGCGATGCCCCTCGCAAGTAGACGTCCTACCAGAGTGGTGCAGACCATTGCCTCCGCATCGTTGAAATGCGAGTGAGTCGCTCTCCGGAAACTACATCCAAGAACATGAATGGTAGGGACTGACTCAGGAACCGCATCATGCTCAGCAGCATGTGATGCTCCTCGGCCGACGTTCCAGTCCTCAACTCTCCCGCATAGACGAAGTGGTTAGAGAGCTCGTTCAGGAGGGGATGTCTCCTGAATGTGGTGACAAGGGGGCCATTGGGTCGGCCCTCGCCCGAGTTAGAACTTTCATCACGATGCGCGCTCCGAACCGGGCGGCGATAGTGCCGTGAGCAACGAGTCACCTGTCTCTTGCGCGAGCTGTGGAACGGTTTTGCCGAAGGAGATCAGAGAGCGAGCACGAGGTGGACATCTGTGTTCGCTTGGGGAACCTACCCAGCGGTGCGGATCCAGTGTTCACGCTGTCTGCAGAGCACAAAATCTTAGCTGAACTAGACAAAGATGATCAGCACCGACGAGCACATCAGATCCTGGATGCTGTTTACGACCATAGGGTGCATCTTTCCTGGTCAATTACTACTCTGCCTCTACCTCCACTGTCAATGTCGATTACCTTGGGCCCCTGGCCGCGATCACTGCAGGTGACCAGATTCGAGCCATCCAGATGGGCACTTCTAACATACCGCTGCTTGTTATTCAAGCGCTGTTCGGAGTCAAGAAGTTAGTAGTTGGTGCCGTCATTGCTGCCAAGCTGGTTGAGGCAGGCTCCGATCAGTTCATCATCGTGACAACGACGACGAATTCAGCGGTCACATACTTTACGAAAACCTTATTGTCCCCCTACCGTCCTCGAGGTACATCGAAGGATTTGCAACATACCATTTCCATGATAGGATGCGGCAATATCGAGTTGCTGCATCATAGTGCGCACTACATAGGTAGTATTCACCAGCAACGCCGCATGCAGTGAAAATGCGATCGACTTAATCTTGTCACCCAGTGACATCAGGGCACGACGACATAGAGTTACTACCTTCTGACTCGACGACCACAACATCATGGATCTATCGCGAAGAACGCACGATTCGTCTTGATTAGTGCAATTTCGCCTATCACCGACTGGGGACTCGGGTGGTGCGGAGCCGTGACGTCCA
Organism: Heligmosomoides polygyrus polygyrus; assembly: GCA_947396885.1. Taxonomy (NCBI): domain Eukaryota; kingdom Metazoa; phylum Nematoda; class Chromadorea; order Rhabditida; family Heligmosomidae; genus Heligmosomoides; species Heligmosomoides polygyrus. Next base: position 58,460,288 of record OX377205.1, read on the forward strand.
TGATCGGTCGTCAAACTTAAGTAACAGTTTACGACCGTAAGCGTGTGTTCAACGCATCAGCTAAAGAAAGCCGATGGCCATTCGAATTCCAACGGGTTGAAAGTTTTGGCTACGCTGCCTGGTTCAGCCAGAGAACCGACCTCACACCTGCTGTACTGCACATCAGCCACCAATGTTCAACGGAAACGGCTTTGCAGACTCAGAACGAGCACCAAAGAAGTTGACGGAATACAAAACCGTCTATTCGACAATTTTGCACAAGGATTCCGGAGAGTTATACCGCTTGGTGTTGGGACGATAGAGCTAGACCGTCAGAGCACGCAGTGGTGTAGAGACGCCCGGAAACAATTATACGGCAAAGGTAGGCGCCAGAACCGTTCGCCTCCATTCGTGGAAGAAAACCACACTGATTGGGAGTAAACCCAAGGGAGATATAGAGCCATAATTAGACATACGAAGATGGTTTGAACATAAGCAGAGCCTCTACCAGATCGACCCGCGGACGAAGTCGAAGAAGGAAAAACTGATTTAGAAAGCCCCTCGCTCCGTTCCAGCAACGCTGACAATCGTGCATCAGCCTGAGCAATGGGAAGCTTTACTTTCCTGAAGCGAGAGCGAAAAGGCATTTATTTTCTTACTGGCTTCGTCTACCGTGAAGTCCTCGGACGGGGCCCATGATACTGAAGGTCTTTGGCGAGTCTGCGCACTACCCCGACCAGGGTTAGAAATTTTTTCAGAGCGCGTACCTTAAGATCTCGGCCCTTGCCGACGTTTTGGAAATGGGCCTTGACTCGAAAAGTGACCCGAACCTCCACACTTACAGCATTCCATGGTTCGCTGATTGCTGTCGTAACCGTCGCTAAGGCGACTAGCCAAAGCAGCTCAAGATAGACCAAACGTGGGGTGAAGGCGTTCTCAAACGTTATAGTGCTGCCACTATTCTCACGGCACCTTCGTTTCGCTCCTACAGGCCTTTGTTTTAGAGCATGATTTTGGCGAACACAGATTCATGTTGGAGCAGCTCACGGACCTGAAATCGAGTAGCTGTATGCGATGTTCTTCCTAAATCCCACCTCTAGTTTCCTGCTGTATTATTCCTTGTGGTCGTATCAGGCAGTTCGCTACAAACTCGGTGCAGCCTCGTGTAAGGGTAAACGGCCTATCCAGCTTTGCAGAGCTGATTGCGAAGAGACGCTCTTACTAGCACAGAGCTTGCTTGTTTGCAAGTACGGTCGAATGCTCAATATCTAATCCAGCAATTTTACGAAGAATAAGTCACCGACAGTATTAGGGGCGGATGCAAGCAAACTGACGAAGCACGAGAACCTCTTCACACAGCTATTGCTTCGGACGTCTTCAAACAGAGAATGAACACTACTAGTGGCTTTCCATTACGGAAGCTTTGACTATAATAATAACGTTACATATCTGCTCATGGGTGAGCTGGAACTACCAGTTGCAAGGTGAGTCCGTGCTTATGATATGCAGTGCACGTTATCAAGTTTCGCAGGGAAGGAAAATGGATGGTTGCTAAGGAAGCGAGATGACTATCGTGGTTCATTCGTTCTGATAAGCAAAACTTTTTTCCATCTCATAGAAGAAAAATACCAATCTGCCGATCCCGTAGTGGTGGAAAGACCGGTACCAAGTACTTCCACCTGCTATGCGCACATTGGAACACATTTTTGATCGCTTGCAAGGACCTATAAATTCCGATATAAACATCTTGCTGAACAAATTAACAGCATTTCTGTAAAATGAAGGCGCGAAGCTGTCAAGGTTGTTTCTGGCAGTTTCCTAGTAGCAAATTGGAGCTGAAATAAGGCAAGTTTGCATCGTACTGAATACTTTGCGCACATTTCAATTCTCCAATTGCATGTTCAGTACAATTCTTTCGATAACCGTTTTACGTTGAAGCTTGATTTCTGGTTGGCTCCGGTGGCCCTCGGCCAGAAAGCCGACATCATGGTCAGAGAGGAGCGTCGGAATTGGCTGGAGACGTTTTTGGCGAACCACAGCATCCCACACAACGTAACTATCCAGGACGTGCAGCAGTGAGTTTTCGGTGTCGATTACTGCTTTCTCTGATTCGGGCGCTGTCGAGACATTGCTGGATGACGATTACAACTCTTCTTTTCGAAGATGTTGAAGTAGTTGCTCTCAAACGCGAGTACCTTCACCCGGCCTGAAATAATGATCTCGCAAGCATTCTTGAGACCACCTCATCATACTCATTTTATTTCTTTTTTTTCTCAGTTTGCTTCATATCGCGTCTACTTTGCGGTCGCACATGCTCCTGTATGACAGGTGATATAGTTTGCACTATGATATAAAGAATGAAAGTGCGACATTTTGAAGCACCGTGAAGAATGAAATAACTTGCCATAAAACAAATCTGTCCTGTTGGATTAAGTGGTATAAACAGTCTTTGCGTACAGAAGACAATCAAAGTATGTCGCAGAACTTCATAATCAGGAATAACTGGAGTAGCATAGTTCACAAACTTATGGTTAGATACCTACCAGGGAAGGATCTCAGGCGCATGGCTGAACAGCGGAAATGGATAGCACTGTGAGAATCTCCACCCTTCATACAATAGAGAACATGTTTCGTTTTGATACCTCGAACCTAAGGATCTAGGGACCCTCCAAAGAATCACTGATGTCCTGAGATCTTTCTGCCTCTCGCCTGTTGTCATTCCGCCTGAAGTCACGACGGCAGGACCCTGCGTGCAGGGTACTGAGATTGGTGATGAGATGTCGTGACAAAAAGAGGCCCCGTATGAACAGCCAAGTTCTGGTGTGGTTCAGGCTTCGCTAGTCTTCAGAAGGATTGCGGAACTCTGCTGATATCGCAGTTCGACGCCAATTGCCATCCCCCTTCTCCCGCGCCACGATGAGGCGCTGAGCCATGTTGTTTACAAACACGTGGTTAAGATTATACAAAAACAAATTGAACAGATATGAAAACAACTTGGCCGTATCTCGTAGTTAAGCTGTGCCTGAACACGAATCTCTGTTTTGCTGGAGCCGCACTTCTCAAAATTCCTACTTTCTATTTCCTTTCCCCTACCCCAAATTGGCCACCCTGCTCTATGTACCTACCAAGGCGGGAAGAACATTTTGAAAAATGTCCAGAAAACAGAATGTAGAGATCTGCGCTTATCGTCTTCCAAAAATTATAATAGTAGAAAGCAAAAAGACAAAAAGGGAGAAAATAGAAAATAAAGAGGTAGAAATTTCAAAATGATCACAAGCTCCATCTAAGCATGCATATCGTCCATAATAGAATTTTCGTTTATCAAGAAACGTTTGAGACTACCGCCATTAATTTGATCACCGATCTACCGCTAAGATGGCTGTCAACGATTTACCTGTAAGAAATGCTGGAATCGGTGAGTATCTCAAAAGCCCCTTGCTATTTTTTGGCAATCGAAGGAGGGAGGGGATCGCGCTGTGGCATCATTTCAGTGACGGGGTCGTACTGGGACTGTAGGAGAGGATTCTCTCCTATTCTTATTTGCTTTTTAGGTGGTTTTTGGTAATCTTGTTCCAGGCGTGTCTTCGACGTTGTGAAGATTTGCGTGTAGCATTGCTCCCTGAAGTGGGCATGTTCTGGACAAAAGGTTGATTGCTATGCAGTTTTGAGTGGGTATTGTTCTACAGTTAGGAAGCAGAGATTTTCTGGGAGTAGGTTTCAAACCATTCAGGACGGACTCGATTGTTCGCCGATTTCTGAACAATTTCGTGGCATAACACACATGTCATCTTGATTTTGGTCTTCTTCAAAATAGCGATACTGATCATCAACAGTAGTCTGAGTTCTCTTTTAATAACCAACCAAACCAGTTTACAGTCTAAAAAGAGTTTTTGAAGCGCTCTTTGAATTAGTCACCGTGTCGAAATTGAAGTCTTGACATCTCTCGGATTTTTTTTTTCAGCTGAAGGAGGAACGTTGAGCAGTAAAATAGTTATGTTTATTATACAGTAAAAAAATCAAGGAATTCTGCAGCGATCTTCGATATGATAAGAAAAATCGTCCCCAGAATTGTAGTCCTTGATGAAGATAAATTTTTCTATCTGAAGGGCAATGCATCAGTTTTTTTGTTTTGCCGCATAAATTTTTAGGCGTTTTCGATCTACATTAGAAATTACGAGCGGTGCTACAAAAAATGGAGTCCGCCCTAATCACATCGAGGTTCGCTGCAGCTTGTTTTTTTTATATAACGACCGTGCTTGACAATTTACGGAGCAATTTTTGCAACAATTTCTTAGTAACAAATCTTTGTGTTGCCTCCTTCAGGAAGAAAAATTTGTTTTTATTTATTTATTTATTTATTTAAAGCATGCGTTCAACACGCAACAATATATTATACAATGAACACATCCGAAACGAAATAAAGCTTGCAAAAAAACGAGAAGATTAATGCGGATCGAAGGTGACGTCTCGCATAACGAACGTTTTAAATGCACTTTTCGACAAACTAAGAAGATCGTCACTTTTGGCTAGTAACGAGTTTATCACATTCAGACACCTGTAAGTGATGAAACATGATCTAATCCGTGTTCTAGCATCCGAGACGTACAGCATTGTTTTTCCTCTCCTACTTCTTAACAGTGGATGACCAAAGAATGTTATTGGGTCTATAGACACTTTCTCAGTGAGAATTTTGTAAATCATTAAGAGGTCAGCTAGTTTCCATCTTTTGTAAAGTGTTGAGAGACTAAGAGTTTTAGATCTGTCATTCCTTCCGGGTATATGGAGGTAATCCATTCCGTAGCGCCTCATAAATAACTTTCGTGTAAAACTGTTTTGTACACTTTCAAGAAGGCAAATGTCTTTTTTCTTATATGGGTTGAAGATAGTTGTTCCTGACTCTACAATTGGCCGCACATATGTTTTGTAAGCACGCAGCAGCACTTGGGGTTCGTTGGTCTTCAAAATTTTGAAAAGATTGTAGATTCGATGATTTGCCTTGTTTGCCAACATCTTATAATGTTTACTGAAATTCAAATTGTTAGTTATCATAAAGCCTAAATCTCGTACATCGTCTACCAATTTAAGCTCAGTGTCTCGAAGACTACAGTACCGCGCATGTCTTTTGGTCAATTCCCGAAAAAGTCGCTTTGGACCGTTCCAAAGCTGCTTTTTAAAATAACTTTCTTTAAAATCAAGCACTTGTAAAAAGAGACATATATTTGAGCTCAGCAAGCCGAGCTCTATCTTTCGACTTATAAATCAATAGAGTTCAATAATGCATATGTATAGGCCGGACATAATCAATTGAGTGGGCGCGAGAGCCTGTAGAGTGACAGTTTGAGGAATTTTATTGAAGTTCCCAGCCGCCCTACTCAGAAATTGCTCTTAAACTGTCCAGCTTGCCTTTGGAGTGTGCCGTAACAATGCATATAGAATCGAACCTATCAATCGAGTAGGCGCGACCACTCCCAAATTGCACGCGTGAGTGTGTTCGGGGCGCAATAACTCCGTCGAGATCGAATCATTCCGGCTGCGGCTCGTGAATTTTGTAGGCAGTACAAAGCTTTGAAGTCCGCAAAAGTGCAGTGGTATAGCTTACAAACAAGCGAAATTATAGCGGCTCGAAAATGCGAAATTATAGCGGTTAGCCGTGTGTAATACGATTTTTTCCGACTTCAGTCGACCCATGCAGGAAGACGCGGCGTGCTAACGGCATGCAAACGCGTATGCTAGCAGAACACTGAAGGCACTTTTCGGTAGGTAACCTGCCGTTTGAGGGTGGTCAGTTATCCAGAAGAAAATCCAAAACTTACCGAAATCGGCGAAATTTTCGAAAACGGACGTCGGATTCGTAATCAGCGCACAAAGTAACCACTAGATGATTTTGAATGAGAAAATTGGGCCAATTTCGAAAATATCGATTTTCTATGACATCATCGTCCGCGCAAGCTCGGCCCACGTCTTCGATGGGAAATTGTCAAAAAATCGCATTTTCCAGAATTGGTCGAGAGTAACAAGATTCGATAGATTTTCGTGCTGAAGAAAACGGTACCATTGCGAGAGTTGAAAGCTCAAATCTGGGTGAGTAAGAAACTCTAACCGCTATCCTTCGCCGCTCTAAACTGGCAGATGAGGCCGAGGCAGTTCAGGCAGCTAAGGAGTTGTGAGCACGTCGTCGTAAAGTGTCTTCAGTGTTCTGCTAGCATACGCGTTTACATGCCGTTAGCACGCCGCGTCTTCCTGCAGGGGTCGACTGAAGTCCGAAGAAATCGTGTCACACACGGCTAACCTGCATTTTCACGCCGCTATAATTTCGTTTGTTTATAAGCTATACCACTGCACTTTCGCGGACTTCAAAGCTTTGTGCTGCCTACAAAATTCACGAGCCGCAGCCGGAACGATTCGATCTCGACGGAGTTATTACGCTCCGAACACACTCACGCGTGCAATTTGGGAGTGGTCGCGCCTACTCGATTGATAGATTCGATTCTATATGCATTGTTACGGCACACTCCAAAGGCAAGCTGGACAGTTTAAGAGCAATTTCTGGAGTAGGGCGGCTGGGAATTTCGATAAAACTTCCCAAACGGTCACTCTACACGCTCTCGCGCCCACTCGATTGATAGGTTCGATTCTGTATGCATTGTTTACGGCGCACTCTAAAGGCAAGCTGGACAGGCTAGGAGCATTTCCTAAATAGAACGGCTGGGAATTTCGGTGAAACTTCCCAAACGGTCACTCTACAGGTTCTCGGGCTCACTCGACCTCACTCTGCGAGTGGTCCCGCCCACTGGATTGATAGGTTCGATTCTATATGCATTGTTACGGCGCACTCTAAAGTTAAGCTGAACAATCTTAAGGCAATTTCTGAGTAGGGCGGCTGGGAATTTCAATAAAATTCCCCAATCTGTCACCCTACAGGCTCTCGCGCCAACTCGATTGATTATGTACGGCCTATATGCATTGTTGAACTCTATTGATTTATATGTCAGAAGATGGAGCTCGGCCTGATGAGCTCAAATATGTGTCTCTTTTTACAACAGCTTGATTTTAAAGAAAGTTATTCAAAAAAGCCGCTTTGGAACGCTCCAAAGCGGCTTTTTCGGGAATTGACCAAAAGACATGCGCTGTACTGTAGAAGATTGCGGTCTATTCCCTGATTTTGTTCCAATGCGAAGATAGCAAGATTTTTCGGCATTAAGCGATAGTCCCATTGGACGGCCCATTCACTTAAAAAATCGATAGCTTTTTGGATTTTTTGATAACCGTCATCATTTTCTACATCTCACTATATCTTAACATCGTCAGCATACATATGACATCTCACTCCTAACCGTTCTATCGAATCAGCTAACTCGTAAGTGTATATCAGGAACAGAAGCGAGGACAGTACCCCTCCTTGAGGAACGCCACTATAAACGTTAAACACAGACGAGAGCTGACCGTCGATCTTTACCTGATACGTCCTATATGAAAGAAAGTCTTGAGTCCACTCAACTAATCTAGGGTGTAATCCAACCATTCTCATTTTTCTTAGTAAATATGTGATTGGAGCATTATCGAACGCTTTGAAAAATCAAAATAAATAAAATCCGTACGTTTCTTACAGTCAAAATTTTTGGACCAATCATTTAGGGCCGTCAGAGCCGCAGTCTCTACCGATCTGCCTGGTAAAAAGCCGTATTGATTTCTTGAGATGATGTTGTTCTCTTCGAAATGTTTTAGTATATGCTTTTTAACTTTTTTTCGAATGCTCTTGCGAAAATAGAGGTGACGCTTACAGGGTGGTAATTTCCCGAATCATTTAAAGAAGGTTTTTTAGAGATAGGTGTGACAAGGCATGCTTCCATCTTAATGGCACTTTACCAGTTATAAAACTAATGTTGGAAATATGCTCAAGTGGGTATACTAGGTGTCCGGCGACCTTTTTCACAAACGCGAGCGGCACAAAGTTTGGAGGGACAGAGAAGGAAGTTGGCCATTTGTTAAGATTTCTAGGATCTCTTCTTTATGAAGCCATAAACCCCGACCCATTTGAGGTTGCAAACTGGAGGAGGGTATTTGAGACTGAGTGTCTGGACTTACTGGACTACTAAAGTGTTTCTGAAACTGTGAGGCCAAAGGTTTGTTTTCTGGGTAGGCGTTGTGTATGAGTGGCCATTTGCATCGAACAAGGTGGGAATAGACGTATGACAACCGCTGCGGCTATGAATATATTTGAAAAACTTGGCTTTGTCAGGAGACTAAATAATCTTCTTTTCAAAATAGCGGTTGTATCGTAAAATAGCTTTTCAACCTTTCTGCTGAACTCTGCGTATCGTCTCCAGCTCTGAGTGTCATTGTCAGCAGAAGCCATACTCCATAGCAAAGAACGATAATTTTTCATTCTTCTAAGGTAATTTGGGAGCGTGAATTCACCTGCCCTAGCTCTTTTAGAAGGCACAAACGAGTCAATTACATGGTGAAGAATTGCTAAAAATGTTTCATACTTCTCATCCACCGTATCACAGTATCTTGCATGTATAGGCTACCAACACTGTGACAACACTGCCTTCGCGTGCTGCCGGCTAATTCAGGTAAAGTCAGCGATTCGATTTTTTGTCGATTCTCGAGAGAAATCGAATAGGAAACGATCCTTTTATGAAAAATCGTTACAGAAATTTTATTTTTTAAATGTACATTAGGCTGATCAGTTTGAGATAAACATAAAATTTTATGTGGCAAATTTCATTTTTATATCTGGTCTGCTTAATATAGAAAAGCAATCTGAGTATTTTCATGAAAAATGGGATTTTGAAGACAACCCCCTCAATCATATCGAACTGAAAAAAACTAAGTATTTTACTGTATAGTAATCGGGGCGCGAAATTTAGTGGGGCAAAATTTTGTTTCCTAGCGTTGTCTCCTTCAGGTTGAAAATAATTTACTTCTGCAAAGGCCAACTCCATTTCCTGTCTTTATCATCTGGGATGCTTCGCTTTTTCTTCTTCTTTAGCGTTACATCTTCCTCCTCCTGCATCGCAACGATAACCGAGTTGTAGTTGTGTTTTCACGCAGCATCCTATTTTCTTCAAGGAAATGCTTCAACTCTAGCTCCATCTTGCTATCCTTCCGCCGAGCTTTCGCCGCAGCCTCCTCATTCGCTTGTAGTATGTGGGCATTGTCGACCGAAGCCTTCAGCCTTCTGGCGTGGATCGCTCCAAACAGCCTGGATACATCGACAGCGACGTAGTTTACACGGGCTCTTCCTCAGGTCTCGCCATCTCAAATTTTGGTAATCCTATTTAATAGCGAATAATACTCAAAAAAGCGAGGCTCAAGTACGATAGGTCAGGAGGCAATGCATAGTAAAGATAGCAAGCAATGAAATGTCTACTTTGAGATGCTATAAGAGAATTACAATTGGCACGAAAAAGGGGCGCAAATTGGGTCACCCTGTATTCAGCGATTTTGCTCCTTCGTGAAAAGGCGTCGAATTACGCCAGAAATAGCCTATGTAGTTCATCAATGAGGTAGGGCACACCAGTGTTGAATAATAATCTTACTTTTGTGCAGCAAAAAGTGCGGTATGGGGCTGCTCTACATGGCGACCAGGGATTTGCGGGAATTTTAAAAATTTTCCCACGGAACACCGAGTTTGTCAGAAAACAGAAGATCAGAAAACAGAAAATCAGAAATCATTAAATTTCGAAATCCTTGCTTTAGCTATCTAGTGTATTCAAAAATGCATATTTACCAATAACGAGCGCTTTTGTACTATTTCACGTTAAACTGGACACCTAACGACATAACATAGTTATGATGTCAAACTGAACACCTTCCAAGCAAGAGGAAAGAGGTGTATGGTTAAAGTTTTTCTGAAAACCTTTGCAGTAAAAATAATCCATCAAATATTGATTCAACGTGCACTAAAGAGCATCAATTTTTGAGTGCATGAAAAGAAGGAAGAAATCACACCGTGTTCTTATTTAAGCCGTCACGATTTTCCTTTATTTGATAAAGTAGATGCTGCTTACTTGGACCAAAAAAGATATGTACATTTCCTACAGTTGTTTCGGTTGGTTTTCAAGCGAGTAACTGTACCAAAATAAAAGTTTCGCTATCAATTAAAGAGGAATCGAGATGCTGTACGAGTGAGGCATGGGCCGTCTATTCTTAACACATGCTGAAAATGTCTTGTTTTCCTAGACTCAAAAAATTTTTTGTTAAACTATTCTTTTTACAAAAATAGAAATTGTATAAAGCTTCAAATGCTGTGGGAAAGACGAATTTAATATATATATATATATATATATATATATATATATATATTCCAAGAAAGTGACAGTGAATCCTCCTGAGACAAGAAGTTCGACTTTCATAATGGGTGTTAAGTTTAATGTGAAACGCAGGGAAGCAAGTAGTGCTGATATCAATTTCTGCCACCTTTTTGCTTCCCTTCACTTGAAAAAGTTAGTAAACAGATGATATTAACCTACTCACCTTAGGAGGTATCGAAATCTCAAAGATGCCGGCCTTAGTTTAAGTTAGCTTTCCCGTGTCTTTACTGCATAACTGTTCTAATTATTAACTCGACGATTGTAAAATTCTCTGACGCAGCTGTAATAACCAGCGCATTGACTCATCCAAATTTGGAGCGGACTCTAGTGAATTACACCTGAAGTGACTCCAAGTATAGAATTGATTCTACAACTGTATGCTTTCCAGGTGGTTCCAAGTTGTAGAACAAATGACCATCGCATATTGAGAAAAACGTATGTGCTAAAAGAAGCACGAAAGCCTATCGGCTGTACCAGCCCGTAACCGCGTGTGCAAACGACCCTCTGTACTGATGGTGTATGACAAGAATTGGGCTTTTGAACTCAACGAAGTGGAATTCTCCTTCCTCATTGCTCGTTTCAGGCCACTCGCATGATTGTAAGAGTTTTTAGGCACGCTTTAGGGATTCATGTTCACGCGCTGCACTTGTTCTGACCCAAGGTTTTAAACTGTGTTTAACCGTAAACTGTTACATAGAGCAAACCATTGGCAGAAAAATTTTAAGAAATCGTAGTGGAGTCCTTCGAACGGACAACTTTGGGTGAATTACACTCAAACTACCTACTAATGAATGTCGCGATTCATTGGACAAGTGAATGAATCTCAACTTCAAATTCGCACTTAGATTTCTCTTTCATGTCAATCAAAACAAGCCACATTGGTTGTTGGAAAGCTAAGAGTTTATGATCATTCAAGCACTGAAAACATTCTTTTAGTAGAATCTATAAAGATGCTCTAGTTTTACAGCATTAACTATCCATGAAGTTTTCTTTTGATCAAGACTGCTTCTAAAGCTGGAGACTCAACAATTTCAATTTATTAAAGACGTGAAACCTTCTACGGAGGAACTGCATGATAGTAGCACTCAAACCAAATCAAACGAAAGAGATCAATCGAACGAACTAAACGAGTTCATGGCGCGATTTGTAATGAAAGCCATCGTACAAACAGCTTTTCTCGAATTTGGAATAATTTGGAAAAAATTAGAAAAAAAAAGAAAATTTGGAATAGCCTAAGAACATTTTTTTGCTTTTGAGGAAGCGATGTTGAGACATAGTTTGAATTCTGGAGGTCAGATACCTAAAACAAAATTTCATTCCATTTTCTGTTTTCTGACCAATTTCGGGGCCATTTTCCCAGAAAACGGAAAACAGAAATTCCGCCTATCCCTAATGTCGACCTCCCCCCCCCTCCCCGATCCAATTTGCGCGAATGCTATACAATGTGAAATAGTAAAGTACCTCACAGAGTACGTGCTTAATACCTTTTCACCCTCAGTCCCCGTCCTTTCTGCCCCCCGGCCGCGCGACGTGACATTTGAAGAAAAAGATGCCAAGAACGACGTAACGCTTAGCAGAGTGCTAAAGGTATTTAACGTAATTACGACACTATTTCACACATTTTTTGACACTATTTTTCACATGGCGATTCAGTAGACGTGCCAAACACGTCGCTAAACGCGCCTGGAGATGCGGTGCGCGACGTCGCGTTGGAGTTGCGTTCTGGAGCCGCCGCGGACCCGCCTTGACAACGGTGGGTTATGCGGCGCCGTGAGGGTTACTGTGCGCAATACTGCGTACTTTTGCCGGCAGTTGCGACCTCTAAGAATGCCAGAGATGTAGTAGGCAAAACACTTTCTATTTTGTAAAGAAGCGTTTTCTAAGCCATGTTAATAGTTCTTGAATATAAGTCCGAAATCTTCTAGAACACTCCTTATAACTCAACAGTTCTGTACCGTTTTGCGCTTGCTCTCACTTCTCCACTGCAAGTTCCTCGGTTGACAAGGAGCCGAAGATAATGTGATAGCCCTTGTGATGAGAGCATTCCTTCCGATGCCTTGTTGAGTCCGGGAGTTCTGTCCGATGCAGTTATAGCTCATACTAGAAAAAACGATCTGCTTTGTTGTTGCATTTCGTGCAAGGGTTTTCCCTAAACCTCACACGGCTAACTTGTGGCTGGAAGGCCACGAAGATCTGCAGTGCAGTGAAGGTTACCTAACATCGTGATAAGCTTTTTTTGAGTTACTTTTTGAGTGCAGGATTCCATACGCCTCCATTTGTCGACACTAGCGTTAATTATATTGTTGGTTTCTAAGCTCTTTTATGGACAAAATTTATGCACCAACCTATTATATTCCTGGCGTGTAGATTCGTTAGAAAAATGTTGCCAAATACTCAGGGGGCGAGTGGCCGACTCCAGAAACATGAGTAGCGGAGGAAAAAGCTCAGCCTTCCCCTGAGGGCGCTGGCTTTAGCTCAACTACCATGAAATTCTAGAGCTAAAAAATTTTCTCCCGACATTGTAGTCGGATAGAGCCCCGCCCATCGGTCCGTGCGCAGCTCCGCCTCCCTGTCGCGGCTTTGTCACCATTTTAGCCCCGAGATTATCACCACTATAGTGCGCTAAGACGAATATTCTAATGAAATTTATTACCGTAACCTCTATCCAATAGCAGAACAGCACTACAGTAACGCAGTATATCTACACACAGCTATAAAAACGGCACCTATACACCTACACATACATACAAACGGACACCTATACCCAAAAATACAACTATGTACACACTTCTAAGGGAAATTTATTAAATTTCTAAGTATCGAGATCAAGTAATTAAGAAAATGGAATTATTCTCTCTAACCCGCGTCATAGTTGAGATAATTTGGTTTAAGTTTTTGGAATTTAGGTCTTGGACTTCCACATTTTTTAAAAATCTCCAGTTTCTAATATTTTTCAAAAATTGAAAAACTCGTCCGAAATAGATGCAGCGTCGAAAGTTGCAAAAACTGATAGGAAATTTTTTTAGAATATCGGGCTCGACTTCCACACCTCCATAAATCTCCAGAGTTTTTAATTTTTTTTCAAAAATCGGAAAAATACGTCCGGTAGTGATCCACAGGCGCACTTCGCCCCTAAACAGGTGTAATTGTATTTCCAGGAAAGTATTGGAATAAAGTTTTTGAAAAGCAGTTTACAGCGTCTTCCTTATACATTCCCGGAACTGGATACCACGCGTTGCGGCAGCGCTTGCGGCATTTGAGTGCCGTCTCACGGTCTTCGTCGGTTTTCCCGAGTTTGAACCACCACCTGAAGAGGACGATGCAGTTTTTCACAAGAAAATTCCCATCTAGTGGACGAATCCGTTCATGAAACATACATCGACTAATTCCGCACAATATCTTCAACGGGCCTCCTCAAATCGTCGTGGCCGAGTCCGAGGGAATCGAGAACGCAGCAGAAAAATTGATTATTACCTAGCCGAAATTCTTATGATTTGCGAAAAAAGGTACCGCACCTATTAAAGCCTCCACTATACTCTTAGATAGATCCATGAGTGGGTTTCTTCCCGCATTACCGCTTTGATGGCACGAGTAAGCGCGTATGGCGTCGGCTGCCTCACAAGCCTACAAAACGTTCAAGTTGGCGGCTTAAAAACTGGAAGTGAGTTGCAACTTTCCAGTCGTCCGGAGCTTACTTTGAAGGGAGGACGCTCCGCGACAGTCCAAATTTTTGTCAGATGTGACGCCAGAATGTGAGAGCCATCCGGAGCGGAGGCCTTGAATGCGCATCAGCCTACCTTCTCACAGCAAAGAGTTGCCGTTGCATTGGTGGCAGCAGTGTGAGCACATGATCGAGCTAGAAATTAATAGTTCTTTCAATCTAGAATAGCTGCGTAGAAGCAAAGCAGATTACAGCGGTAGCCAATCCGGTTATGACTTGAGCTTGATCGGACACGATCTGGACGAGATCCCGTACAACTGTGTCGGACGACGATCCCAATCTTGCGATGGCCAGCTGCCCTTCCTTCGTGGAGTGCACATTGATCCGTGCTCCTTTGAAGCTCTCACTGACCAAGTGCTGAAACAATGTCGCTTCCTTTCAATGGGATAATTTCACAGCTCTCGACTTCCGTGCGCGAACCTGGTATTAAGACACGTTCTCCGTGCTCCCTATGAACAGCCCGAACTCCTTCAGTGAGACGAGGTCCCTCTTCAAAAGCGAGGCAGCACGGTCATGATATGAAGTGGTCTTCGTCCTGTGGTATCGCTGCCCATTTTCATCCCCTGCATCCTGTCCTCTCTTCGAACGTTTTCGACGTCGCCCTCAAACGGCCGATCTGACATACTGCTGGACGCAGAATGTTCTCGACGAGGCATGGACGTGGCTTGAAACACGATCGGTCCTCCCGGCGACCTCGCACGGGCGAACGCTGTCGGCGATGTCATGATTTCCCGCTCTTCAAATCTTCAAAAGCTTATGCCGACGTAAGTCCTCTCGACCACCAGTATGATCGCGTACAGGGTCGTATCCGTCCAACAGGAAGTTGTTGCTTTCGTACGACATACCGAATTTCAACTCAATAAAGAAATTTAATTTTACGAAGAAAGTTTAGCTGCTGTATATGAAATAAAGTAATAGGATCGATGTCTTCGAAATTTTAATAAAAAGTTCCTTTTTGAATATTTCATTCAATATTTAACAAAATATCATCGAATGCCTCTTGAGATGAGGCCAACAGCGCAGCATTCATCATAAGTTAAGCAGAACAGTGAGGTGTTATTCGACATCTATCATATAAATCTACCAAAAATGGTCTTCTCCTAGAAACACGGATCTGTCTTAGTGGAGGGGGTGGGTACGTGTCCGGCCGGGCAGTCTTCACACATCATCATGCAGTCTCCAAAGAAGCTCTTTCCCAAACAGAATTCTAAAGGGATTTTTTCTCCGCACTTCAGTCAATATTTTATATCTAAAGTAGTTCAGGTGATCGAACCTCTCAAAAACAAGCCTCTTGTGAATGCTCTCGAAACCAGCAGAGATCCAGAAGTTGGGCGGGCCAGCCGAAGTTTGATGCCGCTTGTCGTATTGCTCGGAGATCGGATTCCTTTATGTGACCGAATTCAAGCTGGCGCATCAGGATCCAGTAGCTCAACAGGGCGACTGGGTTACTGCACATGTTCTGGGCACCGACTAAGGGGAACAGCACTCCTGCCAACTGGAAATAACTTGACCGAAATTACACCCTTAGTGCCACCTAACCTGAATCACTTACAACCCTCTTCTCTGAGCTTGTGCATGACGGTAATTCTTTCAAGTCCAGTATGGCAGCCGACGAGTAGGAGTAGTTCGAAATTTTCTCCATGGCTACGTAGAGCAGGTTCATGCCCTGCTTGCCAACTCAGAACGTTTCAAGAGAGAAAAGAGCTCTAAAACATTTCATCTCTTATTTATATGTTCCCCTTATAGCGTAAATCTTTGCGTACCCATAAAAAGATCGCAAGTCAGGCCCCCCTCCACGAGATGCAGCGTGTCCGGCCACATCGCTCCATCGTGAGCATTTTCGTCCTGTTTGTGGGGCTTGGAACGAGGTGGTTTCTGGGCCCTTCGTACACCATATTATATTAGCATCAGCTTCAAGGCATACCGGCCAGTCCGTATTCCTTCGCCTCAGCTTCATGCAGTATATTTTCATGCGTTCGGCGGTCATAAGTGCTACAACACTCTCCGACCACCTCGTTCGCTGTGTTGCCGGCACAGATGGCAGCCATACAGGCTTCAACATTTCGGGGACTTGTACAGCACTCGGATCGCCTTAACGGGAAAACAACGTTTGTCAATTCTACGCCTGTAAGAGTTTGTGTTTAAAAAAAATGTCACCCAACCACTGACTGCCATGTCTGTGATGGCATGCCACAGCTTCGCCTTCACATCTCCATGGCCTCCCGGTTTTGTCGTTCATCACAAGGGGCGTCTCTTCCTGCCTGCCCAACTCCAATTGCAGACCTGAAATCCCCAATGATCTAAGCCAGAAAACGAATGGGTTACCAACTAACGATAATGTATGAATGTGATAACTGACGCGGTTAGCAGGTGCGAGAGCAGAGCCTCCGTCGGCGCTTTCCGAGTCAGCAGCGCTCCTCCGAAGATTACGTCCTCCAGCGCATTTTTTTCTTCACATTCAATCCCTCTAGACGAAGGTACAGAGGCCAGGCTTCGCTTTGTGACAGCTTCTTGAAAGTGACGCCCGAAATTCATCGTCAAAATAACATGGATTTCGCCGCGCAGGAAGGCTTGCTGAGATTCGATGTCCTCTGTGTATGTTGCGAAGTGGAACGTCTCCGACTTTGACGGAATAGGCTAACCTTAAGAAAAGTTATTTTTATTCTACCTAAACCACCTGTCCCTTTATTCCACACTATTCCTGAACCTACTGCATGATGTGATCGATGGACTGCAACCAAATCCTCGAGCGCCCCTCGCAGTACCGTTTCCATCTACGGTCTTATGGCCACCTTATGCACGCTCGTCCTTTTCATTTCCTTGCTTCGCTTGCATTTCACACTGAATTTTATCTCTTTACTACGGTTGCACCAACCATTACCATTCTGCTTACTTTTGCAGCTCGTGGTGCAGACCGAGAATCGCGATGGCAGGAAGGCATCACAACTCCTGCAGTAGTAGTGTGCCTTGTACCAGTACTTCTCGATCATTTTTTCAACCTCACTCCTCAGTGAAGTGCATATCTAAACACCGCCTTTCACCTCATATCGGAGAAGAAGCAGAACCAAATTCCATACATTTTTATAATGCTCTCCTCCCGTCCAGAGTCTGAGCCAATCGTTCAACGTCTCCAAAGTCGGGGCACTCAGTCCGTAGTTAATGGCGAGATTGTACGCGTAGATAAGCTTGCTCTCTTCGGCTGCAAACAGGATCGTCAAAATTGTCGAGAATGTCCCGCATGAAGCTTCTCAGCAGCTCACTCACTCAGCTCATCGGCCTCTAGCAATACAGCTGGTGAGGGGGATTCGTCGAAACTCGAAGACGTTTCGTCGAAGCTCGAAGTCATGTTGTCCAAACCCTGCTCTCCGACGCTCACGCTCATTTGCAGTTGAGGCTGATGTGCGAACGAAGTGGATGGTGACTCCTCGCTATCGACGCTCATAGCACATAGCGCTCGTATACCATCATATCCTCGACTGTGGGAGATATACGCGGCAGACGAGCGTAACGAATGCAGGGTGTAATATAATGCATCCTTAACAGCGGCTTATGCTACAGAACAATCTTCACCTCGCCTCAACTCGCGAGAGGTTCTTCGTGGACGAGGAAGTGGAGGTGTTGGCGGTATTCGTGGTTCTCCTTCATTTCCGCGCCTTGCCCTCTTCTGTGGCGGTTTCACTTGGTCTGGCTCCATAGCGACCTCACAACCTTCTTCATTGAACAAAACCAAAACGTTATAACAAACATGAACTATGCAGCCGTATCCAACATAGTGTAGAGGCCAATGTAACCTTTCACCAGTTTCGACACACCGCACCGACATTTTCATTCACAGATTTAATTCACACTTGTCTACTAATCAGCCGAAATCCTGTAAATGGGATCCTCTTCCCCTAAAAGTTCTTCACCGCTGCTCCATTCCGGGCTGTCATCCCGTGTTCTGTCATCTTGAAGGTGAACCCATAGCAGCAACGACATGCTCATGCATGAGAACTCTGAACGCTGAATCTTGAACACCTCCTTGCTCAGATCTTCAACGTCACTGTCCCCATCCATGTCGGAATCGTCTTCTGAGACCGCCCTGACCTTATTCCCGTTCACCGTCAACAGTCCAGGACAATATCCGCGAACGAAATTTAATTTCTTGAAGGAAAATGCTTCACAGGCCTTTGAAAAAGGATTTCTACCAGTTCAATGATGTTAGCAACTGCTAAAGTTAAATGTAATACGCAGTTTCTACGCAGGACTCATCCAAGTTCGACCCCTCTTTGCACCACGCGCCGTCGCTGAAGTCGAGTTTTACACAGCATAACAGCCTTTTTGATAGCATAGAGAAACTAGAGAAACTCAGTCTGCAGCATCAAAGCTCCTGCTCCTTATTATCTATCCCACATTATTACTACCACACCAACTTCATTCAGTGGGGATTCATCATCACATTCAGGTGAGTCAAATTCGGAAAATTTCCACCAGGGTGCTCCACGGATTTGACAGCCTGTTACTCCGCAAAGACAATAATCTCATCGACTGCTTAGGACTTGATACAACTTCAAGGTCATCGTCTCATAAGTTACAATTCTCAACGACTAGCACCAAAACCTAAAGAATTGCTAAGACCTCTAGAATAAGATCGGAATAGTCGCGTGGCGTGAGCGCGCAATTGGTGCAGGAACGTACACGTTTGACGTGAATGCACACGTGGGTTACGTCAGCCTCCACGAGGGCATTCGATCGATGCGCACCGGTCTCTTATATGCCCGCGGTGGCCCTACTGCCAGACGCATCGTGGCACAGTGGAAGAGGGCTGCCTCATGCGAGGGGGTCAGGGGTTCGGTTCTCCTGCGTCGCAGCAGTTTTGCACTTCAACTGATTGATTGAAATTTGAGCAGTCGTGACGTCTGCACCATTTTTGGGTGTTCTGCGTGCGCTTCTGCAGAACCCAACTGCCGACTCCCCCTGAACGACGAAAGCAGTTTCCGCGCGAGCAGCTTGGATCGCTCCCACCCTGGAGTCCCTTCCCTAGCCTGGTTATCGATACAACCGTGCTCGGATGCAAATGTTGCGCCCCGACGCAAAAATTCTATTCCGATCTGATTTTAGCGGCCATAGATCCACTCCAAAACCTAAACCGTCAACAGTATCATGAATTCCGATTTAGCTGAGCATAAGGTGGAAATGATTTCACTTTCAGCTTCAAGTGGATTGTAATATTTTTCAGCAATTCTTTGGTCTCCTTCTCGCGCCCATATAAGTTTAGGTACCTAGCGCTACACGGCTCCTCCATTCTTCGCTTCGGCGCAACTAGTGGACGAAGGGGGCAGTCCATCAGTACTCGAAAAAGTTACGGGTTTTTACCAGTTTGACCTAGGCCCCTCTCGGTACAACTTGCATTGCACGTACGTATGCGTACAATGGGGAAAATTCCACGTCACCAAACCCAACTGCTATGTTCAAGGCGGTCGAAGCCAAGGACTGCCTCCCCCGTCAACGTGTTGCGCCCTCGCTTCCTTTCTTATATGGATCTGAAATACGTGCCCAGTCGTCACGTTCCCCTCAGCCTGACCAACGACTGTCGAGGCTGGTCAGGTATTCGCCACTACCCACATCACATTTTTAAGTTCTCCTCGGCCGACCAACCTCTGAGGAGGCTGGTCAGGTATGCCTCACTACTGTCCCTCTACTACACTATATTTTTTAAATAAAAAAGTAAAAAATGCGACGATAACAAAAGCGACGAAAACGAACGCGAAGAAGCAAAGCAGTCGGAAAACTACGAATGAGTAAGCAACTTTGATGCAGTTTCGGCTTGTTCGGGATGTCCAACCTTATTGCACAACAATTAGCTAAATCCGATTGCTTCATCAAAAAATCCTTCAAAACGACATTTCAAAGAGAAGGCTTTGTTCGGTTGCAGCTTGTCAGGGGCGAAATTTGACAGTTTCGGAAAGGCTAGGGGTTGAACCCTCCCCCGGGTTGAGTCCCCCACACTTGCACCAGAGTTTAGTTTGATTTCAAGTTCGATTTCATTGCCCTCCTTCCCTTCCTCCCTCCCTTTTTTACTCCTCCTCACCCATACATATGGTGACAGAACAGAAAAAATCAATTTCTTCGAAGCAGCCGTAATGCCTCAGAGAACGGCGGTCAGAGAAAACCAATCAAAATCAAAAAAAAAATCAGCTCCAAGCACACAAATCAAATGCATGAAATGTGAAGAGATACCATTAGGAGCGAGGCACAAGTCAGGAGGAGCCTGCCCTAGATCTCCACTTCCACTATCGGATGCTCGATTTCACTAAGCGAGGGGTACACAAAACAATCATCAAGACAACAGTTCATGGAAGAGATTTCAGTTCAATTTTGGATTATCAGATGCTGCTTTTGTAAGACAGTGTAAAGGGTTGACCCCACAGACTTGCAACCTACCCGCAATCCGAGTTCATTTCGATTTCAAGTTCGATTTCATTTTCCTCCCTCTCTCCCTGCTTCTCTCCCTCCCTCCATCTTTTGCTCCTCCTCACCCTTAAACATGATGGCAGAACAGGAAAATCAATTCAATTTCTTCGAAGTAGCAGTAACGCCACAAAAGAATGAGAATGAGAGAGAAACAAACAAAATCGAAAAATTGTGCTCGAGACGCAAAAATGGAATGCATGAAGTGTGAACTGATCACGAACATGAATACATGAACTCCAATACGACCGGACGACAGAGGCACAAGCGCAAGACAGGGAAAGTCTACCCCAACGTCTCCACTACTACAAGGGATACTCGATTCCACTAAATGAGTGGTCTACAAAACAATCATCAACAGAACAGATTCCACGAACACATTTTACTCCACTTTCGACTTGTCAGGGCAAAGCTCTTTTGGAAAGGCTCGAGGCTTGAACCCCCCCCCCACCAGTTCACTCCCCTCACTTGCACCCGCAATCCAAGCAGGCTTCAATTTCATTACCACCCACCCCTCCACCCTCCCTCCTCCACCGTCTTCACTTTTTCGGCAACGTCAAAACACTTGCCGAACAAAACACACTCAAATATGAAAAAGCGGTCCACAACCGCCGCTCGGCCGTGCGCCGCTGCTGTACGACCGCTCTCGAAGTTTCGAAAGTCGGCGATGTCACGTGATCGTGGTTCCGAGCGGAGCCGCACCGCCTCCGCTACCGTATCCCCAAACTCGAAAATGAAGCTATAATGGTCCCATTTATGCACTTTCTAGTGAAGCCTAATGACTGCAAAATGGCGACGTCGCTGCTGCGGACTCACTCCGCTACAGTACCCCAGAATCTGCGGTTGAGAGGCTAAAAGGGGCTAAAATAGCCTCTTTTAGTCCTTTTCCCTCCGCCCGAGGTCCGCAGTGCTGCGTGGGGGCTGCTGCGGTCATCGTGCGCTACAGTGCGCCCTAATTAGCCGGACCAAGAAACTCCAGATTTGCCCCTACTTTCCATTTTCTAGCCTCTCAAAGCACCATACTCGCCCCTTATTTGTCATTTTGTCGCTGCCCAATTGTCCGCACTTCTCCGTCGATTCGACGGAAAAGTGCAGACTCGCTAATTTGGCCCTCCATAAGCCATGGAAAATCAGGAGGGGACTAGATTTTCAGGTTTTAGTCCATAGACCCCGCCCATTGCCTGCCCATTGTCCGCCCATCGCTAAGACCCCCATTTTCTCGCCAAGTGTAAAAAGTGGGCATAATCGGTTGCGCCTTATGCTACTCGCCTCCAGCTGTCTGAGTAGATGAACCATAATCGACACCCACCTATATCACGCCCCTCGGCGGGTCTTATCCGCAGCTCCTCGCCCTGCGGGTCAGAACCGCCGTGAGGTACGGCAGCCCTCGGGACCTTTGGGACCAGCGGCTCCATGGCAACTCGTCCACGCGTCCGGCTTCCTCCACAGTGGCAGCGTGGGTTCCACAGAATCCAGGCTCTGAAAACCATTGCAGAAACTGGAATAAAAAGCGCATTTCCTCCGCTATTGAACGGCTTGCTCCGCCACTACAGTAAAACGAGCTATCTTGGTGCGAAATTGGAGCCTAATCCTGTATCAAGGGATCTACGGGTGCAAAATTCGCTGTAACCGTCGTGGGCGCGCTCTTCAGTGCTTCTGCGTTTAGTGGGTGGTGAAAGCTTTTGTCTTGCGCATTTTTGTTATTCCCTTTGAGAACGCTGTGTCGATTTCAACAGTTCGTTTCGTCGACTTGCCCTCTGGACTTGGCGATCTTCTGGAAGCTTTTCTCGCGCAATATCTTGCGAGATGCTTGTTTTGGACCTCTACTGGCTCCGCTCCTTTTTGTAAAATAATTAGGTTCTCTGAAGAGCAGACGCTGCTCCGATTGTAGCGCTCACGTACATAAACACTTTTAGAAAGTTTGAAAATCGATATTTGGTTTCAACTCGAGAGTTGTAGGGTTTGATGATAAATTGGATGTTTAAGGCTTATTCTGGAAAGAGAGCACAGGCCAACGCGGGCACCAACAACGTTCTCGAAGCGACTCAATGACGAAGGAGGAAACAAAGCACGGGTGAGCTACCTGTCCACGACCTGGAATGGACGATGGGCTTTCGAAAAATTATGCCTTTCTGAACAGGTGATGGGTTAAAAAACAATGACTTGTCGCCTTTGCGGCCTAATGGTTGGTGGAAGTCGGCCCGAACGAACAAGATGGATATATAATAACCAGACGTGGCTGCCAAACCTCTGGTTGGGGGCTTCGCCTCCAAACCCGGAGAATAGAACACCCCGACCTCCTTCTTGTCCTCTTTAGGCCTTTCCTCATTCATTAGAGTAAACAACCGGTTTTGCTATATAGAATATATAGCGGGATACAGTAGGACAAAGTCTTCAAATGCTCCATGGAGTCTACCCACCCTCTATCGCACGTCCGCGATTCATTCTCTGAAGTACTCGTGGCGTACATGGCGAGGAGCACATAGAAAGCCTCACTCTGAAGTGCTTATTCTGCGGAAACCCAAATGAAATTAACTGGTATTGGTAGACCGTTCGATGCAGTTCACAGTCCGACGGGAATAACATTACTCCCATTCCTTTACTCATTCTCGCTACCCCCCCCCCCCACCCACTCCACGTATACCCCCTTACCCATGTGCCGGCAGAAATGAGAATCTAGTACATGCACACTCGTTGTTGCACGAAGCCTCTAAAAAGTCATCTGAAAATCTCACGGATGCTGTGTAAAGTCTTGTCTGTGGCACATCTTCTGACGCTACGTTGGACGACGCTGAGAAAATTCTGGTCCCCTTATTGTTCCCTTTCTTTGATCCTCTTTACTACTTTCTTTTACTGGTCCCCTGTAATGGTTCTATGTATTACTGGACCCTTACTGAACCCCCTTAAATGGTCTTCCCTTTATTGGTTCCCTTACTGGTCCTCTCTTGACTGGTAATTCACTGCTACCCCAATAATTGGTATCCCTTCACTGGACTTCCCACCTTCACCGCTCCCTATTAGTGGTCCCCCTTCACTGCTCTCCCCTTTATTGGTCAACCCTTTACAGGTCCCTTCACTGGATCCCTTCTCCCCCCCCTCCCCTCCTTCACAGGTCCCACCCTCAGTGGTCCCCCATTACTGGTCCCTCTTCACTGGTTCCCCTCTATTGCCTTCCCTTCTCCGATTCACCCTTCACTGCCCCCCCCCTTTCGTCGGTCCCCATTAGCGGTCCCTTCCATACCGGTCCCCCTTCACCCGGTTCAGTCTTCAAGGGTTAACCATCTACCGGTCCCCCCTTACTGGACCCCTCCCCCCTTCACCGGTCCCCATTACTGGTCCCTTCCTCACCGATCCCCCTTCACTGGACCTCTCCCTCTCTCCTTCACCGGTCCCCCTTCACTGGACCCCCCCCCCCCTCCTCCTCCTCACCGACCCCCATTGCTGGTCCCACCCTCACTGGTCCCCCTTTTATCCATCAATTCTTTTCCGGTCTCCCACTTCACCGGTCCGCATTACTGGTCCCTTCCACACCGGTCCCCCCCCCCCTTTGCCTGGTCTCCCTTCACTGATCCCCATTACTACTCCCTTCCTTGCCGGTCCCCTTTCACCTGGTCCCCTCTTCACTGGTCAACCATCTAGCGGTCTTCCTACTCTGGACCCCTCCCTTCCCCTTCACCCATCTCCTTCAGCTGGCCTCCTCCCTCCCTTCTTCAGCAGTCCCACTTCACTGACCCCTCCATCACCGGCCCCCATTACTGGCCCACTTTCACTGGTCCCTCCTTTATTGGTCAATACTTTAGCGGTCCCTATTAGACCCCATTCTTAACCGGTCCCCCATTGGTGGTCCCACCTTCACTGGTAACACGTCGTCTGAATCCGGAATCCTTGCGCTACAGCGGTGACACCTCTTCCAAACCCGGTGGCCTGTTGAACAACGTCAGTGACATGTGTTCTCAACCCGAACGTGCTTTGCGCGACATCGGTGACACGTCGTCTAAATCTGGAAGGCCTTTCGCGACATTGGTGACACCTCTTCTTAGTCCAGGCACCTGATGAATGACGTCGGTGACATGTGTTCTCAACCCGAACGTGCTTTGCGCGACATCAGTGACACGTCGTGTGAATCCGGAATCCCTGGCGCGACGTTGGTGACACCTCTTCTCAACCCGGACGTCCTTTGCGCGACATTGGTGACATGTCTTCTGAACCCAGACGCCTGCTGATCGACATCGGTGACACCCTTTCTGAACACGGGCGCTCGCTTTCACGACGTCGATGACACATGTTTGGAACTCGAACGCCCTTTGCGTGACATCGGCGACACGTCTTCTGACCCCTCTCAACACGACGTAGGTGATACCTCGCCTGGACCCGTACGGCTACTACTAAACGTTTACGAAAGGCCAGATGGACAGACGGGAGGACTACATCGTAGTTGATCACCGTTTCGGGTACAGCTTTTTTTCCATCTCAAATTAGCGGGGATACGTAACGATTCTTAAAAGGTAAAAGCGGAAACCAGAGTGCTTCGTGCATTATCACCAGAAGCGTGAAAAGTACAGCGTAGCTACAGCAGGGAAATTATAGGAATACTGGGACAGTTGTACTGCGAACCATGCGAACGGTCACCGTTCAACTTCCTTCTCTGAAGGAGACTATTGCAAGCTAAGGTCATTTACTGGTTGACCAAGTAACAACAGAAACCATCGGAGCGTGCGTTCTCAAGTACGTGTTCGGAGCGTTTGCCGCTTATCCACACCTTTGTTTGTTTTTCTTAAAGTCAACGACTATCAGAACACACGCTGTTGAGAACACCTCTGGAAGCGGATCACCGCGCTGCAAATAGGACGTTATTTCCTTAGCGAGAGTCTTGTCGTCTTTTCCGGTGTCTGCGTTTACAAACAGATCGGATAGAAAGAAAAAAGCCAATCGTAAATGGGAGATTAAAATGCTGGAAAATCGGTGCGCTGATCCACTCCCTCTTTTCGGTAGGTGATTGCTCCCGGAGGGCTTTCTTTGGGCTACATGGTTTGTCAAGGCTTCTGCTCAGAATCCGCCGATATCTGGGAAAATTGTGAACGAAGCCACAATTAGCAGCACTGTTAGAGCATTTGTTATTCCTTACAAGCAGAACTTGCAATGTCGAAAATTTCAGTATGGACTTGGCGAGTACCACTCGTACGACCACATCACTTCATGGATGGATGACATCCAACGGAACTACCCTAATAGAGCGAAGGTGGTGAACATCGGTACAACTGAGGAGGGACGTCCTATTAAGGGGATCAAGGTCAGTTGCGGGATCGAGGTCTTCATGAAAGCTGCAACAGCGTAACTTCAGATTGGCACCGGTGTGCAACGAACTGACAAACGCGTGGTGTGGATCGACGGTGGAATTCATGCCAGGGAATGGGCCGCCGTTCACACTGTTGTCTACATCATTGACAGGGTTGGTGAAGCCGTCGCTGCTTGCGGATGGATGATAGCTCACGGGGAGGGTCAAAGAGGTCACCGTGGAGTTTCTCAAAGCGACATATATAGGGTTGTAGGGCGCTGTCTGGGAAGCATCATAGTAGTTTCCAAATTTCCTGCGGACCTGTGGATAGGTAAAAAAAATGGCAAAAAACTGTACCGCTTCAGTGCGGGCCGATAACGCAAAACTGACGCCTGGAATACCCTTATCGTGCCCACTAATAGTCCTGCAAAAGGTTTGGAGCATAAATCACTTCGAGAACCTAGGAATTGATTAATTCCTAATTGAAGCGAGACGGCGCATTCACGGGAAGCGCGCCCCACTAGAACGTCAGCAACTGGATGGCTGAGTGGTTAGCGTGGCGGACTTGCGGGAGAGCAGTCGAGTGATCGATTCTGGCGCTGTGGTTTCTGTATTGCTGGGCGCACATCTTGCATTTTTGCCACCGTAAAGTGCTTTTCTGTCACGACTAGGTGTCATATTCGATTTCCAACCCTGATTTCAACCTTCTGTGATAGATTTTACTTCAAAACACAAGTCACGCTAATGAATATGCAATAAACTGTTTAACAGTTATGGTAACGTTCTATAAAACACGCGAAGCAAATCAGCTTCTGACACCAGCAGCAGCGGATAAATGCCAAGGACCACCTGCAAGGACGGTTGCCTTGAAAATTGCCTTAAAAATTTAAACATCAAGTGAATCAATTCAATTAGGAATTAATCAATTCCTAGGTTCTCGAAGTGATTTATGCTCCAAACCTTTTGCAGGACTATTAGTGGGCACGATAAGGGTATTCCAGGCGTCAGTTTTGCGTTATCG
>OX377205.1:58487252-58525053 GCA_947396885.1 Heligmosomoides polygyrus polygyrus
CTATCCTAGTCGGGAGAGGCAGTCCTAAACGGCTAGTTGCGTCCGTCAACCCATGGCCCATCACAACAGACCCAGAATTTGAATGAAGCCCTCGTATCGTGTGGCAGCAGCTGAAGCTACCGTAGAAACTGAGGGATGGAAAAACAAACGGGAATCGCCCCATGTCCCGTCCCTACTCTCCGATTAGGATATACCCAAGTTTGTCTATTGAATCGCCCCGTCATTCCTCAGGTGCGGAGTGCAAAAATTTTATGAGGTTTTTGGTTAAAGGAATATTACCAGTGGTACTGATGATGGGGGGGGGGCAATTGTTAAAATAGTGCATCCTATTTTCACGAGACGACACTCCTTTTGCTGTTAGTAGATACACGCGAAAGTGGTACAAGGAAGGAGGCGAGAAAGGGCGAGTAACATACTATTCTAAATATTTGACGTTGCTTTCAATGCTGTGGCTTCGAGAAGAGAAGAGTGGGGGGGGGGCACTCGCGAGTGCTAGAGAAATGCAAAATCATTTTTCTGAGCAAAATATGTTTGAGGGCTCGCCATAACATTAATAGATCACACTTCAGGAGCAGGTCGGTCGAAAAGCTCTTGGTGCATTGGAGAGCGTATACGGCACGAAATACCGATTCGGAACTGGAGCAGATATTCTTTGTAAGATTCTTCGCCGTTCCTCACTTCAACTACATAGAAATTCTGGAGTTTCGTTACCTCTACGAATGCAAATGCCCAATTACCTCATATTTGGCTTGATAAGAGCTGATGCAATGGAAAGCTCCAAGCGACGTCAGAGCGGGTTTTGACAAGTTTCCGCATTGCATTCTTCGCGCTGTAGCCCTTTCCTTTGTCATTTTCTAGGCTACAACAGCTGTGAATCTGTTCCATAGAGATCGACTTGCTGCTCACTAGCATTCGTGACATTTCATGGTCAATTGCCGCACTGAGATCTCGTCCCGCTCGAGCCCTCGGATGTCAACATTTAAAGAAGCTGCTCAATTGCACTTTTCGCAGATCCGTCGTCTGGAGGCTCTGACGACTGGGCGAAAGGGAAGGGAGGTGCGAAGTACGTCTACTTGATGGAACTGCGTCCAAGCGAAGACGGTGAGTTAGTTCCTGACGAAACAACTAGTTGCGTCTTCTTGGAATTTCCAAGAAGACGGAATTTCCAAGTTTGAGTGGGGTGGTTACGCGCGTTCCATGCACCATGAATTAGGTTCTTCCATAATAGCGGCTGAACTCGATCATCAGCAAGCCACCACCTATGTCTTTCCATTACTTCAAAAGCTCCGAACATGGTGAGCACTTCTTACAGAGGCTTGGGTTCGGTTAGTTTGTCACGCGCATTCCTCTACGTTTCCAGTTTAGGTGTGGTAGCAATCTGAGGATTTTTCATGCACTGGGATTACTTATCTCCAACAAACGCATTTCACTTGGTTGGTATCTGGTGTCCACGCATTTGCAATATGTATCCATCGTAAGGCCTCGTGCTTCCTGTCGCCGCGATGGAATGTGACGGGGAGTTTCGCAGAGCTACGCTGAAGGATGTGGAGTTCTCTCTGCTCGTCGCACCGCTCATTGCTCTGCAAGGGAGCGCGTCCGCTTGAGACCAGCGCTAAGCACTGCGCGCAGCGCAAAAAAGGTATGCCATGTCGCGATGAACACGGGAAGCCATCGCACTTATTTGTGTGTTCCACGACCGTCTCATAATGGAGCGGGCACCAGCCCGCTTAGTACCTTGAATTGTTTATCTGCGTGGCTCTCTACGTACTTCTTCTTCTTCTTCTTCTTCAGCGTTTGTCCCGCTTCGAGGCGGGGTCCGCTATTCTGGTGTGGTTACGCCACTTTACGCGATCAAATGTTTGATCGGGATGGATACCAGCAACCTTTACGCCCACATGCAACGTATCAAGCCATCGCTGCTTCGGCCGCCCTTTAGGCCGTTTTCCGGGCACATCTATGTTAAGGCCAATCTTCCTAACAGTGTCACCACTAGCTCGAAGAACGTGGCCATACCACCGAAGGCGAGCTTCACGTAACTTGTCAGCAATTGGAGCGACACCAAACCTCTGGCGTATTTCATCGTTGCGAATACGGTCCAGACGGTAACACCAGCCGTCCATCGCAGCATTTTCGTTTCCATTACGCTGAGGCGAGTCTCAACCTCCTTGGTTGCAGGCCAGCACTCAGCTCCATACATCGCTACTGGTCGGACGATGGTTCTATAGATCTTCGATTTAAGGCGTTCCGGTATCTTCCTGTCGCATGAAACGCCTGTCATCGAGCGCCATTTGGACCACGCTGCGCTCACGCGCGAGTTCACCTTGAACGTCAGACTACCATCAGACGCAATTGCAGATCCAAGGTACTTGAAGTTTGTCGTTCGTACTAGCGCAGTGCCATTGATCTCAATGGACCGGCTTCGTTTACGTCTGTCGTCAAGTACTCAGATTTTTTGACGTTTAGCTTGAGCCCGAACATCGCCAAGCGGTCGTACCAAGCTTGCGCTTGTCGCTCGAGTTCGCTCTTCTCTTCGATTGCAAGCATTACGTCATCTGCATACAGCAGCGTCCAGGGGGCACGCTTCTGAAGGTCTCTCGAAATGGCATCCATTACGACAATGAATAAGAGCGGGGAGAGCGCAGAGCCCTGGTGAACACCAACGGAGATAGGAAACTCCGCCGATGTGCCGGCTGGCGCTCGCACAGTACTCTTTGGACCAGAGTAAAGTATGCGCACCCACTCAATAAGCTCTTCGGGAACACCGTGTTGTCGTAAGGCGTACCATATAACCTCACGCGGAACACGATCAAATGCTTTCTCTAAGTCGAGAGAAGCTACAATACCGCTCAAATTCTTTGCAAAAAAGACGCTTTGCGACGGATTAATCCGTCGCAAAGCGTCTTTTTTGCAAAGAATTTGAGCGGTATTGTATGTGCAGCGGTTTCTGCTTTTCGCGATGTCTCTCTACCAGAAGACGAGCAGCATGTATGGCATCGATGGTGCCACTGCCCGCTACGAAGCCACATTGATTGGTGGAAAGTTGGACGATATCGCGAATACGTCCGTCTACAATTCGCTCGAAGATTTTCATGCTGTGCGAGAGCAAGCGAATTGGACGGTAATTCGTGCAGTCCGCAGGACTGCCCTTCTTCTTCCATATCGGGATCGTCGTGCTTTCCTGCCAACTACCAGGTACCTTCTTTTCCGTAACAACCTGGTTGAAAAACTTCGTTAGCCACTCAGCAGGACTCCAGCACCTCAACTTCCATAGGTCGGCCGCTATATCATCGGGGCCCGTTGCTTTGCCTGGCTTCTTCTTCTTCCGTCTCCTCCACAGTGATTTTCTGCACAGGACCGTGCGTAGGAGGGACGCAAGGGATGGGCGGATGGGCAAACTCTTCTGTCGAAATTCTCTCGAAGTAGTCATGCCATCGTTTCATAGCCCTCTTGCGGTTCGTCAGTAGATGGCCATTCTCATCGTTGATGCCCAAGAATTTCTCGATGTCCTCGGCCTGACGATGGCGTGCCTTGGCAAGTCGATAAAGATGTCGTTCACCATCGCGCGTCTCGAGTTTATCGCTGAGATCATCATAATGGACGGCTTTTGCAACGGCTACGGCCTTCTTTGCCGCTTTCTTCGCCCCCTGGCACATACGCCATTTGTCTGCAGTCTTGTCGCGCAGGAATGCGTGTTATAATTTTTTCTTCTCTCGGACTTTTTCTCTTACGTCGTTAGTCCACAGCCACGCCAGCTTCTCGATCTTGCGGCGTCCAGGCTTAGTCATGCCTAATTCAGAGCATGCAACTTGTAAAATCGTTTCGGTTGCATCTTTCCATGCTTCGTCGACGGTTGTCACCGTCGATAACCGGATACGAGAAACAAAAGCTGCAGCGTTTTCCTTCAATCGCCACCACTTGATTCTCGGTGGACCGCATCGCTCGACATGCCTCAGCCTCGGAGGGGCGAACTTAAGAGTGCATATCAGCGGACGGTGCTTTGTGGCGACAGTCTCGTACGGCACCACCTTCGCATCTGTAATCAGCTTTCGATGATTGAGATTGCGATGCTTCACAAGGATGAAGTCGATCTGTGTCTTGGTGCTCCCGCTATAGAACGACACCAGATGGGAGTCACGCTTTCGAAATACGGTGTTCGCGATGATGAGGTTATGCGAGTCCGCATACTCAAGGATTCGCTCACCATCAGCGTTACGTGCTCCATATCCGAAACCGCCGTGACAGCTGCGACCATCTTTCGCAGTCCCCACATGACCGTTGAGGTCACCTGCGATAACGACAGCGTCTTCTGACGGTACCTCTGCTGTCTTCTCATCAAGCAAGGTCCAAAACTCATCCTTGGCTCTCTCAGAGCAGCCTGCCTGCGGAGCGTATGCAGAGAAGAAATGATACATACGCTGTTCAGCAGCGACTACGACCTTTATCAAGCGGTCATTAAAACGTTCCACGCTTATAATCGCGTCTCGGAAACGTTCGGAGACGATTACACCAACTCCGCTGGTGGTCCTGGGACTGCCGCACAGAATGGCCTTGAAGCCTCGGCCTATGTCCCTCGACTTACAACAGGACCACCTCGTCTCCTGTACCGCACATAAGTCGATTCGTCTTCGCTCCAGTGCTTCTGCCAACTCGCACGAGCGGCCCGTCAACGTACCCACATTCAGCGTAGCTACGCGGGTCTTGCCTACGTTACGGGACTTTCGGACTAGCTCAGTTCCCCCCGATGCCGTCCTCGCATCAGGGACCCTCGCATACTTCTCACACTCGCCGGGCTCTGCGAGTGCGCGTCGGCTCCCGCGGACGCCGTAGCATTATCTCGATACTCACTTAACGTCATCAACCATGTGATGTGACGTGGGATCTCCATAGGCCGGACTGTCACTAGGGCCTGTCGCCTGTACTCGAATGTCCGTGATTAGCTTAGCTCGCAGAGGCGAACAGTTTCCAGTGGCACCACGTGGAGGAACGGACATCGCCACCTGGCTCTCTACGTACAAAATAAATAAATAGATATATTTGTGTATAGTTGTTTTCACGTCAAATTGGACACTCTTCTAAGCTAGCCTAAGACTTTAGAAATCAAAGCGAACTCTTCCAAATCGAAATGACAGGGTAAACCCCTAGCTCACTAAAATGGTAAGAATAATTTTTTGGTCAAGAAGAAATTGATAGAACTTGACTTTGAAATTTTTTAGTTCACCTGTCCCAAGATGTGTCATAATTTTATAAAAATTGTATTTTGTTAGAAAAAATAATTAACTAAACTTTGTTTTAAGGCGCAGTAAGGCAGCAATCATGTAGTGTATTAAAAGACTAGATCGCGCCATACAGTCGAAAAGCAAGTCGCAATGTTTATTTGATTGATAGTGTAAATACTGGTTACATGCATCAAGAAAGTTAGGATATGTGTGTTTTTTTGAAATTTTTTTTTGAAATTTTTTGAAATTGAAATTTTTTGTCTGCATGCAGTTTCACACCGTTTGCAGGTGTGAAACTGCATGCAGACAAAAATTTTGCTATCAATCAAACAAAAACCGCGAAGTTTGGTCGGGAGCATGACGCAGTCTTTGTTTTAGCGATATAAAATACCCGTCTTTTTACTTTTGAAAACAAGCTTTAAATCATCGTTTTTCTCAGAAAGTAAAATTTTTATAAAATTTCAAACTATGTGTTCTCTTATTGGGAAGTAAAGCTTCAAAGAAAGTTATACTAAAATTTTCCTTGGACAAAAAATTATTTTAACATTCTTTGGGAGTCTCTAGTTTAATGTAGAAGAAGCCCATTTCGATTTTGAAAAGTTCGCTTTGCTTTCAAAAGTCTTAGGTAGCTTAGAAGAGTGTCCAATTTGACGTGAAAATGGTATATTCAGGGTGTCCCAAAAATGTATACACTGTTTGAAAGCTGATAACTTTGCTCGCAGTAAAGGCACTGAAGAAGGACTCATATGAAAGCTTAAGAGAATAGAAATTGTCTGACATTTCAGCGACATCAGACGCGCCATGCACTCCCTGAAATTTTGCATTTTACACTCGATTGATTGTGTTTCGCTTGAATACATGTTACAAATTCTTCACAATGTGACCGCTTTGATTGATTTGTGCTTCTTCTAGAGTTTAAAGCTTAAAAACACGCTACGGTTTGCGGAAAATGCAGGGTGTCCTAAAAAAATGCAGGTGCTGTTTGAAACGTTTCAACATTGCTGCTAATGAAGCCTTTGAAGATACTTGAGGCTCATATGAAAGTGCGGAGTAACGAAATTTCTAAAACGTACAAGTGGGAAAGATTGTGCCATGCGCTCGCCTGAAACCTTGCATTACAGACTCGATTGATTGGGCCTGTGCTGAATGTCTGTAATAATCTTGTTACTGCTTGGCTACTTTAACCTGCGTTGTGCTTCTTTTAACGTTATGCGTCGCCCAGTAGCTGCAATTACACTGATTAACCTCTCCAATCAGCTTGAATGTTGCTTTATCAGTCCACAGAGTGCGTCATGTAAAATGGGGCTCCTGTCCACATTTAAATCGTGCGATCAAAACTCGCATTCACGTGTCTTTCACATGATTGTCAAGTTCTAGAAGTTAAAAGAAGCACAGCACAGGTTAATCTGGTAAAGTAAGTAGTAACAAGATTGTAATAACAGGCATTCAGCCCATGCACAATCAATCGAATCTGAAGTGCAAGGTTTCAGACGAGAGCACGGCGCAATCTTGACTATTTGCACGGCACAGTAATCTCGTTACGCTGCGCGTTTATGTGAGTGCCAAAATTCTTCAAAGGCTTCACTACCAGCAAAACCTTTCACACAAAACCTTTCACACAGTACCTGCATTTTTTAGAATACTCAGCATTTCTTGTTAGCCAAAGTGTCTTTTTGAGTTTTGAACCTTAAAAGAAGCGCAGATCATTAAAATCGTCCACTTTGTGAACAGCTTGTAACATGCATTCAAGCGAAACACAATCAATCGAGTGTAATGTGCAAAATTTCAGAGAGTGCATGGCGCGCTCCATGTCGCCCATATGTCAAAAAATTTCTATTTTCCTAAGTTTTCATATGAGTCCTTAACTTCTTCAGTGCCTTTACTGCGAGCAAAGTTAGTTAATTTCCGAACCGCGCCGCGTCAGTTTCGGTGTGAGAAAATGGCTCTAACTGGGGAGAAAACATTAGCGATCACTGATCGGCTGTCGATAACGCCCTCAAACCCCAGCAGTACCATCGATTTTTCGCGTTGCCCGGTCGATATCTATTCCGACCATCGTGCCGCGCCGCGCAGCGGTGCAAGTATAAACTAGGGCTTACGAGTCGAACAGTGTGCGCGCGACACGCTACGCGATGCCATGAATAGTTGCGCAATTAATCAATCGCGTCGCTCGATCAATTTGGTCACTACACATTATAGTTGCGCTCGAATGACCTATTCGAATAGGTATTCGAATGATTTTCATTCGAATCTGAATATTTGAATTCGAATGTTCGAAGAATCGTGTTTTTCGAATGTATTCGAATTCGAACGTTCAAAAAATCGCCTTTTGAATGCATTCAAATTCGATTGTTCGAAAATCGCGTTTTTCGAATGTATTCGAATTGGAATGTTCAAAAATCGCGTTTTTCGAATACATTCGAAATTCGAGTGCTCGAAAATTGCGGGTATTCGAAACCGCCAATCGGCACAGCCCGCCACACCCACTGCAACAGGTTCTCACCCCAATAGCAAGTGATTGTTCGGCCCGTCAAAAGCGACTATCCGAGTACCACCGGCGGCGGCTCGCGGCGACAGTGTTGTGCGGACAGCTACGCAGTGCATAACTACCCACGCAAAACTGTCGCCGCGACCCGTTGCCGGTGGTATGGCATAGGCCTAAAGCCGGGGGCATACCTCGATCGCCGCGATGCCATCCCGGCGTTCTGTTCATGGCCATTCCGCCGCACGCGGTCGAACAGTCAAGGGAAACTTCGTCGCGGCCCCGCAACGGTGGCGGTCGGCATGCGCGATGGCTTCCCACGCCCACCGCGGGCATGGCATACTCATTCGCACCGCGTGCGGTGTTTAGCGTTGATCCTGGACGGATCGCCGTCACGCTCCCTTGCAGAGCGATGGGCGATGCGACGAGCACTGAGAAGTTCAAAATCTTTCGCGTCGCTCTGCAAAACTCATCGCTGCGATTCCATCGCGGCGACGGGAAGTGTGCACGAAGCGTAGGAAGAACACTCAGAGAAGCACCAGAAGCGTTTGTGCTCAGAAATCTTACTTACTTACTTTGATACTTTGGTAGTCCTTTTGTCGGCTGGAGGTCTTGTCAGCAAGGACCACATCTTTTCCAGACCGCTCGATCTCTAGCTGCTTGCATCCAGTGGTCAGACTCCGCTCTCTGAAAGATCTTGAGAATGAGTCTGCCCATCGCGTTGGCGGTCGTCCCAGTGGTCTCTTATGGTTTCTCGGGAGCCATTCTGTGACATGGAGACTCCATCTATCGTCCTTTCGTC
This sequence comes from Heligmosomoides polygyrus polygyrus, assembly GCA_947396885.1. Lineage (NCBI taxonomy): Eukaryota > Metazoa > Nematoda > Chromadorea > Rhabditida > Heligmosomidae > Heligmosomoides > Heligmosomoides polygyrus. Next base: position 58,495,753 of record OX377205.1, read on the forward strand.
TAAACAGGTGTCCGGCCCAGCGATATTTGGACTTCTTCATGTACTGCAGCGGGTCTGCTAATTGCGACTTCTCCCGTAGCTCCGAGCTTCGTATGCCTTCTTGCCATTGCTGACGAAGGCTTGTCCTCAGAAGACATCTCTCCAGTGCACGATGCGTAGTTTGCATAGGTCTGGCGATTGTCTTGTTGTCGGGCCAGGTTTCCGTCGCGTAACACATAGCAGGCAGTACAGAGGCGTTGATTATCGAGGACCTGAGGCCGGGATCATTGACCTGATCGGTGACTTCGCGAATCGAACTGAAGGCTGCCCATGCTGCGCGTCTCCTGCAGGCGATTTCAGGAGCGAGGTCGTTATCCATGTTCAGCTCTCTTCCCAGATAGACGTAGGAGTCGACCTGTTGTAGAGCGACTCCATTTACTTTTGCTGATCCGTTTACCGTCGACAAGGTAGCCTTTATCGTCCCAGTTCAATTCCTTCATGGCATCCTAGAGTGCCGCTGTGAATAGCTTAGGAGAAATCGTGTCTCCCTGCCGTACTCCTTTCTCGATAGGAATCTTAAGCTTTCGATCGAACAACTGGATGGTGTTCGATGTGTTCGAGAGGCATTCGTCGAGAAGTCGGATGTAGGGTGATGGTATACTAGCATGCACAAGCGCGTTCAGAATGACGTTGATTTCCACAGAGTCGAACGCTTTCCGATAATCCACGAAGACTAGGACAAGTGGGATGTGGCATTCTCGGCTCCTTTCGATGAGTTGTGAGACAGTCTGCATATGGTCCATGCAGGAGAAATCCTTGCAAAACCCTGCTTGCTCCACTGGCTGATACTCATTCAAGCAACGCTCCATACGATTGAGCAGTTTCTTGGTGAAGATCTTGTACACAACCGAGAGAAGACTGATTGGTCGATAGTTGTTGATATCCTCCTGCTGACCTTTTTTGAAGACTACAACTGTTTTCGATTTCTTCCATGAGTCCTGAATCCTACCAAGACGAATGTAGTGGTTGAAGTGCTTGGCAAGAAGTGAGCAGAGGACACTGCCACCCGCACGAAGGAGGTCAGCAGAAATGCCGTCCGGTCCTGGAGCAGTGCCTGGTTTCATCCTTCTGATGGCATGAGCAACTTCTGATTCCAAGAATGGGAGGCAATTCCTCAGCTGGTGGCATCAAGCATTTCGGGACAGTGCTCGAATAACGAAACAGATCTGTGTAGAATTCTTGAACGATGGTCTCCATCGCTCTTCGTGACGTTTACGTTGTTCCATCCTTATCCACAAGGGCTGACATTAATGCCTTTTGGTTGCAGAGATCTCGTTTGCAGCGCTTTATGCTTGAATCTTTCTCAGCGGCTTCTAACAGCTTCAATCTTCTGTAGGCTTGAATGAACTCCTTCACTGCAATTCGACAGGCCTTCGAGATGGTGACTTTTTCCAGATGGGAAGCAGTAGGATCCAGTTTAACAGCTCTTCTTCGCTCCAAGAGCTTAATCGCATGTGCGTTGAGTCTTGAAGCAGACGGTGATGTGGCTTCGCGAGAGCTGCAAGCACATTTCAACAGTCCTTTAGAGAGAACCCCGACAACCCGTAGTCTTTCGATGCATCTTCAAGAAGATTCCAATACACGGCAAAGCATCGTGTACTGCGTGACCATTTGTGCCATCACTAAGTGATGATCACCCCTCCACCGCGATGAGGTGGCACATGAAGGGGCTCAGAAATCTTACTACATATAAATCGCTTAATCCATCGGTCACGTTGTCAGTCAAGGGAAGGGGGACTGAAGCCAAAAGATGCCTACGGCAGTGCGGCGTATGCCAGCCGGGTTTTCTTCCAGCTTAACCATGGAGGATTGCAGGCGAACTGATAACCTTGGCGGCTGATCACCCAAGTTTGCGATATATTCAGCGGGCAACGCGTCAGGATATGAGCGGGGATCAAGTGCAGATCGTAGGGATCCAGAAGGCGTGCCCTAGACGTCGTCCAACGTGCGTAGGGATTCCGAGTAAGGGGAACCAGTAGACCACTAGAGGGGGAACAGGGTGACCAGTATTTTCCCTCAATATCGTCCAATGTGCGTCGGGTTTCTGAATACGGGTCAAAAGAAGTCGTGGCAGATGTGTCGGAGTGCAGAAGTGTCATAAACGTGGTAACGCGAGAGTCGGGACTCATGGTCAGTGTCACATGTGCGTGCTTGATTCTCACCCCGGGTGAAAGAGTGACTATGTGATTCGAAGGAGTACATTGCCGTCGGACAGTAACCGGTGTCGAGCAATAAAGATTAATTTTAATTATGTTTTTGAGATTAAGCACCGGATTGGGACTCTCGTGACCTGCTTCTCGACACGTCGAGAAGGGGCACTTCGAAGAATAAATTGAGCACATGCGATAGAGGGTGGGTGGGCTTCATAGGAGCAGTGGAAATTCTGGCCCACCGTATCCCGTTGCACTAATTCATATAGTGAAACCAGTTTTTTTTGCTGTAGTAACTGTAGTAAAAGTAAGAAGGCTTAAAGAAGGAAGGAGGAACATTGGGGCTCTTCTATTGTCGGGGTTTGGGCCCAACCTGTCGTTTGGCGGCCGCTAGGCCGCTGAACGTCTGGTCAATTTATAATTCGTAAATTAGACATCAAACACATCACCGACAGCTGATCAGTTGGATTTACTTTTCGATGCAATGAGGTGCGGAACGTGGGCCAGGTTCTCGCTTCGCTTTACTGGGATCGCAGGTGGGGTTCCCGTCTGTGCCGGCGTTTTCGTGTGTTGGCAACTCATCTGCGACGAGGTCCTTTAACTCAGTTTTAACGCAAACTTGACTAATATATACCATTTCCACGTTGAAATGGACTCTTTTCATACCAAATTAGACGCTGTTAGAATAATTTTTGTTCAGGGAAAATTTTAGTGTAATTTTCTTTGAAGTTTTAATTCATCTACCCAATAAGTGAACCCATCGTTTAAAATTTTATAAAGTGCTTATTTTTAGTGGGAAAATAATAGGTTAAAGATAGTAGGTTTTCCGATCTGACTTTACACTACAAACTCGGAGTCTTACCACCCCTTGCCTGAAAATGGTATTGCTAGGTGCGAAACGGAAGGATTCCGCGATGTCGACTATAGCTATACCTTTGAGAAATGTGAGTAGCATAATGTTATGGTTTCTATTTAGTTCTCCTCCTATTAAGTGATGACAGGCCCATTTGTCGAGCTTTGTCAGCACCGTTAGGAATTAAGGAGTAATCGAGATTGGAACATCTAATAATCGTTTTGCGTGTGAAGTTGTTTTGGACGCTCTCCAGATGATCGATATCTTTTTTAAGGGATTGAAACAGTGGCATCTTTCAAAACTACAGGGCAGTTGCATGTTTTGTAGGCCGCATATCACCTTTTCGTCCCTGAATTTTCGCATTTTAAATACGTTGTACGTTCACCCTAATGCGGTGTTTACAATCGTTTCTATATGATGTTGCATAAGTTAGTCGAAATGCACAGACGAATCCATCATGCGACGAATTTTCGAGCACATTTTCACCGCATCCGCTCAGTTATTACAGTGTGTCCCCAAATATTCCCAATATTCACCGTTATAAAGAAAGAAAAATGAGATTGGAACACGAAATTTTAGCACACCTTGACCAGCATATTTACAAACATAATTACATGATCACATCCTAAAACGACTCTCTGGCAGAGACACAGAGGAAGGCATCCAGCGTGGTTGGTCCGCACATAATCCTCTGACATTTCTTTCCACGCCTTCAGAGGGCTTTCTTTCAGCGTGTCGACTGAGTGGTGTTTTTTAGAGCAGGCTTCGGTCTCCAAGTAGAAGCAAATAGAGAAGTCCATAGGGTTGAGGTTGGGCTATACGGAGGCCATTCTTCTGGGCTGATAAAGTGAGGAAGCTTGTCCCGGCACCACTGCTGCACGATCTTCCATTTATGAGATTGACCGAATCCTGCTGTAAGACGAACGGCTTGACCGTGATGAGCGTGCTGCTCCAGGGGACCAAACTCTTTTCCAAAACATCTTCCAAGTAGATTTTGGAGTCCCTTCTTGACGAAGAACAACGACGATTTTCTCGCACAACTGTATCAGAGGCCCAAACCGTGACTGTTTCCGGATGTCAGCACCGTCCATGGATCCTTCCCTTTCATTGGCAACGCGAAAAAAACCCACTCAATATGCATTGAAAAAGGATCCCCTCTTTTCTATATAGTCAAGCTTCTCTAAAAGTCACTAGTGCTCAAGCCTGAGGAAAGGGTGCTAAATATTTGATAGGGTTCGCCAAGGAAATTTCGTGCAGCGTAAATCCTTTCGAAAGAAAAAGTTGGGTCGGAAAGGTGGAAAGGATGTGAATACCGCGCCTTCCGCGGACATTTCCAATCGTCATGGTGGGTACTCTACCAGCACTTGTAGAGATCAAAACTTGGAAGTGGATTCAACGAGAACAAGGGTCCGTGCCCGAAGGGACATACGCACCACAACAACGAGTCGTTTCCTGTTCTCAAAGTCAGGCGCGTAAGGAGAGCGTTTTCTATGCGTTTCGTCGCAGTGCTACGGCTGAACTACGCCGAACAGTCGTGAAGGGCAGCTCCTGCGTAAAAGTTGTCCAGAGTTGTCCGTGTTTCCAGCTTCCACAAGGCAAAGCCACCGAACGAAATCTTCGGTCTCGAAATGAAGAAAGTAAATATAAATAGTAACATGAACCAGCTTTGCTCAACAAAAAAAATGCTAGGATGTTCCTCCGCACTGTGACATCTGGCAAAGCATTCATTCCCGGTCACAGTGTGCAGAAAGTGTTCCCCGTAGAATGGTAAGAACGCGAAGAAAGGGGAGTCGATGGTGCTTGAGACTAAGTCATCGTCCTCCTACCGCTAGCTACGGGCCCACCTCTAGTTACGGGTGAGTGGTGGATCGCTTCGACTCCACCACTAAGGCTCTGATGAAGGCGACATCGCCGAAACGTAGGCCTAATAAAAAGTCGATACCAATCTTGGTCCACAGCTGAGAGAAGCTTACGCAACAACAGTCAATCACCATCTCCTGTTTTAATCACCTGAAATCTCCTGTGCTACGTCTTAGAGCCAATGAGCTTGCCCATTGCTGTCACTGATGTCTCAGCTGCGGACCAAACGACTTTTTATTAGGCTTACGTTTCGGCGATGTCGCTTCGTCAGAGTTTGCATATTGCTGCTCTTATTCTGCCTAACAAACATTTCCTGGATTCATCAGTCAGTGTCAACCTCTGTCTGACATTGACTGGTAGAGCATGTCGACTTCCACCAAAAGAGCCCTCCGAAGAAGGCGAAACCGCCGAAGCGTAAAAATAAAATAAATTAAAAAATAAAATAAACTATGGTAAAAATTGTTGTGCAAAGCTAACTGAGATCGACACTTCAACTGGGAGGACTGTTTCTAGATTCAAAGAAATTCGTACGAGGAGTCAGTCTATTTTCGTGAATTCTTCAGTTTTTAAGCTCAAAATTCTCCGTAATACCAGCGTAATTGTTCATTCGGCGTCGACTTCATTCTCGTTCCAACTACGTGTTCTAATCAGGGAGGTTGGTGCTCTGGCCCCACATCAGCATGGGATAGTAATGGTTACGAATGTCGCGGAGGCCCACAAATCTTCGTGCGAACTGAATTATTTCTGCAGTTGTCTCCACGAGGTCACGCAAGCGATATGTTTGTTGTAGTTCCGTCAGGAAGCGGATAGCGTGGGTCTCCACCCCATCTCCAAATATGAAAAGGCGAAAAGGATGTTTTGGAAGATAAATCAGTTCAGAATTTCAGTGTGGGACGGCTTCATTCTCGATTCACACCAGCTGATCCCCACCGGACGCGAGACATGGGCCGGCATTAAGGTAGTCATCGAAGCTGTACTGAAGCTGAATCGAGGTATTTTTGCGGTAAATCAGATCTTCGCATTGTACAGCTATCACTCAGTCGGTCTACTTACCGAGTGCTGTCGCCTTGCTAAAGTGCCAGCAACGGAAGTGATGTGCAGGGTGGCCTATAAATACTGCGACAAACCTTGACAGCCTTGCCAAGAGGCACTTGTCAACTATCTTGAACCCTGTAGCAGTTATCGTGTGTGCATCCTTGGCACCATGCGCCGTAGAATTACGATGGTTCCAGCTGACCATATTAAGGAGTAGGGGCTTTCGTTTGAAATGGCCTTCTGCAGGTTCGCGTTGGAGCTCTCTCATTCCAAGTGGCCAAATTTCTGAAGATTGATTGGTGAACATTCAGCATTATGGTTGCGTGCAGCACTGCAATTTTTTCTCCAAGGTGGACAGCAGATGAATGGATCTGAGCCACAGCTGAAGAGCGCAAATAGTTGCTCGACCATACGCAATACAGCAACGAGCTCCAGCATATCCAGTATTCCGTATTCTACCTAGAGGCGTTACCGACTGTTCAGGCACATGGCTAAGAACACGTTTTGCGTTTCGCACAGAAATAATAAATAATAGTATTGGCTCATCTTCTACGATTTTCTAAACACTTCGCAGGCTAAATTTTCACGTTAAACGTGCGAAGATCAGTAAAAAAAAACTTCCACGATAGGCACAACAATAGAACACCACCGTTTCTGAACTCGATCCCGCTATTCAGGAGCAAAATGCACACCAGAGGCCGGATTCATCAACAATTAACCCGTGGGTATGCGGGTGATAAGGGGAAGAGATAAGATAAGAGTCAGGCAGAGATAACGCAAGAGTCAGAGACGCAGGCTTCATTGTGGGTATCTCTACCCCTTATACCCGCGGGTTAGTCGTTGATGAATCCGGCCCCAGGTATAGGTACATATCAACAAGGTGGTAGTGGTGGTAACAATACTTCTCCATCGTTATCTCTACTCTATAGGCAAGCAGTGTTTTAAATTGTATCAAACAAGTGTCGCGGAGTGATACAGTTAGTCTTTATCTCAGGAACTACTCTTGTACAAAGAAAGATGTGCGCTTCAAAAAAAATTTATTCATAGCGCAACGAAAATGGTTTAATTTTTACTCAAACATCTCGGTGAATACTACGTTTCATATAGTCTTCCGTCCTGGTGGTAGCCGAATTTTGATCTCTGTCGAACACGTGAGCACGCCACGTATAGTTGACCATGAGAAAAAACTGGGCTGGGGGGTATACACCGACTCTGTCGAATGCTTGTCCTTGACTCTTGTTTATTGTCATTGCGTAGGCCAAACGCACAGGAAATTGTCTCTTCATAACTCTGCACGGTGAGGTGTCATAGGCAGGTGCCTCCTGCCTCTTAATCCAGATGCCTCTAGCGCGACGTAGAGGACCTTTTTTCTAAATCGAGACGTTTAGAAATACGCGTAGTTGCCGTTGTGTCAAGCAGGAGAAGGCTATACTTCCTCTGTAGATCAGCATCCCATGTTGAATTCTGAAAGCGCCTGCACACCGCAGCACGCCGATGACACAATTCCTTAATTCAGATGCTTCTAGGGCGGCGTAGAGGACCTGTCCTCTGAAACCAGCACCTCAGAAGACCCATCTTCTGAATGCAGAGGATCAGAAGCGCGCACAGTTGCCGCTGTGTCGAGCATGAAGAGGCTGCGCATATGACAGATTCCTTGTTTCGCGTATAAATTTTCTTAGGGCTCCTTTCTTGCTGGTTTCCCGTCCTGGTTCCGCCTCCAGGTCCCTTGTTCCTGGTCGATCTCTTCCCCCCCCCCTAGGAATCCTCGTTAATACTCTCCCCATTTAAGTAGCTCTCCCATGCTCACACACAACGACGGCGAGCGAACGCCCATTGCGTGTTATCGGTGTCACATCTTCTAAATCCGTACTCTCTTATTGGTAATGGATCCCTTACTGATCCTCTTAACTGCTCCCCCCCCCCCCCGATTGCTAACTCCTACTGGTCCCTCCTTAACCCATTGACGACCGCGCGGCCCAATTTCGGCCCGCAGGTTTTCTGTCGCGTGGGACCGCGCGGCCCAATTTTAGCCCGCGGTTAAAAAAATGTTCGCTGCGGCGCACTTCCTCGATTTTTCATAGTTTACTAGTATTCATTAGATTCGATGGATCCTACCAATGCTACCTGCACAGTGGTCCGAGAATCATTTACTTCTAACGAAAGCTTTGATTAAAAAAATCAGCACAACACACTATTCAAACCTCAAATAAATAGATACTACTCACGAACAGCTACGTATATCTTACAAAAATGGTCATGGTTAAGACATCTAGTCAAATTTCTTGCGAAAACCTTGAACCCAATTTAGAAAAAATATTTCACACACTTGCTACATCGTGTGTCACCTTATTTGCACGATTCGTGACGAACGTGCGCCCTTTTCTGTGCTGACCTTTTTGTGGCAGCAAATACATCTTCTACGTTTTGCTTCGAACCTGTTCCGGCCTTTTCCAATATGTGGCTCACCCATTGGAGAGGGAGCTTCATTTGGAATACCGTGAAGTAGTGAGTGCACGAGATTCGAGCCTCAAGGCGGTCCCAGCGCGCGGTTCCACGCGCCAGACACGCGATTTGCCGCGCGGTCGTCAATGGGTTAATGCTTCATTGATCTCGCTATCGACCCCCCCTTTCCCGATGCTTTCTCCAAGTCGCTACCTCCTGGTCGCTGTCGACCCTCGAAGTCCCCCTTTATACTCTCCCCATTTAGTGGTCTTCTTATGCTAATGGCACGAAGTCGGCGGCACGGCTTCTAAATCTGGACGCTCAGGAACGCGCGTAAGTGCTGTTGTGTCAAGCAGTGAAAGGATGCGCTTCCCATGTTGCAGCAATTCCCACGTTCAATAGGAAATTTCGACCGCGCTGTGGATGATACAGCGTACCTCACTTATTAGATTAGATAGATAGATCATTCTACCGCTCTCGCTATGGGTGATGCGGCGTACCTAACGTAGGTTAGATCATTCGACTGCTCTCGCTGTGGGTGATGCGGCGTACCTCACTTATGTTAGATCATTCGACCGCTCTCGCTGTGGGGGATGCGGCGAATACGGCGTATCTCACTTAGATTAGATCATTCGACGGACAAACTCTTTTATATATAGGTGGTGATTTGGTCCATTCTTGCCGATTATTCACGACTACATATGTTTTTGTCGCAGTATTTATGGGTCACTCACCCTGTAAATGTTGGTCACGTCATATGTGGCTCCAACATTCTCAGCCTTTAGACACCCATATTAACCTCAGTAGATGTCGTGCATAACCACGAATTCAGGGGTCTAATGAATAGAGGATAGCTACGGTGTGTGGAGAGGGGTTTGCGACTCCCAGGGGGCACACCTACTTTGCACTTCGTAAAAAAATCTTAGATGATTATTCGAAGTTCTTCATGTAAAATCGCAATCGAAAACCTTGCTAGGGAGAAAACCATATTCATTAACACTGTTCTACTATGGCCAATCCAGATATAGAATACAAGTGCTCCGACACGCCTAACGGCGTGTCTCGCACTTGCGCGCTTCGCGCGACTTTGTAGCATCATTGACCTATGGAAAGTAGTTTTTGTAAAACATAAAATTCGCTAACATCTAAAACTGGTGCGTACTTTACCGGCATCAAGCCGTTCACCACTTCGGTATCTTTATCTTAGATATTCTCTCCGGACGAGCCATCAACGTCATTGATTTGTGCTGCGTAGTACTTCCGTCCCTCAGGTAGCTCCTCCGCAACCGTTCTCATGCTCAACAGCTAACGTTTCCAGATATCGTTGACATATCTTCCGAAGCAAAATTCCCCTCACTCGTTTTTTTCTCACGGGATCTAATTGCTGGTCCGCCTTTACTGGTCTTCCCTCCCCCTCTTTAGTCCCCACCTTCCTGGTCTCAACTCATGGCACACTTCTTCGTTTCCACTATGGACCCTCTACTAGTCTCTTACTGCTGGTTTCCTTGTCCTGGTCCCTCCTCCAGGTTGTTCCTTTCCTTCCTGGTCGCTCTCCTGGTCCATGCTAAAGGTCTCCTTACTTCCCCTCTCCACCACCCCTTAGTGGTCCTCCCATGCTCATGGAAACGTCAGTGACACGTTTTCAGAATCAGGGTGCTTGTTTCGCAACGTAGGGAACCCTTTTTCTGGATCCACAAGCTCAGAAGACCCACCTTCCGATCCAGAAGCTCAGAAGCGCGCGTAGTTGCCGCTGTGTCGAACACGAAGAGGCTATGCATATGGCAGATTCCATGTTCTCCGTATGAATTCTTTTACGGCTCCCTTTTTGTTGGTTCCCCGTCCTGGTCCCGCTTCCAGGTCCCTTCTTCCAGGTAGATTCCCCCCCCCCTCCCCCCCCCCCGGGATCCTCCTTACTACTTTGCCCCAATTAAGTAGCCCTCCCACGCTCACGACACGACGGCGGCGAGCGAACGCCCATTGCACGACATTGGTGTCACATCTTCTAAATCCGGTCTCCCTTACTGGTAATAGATCCCCTTGCTGATCCTCCTTACTGCCCCCTCCCTGATTGGTAACTCTCTACTGTTCCCTCGTTGTTGCTTAAACCCCTCTTGCTGCCTCGCTTCCTCCCGGTGCGATAGTGCCGAGGCTCACGGCTCACGAACATTTTCCCCTATGTGTCGTCTATCTCGTCTCCTCAACTTAGCCAAGGAAAAGGTGTGACTGCTCTGCCGTAGTTTTGCACAAATGACGGTTCTCCGCGCTTTAAAGGTGCGCCAACAGTTCGGTACTACCCAAAAATTAGAGATCGTTTTCATAGGGCACCTGTTCTGTTCTATGCAACTCTTCGCTAGGCCCTATCTGAGGGCGTGTTGGAAAAGACCTAAGTTTTGCCTTCAACGCCTAGTTTGTTTGAAGAACAGACCGCGTGTCAGATAAAGTTTTCCGTTCTGTTGTAAATAGTTAGAGCTTTAGAGGCTTTTAGATTTGTCTAGTAGTAATTCCACAGCGAACACACGTGCTATGCCTGTAGATGCTTCTCCGGCTACCGCTCTGGAGTCAAGCACAAACACCATCACTTCCACCTCGAGCACGACGACGACCACCGCGACTTCTCCAACTACCACCTGGACCACAACGATGCAGCCGCTGAACGCAGCGAGCGAGTCCGGAGCCATCAGCTGGGGTATCGATATTTTACCTGCACCGCTTCTTCACAGCACCGTGTTCGTCCGTCCTCCTCCGTCAACTACCGCAGTGCCTCCGTTCGCGCTCACAAACGCTCCCGGTCGCTTTTCGAACTTCGTTCGCGTCCCTGCCACGCCACCTCCGCTAAACTCAAAGAGAGAGTGGATTTTAACTGATGCTATGCTGTTTCCCTCAGCACGTTCATCCGCCCGAACTTCAACACCTCCGACCGCGACAACGAATCCAGCGACCACTACATCTCCTGCGATTACAACCTCGTTCTTCCGGCGGCGTCGACCAGTAAGGCCGGTAGGTGACATACTCTTTATTGCCTTCAATTCATCGCGTACATCAGAAGAGTGAGATAACACTTAAGCGCGTTACATTTTCCTCGTCTCGTTGAAGCCGCAACTCTTCACTATCCCCTTCTCTGAAACGTCTCTCATATTGCGCTATGCAACATCCAGCTTAAAAATTGGAAAATACCGTGGAAGGCGCGGTATTCACATCCGTCCTGTCCTCTTGGTGCAACCATCTTGAGTTCCATCGTTTTCAAAAATTCTCGGACCATTGTGGTTGCCTCAATGAGGTCAACCCAATGCCGTAAAATTTTTTTCCGACATTTCTTTTTTGACCGCCAACTCTTTTAAGCAGGTGGGAGTGCTGTTTATCGAGGAACGTCTCCACTAATTGCGCCCAAACCACTTTCAGGTGCTCGGATTTAAAGCCGACTGCTAACGTGATTGACTACGTATTTGGCCGTACCCAGACTGAGAACCCCGACTCAGGTCTGCGCAAAAAGGGTACTGTTGATTAGAACAGTCACGAATATGCTCGTGATCTTACGATTAGTAGACTCGTAGGTCTACAGAATGTTCCCGCAAGAGACGCTTTTTCTCACTTAACTAATAGTAGGCTCTAAATATGTTCATTGGACGCAATTATAGGAAGCTTTCCTCGATAACGAGCCATCGCTTTCAAAAAATTAGCGGTAAGAAGTGAAATGTCTTTAGACATTTCAATGGCATCCGGTTTATCTAATTGAGGCGACCACATCTTTGTAGGAATATAAAAAAGAAGATGAAGACCACGACGGCTAACCCAGAAAAACCAGGAAGGATGTGACCTCCGAAAAATTATTCCAATCTTCATAGCGGGTATTGTGTTTCTTCTGAATAACTTTTGTGATTTATAAGTTTCCCAACTGTTCTCCTAAAACACAAATCCTTGTCTCCCCTCTTTCGAAGTTTGCGAATTACTGACAAACCCAGAGACGAGAAAATGCTGAGCTGTCCAAGTAAAAAAAAACTGTGGCGGTTCTTCCAGTCCGTTCGAGTACCTGTTTTTTGCGGCACTATACTCGGCACTAAAGTTTTGCCTGATAACTGGGCAGAGAGATTTGTTTTCCTAGGAGACTGTCAGGGGAAGCCCATGAACTTCCCCCAAAGATTCTCAGCGAGACCTATCTGGTCTTGTAGGGCATCGGACGAGGATCACAGAACTGTGTTTCGTTTTTGCTACGGGCCAGTGGGTATCCAAAAATGGCAAAAACTGTATCGCTTCAGTGCCGGCTGAAAAGGCAAAAGTGACACCCGGAATGGCCCCTAGCAAAAACTATCACCGTTCTATGATCTTCGTCCGATGCCCTAAAAAACCATATAGGCCTCGTTCAGATTCTTTGTGTGGGGGGGGGGGGGGAGTTCATGAGCTTCCTTTGTGACGGCACAAACACAGTCGGTAGCGCTCTCATCCTAAGTTGCTCCTTCTTCTCACAGGTGTTCGTCGCTTCTGAAGCCCGTAGCCTGGCTCTCGCTCGGCTTCGTCAGCATCAGGCGGAACTCGACTCAATGCGACAGCGAATACGAAGCAACCCCAACATCCGACAAGGTCAGTGAAGTTGCATTCAGGCCGTGCTTATATGGATATTTATTTATTTATTGCACATACTGTGCGCCATAAATAAGAAGCGAAACAAATACTGTACGTTAAGCCAGAATACATGACTTGAGTGCTTTTCAATCCTTTGTGAATAATGTGGAAAATTCAGTTTGAAATTTGATAAATTGAAGATAGATGGAGATTATTATAAGATTATCGGATGTGTATATGTATCATCCTTTTTACGGATTGCGATTTGTTGTCTTCTTTTGGATGAATGTCGCCGATTACAGATGGCGAAGCACGGACTTCTGGTCGACAAGTTGTTCTGGCAACATTTGATCGCTCCACGATATCCGATCAGATTGGAAATGCAGCAAATGTAAGGAGCTTGCAGTTTTGGGCAGGCTAGGGCTGAAGCTGAAGGAAATTGTGTGCAAGCGAATTCGTTGATATTCGGAAGCAACGAGATGCTAAGTGTAAGTAAAATTATGCCACTAATGGACAACGAAGGTATCGAAATGGGGAGTGTGCACACGACAGGGTCTCAACATAAGGCCACGCCTCACGTAAAAGTAGAATGCGTGGTGCATCCCAGAAGGGATTGGGTGACGCCATCCTTTGTCCTTGTTCTTTTTATGACATCCAAGGTTCTTCTTTTTAGAAAGCAAGTCAGACACTCTTGTTAGAGTGACCGCGGGACACTTGCCGCGGCGTCACGTGAAACGTCCGGACAGTATACATTGGATCCGAATGAATCTTCGGATTTGGGATATCCGATTCGGATATCCCGATCTGAATCACCCAATTATCCGGTGACTGCGAAATTGCCCTTATCCGAATCATCCAAAAATCCGAGCTCCGCGAAATTGTCATTATCCGAATCATCCATTTATCCGGACCTGGATGATTCGGATAAAATCGGATAAATTCGGACAACTGGCTCAATTTCCTCACATTTTGAAATCGCGCACCTTGGATAAAAATACATTCAAAGCGAATTTCGCGGGCGGGCACGTTGCTATGTCACATGTTTTCGCGCCCCACTGTGAAATATTGTCGCAATGCCGCTGAATACATTTAGCAGGCTGCTGAACGTTACGTCGATCTTGGCACCTTTCCTTCAAGTACCATGTTACGCTGCCGGGGAACAGCAAGCACGGGAACTGAGGAAGAGAAGGGATTAAGCACGCATTCTGATCGGCACTTCGCTATTTCACATTGTATGGCATTTGGCGCAAACTGGATCGAGGGGGGGGGGTCACCATGTAGAACAGCCCCATACTGCACTTTGTGCTGCATGAAATTAAAGATGTTATTCAACGCTCGTGTGTCCACCATACGCTCGTGTGTCTACCATTCGATGAACTGTGTTAGACCATTTCTGATGTAATTCGACATTCAAGTACCTTCTTGGGAAGGAGGAAAATCACTGAATAAATGATGACCCTCCCCGCCTCCCCCCCCCCCCCCCGACCCAATTTGCGTCACTTGATAATGGCATTTTGGAAAGGCCAGATCCCACCATATATAATCTTAGAATAATTCATCTTGGAATTAGAGATGTGAGTGAATTTTTTTTGAGAGGAACGGAAGACGGAATACTGAACGGAAAAGCTTAAAGACGGGCGGAAACCGGAATGCGAAACACCACAGAAATGACTCAAAGTCATTACTTCGTCGAATTTTTACAAAAATATACATACATCCATAATGGTAGTAATAACTGAAATGCCGTTAACGAATTTAGATAGCGGGCAAGGCAGCATGCAACTCTTTTTCAGCAACATACAACAATAAAAAATCCTTGTATTCGTATTATTACTGAGATGAATTTTTGAACATTACTGGTGTAACAAATCGAAGTTTGTGCAGAATCTTTCTGTAAATATTTAGGAAAGTGTTTAAATCCAGTAAACCCAACTGACGAACTTCTCAGGAGTCGTAGGCGGCTTGTAGTGGTGGTGGCGCATTCTCGTCTGTGAGGCCACTGGCCGTCGTGCTTCTTTTCCTGGCTTGCTTCATGGAGGACTAGGTGGACGCTTCCAGTGGAGACGAACGGGCGACTTAAGTATAGCTAATCACGCAAGTCCTTCCAAACCGCATCGCCTGGTTAGCAGTCTGGTTTTAGCAGCCGCTAGACACTGTGTGGTAAACTGGTACCGGTACTGACACCAACAACTCAGAATGCCGACTTTTATGGAGAGTGAAGAGCTGGAGACCTAGCCGCAAGTTTTTGGTGAGTATGGCACCTGCAATATGGCTTGAAGATTAAGTGCAGGAGAATTTATTGCAGAGCAGTCTGTGTTGCGCGTAACGTGAGAATAGTGTCATGCAATGATTCTAGGTGCGCAGTAATTCGCATGGGCATGACAAACCAAACAGGCCAAAGAGGGGTTTCGGAGCACCCTCCTCGCCTCCTTTTGCCTCCCAATGTGAGTCCACACCCTCGGATGCCTGTCAGCAAAGGCCGGTTCGAGCAATGAACGTCGGCACTTGCCGCAAAAATCCGCCCGAATTGGCCCCGGCTCGTTCATGGGGGAACCGCGGCAGAATTACTCACGAATCAGCCCATTGAGGGGCTGACCTCATATGCCGTGCCGGCCGTTCAGACGTGCTGTCTTCAGCATGTGTGTGATACAGGCGCCTTCCCGCATCGGCTGCTGTTGCAGGCTCGGACGTGCGCCGACAAATCGCCGTGGTGTGCGGCGTGGCTGCAGCGGAACCGGCGAGTGTGCGTCATCTCGTCGATCTTCATGCGAAGGGACTGCGCCAGGACGTGCCGCTTCTGCTCCTCCTAGCCACCTCCTGTCGCCGTCGCCCACAGCAGGCGGACTCCTCCGTGATTCGTGTACATACCAAGAGATTGTCGATTTGTTCCTCGCCCTCTTCATCGTTTTCACTGCGTGATGCTGAGCTCTTTTCATCCGCCAGCAAGTGTGGCTTGAAACACTCGTCCAGCATTGCAGTCGTTCCTGCTTACCATTATCGGACCTCTACCGGGTGATAAATGTTGCTCACTGTTATGTTTTTCGTACGTTTTCTTCTTCTTTTGCCCCTGACGCTTCTGTTCCATCGTCTTTGTGTCTTGTCAGCGATTTTTCTTATTAGCAAGCAGCAAGCACGACTTGTCCACGCTTTTCTGAAGATTGGTTCTTGGATCATAATTCTTTTCTGCCTTGCAATTTCACAAGAATGCTGATCGCCAGTAGCCAAACAATGCGAAACCCCGCTCACATTCTCAGGTTCCCCTTGTTTCAAAAAGCTGACGAGCTCTTCAAGTTTTAGTGTTCCTTTTTCTCACAACTATATAGTATGTTGCGTAAATACTAATTAGAAGATTCTTAGCTCGTTGTGCGCGACACATCACATCTTCACGCGTGCCGTTGTTCCAGCACTGTCATCTGGAGCACTACTTCCAATGACATGTCAGTTGGCTCACCCGTGTGGCGAGGAAGTCGACCCGACCCACCTTGTAGGTCTCACCAGCGTTCTTCTTCGACTTTGACATGCGTGCAAGAATAGTCTTCGTAAATTGGTGGTAAAGTGCATTCATCCAACATGTAGGACGGCATATTCAAAAATCATCCTCGTCAACCTCCTTGAGAAAGGAGGATTCAACCCCCTCCAGTCAGAGAATCTATCGTTTTGAGGGTAGAATGCCATGTAAGGAGTGGAAAAGATGACGTTTTCTCAGAAGAATGTTGGCTAAAACGCTTCCCGATCCAGGGGCTGCGCGACTCTTCTTGCTCTTGATGGCAACTCAAACTTCTAACCGTTTTATGCTTATGTTTGTGTTTATTATGTCGTGAAAGAAAGATGTGAGATAGTAACAAGGGAACTTAGAGAGGTTATTTGCCCAAGGACCACTTTTAAGTCACAGAGGCCTAAGAAGATAGAGATGGAACGAAACAGAACGGAAGTGGCACTACCCTAACTAACCTTAAGAAAGCAGCCGAGAAGCTGTCGCGTCATGTCACCCTCGGACGGTGGCAGATGGGGCGAGTGAGACTCTCCATTTCTCGTCACCTCATCAACCTATCCCTTTATCACTATCTGGCGTCAGACCGCAAAGATCAGCAAAGAAGCGAGCGCCCGAGTTACCATCACGCTTCCTTTCTCCTATTCATTATGGGGTGGGGTTCCTCGAGGCCACAGCGCTTCAAGAGTCATGCGTACTATGATGTCGACCTCGCGAGCTAGGACTGTCACCGCTACCCCCATCATTGCGCCAGCATGACTTCTCAGCCTGTATTCCTTTAACGGTGTCGAACGCATGCACCTGTTAAGACTTCCAACTTCTTTAAGGCGCCTTGCACAGTCCCGCCGCGCCGCACTCCGAGTTTGATGCGCCGCTGTGCGATTGCACTCATAAAGGGGAGCGTCAGCAACGCCGGGCCCGAGCTTCTGCCTACTACGGTCCGTAGTAGTCAGAAGCCAAAAGTGACGAAGGAGACGGTCCATTGAGTCATAGGAGAACCAAAACAGGAAGGATTCGTCCGGCTGATCAAGGGAATGCTTCTTGCTAATGTTAGTGGTGGGTTTGCTGTGGGGAGCGATGAATCCTCTCTTAAGGCTGAGGTCGAAGTCGCCTGCTCAAACTACGGTTGAAACTGGTGAGTGTGGTATTGAGTCGAATCCCCTGCAAGGTAAATGGCAATAAACGATCCTTTATTTTGCAACATGTGCGGGTCCAAAAGTAAAATTGCTGAAAGGACAGTCATTGTCGAGAATCACTCAGAATTTTCTCTCATATGGCCATTCCGGGGTCATTGTGCACTAAATATGCCTTTAGCGTAATAGGTGAACCCTCGTGGGAATGTCTACAGATCTCCATTCCCTTCCTAGGTTACGCCAGGTAGGGGCGACTAAGGTCATGGTTATCGATTTCCGCAAGCTTCCGCGTGATTCGAAAAGTGGATGTTAGACTCGTGATCTGATTATGACCTCGACAGCCTTAGTCACTCAAAACTTCCGTAATCGACCAAAATTCGGGTGCGTTACGTTAGGCCGCTCCCTGGGTTACGGTAGCGGGTCGTGCCGCGCGCCACCGCCCCCGATCACGGTAGCGTGGCGTGTTGTTGAGCCCGCCTCGGACGGACGGGTCCGACTGCTGCCGACAGGGACGGCTAGTGACGTCATACGCGTCTAATCAATGGGCGCGCTAGAGCGCGACGTTATGCACCACCGACTGTTTTCTACGCTCTATCGGCTTGGTAGAAAAGGGAGACAGTGAACTACCTCCGCTTCAGCATGTATGTTGGAGAAATACAAAGGTTTCTGAGTGAGCAGATCTCATTCCACTCGAACGTAGTTAACAAACGCTCCCACTTGCTCAGTCTACCAAAAGACGTCAAATGTTCTACAAACATTTTGTACCATTTAACTGTTTCCCTTCTTCTGCGCTAGTAGAAGGAACGCAGTCGAAAGCTGTCGGCACACCCTTTCGCGCCCTAGCGCGCCCAGTAGACTCGGCGACCGCCCACGTATGACGTCATTAGCCGTCCCTGTCGGCAGCAGTCGGACCCGTCCGTTCGAGGCGGGCTCAACAACACGCCACGCTACCGTGATCGGGGGTGGTGGCGCACGGCGCAGCCCGCTACCGTAACCCAGGGAGCGGCCTAACGTACGAATCCGTTATACTCCCGCGAGAGCATCCGTGGATGGGCGGAAATCGCGCCGGCGGGTGTGGCGGGCCACCCGTCGCGGCCAGCCACACCCGCCGTCCGCGGATCGCCGCCGACAGACGACGAAGGGGCTGTTATACTTCCCGCCCGCGGGATGGCAGCCGTCCGCGGTGCACCTTCCGTCCGCGGACGTCGCGCGGATGCTCCCGCGGAGTATAACGTAGGCCTAAGCCTTAGTTTATATTTGCGCCGCTACGTGTCGCGGCACCACGATCGCCATGATCGCCATAGATATCGATTTTTCGCGCCGCCCGGTCGATATCCATCCCGACCATCGTGCCGCGCCGCGCAGCGGCGCAAGTGTAAACTAGGGCTAAGGGGCCGTTAAGTGTGAACGCAAGTGTAAACTAGGGCTAAGGGGCCGTTAATGTAAACTAGGGCTAAGGGGCCGACGCGATGCCATGTGTAGTGGCCGAATTGATTAATCGCGTCTCTCGATCAATGTGGCCGCTACACGTGCATCGCATCCCGCGTCGTGCGCACGCTATCGACTCCTAAGGGAGATGGCTTCTTGCATTGCATTGTCCAATGAGTATTTGCTCAGGCCGCTCAAAACCTCCGTGTGCAACACCTCGGCCTGCAGGTGCACGAATGAGTAGGAACCATGAGCGCGCCAAAATTACTTTCTCAGTGCATCTATTTCGGAAGCTTTAAGTACTCAAGTATGAAGCCGTGACACCTGGATTGGACGACATGATAAGGCAAACTGAGGTAACGCCTAGTAATCTCAAGCCGCTGCTCGCGCGAAGACGCTTGTATGATTGCGCCCGTACTACCCTATCATGTGTGGTGTGTCCGTTTGGAAAAGAAGGAGACTGCATGGCCACGGGGGGGGGGGGGGTGGGTGTACCTCACAACTTGTTCTTAGTGCAAGGAGGGATGCATCGGTGAGACAAGCAGGCCGCTTTGTGTAAAATTGAGGGAACACGTGGATGGGCTTAACAGGTGCAAGCGTCCGACACCGTTAAAGGCTGAGAAATCACGCTGGCGCAATGATTATTATTATTATTTATTACATGGGTCAAATCCATGTGAAGAACAATGTAATTAGTAACGGTATAGAACGACATCCACATCAAATTGGCTAACGATCCAGATTAAAGTGTTATAGAATGATTAGAAAGTACATACGACAACAAATGCCCAGAGAAAGAAGAATGGAAGGGAGAACAGATCAAGGGGGCTTTGCCACAAGATCTCATTATGTCCTAGAATTATTCATGAATCGACTTGCATTCGTAATAAATGGCTTCAGCTTGTACGGAATAACTGAGTTTTTGGAAAGTTTTATATAATTCGAACCTGCTCTATTAACGAAAAAATTATGTCGAATAGAAGGTTTTGCAGTACTTAGTGAAAGTTTCTCTCCTCCACCTCGGGTTCTAGATGGTCTCACTATGAAGAAGTCACGCTTATCAAGTCCACAGAAGCCATGGAGAATTTTGTGGACCATTACGAGGTCATATATTCTTCGTCTGGATGAAAGTGTCTGTAGTCCGAGTTGTTTATTTCTTACTTCACTGCTGGGAATAGCATGGTAATCAAAGCCACATTTCCTGACAAACAGTTTTCTAGTGAAGCTATTTTGGACTTTTTCAAGTCTAAGTATATTCTTCTTCTTAACTGGGTAAAAAATTGTTGTTCCATACTCAAGTATCGGCCTAACGTAAGTCTTATAGGCTTTGACGAGGACAGAGGGGTTTTTTGTGGAAAGACTTCTAAAGAGATTGTGTACTACAGTCACTGCTTTGTTTGCAATTTGTTCACAATGCGCGTCCAAAGTCAAATTTGCGTCGAGGAGAAATCCAAGATCTGTCGTTTGATCAGTGCTGGTAATCACATTTTCACCTAACTTGTATGTGTAGCGGGGATTTGTCCTTCCTAAATGGAACACCTTAGTTTTTTCTTTTGACAAAGGGAGCCGCCACTCGTGGGACCAGCGATCAACAGCATCTATGGCTCGCTGCAGAAGGTTTTGATCATGGATTGGTGAGCTATGGTAAATTTTCAAATCATCAGTAAAAGCTATGCATTTCACTCCTGAGCTCGTTATTAGTGACGGTAGTTCGTGGGTATAGATATTGAATAGAATAGGGGATAGAACGCAACCTTGTGGAACGCCACTAAGAGTCGGTTGAGGTGCTGAATAATTGGAATTGACGCGTACAGTAAAAGTTCTGCGATTTAAAAACTCAACTATCCAAGAAATCATTCGAGGAGGTATGCCCACCATGGTTAGTTTAGCTTTTAGTCTCTTATGACATACCCTGTCGAAGGCTTTTGCAAAATCAAAATGAATCACATCAAGCCACCCTATGTTATCTATGTCATTGGTCCAATCATTCAAGGCCTGTAGCATAGCTGTCTCAGTGGATCTTTTTTCTGAAAACCATGTTGGTTTGAAGAGATTATGTTGTGTTGATCCAAGTGTGCAACAATTCTCTTTTTAAGAATTTTTTCGAAAAGGCGAGCGAACATAGATGTGACACTAACCGGCCGATAATTTTGCGGTGTCGTAAATGGGGGCTTTTTTGGTATTGGTGTGACTATAGCGCTCTTCCATCTATGTGGGGAAGATGGAAGAGCGGTGGGAAGCAGTGACAGTCCTAGCTCGCGAGGTCGACATCATAGTACGCATGACTCTTGAAGCGCTGTGGATTGCCTCGAGGAACCCCATAATGAATAGGAGAGAGGACGCGTGATGGTAACTCGGGCGCTCGCTTCTTTGCTGATCTTTCGGTCTGACGCCAGGTAGTGATAAAGGGATAGGTTGAAGAGGTGACGAGAAATGGAGAGTCTCACTCGCCCCATCTGCCCCCGCCCGAGGGTGACATGACGCGACAGCTTCTCGGCTGCTTTCTTAAGGTTAGTTAGGGTAGTGCCACTTCCGTTCTGTTTCGTTCCATCTCTATCTTCTTAGGCCCCTGTGACTTAAAAGTCGCACTTGGGCAAATAACCTCTCTAAGTTCCCTTGTTTTCCACGCTCTATCGAAGGTGGATGTGGCAGAAACGTTGGCCGAATAAGTATAATAACAATATTGGTCTCAAGCTCGAAGCATTTCAGTTTACCTTTGCGTAGTGATACGAGGGATGGAAGATCCAAATATTTTTGTACACCACTTCAGAGATGTTGGAGTAGAAAAGCCTCCCATGTGAATAAACGATTCCCGAATAGAATTATTTTGAACTTTATCGATTCATCCTTAACCCTGCTATGGGTGAATACTGTAAACGAATAGCGTTCGTATCAACTAATGGACGCATATGATAGGTCTTGTAAGCCCTGACCAGAAGAGTCCTGCTCCTTGTAAAAAGACCTTTGAACATATTAAACGTTTACAAAAGCGCTATCGTACAACGATTTTTAACAGGCTGGAAAAACTAATGTTTTGCTATATGTGAAACCGACATCTGTTATGAGATCCATCGACCGGATGTAGAAACCATTCACTTCATATACTTCCTCGTAGTTGACGGAATGCTGCTAATACGCATAACACTCGTTGTACGAGGATAAGTTGATTCCTCTTTGGAAACACAATTCGTCATCAGCATCATCAATGATCTTGTATACTTTTACATCATCTGCAACATGGCAGAACCAAACATTTCGGAACATTTCCGAAGTAAAGGTGCCAGACAGTATTGGCGATAAGAGTCCTCATTGTGGTACCTCACTGTGATATCCTGCCAAACGCCTTTGCAACGTCAAAATAAAAAACATCACAGTACTTGTTATTATCGCGCTTCAGCCCAACCCTCCTTGCAGTCAATCAAGTTCGTTTCCACAGACCCTGTTGATACAAAACCATGCCGTTGTTTAGGAATTATCTTATGGACACAAGGATGGTGTACTAAATACTTCTTAACTATCTTCTCAAAACGCCTGTAGGAAAAATGACGTAATGCTACTGGCTCATAGTTTTCTGGACTGTCAGAAGGTTTTCTCTTCACTATGGGGTGACAAACGAGCGCCTCCACCTAAATGGTACTTCTGCATACATAATGATTGGCTAAAAATGTACGCTAGAGGGCCTCTAATAACTTCCACATTTTCCGTATTGTGACACAAAATTTGGAGTGACTGAAAAGAAAGTCGAGCAATCTGTAATCAGTTTATAAAGTTGATGAGACTAACACCACGAGACCCGCACGGTCAAACTGCGATTTGCGAAGCCAAAATACCGTCGGAAATCGTCATGCTCATAACTCCTTCAGTTTTAGGTTTTTTGGAAAAAAATGGCTCCGTTCGATTCGTCTCTTCGAGATCTATACAAACTTCTATACAACTTTACTAGAACACCTATGTTTTCGCCATGGGTGGCCGAAAAACTGACTGGAGCAGGCTTTTTCGATTAGTGCTGCTTATTTCCCCGGACATGCTTTTCGGAGTATCTCAAGCATGGCTTACGTTGCTAGTGCTCCGTCATGTCAGGAATGCTCCGAGAGTGAGAGTGCGCCACAATGCATACAGAATCGAACCTATCAATCGAGTGGGCGAACCATGTCAACTGCGCTTCAAATGTAAACCATTCAGACTATTTTGAATCGTTCAAAGCACTTTATCTTCTGCATAACTGAGGGTGATCGGGTCAGAATCACCGATTTTGCTCAAACTTCGTATAGGTACGGGGGCCTATTCGGGATGCCGAACACGATGCCGAAGTCCATTTGGCCGATTATGGCAGGAGACCACCCATACTGATAACTGAGGGTGATCGGTGATCCTGACCCGACCACCCAAATTTTTGAAAATTCCGCCGATTTCAGTAGGTAACCTACTGAAATTGGCGGAATTTTCAAAAATGGACGTCGGATTCGTAATCAGCGCCCCAAATAATTCTCCCCATGCGAAGATTGGGCGATATCGGTGATTATGACCTCGACAGCCTTAGTCACTCGAAACTTCCGTAATCGACGAAAATGCTGATAGCGTTCTGGGAACCAGAACAAAAAAGGTATAGCAAAATGCCTTATCCCGGTGTAAATTCTTAAACTATACACCGAGTCTGCCCAGCTGATCGCGCCGCGTCGAGAGCTTCTCTCCAGTGGCGCGATTCGCCGAACACCGTAACCCGAAATTCCGACAGGTGTGGTGTTTTGAGGCGGCGGAGTATGAAAGCGATGCGTCCCACCGGGCGGCGCGAAAAATCGATAGTTATGTCAACCATCACGCCGCGCCGCGCGACGGCACGAGTATAGAAGGCACCTAAGGCCCATGTTATACTCGGGTGCGTTACGTTAGGCCGCTTCCTGGGTTACGGTAGCGGGCCGCGCCGCGCGCCACCGCCCCCGATCACTGATGATTTTGGACGAAAAAATTTGGCCAATTTCAGAGATATTGGTTTTCGATGACGTCATTGTCCGCGCAGGGTCGGCTAGGGCACCCACCAGGGCTCGGCGGAAATTTTGAAAAATTTCCCAGAAAACAGAAAACAGAAAATCGTTTTCGTCAGAAAACAGAAAAGCCAATAACGACAGAAAATCAGAAAGCAGAAAATTTCCAAATTATCACACGACTTAATTGTTCTACCCAAGGATCCAGTAGCACATGCTTTTGTATGACTAGAAATGTAGTCGTAGACCAGCGCTTTAATTTGCAATCGCTTATAAAAATTTTTAGTACACTTCAGTGTACTGCAATCAGCAAGTTGCAAATCTTTATCTTGATAGAAATCTCGACACTTGAAGTATGCAGCATTACTCATCAGTTCCGTTCACGGCTATCGCCTCAGTTAGATAATGGTCACACTAGTAAGAAATTGGTCTTTTACTGGAGTACCGAACACGATGAAGGCTCAGCGATCACTGTTTGCATGTTTCAACACAAATGCTTCAGCTTGTAGACACACTCTCGCAACATATACTAAATCTGCAGAGATTCGTTGAGTATTACTGGCTCCGCCAGAATCTGTACTCCTAGTTCGTTTCGTTTTTCGGGAATACCTTTCCTTGTAAGCGGAAGTTCCTAGTTTCCGCGTAGCTGAAAATTTTCAGGCCAACTTATCAATGCTCTTTACTGCACCTAGTTACTACTTAGCCGATTAAAGATGCTGTGTACTGACTTGATCTTTCACAGAACAACACGAGTTTGTGACTGAAGCGACTGTCAGCACAAAAGATCTTGGGTAAAGATGTTTTCTTGAATACGTAGACACCATATAATGAAGACCGAGTACATGCCCTCTTCATCACATTATTACTGCTTCTCCTCATATCTACATATCATATTACATCTCAGTGGAAGACCAGCAAAACCGCCTTGCTGTACAGAGGAGTGCACGACATTAGCAACAATCGCCCGATCTGTATGATGTACGTAGTCTGTAAGCTGTTCACTCGAGTCATCCTGAATAGGATCGGCAGAACGCTGGACGAAGGAAAGCCATGCGAGCGAGCACTGTTTCGGAGATTCAGGCGATCGACCACATACACACAATTACGAAGCTCATCGAAGTGTCGCGAGAGTACAAGCTGCTGCTGTGTTATACGTTCATCGACCTGAAGGAGGCATTCGAATCTGTCGAAACTGAAGCGGTCATCGACGTCCTGCTCACTCAGGGCGTTCCTACTCTGTACATCAGAGTCCTCCGAGAGCTGGGCAGTGGATTCATGACAAAGGTCTCGTCACTCTGCAACGACGTCCTTGCCAACGTGATTAGAGAGGTCTATAAGAGGTTACCATATCCTCGACGTTGGACTGCAGCTGAACCTTACGAAGAAGATGTTCATGAGGAACGGACAAGTTTCTGATGCCTCATCCTCGCTCAACGGAACGAACATTTTCGAATGCTCCAGATACGTGCATCTTGGTCGCGAAGTCAACATAACCAACTGACTAGCGCCGGAGCAGGAGGAAGCGAGCGGCTTGAGGAGCTGTCATGAGTGTCGAAAGAGTCGTGGAGGAGACGAGGAACGTCCGACTCTTCGACTGCACTGTCCTTCCTGCCCTCGTCCTTTTTTGTGTGAGCCTTGATAGTGTCAAGCAGTGCTGTTGAAAACAGGCGAAACTTAGTATCTAGTGAAAGGTTGCGGTCTTGGGAGAAGCAGCACCCTAAAGGTCTCCATCAGCGACAAAGGTGGAGAGTTTGTTGTGATGCCGCAAACATTAGACGCTGCTATAACGCAGCTGCATTTGCAAGATCGTTCTCTTTATCGCCCTGCATATACAAGGTATGGACTCAAACGGCTCAATCCGCAACCCTTCCTAAGACGGTCACTGCCCGACTTAGGTGCGATCTTCCCGTCAGTCCCGTTCTCTGTACACTTGTCAAGACCCATAAACTTTCGCCCAATGCACTTTCGTCCAACAATCCTTCCGATGTCAAAGTACGTCCCATAATCAGTAACATAGGGGGGGGGCACCGACAGGATTTCTTGGTTCCTTAACCTCATTCTCTCACAATTGCTTCAATTTATCCCCGCCCATCTTACTAACACAAATATGTTTCTTGACAAGTTAAGGGTATCCAGATTCAGGCGTAATCACGTCATGGAGTCGTTTGACGTACCCTCTCTGTATACCAACGTCTCAAGTGACGATGCAGTGCAAGCGATATGTGAGCTGCTTACTGAGCACCGCACGTACATTAAAACCTACGGTCTCTCAGTGCAAAACATCATGGACCTACTAAAGCAATGCCTTGATTGCTCCATCTTTAGGTGGGCGGGTAACTACTATAAACAAATAAGGGGACTTGGGCCAAAGGTTGGCGTTCGGCGTTCGGGTGGGCCAAAGGTTGGCGTTCGCGAGTGGGTGACTGCTTTATCTCGGAGGCCATCTACGTCATTTCGTGCAGACGGTGCGGTGAGGAACATGTGGGGGAAACGGGTCGACCGCTATGCGTGTGGGTTAAGGAGCACATCGATGGGCTCAAAAGGTCAAACCCTTCAACTCCTCTGGGATCTCTTCGGTTGCAAGTACACGATAACGCAGAGTTTGAGGTGGCCGTGCGAATTCTAGCGCAAGAGAAACAAACGCCTGCGCGCAAAACATTGGAAGCGTTTTGGATCCACAGCAAACGTCCCAAAATGAACAGAAAAGATGAGTGCCTAGCCACAGCTAACGAACTCGCTCCATTCCTTGACCTTTGTGGATTCCGACCTTCAGAGCCCTCAGGTCAGGGGCCGCAGCACGTCTTCTGGGTCACCTACTAACCATTTGGTCTGTGGGCGACTCCAGCGAGTTCTTCTGTGCATCTTTAGGTGAGCCTTCTAGCTTCGGTTGCATGGTTCTTCTTCTGGTCCACTCGGCCCTTTGAATTTGTTCTCTCAATTTGAAATGGTGCTTGGTGGGATAATTGTACGCGTTTCTGGCTCTCCGGGCTCCGACGAAGGCGAGAAGGCCGAAACGTGAGCCGAATAAAGCTGTACCATTTCGGCTAGCTGACAAATTCGAAGTAACGACGACATATCCACCATGCCGAGATTTATCGAACATGGAGCATTATTCTACGATGCTTTTGGATTCTTCTCATTGGATTTCTGTGATAAAATTTCGTTCGCAATCTATTTCTAGTTTTCTGGTCATTTTTGGCCATTTTCCCAGAAAACAGAAAAAAATTGCCCAAAATGGCCAGAAAATCAGAAAACAGAAATTCCGCCCATCCCTGACGCAAACCTCCTCGATGGGAGATTGCCAAAACCGATCATTCTGAAAGTGGTCGTGATTGACACTGTTCGATAGAACTTTTCGCGCTGAACGGAATGGTGCTATTGAGAATGTTAAAAACTCAAATCTGGGCAGGTAAGAGCGCAAGAAACTCTAACCGCTAGCTTTCGCCGCTCTAAAACGGCAGCTGAGGCTAAGGTAATTTAAGAAGCTAAGGAGTTCTGAGCACGTCATCGTAAAGTAACTTAAGCGCTCTGTTCGCTACGCATTTTAAAGCTGTTAGTTTGCCGGGTCTTCCGCAGTGGTCCACCGAAATCGGAGAAAATGCGTTACACACAAGCCACACCTGCATTTTCGCATCTCTGTAACATTGTCGCTTCTTAGGCTACATCGTCCTACTTTAGTGTACTACTAGCCCATTTTACTGCCTACAACACCTGCAAGTTGCAGACGAAACGATTCGAACTTGACAGAGTTATTGTACTCCGAACAGGTATAGTTGTGCTCTCCCAAAAATTTCGAATAACCGAATGTATTCGAATAGCGGCGATTTTCGAGCATTCGAATTCGAATACATTCGAAAATCGCGTTTTTTCGAACGTTCGTGAACGAATATTCGAATTCGAATAGAATTATTCGGATACGAATATTCGAATTCGAATGCTCGAATGTTCATTCGGGCACAACTATACGAACATGCCCGCGCGTGCAATTTATGAGCGATCGCCTCACTCGATTGATAGGTTCGACTGTATATGCATTGTTCACGGCGCACTTCAAAGGCTAGCTAAACAGGCTAAGAGCAATTCCTGACTAGGGCGGCTATAAACTTTTGATAAAAACTCCCTAAACGCTCACTCTACAAGCTGTACCCTCCCCCCCCCCCCCAATTGAAAGGTTCGATTCTGAATGCATTGTTCCCGACGCACTCCAAAGTCTCGCAGGGACAGAAGGAGCCTTGTAGCTAATCCTGAGTGGGGTGGCTGGAAATTTCTGATAACATTCTCCAAACGGTTCGAAATAGTCTTGAGGATTTCGCATTTACCACTAAGAGAAAATAGAAGCGCAGTGGACATGCGCTCGCCCACTCGCTCGATAGGTTCGATTCTGTGTGCGTTGTGCACGGCGCACTTTCGAAGCATTCCTGGTATGACAGCGCACTGGCAACTACATCATGCTTGAGATACTCCGAGAGCACGCATGTCCTGGGAAATAAGCTGCTCTAATCGCAAAAGCCCGCTCCAGATATTTCACCACCCACGGCGAAAAAAATACTGAAGGAGTTATGAGCATTCGACGCTTTGCGACGCTATGGCCTATGTTATACAGGGTGCGTAAAAAGTATTGACGCACCAAGCGTAAGCCTTAGAAATGACAACACGTTATAAAATTTAACAAGTTTATATACAAAATGTCAACAATGATCTAGCGAACAAAACAGCATCACCTGTATTTTATATGGGCTTCTTTGCTGCGAATGCAGGAGCGAAGACGCCGAGGAAAGGCATCGACGTTGCGCCGCAAGTAGTCCATGTCGGTCTCGTTCTATGCTTTGACCTTTAGTGACTTGATACTTTTGTTTATTCAACATGTAAAAGTGTTATATACTCTTCAAGGACCTCCAAAGTGCTAATTCTGACGGAAGGCTCGCTGCAAGGGAGGCGCATCCGGCCAGTATCATGGTTTGTGCATTCATCTCTCGTTTTCGTAGATACAGGAGTGAAAATAAATCAATAGAACTATCTGTATAGATGTCCTAAAGAAGCAGCTGGTTCCTTGGCTCGAATCTCACCTCGAGAGTAAGCCGTGTATCTTCCAGCAGGATAAGACTCCTGCGCAGAGTCGAGGATTGTTCAGGACTGGTGCCGTGCCAACTTGAACGACTTCATTTCGGCACAGGAATGACCTCTAAATAGACCGGATTTGAAAACGCTGAATTTCTCTATATGGGAGGTTTTGGAGAACAAGACTTGCGCTACTTCCCACGAAACTATGAAGTCAGTGAAGGATGATCTGGTCAACGCATGGAACGAAGTCGACGTGGATTATTGCGGCGCA
>OX377205.1:58525253-58703868 GCA_947396885.1 Heligmosomoides polygyrus polygyrus
GAATCGCTGCCAATATCTCACAATTCTACAACTTCGTCGAAGTCAATGTGAAGAAAGAGATTCGACAAAGGGATACCATATCCTCGAAGCTCTTCACTTCCACTCTCGATGAAGTTATTCGCAACCTAGGGAAATCGCTCGTGCATGTGGGAACTTTGGACTAGAGCTGAATCTTACGAAGACGATGCTCATGACAAACGGACAAGTTTCTGATGCCTCATTCTCGCTCAACGGAACGAACATCTCCGAATGCTCCAGCAACGCGCACCTAGGTCATGAACTCAGCACGGCCAGCGACCTACTGCCGGACACGAGGAGGAGAAAAGACCAGCTATGAAGCTCTCAGGAGCATCGAAGAAGTCGTGAAGAGGACGAAGAATGTCCAATTCCTTGTCAACTTATTCGACTCCTGCCCTATCATTCAGAGCAACGTGAACAACGATCAGCGTCGCGTAGGGTGGAATTGAGAGGAAGACCCTCGGAGTGGCACGACTTATGCAGGGCAGAGAAGGACAACGGAGTTCAGAGATTTGTTGACGTTCAACGATCAGTGACGCTTTCGCATGGGCGTCATCGAAAACTAGGCGGGCCGGGCACGTAGTGCGTATCGCAGACACCCGCTGGACAAGATCCGTCACCGACTGAATTCCGTGAATGTCACGAGAATACCACGATGTCCACCAACGCTTAAGTTGCACCTCTTACAAAGGAACTGTCTCAACGGTACGCCGGAGCAGCAATCACGAATACTGTAGGAAGAATCTCCTTCCTCTAAATGGTGGCGATGTCCGTCCCACCACGTGGTGCCACGGGTAACTGCTCGCTGTGCGAGCTAAGCTAATCACGGACATTCGAATGCAGGTGAAAGGCCAGCCTATGAAGATCCATGTCACATCACATGGTGTACGACAGTTCAAGCTTCTCGAGGTATTGCTACGGCGTTCGCGGGAGCCGACGCGCACTCGCAGAGCCCGGCGAGTGTGGAAAGTACGCGAGGGTCCCCGGTGTGAGGACGGCATCGGGGGGGGGGGGGGGGAGGGGGAGGTGACTAAGCTAGTCCGAAAGTCCCGTAACGTAAGCAGGACCCGCGTAGCAACTCTGAATGAGGGTACGTTGACGGGCCGCTCACTGGATTTGGTTGCCACTGGAGCGTAGAAGAGTTGATCTCTGTGCGGTGCAGGAGACGAGGTGTTCCTGTTGTAAGTCAAGGAACATAGGACGTGGCTTCAAGGCCGTTCTATGTGGAAGTGCCAGGACCACCAGTGGTGTCGGAATAATCGTCTCCGAACGATTTCGTGACTCGATTGTAAGCGTCGAGCGCTTTGACGATCGATTGATGAAGATCGTTGTCGCCGCTAAGGAGCGACTCTATCACTTCTTCTCAGCGTATGCTCCGCAGACTGGCTGCTCGGATCAAGCCAGGGAAGAGTTTTGGAGCCTGCTTGATGAGAAGACAGCAGTGGTACCGTCGAAAGATGTCATCATAGTCGCTGGTGACCTTAATGGGCACGTAGGTGCTACGAAAGACGGGTACAGCTGTCATGGTGGCTTCGGATACGGATCACGTAACGCCGATGGTGAGCGCATTCTTGATTACGCGGAATCGCATAATCTCACCATAGTGAACACCGTTTTCCGAAAACGCGACTCGCACCTTATCTCATACTACAGTGGGAGCACCAAGACTCAGATAGACTTTGTCCTTGTGAGAGATCGCGACCGGAGTCTTGTCACAGATGCGAAGATCGTGCCGTATGAGACGGTCGCCCCACAGCATCGACCGCTGATCTGCACTTTGAAGATCGCCCCTCCGAGGTTGAAGCAGGTTGAGCGATGCGGTGCAGCAAAAATCAAGTGGTGGCGAATGAGAGAGAAGGAAGCAGCTGTGATTTCTCGCGTGCGGTTACCGACAGTCACGACTGTCGACGAAACTTGGAAGAAGGCGACCGACGCGATTCGTCAAGCTGCACAGTCAGAACTCGGCATTACGAAGCCTGGGCGACGGAAGGTCGACAAGCAGACATGGCTGTGGACAAACGACGTGAAAGCAAAAGTGCGAGAGAAGAAGTCGCTCTATCACGTGTTTCTCGGCGAAAAGACAGCCGATAACTGGCGGAAGTACCAAGAAGCGAAGAAAGCTGCAAAGAAGGTCGTGGCTGTTGCGAAAGCCACTCATTATGGAGATGTCAACGAGAAGCTCGAGTCTCGCGATGGTGAGCGGTATCTGTACCGACTTGCAAAGAATCGCCATCGCCAGACCGAGGACATCGAGAAGTTCTTCGGCATGAATGATGAGAACGGCCATCTCCTTACGGACCGCAAGAAGGCATTGAAGCGATGGCGCGTTTACTTTGAGGAAATCTCTACGGTAGGGTTCCCTCATCCAGCCATCCCTTCAACGGCTCCAACCCACGGCCCCGTTCAGAAGATCACCGTGGAGGAGATTGAAGCGGCTTTGAAGAAGATGAGGCCAGGCAAAGCGACTGAGCCCGATGACGTGGCAGCTGATTTGTGGAAGTCCAAGTACTGGTACCCTGCTGAGTGGTTGGCGAAGTTCTTTAATCAGGTTGTGGCGGAGAAGAAGGTGCCTGAGTGTTGGCGCCAAAGTACGACGATCCCGATTTGGAAGAAGAAGGGCAGTCCTGCTGACTGCTCCAATTACCGTCCGATTCGCTTGCTTTCGCACAGCATGAAGATCTTTGAGCGAATTGTCGATGGACGAATTCGGGACATCGTCCAGCTTTCCAGCAATCAGTGCGGCTTTGTGGCTGGCTGTGGCACCGTTGATGCCATACATGCCGCCCGCCTCCTGATAGTGAAGCATCGCGAGAAACAGAAGCCAGTGCATATCGCCTTCCTCGACTTGGAGAAGGCCTTTGACCGCGTACCGCGTGAAGTGGTATGGTACGCCTTGCGACATCATGGAGTTCCCGAAGAGCTCATAGAGTGGGTGCGAATTCTCTACTCTTGTCCAAAGAGTCGAGTTCAAGCTGCAGCTGGAACCTCGATGGAGTTCCCCATCTCTGTCGGGGTACACCAGGGTTCTGCGCTTTCCCCACTCCTCTTTGTTGTCGTCATGGATGCCATCACACGAGATCTTCAGAAGCCCGTCCCTTGGACGTTGCTTTATGCCGATGACGTGATGCTCGCTAGCGAGGACAAAGGAGAACTCGAGCGAGAGTTGCAAGCTTGGTGTGATCGCTTGGAGCGGTTTGGACTCAGATTGAACGTGAAGAAGACCGAGTATTTAACGACGGACGTTATCGAGTCCAGCTCCATCAAGGTTAACGGCATCGAGCTTCCACGCACTGCGGTCTTTAAGTACCTGGGATCAGCAGTCGAGTCTGACGGCAAACTGATGATCGAAGTGAATTCACTCGTGAGTGCAGCTTGGTCCAAGTGGCGCTCGTTGACTGGCGTGCTCTGCGACAAGAAGATACCAGAGCGCTTTAAGTCAAAGATCTACAAGGCAGTCATCCGGCCAGTAGCGATGTACGGCGCTGAGTGTTGGCCTGCGACCAAGGAAGTTGAAACGCGCCTCAGCGTCATGGAGACGAAGATGGTGCGCTGGACGGCTGGAGTCACGCGCATACCCCGCATCCGAAACGAAGCTATTCGGCAGAAGTTCGGTGTCGCTCCGATACCGGACAAGATGCGCGAAGCTCGCTTACGATGGCACGGCCACGTTCTGCGTGGAAAGGAAGATAGCGTCCGCAAAATAGGCCTCAACATCGAGGTAATAGGAAAGCGGCCTAGAGGGCGCCCGAAGCAGCGCTGGGCTGATACGTTACATACGGACTTGAAAGCGGCTGGTGTCCACCCTGATCTAGCGCTGGATCGGGAAAGGTAGCGTCATGACACCAGAATAGCGGACCCCGCCACGAAGCGGGACAGACGCTGAAGAAGAAGAAGAAGAAGAATGATGAGAGCGGCCATCTTATGACAGACCGCAAAAAGGCGCTGAAGCGATGGCGTGATTACCTTGTGGAAAGCTCCACTATAGAATTTTCTCATCTGGCCATTCCTTCCGTGGCTTCTGTTCACGGTCCCGTTCACAAGATCACTGTGGAGGAAGCAGAAGCGGCTCTGAAGAAGATGAAGTCCGGTAAAGGACAGGGTCGGATGATCTGGCAGGCGACATTTGGAAGTCGAAGCTCTGGTATCCTGCTGAGTGGTTGGCTGAGTTCTTCAACCAGGTAGTAAAGGAGAAGAAAGTAACGGAGTGTTGATACAACAATACGACGATTCGGAAGAAGAAGGGCAGTCCTGCAGACTGTTAAAATTACCGTCCGATTCGCTTGCTTTCGCACAGCATGAAGATCTTCGAGCGAATCCTCGATAGTCGAATTCGTGAAATCGTCAAGCTTTTCGACAACCAATGCGGCTTTGTGTCTGGTTGTGGGACCATTGATCCTATACACGCCGCCGGACTCCTGGTGGAGAAGCATCGTGAGAAACAGAAGCCGGTGCATATAGACTTTCTCGACTTGGAGAAGGCCTTCGACCGCATACCTCGTGAGCTTATATGGTACGCCTTGCAGCAACACAACGTACCTGAGAAATCATAGAGTGGCGCGGATGCTCTACTCTTGCCCAAAGAAAGGAGTGCAAGCTGCAGCTGGAACCTCAACGAGTTTCCCATGTTTGTTGGGATGCCCCAGGGTTCAGCGCTTTACCCATCCCTCTCTGTTGTCGTCATGGATGCCACTACGCGAGATCTTCAACAGGCATTTCCATGGATGCTGCTTTATGCTGATAAGGTGATGCTCGCTTGCGATGATAAAAGTGATCTCGAGCGGCAAGCTTGGTGCGACCGTCTGGTGAGATTCGGACTCAAATTGAACGTAACGAAGACCGAGTGCCTAATGACTGACGTAAACAAGTCCAGCTCCATTAAGATTAACGAAAGATGAGCAATAGCGCCGCCGGCGGTCTGATGGCTGAAGTGAACTCACGCGTGAGTGCAGCCTGGTCCAAGTGGCGTTCGCTCACTGACGTGCTCTGCGCTAAAAAGGAGCACCTTAAGTCGAAGATGTATAGAGTAGTCGTCCGGGCAGTAGCGATAAACGGCGCTGAGTGTTGGGCTGGAGTCACCCACATGGACCGTATCCGAAATGATGCTAGTTCGTTGGAGCGCCAGAGCGATTGCTGACAAGATGCGCGAAGCTCACTTGCGATAGTACGGCCACGTTTTGCGTGGGAAAGAAGACAGCGTCGAAGACAGGCCTTGAGTTGGAAGTGTCAGGAAAGCGGCCTAGAGGATGCCCGAAGCAGCGTTGGTCCGACACGTTACACACGGGCATGAAAGTAACTGGCATCCACCCTCATCAAGTGCAGGATCGGGAAAGCTGGCGACATGACACCAGGAGAGACCCCGCGACGAAGTGGGACAACGCTGAAGAATAAGAAGAAGAATCTCCGACCTCCAAATACTAGCAGAACATGTTGTTTTTTTTTTCGATTCCTTGAGGCAAACGAGTAGGAGTGTGTAATGGTTAAGGGTCCGAGCGTGGAGCTTACCACGGCAGCGCAAGGAACCTGTGTCGTGGCGTGGGCAGCGCAGTGGTAGAGGTGCTGCTTTATGAACATTTTTTGGAGTTTGCTGATGTTTTCACTGCATATCCCTTGTCGACATCTCATGATGCACCAACAATGTCCGAAATATACCAAATGCGATTTGTATGAAACTTTTACTCCAATGAGTTGTTCTCATTGTCAATGTTAGAAATTTCGACTCAGGAACAACACGAAACAGCGGCAGAATCCCAAATATGCAAAATACGATGACACATGAAATTTTCACGCCAATCAGTGTTCTCATGGTCGGTGAGGTGAGTACCACCACGGTGTACTTACGATGTAGGAAGGGACCCCATGATCTTCAACTTGACCTACCACCTCGATCAATATTGTCGCCTCTATTATGCTTACAAAGTCGCGCGGTCATAATAAGCTGTCTGCTAACCCTCGAGTGGTCATTCACCTAATGACACCGAAGTGTGGATCTCCACTGGATGCTGCTCCTTCGTTAGACGTGATGAAGCTGGCGGAGAGGATAGCAAAGGTTTCAGCCGTTTCGGAGAAAAATGTCTGGCTAAACTAGTAGAGTTGTCTTACACAAGGCTGACAACCGGAGAAAATGGGACAGCGACTGTATCGCGATTCCAGACTTGGGCTGCAGCGGAGGAGCACCTGGCAGGAACTGTGAAACAATCTCGCAGCAGGGGACGTGCTTACATTCCTCTGAAAAAAAATGAAACATCATTACACGTAATGGTTGCTTCGAAAACCCGAGTGGAATAGCACTCCCAGAAGACCTAGGCCCATGTAATGAGTCAGGATGTGAAGAAACTGTAGCCTTGATACGTTGCCCATACTCTGATCGGTCCTTTGTGCATTTTTGCCTGTTATAATTGGTGTTGAAGGTTTTCATTAATCTTTCATATATCATGTATTTTGCATAATTGGGGCATTGCTGGTGCACCACGAGATGTAGACAAGGGATATGTAGTGAAAAAATCAGCAAACTCCAAAAAAGTTCAGATATGGAAATCTCTATGGAAATCCGATACCATCGGTGTCGGTGCAAAAACGCTATGTAGCACGGGAACCGAACCCGCGACGTCACAGCAATGAAGCAGCACCTCTACCACTACGACACCTCGGCTACGACTTAAGTTCCTTGCGCAGCCGTGGTAAGCTCCACGCTCGGACCTATTACCACTACACCCTCTTACTCGTTTGCCTCAAGGATCGGCAAAACAAAACATGTTCTGTTACTATTTGGAGGACGGAGATTCTTCCTATAAGCCGCATGCACACTCCGCTGCTTCAGTGCGGCACCCACGCTGAAGCATAGCACGGAGGTGCGGAGTCGCGCTGCGGCAGCAGAGGCCGCAGTGCGGGGGGAGGGCGGACCTTTTACTCAGTTTTGGCCGCGCCGACCGCCGCGCGCGCCGCTGGCGCGACGTCGCCAGCCATTCCCTGGCGGTGCGCACGAGATTTACTCACAAGAGTTCCATCAGTGGGTTTCTTGCTGCCTAGTATTACATGAACGTACGAACAGTAACCGGCTACTGCGAGTTTTTGCTGTTATTAACAGCAAACTAATTCACATTAACAGCTGACTGATATTGTAACTACTATTGTGATAAGGTCCTTACTATTAGTAGAAAGTTAGTGATATTAGTATATCTGATAGTCTAAGAGCAATAGTAGAAACATTATTTATACGAGTTTAATGTCCAGTTTGACACTTCTCACATCGAATCGAGAATTATTCTAAACAAGCGTGATGCTATTGAAATCAAAGCGACCGTCTTTCGGTCAAACTAGAGGATCTCTAAGGAGTGCAGAATAATTGTCTGTCTAAGAAAATCTTGGTATAATTTTCTTTGAAATTTTCTTAGCTGACATGCCCGAATGAGTGTAGTAATTTTCTTAGACATTTTAATATTTTGAGAAAAATAATAGATTTAATTTCCTTTTATAGCGCAATAAGGCAGTGATCATTTAGTGCATTAAAAAGGGATCGTGCCATGCATCCGACTAGCTCGTCGCATTCTTCATTTGAATGATAGATAGTATGAGTGACACTTACATGAAGTTTCAAGATGAAGATATGTGTGCTCGTTGCAATTGTTGACACTAGTTAAAAGTTCCGACTCCACTGACACGACTTCGGTCGAATTTTTTTTCGCTGAAACTTCGTTTAGGGGGGGGGGTATTTGGAGCGCTGATCACGAATGTGACATCCGTTTTTCACGATTCGGCAGGAGACCACCCATGCCGTTAACAAGAGTAGTCCAGGCAGGGTCACCAATTTTGCCCAAACTTCTCCTAGGGGAGTTATTTGGGATGCTGATAATGAACCTGACATCCGCTTTTCGTTTTAAGCTGGAGTTTGGACGAAATCGGTGACCATTACCTTAGTTCCGTAACCTACCGTACTCCAGCGTAAAACGAAAAACGGATGTCAGATTCGTGATCAGCACCCTAAATAACCTCCTAGACGAAGTTTGGGCAAAATTAGTCACTATGACCTCGGCAGTCTTAGTTACCCGTACTTACCGTAATCTACCGTACTCCAGCGTAAAACGAAAATCGGATGTCAGACTAGTGATCAACATCCCAAACAACCCCCAGACCAAGTTTCAGCGAAATAGGTGACCCTTCCTGGACCACCCTTGTTAACGGTATGGGTGGTCTCCGACCGAATTGTGAAGAACGGATGTCAGATTCGTGATCAGCACCCCAAATCACCCCCTAGACGAAGTTTCAGCGAAAAAATTTCGACCGAAGTCGTGACGGTGGAGTCGGGACTTTTTAACTAGTGCCCAATTGTTTTTCGTGTGCACTACAGGTGTGAAATTGCATGTAAGCAAAAATTTTGTTATCAGTGAACCAAACATCGTGATATCTTAGACGAGGGCTTGGCGTAATCCCTTTTTATGGAACAAAAATGGCCGCCTTTCTACTGTTTAGAACAAGTTTTAAACCATTATTTTTCTCAAAAAAAAAGAAGAATTTTATAACATTTCAAACCTGTCTTCACCTGTTAAAACTAAATATTAAAGGAATCATTCTGAAAAATTTCTTTGAACAAACATTATTCAAACCTTTTTGTAGAGTCTCCAGTTTGACATGGAAGTGGCTCGTTTTGAATTGGAAGACGTTCAATTTTTTTCTTTTTTCTTTTCAAAAGCGTTAGTCCTGTTTAGAATAGTAGTGTCCTATCTGGCGTGATAATTGTATGTACAGACTGCAACATTGTTCAACAATAAACTATCAGCAAGGCCGGGACGACGATTGGCAATTTGCGAGCCGTCGATAATCGGTGCAGGACCCACGCGCACGGAGCTAGCAAGCAGTACGCGTTTTCGCCGCGTCATCGCGGGCTTGTCGCGCAGAGCGATGTCGCGGCCGAAAGTGAGTAAAAGTTCCCGCACCCCGGGTGCGCACACTTCCGCTGCCGTAGTGCTGCCGACAGCGGCAGCGAGGAACTCGGTACTCCTCACTGTCGCTGCGTGCGGCCGTGGCGCAGTCCAACAGTGCCGCAGTGTGCGAGGTCAGCTCCGCCCACATGCCCGCTGCCCGCTGCAAAGTGTGCACGCGTCAATAGTACTCGTTCTTGCCGCTCCGGCGTACCGTTGAGACATTCTCTTGTTAGTAAACGCCGTGAATGAGCGATAAGACACTCTTCGTGTTCCTCGAGCGAGGAGGATCCATTGGAGCACTCTGGCACGGGATAGGGACAAGCGGAGACACTGCTGATGCTCGCCAACTCGGTCATCTCGATAATAAAAGGGATTTCAGGTTATTAAAGTGATAGAATAATGCTTTAAAAAGACATATTCCCCTGAAGAAGGCTCAAATGGAACCACTGTGAGTGTTCCTTAACTCCTTCATTGAGAGTTCAACACCTCGTTGGGTCCTTGATACTTTATCGGCAAGAAGAATTAGAACAACCATGGAGAGGGAAAAGGGAAACTGCAAATAAGAAGAGGCATATACATATTACACAACAAAACGGCTCTAAAGTAAAAAAAACAGCACTAAAATACAGGCTAAAATACGAGTGCCAGCATCAGGCCAGGTCTACATAAAGCCTTAATGACGAAACTTAATAAAAACATGGAAAATATGGAGAGAAGCCCAGTTCGGGAGAGATAGGAACCGACGCAGCTAGCAACACTCAAGCGGCACTAAGAGTGAGCGCTAACATTTATCATAATTTGGACTTAAGCAGAAGCAAGAAGGCGAACGTGCAACTGCATGCAACCGCTAGACAGCAACTAGACAGCAAGACTGCTTGACCAAGCGAACAACAAGACCGAAGCAGGAAAAACTGGTGAGCCATCAGCTGAAAGGGCAGTGCTCCCCCCCCCCCCAACACTGCGAGTTTCAGCTGCTGAAATCCCGAATTAAAAGAGATCCACCTACATCACCATGGTGTCCAGTTGTTCCTCCGACACATGCAGAGAAAGGAGAAAAAAGGGAACAAAAGAAAGTGTAATTTAATAGCAATTTGATATAAGAAGGGAATAGCCGTCCCTCGAACAGTAAAGCCTTTGTCACACTTAACCCGTATAAAAAAGCTACTTTGTCAGCAACATTCCAGTTGAGGTACCGAGTTTCTCGAACAGCATTTGGACTTATTAAATAATGATTTCTGATTAAGTCCTAAAAGTTATTACCTTCGAGTAAGGAGAGATCGTTCTTTCCAGATGTCCTGTAATTATGCGATGACCTAAACTACCCTACCAGATTGCTATCGTACCAAATTCCTTGAAAACGTGTGTACCGCAGTTTCCCTGTCCGGCATTTGTGCATGTTGCAAGGAAATGTTTGGGACCTGTAAGGAAAGTTAACAGAACACTACTTCATCGCTACCGCTATGATCTACCTATCTACTCCACCACTACATAACTGAGTTAGTAGCCCGCGCGGACAAAATGTGCCGTTCAACCTGAGATGCTGCTGCAGCAGAGGAAGCGCAGCCTCCTCCTACTTCACAAGGCGCATCTGCACTCGTTTCTCAACGTGTGGATCCAGAAGACGGGTACCCTACGTCGCGCAACAAGCGTCTGAAGTTAGAAGAGGTTACACCGTCGTCGTATGATGAGCGACCGCATTCAGAACTCAGCATGAGATGCTGCTTCTGCAGGAGGAAGCGCACCCTCCTCCTGCTTGACACAGCGGCAATTGCGCGTTTCTGAGCGTCCTGATTCCGAATATGTGCCACCGACGTCTGCCGTGAGCATGGGAGGACCACTAAGGGGATGGTGGAGAAGAGAAGTAAGGGAATCTCTAGGGTGGACCAGGAGAGCTACCAGGAAGGAAGGGAACAACCTGGAAGAGGAACCAAGACGGGGGAATCAACGAGAAGAGACCAGCAAGGGAGTCAATAGTGGAAGCAAGGAAGTGGGCCAGGAGTTGGGACCAGGAAGGTGGGGGAGGGAAAGACCAGTAAAGGCGGATCAGCAATTAGATCCAGTAAGAAGAAACGAGTGAGGGGAACGTGACGTCCGGATTCGAAAGGCGCGTCCAGGATATCCGGTAACGCAAGCTGTTGGGAATGAGAACTGTTGCCGAGGACCTGAGTACTGCGCAGCACAAACCAATGGCGTTACTGGACGGTCCGGAAGGAATGTCTATGATCAACGTACGGAAGTTGTGAACGGCTTGATGCCAATAAACTACGGAGCAAAGTCGCGCGAAGCCCACAAGTGCGAGACACGTCGTTAGGCGTGTCGGAGCACTTGTATTTGATATTTCATCACTGCGGTATGCACTGTGTTGAATAAAACGTGTGTGTTTCGGGGTCAAAATGCCAGCACTGTCGTTGGTCAGAACTGCTGGTTTCTGGATAATGCCTTTTACTAAGAATTTGATCCCGGAGCCCAAAAACTCAAAAACCTGAGGAAGTAGTCTCCAACTTCTCTCCTCTTGAAACCTCGGCGTGATGAGTGGAACTTCTGAAGATGACGGAAAGCCGAAACGCCAGGCTGCGATAGTAAAGATCCACCCAGAAACCTGACAGCATATCAGCCTTAATAAGTGTTTCCGTTTCCATAGACAAAGGTCGGCGCTCTCACGTTGATACAGACTGCGCCACGCCTTACTCTTTAAAGAATATCGTGGAAACTGCGGACCGGTATTTCAGCTTCACTGGCCAGCTTCATTTCGGAGTGCAACAACGCGGTTTGAGAACTTTGAGCAAACATTTCAAAATGAACATTCCACGTTCGGCTCTCGATAAATCTTGGCATAGTAGTCCACGATGTTGAGAAATAATATTTATCTCAAGCCACTCCAAGATTGGTAACACAGACAGCACTCAGGCTAACGTTTCGGCGTTCTCGCCTTCTTCAGAGCCTGGAATGAGACGAAATCAATCTGAGAAACTATCCCCCCAACGCCATTTCATTTTACGGAAATTGTTTGAGAGACCACTAGACCAAAGAAACGGTGAATAGAGACCAGGACGGCTAACCTTTAGCAAGTGGACTAGTGACGTCCACCGGGCACCCGCAGCTGGAAGTCTAACGAGGGTGACTGAAGCTAGAGCCCCAGGGATTTCAAAATGAGTCGAGCCCTGTGAGCCCAACTCGAGGGATGCAGGCAAGCGGCACTGTGAGAAGTGGACAGTCGTCATTCCTTGCTCGTCTGCTAGGAAAGTGGTGCTCCATCAGCATCCCGTCGGAGTCACCCCTCGTTGGATGCGCAATCGAACGCTGCGAACAGAGCGAGCGGCGCCGGCTACCCCCCCCCCCATCCATCTTCTCTCACTATAGCAGCGATGGTTTTCTAACGACGCTTGCAAGCTACAATTAGTTTTAAATGCCCCTGAAAGGTGGCCATTAACTCACTTTATCTCACCGTATTCGTCTAATCGACGTGCGACTGTATCCGTGTTGACGACACCGTCGACCGTCCGGTAGATCTGAGATGACTGGGAAGACGGAATCGACATTCCTCTCCGTTCACGTCTTGTACCCGGTCCTCGCGACATGGTAATCCCTTAATAGAGCATTGTTGCGTTGAAGGAAGATATACTGTACCTGGGGATTAGGCGAGATTGACAATAACTCCCGTTGGTCTTGGTAACGCGACACTAATCGATGCGAAACCGCGAGCTGGATACGGTGTTCGAGGTCCCGAACGGAGCTAGTCGCTGCTCGAACGAAGAGTGATGGATACGCCAGCAGCGACGACCTTGAAGTTGACTTCGTCCATTGCGTCATCGTGCACTTGGTCGACAGCCGATGCATCACTGCTGGTGACTGTGCAGCGTGTCAGCGGAAGTCCTCGCGCGTCCGCCAGCTCCCTCGGATGCGTGGACATCCGGGATCTTTGTGCGTGGTTCGTGTCCAAGCCACCGGCAACCCGGCCATTACGTATTTCACACGCCATTGACCGCTGCAAACGATCGTCGCGCAGATGTCCGCTTGCAGCCAGAGACGCTGTTCGAAACCGAATTCCAGTCGAGTGGACTTCGCCAACACACTGCAGTTCACCTGGTAGATTTTGAATCCGCAATTTCCTGAGGACGTCAGAGCGAAGAAGGAAGTCAGAGGCGTCTGCCCAGAATAAGGAAAGCCTTAGAGATCCCTCTGCCGTCGAAAAACGGTGCGATGACCACCCACATCGGCCATTGAGTTTCCCGAAGGCGAGACCTCACGGTTACGCCAGCTCGTAGTCCCACGGGACGGACCGATGAATGCCCCTCCCCGCTGAGCGAGAGCTTAGTGCTAATTGCATTAGGGTGGTTGTCTCCCTTGCACCTGACATGCCAAGAGACACTCGCAGCGGGTGGTAG
This sequence comes from Heligmosomoides polygyrus polygyrus, assembly GCA_947396885.1. Taxonomy (NCBI): domain Eukaryota; kingdom Metazoa; phylum Nematoda; class Chromadorea; order Rhabditida; family Heligmosomidae; genus Heligmosomoides; species Heligmosomoides polygyrus. Next base: position 58,538,575 of record OX377205.1, read on the forward strand.
GCAAATGATAGGTTCTCTAAGCGGAGACCCGACCAGGAACGCCACGGAGAACGCTTCCAAGAAACGCCTTGTATCGCTCGCGAAAGCCCAGTGCCGTCCAGAAACATCTGCTGTCACGAACCCTTGTCAAACGTCTACTTAGAGAACTGCCAATGGCGCCCTGTAACAAAACTCTGTCAAGCTGAACGTTGCTCCTAACAACGTAATTTCAGATGGAATTAAAGTCTACGAGGGTAGAAGGCCTGGTCTCAGTGTCGCTAACGTCGATAACAATTGAGGTGCTCAAAACGTGTGAACGAAGCCGTCAGTGAGATTTTGTTGAGCAAATGCTTGCCTATAAGTCAGGGGACCGTTGCAGGTACATATTTGATCTAAAGTGTAAAGGTTAACTTGCGTCGAAGGAAGGGCAAGAAGAAGGAAGACCTCCTCACAGTTGTCGGGCCCTTTTTCTGGAGGTCAAATTTATCCATCGGTCACTTACCGGTGGGACGTGAGGAAGCGTTCTGCGCCTATAGCAAGGTAATAGCAAGCCGCTTAATGGATCTTTTCAACTGGTGCAGTTCCGATGCGACAAAATAACTCCTTATGTCTACCTTGAAACACCTGCAAATGTTAATTAGTTATATTTTAGGAAAAAATATGCAAAAACGGAAGACTTGTCCAACTACACATCTTATTCGTAGTTAGGAAACTCATAATTTGATATTGAAATGGGCGAAAGCTTATGTGGAAACGTTTAAGAATTGAAACATACGAACGGGTGGGGATCACGACGCTCTTTGAGTGGCGTTTTTAGGAGGAGGATTAGCTTCAGAGAAATCTGCATGCCTTCTTTAGTACTTCATTTACTGCCGCTGCAAGCCTCCAAGTGCACGCCACCGAAAGGGGTTAAACGGCATAATTGGGCAACCTGGGCACAGCAAATCCGTTACAGATGTACAAATTCCCTAATTGGACGGCTTGGAGCACTGAATTAAAGAATAAAAACGTCGGTTGCTGGTCCGTTGCGATTGACCTGCTTCAGTCTATGGCGACAGCTAACCTCAAATAATACTGCTAAACACAGAAGCCTGAATCGGATCGAGGAAACCGTCGACAATTGGGACTCCCTCAATGATAAATGTCGTGCGCTGGGAACCAGGACTGTTGTTCCTCTCTCAGGCGGTCACGTGGCGGCCCCTCGCCTTCCGATCAGGGCGCGAGGTGCCGTTCGGTCTGAGGGAATTTCGAGCTGTTTTCCGAAACTTGCCGAGCTGGCCTTGTTAGCGGACCGGCAGCGCGAGTTGACGGCGTTCGCAATAGCGGTCGGCAGCCTTTGCCGACTCACTCGGAATCACACAGTGCTCGACCGCAACGGCTTACCGTGCGTGACGTGACGTCTGCCGAATTTCAGACCCGTGAGGTTCTGCGACGAAGCGGAGCTCGCGCTGGAAGCACCCCGTCGTCAGAATGGACCCTCTGCTGCCCACACGAGTGCAAGCGGCTCCGCTGCAGCTGTGGGACAGGGAGTTCTGCGCCGATTCGCTGCAGGAGTACGGTAGCGGGGCTCGGCTGCGGAGGGCGGAGCCGCGGCGGCAGATGCGTTCGGTATGAACAGTGCGGACCAGACGTCAGCGACTACAACAGCGATTCAGCCGACTCCATCCACGATGCTACCTCTCTCGGTGGGTCCTCACTTGACGCACGACGCGCGAGCACCCCGGTCCGCAGCCACCACCGCGTCTAGGCGTTTTATTGGAATTCGAGGATATGATTATGTAGCAAATAACAGGATTGCGGACGACGGCCTAATCATACATTCTTCCCTTTCGTCACCCTTTATTATCGCGATAGTATATAAGATGATTCTGTGCAGTTCAGCGAGCTCGCACTACCCAGCCACGTCGGCAGTCGGCCTCTTCCCCTTCTTCCTGCCCTCCTATGCAGAGATTCCATACACAACACGCACCCCAAGCAACCACTTTGAGCCTAGGAGCGCTCTCGAAGTTTCAATGTGTGCTTCGTTCAGAATGACCAGGGCCCACTTGGAAAGCTGATGGAACAATGCAGCCGTCTGAATGCCAACGTCATTCTGGACAAACTTGAGGTGAGCCTTCAGCCTTGCTTTTAATTTCTACCGCCTTCGAGAGATTCCGAGGAGATGCTGAAGCACCCTGATTCCTACGCATCGACAGGTTGCCCTTCCCGTAACTGACGTAAATATGTAGTAGAGATGCTAGGGATAGAGGGTGATACGGAAGAAATATACGGGCATAGACATTAGATCCGTTTGGACAAAAGCATTAACAATATTATTACCATTTCATCTTCCATAATGTAACGCTACAATAATGTGCGCCAAGATCTTATCACTAATGGAACACGACGCTGGGATTCTGCAAAAGTTTAATTTACCCCAACCGTTGTTGATTTCATACTACCAAATACTAAGCGCTCACTAATAATGCTTAAATTTTTTGTGCAGAGTTGAAGGAAGTTCGCTCTCTCGCACCCTTCAGCAGCGATTTCTGAAAGGACACACTTTCCGAGATGCTGATTGCGATCAGTGGAGCTCACAGTTGTAGACACAAGCCCATCCGTTCACGGCGGCGCACATCTCATGCACTTCCTAGGAGCAGCTTTGACTTGGAAAATTTATTTTGAATTTTTCAATCCCGTTGAGGTGGATTTCAAGCCGATCCTGGCCAAAATTCGAGAAATTTCTTCGAGGGTTTAACTATACTTGTAGCATACACAGCTTCAGCAACATATTTGGGGTTCACTTTTAGTCGATGCAAGTCATCCAATGTTTTTTGTCTGCAGAATCGCTTTCTACAAATGGGTTTTCGGGTGATACACCTGTGGGTGACACTCTTTAGACTCGCGCAGCGAGAAGACCCAAAAGGGCGCAACCATCCTCAGGGAAAGCGGCTCTGGACCTCAACGCCTTGGTTTTTTTCCACTTAGCGTGCCAACTTTTCTGGCGACATCTACAGCGGTGAACCTTACGGTGCACCAGTAGGACTACAACAATGCCACCATATTAAGCGCCTTTAGCAGGTCATTGAAGACTTTGAACGACACTGCTCCTAGCAAAGTTCACACACGTTCAACAAACATAGCACTGAGCACTTCTAGGATAGCTCTGCGTCTTTGCTGCTTCCACGACTTATCGCTTAATCCACACAGCAATCCCTGGAGGACCGAAGTAATCCCCGCGTTCTCCTTAGTGCACGCTCATATGATGCTCTACAGCAACAACGACTGTCTCTCGATTTGCCACCGCCATTTGTAGAAAGAGCGACGGTAGCTACCCGAGAGATCAAGATTCCACGCCCTACCTTGGAGGACTGCTGAAGTTCTAACACCTTAACAGGGCAAAAGCACAGTCCATCATATTCCACCCAATATTTGTTGGCAGAGGATGCCCGAACATTGTGAGCGCTACCAATCTCGCTCTTACGCCAATATCGTTGTGATTCCTTGAGAAGTATGGAACCCTTCATTGGCTTCTGAGCGCGTTGGATTTGTAGATGCCGGAGTTGCTTCTAGTGCCGGATATTTTGAGTCCAATTGGCCTTATGCGCTTCCACGAATAGTTGACAGCAGCTCATGTCAGCGAAGAAAACTATACATACCTGTTTATATGCATGAGTGCCGCGGTCTAGGTTTCTGTCAGTGTGTTGGGTTTCCCCATTAACCCACACTATAGAAGTGAGTGAATACAACTCTCGTCCAAGCAGTAAACACACGCTCAGAGAAGTTTCGAAGGATACTGTGATAATGTGGAGAATGTTCTTGCTTCTTCAACGGGCTCTCTATTGCACATGCTCCACAGATCTTGGTTTGCGCACTCCTAAATAGGGTGAGAGCTCATGCCCTTAGTTAGTAATTGTTCGCGCCGTGCATAATAGAAGAAGGGAGTAACTGGATTTTTCTATCCTTTTCTTTTTTGTTGCGTCTTCTTCGAACAACGAGTTTGATATCTGGGCAACTTTGCGTTGTTCACAACAGATTGTATCTATCAGCTGTAATTTTTCAAACCACTTTTAGGGCGGAGTGTATGCGTATATAAAAGAGGTCTACAATGATCCACATCTTGTCTCCGACACATGCCTCAAGAGAAGTTTTCAGGCGAAGCCGGCCGTCGACAAATCGCCTTCCACTTCCGAAGCCGCATATCATCAGTATCAGCACTACTGGCCTGGGACGCCATGGTTAGTTGGAGACTTGCTGCTCACGCAGAAGCATAGATATTTCTTCGCCAGCGGGACATTTCAGGTGGGAGCAAGCAGGCACGTGGTCCCTACCGTACACCTCGGTGGACGCCTACTCTCCGTACCTCTCATCCCAACTGGGTCTACTGTCGTCCGTGCCACCCTCGACGTCTGCACTGAACCAACGGCTAACGATAGGAAAGCAGTCGACTACGACATCAGGAGGAGGAAAATTCACTCGTGGCAACTGCGAGTGCCCGAACTGTCAGGAGGCCGAGCGAGTAGGTGAGCCGAGCGAGTTGTGTGCTTTACGTATCCGTCCCGCTTGTGTTGGAATTGGAGGGCACTGCTTGCTCCCGTCGGAAGAGAGTCGCTGCATTCTGAGCAGATCTTATTCTGCGGCCGGCGACATAGCTGCGGTGATTCACGGGTGGTGGCGCGTCACCGGGGCGCTATGATGGTATCGGCCACCGCGTTACATAACAGCCATGCCTCTCCAATGGCAGTATTTCCTCCAGGTTAATGGCTCTCCAAGGTCTCGTTACGCAAGCATTAGCCGTGCACAAACCATATTCACACTTGAACACAGAGGTATGCTTCAGAGCCACTGCGGGCTTGAGGATCTTCCACTTATCCATGTCAGAGCATATACGCGATTTCAAAAGTGAGCAAAGGATAATGGGTAGAGTACGGCGTAACTCAATCCCTTCTGGGATGTGCCACGCATCCTAACTTACGGGATGTCGTGTAGGCGATTTGAACGCGTATTTGTCCACACAATGCGGTGGCCAGCCGATGAACAAGTCAGCACATTTTCCTTCCCAGACAAGTCTGATACCAATTCACCGACCCCGGAGGGATGGAAAGCGTGGTTGGCCTAGGCGGGAACTACGAACCAGGAACCTGGTATTGGGTGCTCGCGAGAGTCGACACCTCCTCCGACTGCGCTACAGGCGCCCCAAAAGAGATTAAGAGCTGCGATACTATGTACCTGTTTGAACTCCTGTGAAGTAATTAACCCGACGCCCCCTCCCACACCTCCCCCAACTTGCACTGAACCGCTTCCACTATTCGAAAACGTTGAAGTTTTCATGAGCTAGTACTTCTTCCCCCCATTAGAATGAAAACCAAGGTAGACCGGAGAAAATAGGCAACTTCTAGGCTGCACTTCGTGTCCTACCACATTTGAGAATTAACTGATCTAATACGCGTGCATGCACCAGCACGTGGCAATGCAGTTGGAGGAAGTGCTGGTTGCTGCGCATATTCCCAGATGAGGCTCATCGTTCATGTCCCGCCCGCTTAATCTGACCAAGCATTTCTCATTAGCATTGGCGAATCTGGCACCCGACTTCCCTAGGAAGGCTAAAATTCTGACTTGCTCACCGGCTGCAACCGTCATTGTCATTGCATAGACCAAATATGCATTCAGATTCCCTCCACGAATACTGTGGGGACACTTTGTATGTGTATCTTGCCCATAAAGAAATAGTTTAAGCAGTTAAAATGCTTATTTGGCAGACACAGTAGAAGGTGGATACGTGGCGCATCCCAACGCGGGATGGATCGACACCAACCTCTTTCCCTTCCGTTTGCCCTAGTGTGCATGCTTACAAAATAGCATCGCGAAAGTCATCATGAGCTGGGAACCTTTCCTTGTCAGATGAGACGTGGGAAGCTGTTGGGGTGTTGTCTGTCCATACTACGCGGTCTGTTCATTGACCGTAATTACAAGCACTGAGGCGTTATGTAATCGGTGGGTCACGGGAGGGGAATGGGGAGCTCATCCAACGACGTTACACAAGAATACGACAGGCTCATAAGTCTCGATATGGTCCCTTCAAAATAGTTCAGATACCATTTTTCACATAAGTCTTCTAGGATCACATTGGGAACTCCGTTTTCCCTTCAATCGGGGCTGCTGAGGAGCTCTGTCTTGTCTTCAATGCCCGAAACAGCGAATGACGCTGGTTCGCAACTCCGTATAGAACCTTTTCGTCAACCAGAGAAGGAACGATGTGCTTCCCAGTTCGAGGGCCAACTGCCAAGGAATCGCTGATCAAAGATGAATCATCTATGGCCGAAGCGGTGATCCTTAGGCCTCGTGCATAGTTCCCGTCACCGCGATGGAATCGCGGCGATGAGTTTTGCAGAGCGATGTGAAAAAATTTGAACTTCTCAGTGCTCGTTGCATCGATTATCGCTCTACGAGGGAGCTCGACGGCGATCCGTCCAGGACCAACACAAACACCGCGTGCGGCGCGAAAAAGTATGCCATGCCCGCGATGGGCGCGAGAAGCCATCGCGCATAGAGACCGCCACTTTGCGGCGGCCGCGGTGAAGTTTGCTTTGACTATTCGTCCGCGTGCGGCGAAATGGCCATGAACAGAGCCTGGCGATGGCATCACGGCGACGGAAGTATGCCCCGGCCTTAAGGCCCCCACACACTTCTGCGGCAATGGTTAAGGATAGGGCAGGGACGCCGGCGGCGGCGAGCTCTGGGTCCCGCCCTATGGTTAAGGATAGGCCAGCGGCAATGCCGCAGAAGTGTGCGAAAGTCTTTAGAGTACACGTTCGGAATCCCAGGGGCAGTTGGGAGAGCAGTCTCAAAGCGCTTGATCGGGCAGGAGGACATTGTTAGGCCTAGCGTCTCTGGGCCGCTTCTGCGTACATCTGAACGTCTCCCGCGACGGCAAGAGCTAATCTAAGCGGAATGCTTTTAGCTGGTGGCTATCGTGCGATCAATGGCCGTTCAGCGATCCTATCTCTGAGGTGTGCGATAATCTGCTGCTGTCGCGCCGCTCCCATGCATATCTATCAGCCCAAGATAGCCACCTCAGATAAGAGATGGCAGAAAACCACGAACCTGCTTCTTCTCATTCGGCTTTTCAGGAATCAACAACGTGCCGGTGAAGAAGCGCGGTATTCACAACTGCCATATCGCCGGCTGCGGGAAGGTCTACAACAAAAGCAGCCATCTGAAGGCTCATCTTCGTTGGCATTCAGGAGAACGACCGCCGGTGAGTACGACATCGCTGGCTGCCTCGCGTCCTTTGACGTATTTTTGCATACAAGTGTCGTTGCTAGTGGAGAGCCAGCCCGGTGCATGCTAGCGCATCGCTTTACGGCAATTAGCCTTCTACAGTAGCCCCGCCAATGGACGGCGAATCACCCCTAACGACGCGCAGATCGAGCGTTCGGGATGCACTGCGCTCCTCAACAAAGCAAGCTGAAACAGCGATGAGCGGTTCGACATGCTCGGATGCCCGCATCGGAAAAGAGGCCAGCGGATAATCGACAGGGAAGGCACTGCCCACCTGCAAAACGGCACTCGACCTGCACACGCAGCGCCCTTGCCACCTCACCAGTTTGCACTTCCCTTGGGCGCAACGATAGTGCGGGAATACCAGGCTCTGATCCATTCCCGCACAATCCTCCTTTCGGGACGTCTCCCTCCCCACCATAACCACACTCTCCGTGCGTGTAATTTCTTCGAATGCAACCATCTTCCTCCTCCAGTCCACGCTTGGTTTCGGTCTGTTTCCGCAGCGTTAGACTCAGTGCCGGTAGTGCTAAACAACCAAACCATTATGGAATCCTCACTGTTCGGTTCCTGTGCAGTGTTCACCAGTGTTTCGGATCCGCATGCGCAACATGTTACACTCCGCTGTTTTGAGAATTCGGCTGAGTATAGCTACGCTTGCATAAGAAAGGCTGCCTTCAACCTCTAGCACACATCATCCAACTGCATTAGCCGCTTCAGATTTATTCCTGATTCAGCGGCGCGATTACTCTGTGTCAGTGACATTCTTTCACAAGTTTAGCTACTATCCTGATCTCATGTCACGAGAAGCAAACTAGCTACTGATTTCGATTACCTCAGAAGCAACGAGTCTCTTCTTACTGGGAGGTAAAAAAACGGTTTCACGTCTTATTGGAACTGCCATACAATAACAGCAGGCGCTCTTGTAACAGATGCTTCCGGAAATATATCACTTAGACATTGGATCCAACGCCGATTTTTCGGATGATGGGTTGATTCGGATCCGGCCACTTCTCCAATCTCGGATTTTCGGATGATTCAAATGAAGTGTCGTTCTTCGGATCGAATATCCGAACCCCGATTCGGATAACACCGCGTAATGTAGTAGCAGAGGCATGCAGTTTCTATATCCGAGAAAGCGTTATTCGGATTCCATGTCTAATACCATACACCATCCCTCGCAAGTCTTAATTTAACCAGTAAATCGGGAATCAATACAAATTTCGATAGCGTCAGAGTGTGCAGTAGAAATTTCTCTTGTCTCATTTTCAAACGAATACCATACGCGTCAAAACGCTACGTCATATGGAACAATGTTAGATCACAGTTTTTGAGAGTAAGCTGCTAAAGATCGAGGTTCCCCACGTGCTGAGATCCATCCGAAGCCATACACGCCTCTGACACATATCTTTTCAGAGTACAGCCGCAGACAAGCAAATTTGACTCGATGAAAGTGATGGGCCAATGTATGTCAGTCAAAACAGTCAGCTGCTTGTTTCTCAGTGCTTTCGCACACTGCAGAGACAACGATCGACACAGCGTTCCATATTCAAGGTGCACTTCGAAGCGTTGACTTTCCGAAGCACGACGCGCAATGCATTCGTTACAATGAAACGTTCCTTTCTAAAAGAAAAAATAGTATGTAGAACAACTCCTCTTGTACTATGAAGGCGGGGAACTTTTGCTGAGACATATATACATCCCCCTTTCCCAATTGTTGTAGACATCTCTTGCCTACCAGGGCTGTCCGCAAGTGAACGACGAGATTTCGTAAACGTAAGAGGACCCTGGAGTCTAGTTTAGTACAGCTAAATTTTTACAATTTTTTAAAGTTTTTTTGGCTAAAGCTAAGTCCAAGTAATCCAATATTTATTTATCGTGTCATTTTTTCAGCACAAGTTTGATAGCTTTCTAGCCAAACTTTTCTCTTTTTTGTTTACTTTCATTTTCTTTAATATACAGCAAATAACTTTCAAATTAAACTTCCCATGTTTCAAGAAAGTCAAAGAAAATTGTTGATTAAAAAGCTTCCGATAAAAAGCTCACGCCGTATAGATGACCATGGAAACTAGCAAGCTTTAATTTATTTAAAAAATGTATATATCAAGTTTTTGGACTTTTGTAAAATCTTCATTTTTAGAAGAGTAATGGTTCTAAGCTTGTTTTGAAGTCCAGAAAGGTTGCAAAGCTTTGGTCTAGAAAAAAGAGTGCGCCATGCACTCGCCCAGGTCGTAACATTTTTTATTTGATTGATAGCAAAAATTCTCTTTGCGTGGAGTCCATGTGTCGTCGCCGACAAAAGCTAATGTCAAACATATGCATATCTTCAATTCATTGTTTTAAGTAAACAGTATTTACACTATCACTCGAAAGAGAATCGCGACATGATAAACGATAAAGAAGGATCTTTTCCCGAGAAATCGCAATGAGCTATCTTTTCATTTAACGCCCTACTAAATCGCTGGCTTGTTGTACTTTAGAATGAGAATAACACTATAATATTTCTTCTTTTGCCTCATTTTTCTCACAGAATTTCAAGCCATGTGTTCATCTATTGGAGGAGGTGAACTAAGAATTCTCAAAAAGCGTACCAAGTTTTCCTTGGACTGGAAATTATTCTAATCTACTTGGAGAGTGTCTCCTTTAATCTGAAGGACGCTCATTTTGATTTAGAAGGTGTTCTACTTGACTTGTTTTGTGTTGCATTTCAAAACTGTAATCAATTTGACCTTTTCAAGCATGCTTAGAAGGGTATCCAATTTAATTTGAAAGTGGTATTAATGCGAGATGCCTTGATAGGAATCAGTTCAATCTCGTGAGCAAAAGATTGTTTTCCAAATGACGTATTGTTCTTGCTTCCCCTCTCAGGTCCGATACCAAACGGCCGTCCTTATAATGTGGGAGCAATGAAAAGGTCACGTAGACAAAGAGATGGGTCGAACGCTACGGTGCCGCATCAGAACATCAAGAAGCAAAGCTGAGCAGGAAGTGGCAATGTGCCATGAGTGGGTACTCCAAAAGTGAGCATATCTTTATGAACTGCTCACGTCGTTCTAGACATTAGATGCTGTTTGTGGATCAAATACCGGATTTACGAAAATTTACGATCTACGACCCAAAACATCGGAAATCGTAAATCGTAAAAAAAACTGTCAAAAACCGTAATCGATCGCAAAATCGTGGAACGCAATTACGCACACTCCTGCTGTTGACCCTGATGGTCCTGAGTATGCGAAAATAACGCAGCAGCTTTAAGTAGAAGTCTTTATAGTCCTCAAAATACCCAATCAATCAGTACACACTTCCACAACACAGTCCCTTTGGTTACCAAACGTTCGTATCGCAGTGCAAAATAGTTTTCGCTCGACAGCCTTTTTGCTGTGAGTCGCAGCAGACTAACAGTTCACTGAACGTAAGCTCTTAATTGCGTCCAGCTTTCAGAAAAGGAGATCCGCGGAGAACAGTGCGTCCCTGCAGTGACCGAGCGGGCCTCACTTCGTTTCCGATGGACGCGCTTCTGCGAGAGGCTCCTCCAGCTCGAAGATTTCCCGACGACAGAATAACTCTATCCGATATTGTGTTTGTGTTTGTGCAATGCTGCGTGTATAAACGTTACGTGAGAGGCGTTCGGAGATGGTGTGTCCTCGTTGACCCGCTTAGAGCATCAGGAGCCGCGAAGTTGTTCGCTGGCTACTAATGGGTCGGCGAGATCAAGCGCCCGCCAGCAGCCAGCAATCAGCGAGACGCTTTCAACTGCGCCGCGCACCTGGGAAACGCGCAACTCGGCGCGTAATCGCGAGAAAATTGACACCGCCGCGCCGTATTCCGCTTTCATTTCCAATTACGGCGATCGGTCGTTGCGTCGACAGCCCAACTTTCTGGGGTGCGAGAGGAGCGCGCTGGGAGAAGCTCAAACTCACGGCATCACAGCTGTCTGAAGCCTCCAGGCTGCGCCTCCTTTGACTGCTCGGGCAACATTACGCCTTCATTTATTTCCTCATTCCCTGCACCTTCCACCGCTTCTGCAGACCTATCCTCTCCCTTACCCAATCGATACCCTACTTAGTGAGCTCTGGCGTACATAAAATGCGCTCTCTAGTTAACGTAACTATGGGGCTAGACAGCATAAATAGATGGTAGAACGCCATCACTCAGGTAGCAGAGGGTGGTTGCGGAGGACTACGGGAACCATTTATTCGACCTTGTTTTAGCGACCTGAAGTCTAGCGCAGATACCAGCAGCGAAAGTAGGTCCCGGAGTATTCATAGAAAGCGCACGAATCACACTTGATCAGAAGTACGCTCCTCACGCTCTTGGCTGAGAGGTGGAGAGATGGCATTGGCTGTCGGGTGCATCATGAAGATTTCGATTGTTGGTTCGAGCCCATGCCACAGAGCTTTCATCTCTCCGAGGTCGAAACGTATGTCTGGCTACTGCAAGTCATTACATAGGCCAACCACACACGCAAATTGCCTCCGGCATTCCGAAGAAGTAGAATTCGTTGTGCACTCCTACTCCAGAGGTTGGCCATGGTCCCCTTTGCACTTTGTTCTAGCCCTTCCTTCAGTATCTAGTCCAGGAAAGGAAACATGCATCTATGGGGTTTTTTAAACGTGCGCTCTCAAAAACCGCCCAGCCGCTTGTCATCGCACCGAACCGCGCCTCCATGCATTGGGGAAGAATGCCGCGAAGAACTGCGGCTACATTAACCTTAAGCACAAACGTTCGAGAACTGCTTCTGCTGAGCGGTGTGAATGACGCCTCACTAATGGAGGCACAGCGGCATGCCGCAGAACTGTGCTGCAGGCCTAAAGGATGGTTTATACTTGCGCCGCCGTGTGGTTTGTACTGCACTATGACCGGCATCGCCTGTATCACCTGCCGTCTCGTTGATCCTCGAGTTGTTCGAGGGGGCGCTAGCAGCTCCTCTATTCGTTCCTGTCGAGTGCGGGAGTGCTCTAATGGATTCTCGAGGGAAACGAAGAGCGTCATATCGTTCGTACAGGGCTTTCACGAAGAAGTCTGACCAACGCGTTGGTGGGCGTCCTGGTGTTCTCATGACATCCAATCATTGACGCTCTCGTCCAACGGGTGTCTACGATACGCACTACGTACCCGACCCACCTAGTTTTCTATGACTGTGCCTATGCGACAGTGTTTGTGATCTTCGAACGTCGGCAAAGCTCGAATTTCCGGAGGCCTTCTCTCCGTTGCGTGAGTCGATCACTCCGAGCATCGTCCCTCGATTCCACGCTGCGCGAGGCTGATCGTGTGTTCATCCTGCTTTCGTATAGCCCAGGTCTCTGAGGCGTATGTTAGGGCAGGAAGAACGGTAGAGTCGAATAGGTGGGCAGGGAGTCGGACGACGTTCTTCGTCTGATGTTCTTCCCTTCAGAAGGTAGAAAATGTTTTTCGAGAGAAGTTTATCCCTCAGTTGCGATCGATAATATCAGAGAACGGAGTAGCCGCATGTAAACTGCCATAACTCGGAGAATTTTTGGAACCTCTGAAAATTTCAAAAAGCTTTTAGAGCTATGTCTTTTAAAGCTATAAACAAAAATGTACGAATTCTAGGCTTTAAAAAGCAGGTTCTAAAAGTAACGCCTTCCATATGACCATGGGGGAAGTCGATATTTTTCGGCAAATGGCACGCAATCGGGCGCTTGACTATACAGAAGATCGTTTCAGAAAAACATGGTCTTATCACTGTGTGTCAAACCGTGGCTTAAAATTTCATAGGGTTCAATTTCACTTTCTGATGCTGTTTCCTTCTGATGGGAGAAAAATTATATATTTCCGTGACAAGTCCATCCTTCGGTTGCCATTTCGTCATCTATTCGGAAAGCGCCTCAAAAGTCTTGTTGGGGAAGCACAAAAGTCTTAGTAATTAACAGTTCAAATTTATAGAGTACAATTTCGGACGTACTAGTGTGCTTCATATGTTATTGCGATTTTTTGATATTAAAACAATTTATATTTTTATCCTACTAGCCTTGCTCATCGAAATGTCGCCCATCTTTGTCGATGACTGTCCTTCCTAGTTTCGGCAGAGAATAGAATGGCGACAGAAATCCGGAGATTTCGATTCGAAAGAGTGACGAAGGTCAAACCTGATACCCGACCAGTACGCCACACGAGCTGATGCACGCCTTTTCAACGTATCCCGCTATCGCTGTTTTGACTGTATCGACTCGCTCATGGCAGGATATGAGAAGTGAGTACCGCATGTGTCGCATACAGCAATGCACGCTTGCACTGCAGCAAAGGAGAAGCCGCCGGCAGCTCCCGAAGGTGATCTGCAGCAAGGAAGAAGATGCTGAGTGTTTCTCCTCCCTGATGGTGTCACGATTAACAGCCAGGTGTACCACAACCGACAGCAAGAACTCAGCCACGCTCTTCAAATTAAGCGCCCACAACTCGACAAGATTTATTTGCTCCATGGAAATGCAAAACCGCATACTTCAAAAATGACCCGCCAAAAGCTCCAGCTACTAGGATGGGAAGTGATTCCCCACCCACCCTATTCACCAGACCTTGCCCCAACTGACAACCAATTGTCCCAATCGCTAGCTCACTTTATGGAAGGAAAACGATACGATGATCGAGAGGCACTCGAATCCGACCTTCCCCACTTTTAAGCTCCACGTGAGTCTTCACATTGTCGTGCCCAAATCTGGAAAAAAATCACTTATTCAGAGATAAAAACATTATTTAAAAATCTGAAAAACACGAGAGAACCCTCTGCCAAAACCAACAGAATACGACCCCCCCCCCCAAAAAAAAAAAGCGTCACAGTAAGAGGCCTTTAAATGTCCTGTAGAGGTTTTTCAGAACATCAATTTGTAGGGAGTTTAATCATATCTTAAAAATGGCCATTAACTAATAGATTACGAAATAAGCAAGAATGGTATCTGTTTTCTTTTCAGACCAAATCCGCGTGTCTTTAGATTAGGGCACACGTGGGAGTATAAATCGCGCGAATGTGAGGGGAATGGGCAAGCTTCATAGGAATCTTTCCAAGGATACAACCGGGACATTTTTTACTTTAATCAAGGTGGGGCGGAAGAAGAAGAAAAGGAGAACCACTGCTGCCGAGGAGTGTAATATTGGGGTTAGGGGTCGATCCCCAACCAGACAATTGGTGGCGGTCGGTAGCAGGGGTGTGCGTTTAACGATTTACAATAGCAATTTACCGATCCACGGGATTCACCGGAATTTTTCGTTAACATTTTTAACGAAGTTTAACGACGAAAAATTCGTTAAATTGTATTAACGACATTTTACGCACCATTTTTGAAGTTTCATAACTTTTTTTTAATGTAAATGCATTTTGATCGATTTTTTGGATGAGCTTTGCCAGTATCGTTACGATGCCGAGGAAACCTTCTCTCACTTGAATCAGTGGAGGCAGTCCATATCGTCCTCGTGATTCGGGCATTATTGCCATTTTTCTCCCTGACCAATTTATTTGCATGCGCCACCTCGTTTTTGCCGTAGTTTCGCGTTTTTGAACTTCCTAGCCGACCTCTAGCGTTTGGACGCTACATATTAGCTCTTCATACTTAGCAACCAGTAAGTTCTTCAAGTTTTTCGTGACACTTGTTTCATAAGTGAGGTTGAAAAGGCATAGAAAATGCGAAAAAACGCCACAAAACACAAATCATGCGAGAAAGAAATGATACGAAAGGAAACACAGAAGAGAAATGCTCCTTCCCTTTTCTCGGCAAATTTTTCGGTTAGCTGGACCGATTTTTTGTACAGCATCAGCCATGATTATATGGCTGCGTTAAGACAACGTCGAGCTCGCTTAACTGACAGAGCGTGGCTGCTGTTCCTGTCATTGCTTCGCTTTTATTGAATGTCGCGCCTGTCATTGTTGCATGTCAACGATCTTACCTAAACTTTGGTCTTCTTCGACGACTCCCGTGGTAGTTTTCCTTGGGAGAAGCACAGTCATTATATATGATCAGTGAACATGTTTAGATGAAAGCAGTAAAATTAGATAAAAAGAGAGGAAGTCGATGACCACTCTTCATCAGTCATATGTATGAAGTTACTCCAAAAGCTGAAACTTTACATGCATGACGATTTTTTTGAAGTTCTACGGAGAAGGTATATCTTTGAAGGTGCAGGTATGGCTCTAGCCAGAAATTTTCTCAATGTCTATGGGTTTTTTGTATAATTTTTGAACTACAATACTTTACTACAATACTTTTGATTAACTCAAAATGTGCGCCACAAAAAAAAGAAGAAGATGAAAAGTCCAAAACACATCTGAACCTCAAGCAAATGTGCTGCACAGTATGTACCAGATGCTTCAAGAAGAAAATCAGAGTGTTCAATCGCTGAAAAGTCATAAAAGAGTGATTGACCGTTGTGAATTCTATTTGGAAGAATTGTAAAGGATAAAGGCAAGAGTAATAGTCTCCCACTCAGATAACGATTCCATAATTTTGCCCGAACAATTAGGGTTTCGTAAAGGAGGCTCGACCACCGCGCAAATGCTAGTCGCTTTAAATGACTGGACTAGTTTGATTGCATCTGGTCACGGAATCGACGTCATCTATTTCGACTCTGAGAAAGCCTTTGATAAGGCTTCTCATGACAAACTTTTGGAGCAGTTGTCCGCTGTGGGCTTTCATCATGGGATAATGAAATGGCTTGAAGCCTTTTTATGTCAGCGTGCGTTCGGGGTCAAGTACAGGAGCCATCTGTCTTCTGCTAAAATTGCATGTAGTGGTGTCCCTCAGGGATCTGTTCTCTCGCCGGTTCTTTTCAACATCTACACTAGGGGATAACATCACTTATAAAATCTATTGGGGTATCTTGCAAGGCTTTTGCCGATGATCTCAAAATTTATAACAGTGTCACTGACCCCGGAGGGGTGGATAAACTGCAGAAAGCAATCTCGGCAGTGGTCCACACTTAAGGGCTTCCGTTAGCAAAGATAAAGCTACAGTGCTTCATTCAGGTAACAACAATAATAAAGTGCCTTTTTTGATCGAAGGCCTTCAATTATCGCAGGTTTTGGGAGTTAAGGATCTCGGTTTTGTTATCACTGAAAACTTACGATTAGATTTCGATAAGCACTGTTATGAAGTTGCGGCGAAGGCCACTCACAGGGTATGCGATCTTTCCAGGTGCTTAACTACTAGAGACGAACATTCTTCCTCAAAGCCTACAAAATTTATGTCCGCCCTATTCTCGAGTATGGCGCTCCTGTTTCACAGCTTCACTAGAAAGCTTTTCAACAGGTCACGTCATATAAACTACCGTTCTATTCCGAACCATGATGTGCGGAATCTGCAGCTAGGTTTGGAACCTCTATCCACACGCCGAGAGAAGTTCGATCTTACTATGGTTTACAAAGCGCTGCACGGTCTTGTCCATCTGAGTGGAGGTTGATTTTTCGTGACGTGTAATTCCGTAACGAGGGGTGCTGCTGTAAAGCTGCGGGCTCCTCGGGCCCGGAGTTCGGTCCGCTCCAACAACTTCGTCTGTCGAGCCGGCGCGGAATACGTCAAGTTAAGTAAGCGCTTTGCTGCATCTGCAAGCGTTGCGGATTTTAGAGAAATACCTCCAACTTTCTCAGTAACTCTCAGGTACCAAATCTTTTCTCCCTCTGCTTTGCGTAGCGGTTTTTGATAATCCTCTCATATCGCTTTTCGCAGAGCTGTGTTTCTTACCTTTCTAAGTTACTCTTTTACGCTGTTAGTTGATTCAATCCTTGTTTGCTCGTTATCTTATTAGTTTTGTTGATACTCTTCCTCGGTGCGATGGCGAGCGTGCTCACGCTGGTCGCTTTACATGTTCTTGTACCAGATGTCTCAATGAAATGAAATGAAATGAAGTGAAAGGATAAAGGCAAGGTGCACCATTGTTAATATAGAACAAGAACCTTCCTTTTAAATTTGTGTGTTCCTTCCCTTTGAAAGATAGAGACGAAATCCGCCCCAACTTACTGCAGCTAAAGGAAATTTTATTTAACGATTTTACCGAATTTACCGATTTTAACGCAAAAATTCTTCGTTAAGAAATGATCGCTAAAAATTAAGCAAAAATAATTTAACACACACCCCTGGTCGGTAGGCTGACGAACGTCTGTTTTTTATTGGGAGGCTGGAACGGGCTTGTACAGCGGACCCTTTGGTGGGTTCTGCTTACAAGCTGAGCAAGAGGAGGATATGACCAAATTGGACTCAAGTGCGGTGGATGGTCCACATACTACAGTTCACCCAGTTCACCTGTCGCTTCCCTACATGAATAAGGATAAAGGACAGAAGATGGCGTTAGTGAGTTACTCTCGGCGCCACGTGTTCTATATTAGCCTGTCGCGAAATTAATCTCAGTTTCGATGTATGTATAAAAAAAATTTTGCTCTAAAACATTCCGTCTCAGGGAGGGCCACACATACCTTCGGTAGGTTTTCTCCTGCTGTTTCAAAAACCATATATGGATCTATTTTTTCCAGCCGAACTTTTCCAGGGCTCCATAAAATAATGAACACATGCGACTATCGAGTCATCATGCTTTACGAATTTAAATTGAGACATTCCGCTGCAGGGGCATCTCTTAACCTTAGTAGCGCTTTTGGGACGGACAGTCCTTCCGAAAGAACGGTGAGGCTCTGCTTCGGAGAATTCGCTTCTGGCGATTTTGATCTCGAAGAAAAACCAAGTCGTGGGCGCAGGTTGTCGCCTAACGACGAAGTTTTGAGGAGAGCCGTCGAAGCAAATCCGGAGACGAATACGCGCTCGTTAGCAGAGGACCATTAACGTTAGCAGAGGAGATTGGCGCACATCATAGTACGGTAGCAAGACATTTGGCGAGAATCAGCAAGGTGAAGAAGATGTCGAAGTGGGTGCCTCATGAGCTGACCGATGAGCAGCATCTGGCGGGTTTCGACACTTGCTCCAACCTGCCAGTTCGCTTTGAAAATGAGGCTTCTGTAGGTCGTATTACAACTGAAGATGAAAAGTATGTCCTTCCCGACAACAGGAAGCGTCTGTCTGGGCAGATAAGGATGCTACTCCAACATCCTTTCCTAAACCCGACCTTCAGCCTAAAAATGTTACGCTTACTGTGTGGTGGTGTTGTAAAGGTGTAATCCACTACAGCTTTTTGCAACCTGGTCAGGCAGTCACAGCAGTCTTACTGCTGTGATTTAGACTAAATGTATGAGACGTGGAAAAAAATGGCGGCTGGCAGTGATGAATAGACGAAGGCCGCTCCTGTTGCAGGACAACGCAACGGCACACATCACTCGACGAAAATTGACCCATTTAGGTGTCGAATTTCTCCCTCACCCACCATATTCTCCCAACGTTCCCCCTGCTGACTATCACTTTTTCCGAGCTCTCGATTCCCATTTGCCAGTGTTTTTCCTTTCCAGACGAGCCTGGTACCAATTCACTGATCCGGAAGGGATGGAAGCCAAGGTTGGCCAGGGCGCGAAATCCGAACCTGAAGCTTTTCAATCCTGCTTTGCAAGCTTGTTTTATTATTTTCTTCCTTATAGTTTTTCGTTTTAGCCCTTGTTGTGGCTATGTTGACTGGACTTGCTGATCGTTGACTTTGTAGCACGTGGACAACTGTCTACGCCATGAATGAATAAATGAATAAACTTGGAATCGAGTGCAAGCTGCGACCGGCGTCCAACTGCATTACCACACTCCCTCCAAATGGGAACCCTCTCCTTTACTGGAGATGGAGCATTGAGGCAATTGTTGTCGTACCAAATGCATTTCGCATGTCCCGAACAACAAGGGAAAGTTGCTACTGCGTTCAGAGCTTCTTTTGCGAAAGCCCAGGAATGTTCCTCTTGGTCAGATGTACGTGATCAAAAGGATCGAAAAGCCGCCACACGTTTGCTTCTGTACTCGCATTGAAAGTGAGGATCGAGCGAGCCCCTCCCTTTTGTTATGCGAGACGTTTCCGCCCTCTGTGGGCTGGCTCTGTGATTTCATCATTCCATAGGAGGCGAAGGACTCGCCTTTATTCAGCTGCAGCGACACAACTTCGTAATCCGACGCAAACAACAGGGATGAGTGCGTAAAGCTGTATGATCAAAATAATCCAAGGCATAACAACCGCGTAGAACAGACTGGCAGGACGACACGAAATCACATCCTATGATCGTCTCTGCGAGATCCGCAAAGATTGAATACCTGATGTTAAGTGCATGGAGGAGGCGCAGCGCAAGAGCAACGCGTTCTCCTGAAGACCACTGACCGCAGTGGCACGAACGGGAGCTAGGATCGCGTAGATGCGGCGCGTTGCACTCCATGTACTAATAAACGGCACTAAAACAACACAAACGCAGCAGAACTCCGTGCGGCGCATGCTTGGTTCAGGGAAATGCAGAAAACGATCCCACTGTAGGCGCCCGGCTTCAAACAAACGCCATCCATCCAACGAACATGCGGCTTAGGTTGTCGATATTCGTCGCCTCCGCAAACAGTCGTCGCACCTTAATTGGGTGTAAAATAATTACGGCGCTCATCAAATTAATTATTCAAGTCCCTCCTGAACTTTGCCAACGCAGTACTTCGATGGACCTCTCAGAAGCTTTGCCGATATTTTTTTTGTTGGTCTCGAAAATGTCTCTGTGTTGCTGGAAAATCCAAGGCTTCTAGGAATTCATAGAATCTCTTGGTACTATGTTTAGCCTTTTCTCAGAATTATGGATCGAGCTCTCAGAAAACAGCCTTTGCTGTACAAAGGTAGCAATACCAAGGATGAAAAGAAGCTGACAGCCGCCTTATCCAGCAGAACCTTTCGGAGCATTGCAATGCCTGTTTCCAACGCATTTGTCCAAACGAGCGCCAAAACGTGCAATGGTTTCAGAGGAAACTTTTGCAGATCGACTGCCGCTGACCGCGTCTGCATATTCCTCTCGAGCATCGTGCATCTGATTCTTGATCGAATTCAGCTTGGCGGAGCATGATAGCTCTTCTATAAGCTTCGCAACTTCAGCAAAAAGGCAACTGTCGTCGAATGTCAAACTGGAAGATTGGATCGCCAACACCGGCTAACCGTGGCTACTTTGCAGATGCAGATCTGTCATAAATCCCTCAGAATAGGCTCATTGAAGAGCGAAGTGCGCTTTTATAGAAATGCCCTGGGCGTACAAAGAACTTCAGGATATTGTCCATACCAGCAGTCACACGAAATTCTGTGCGTTACATTTTTTCGAATTCTTTAACGGAAAACTTCCGTTAAATATCCGGTACATCGTTAAATTTCGTTTAAAAATACAATTTGCTGCAAACTACTACTTAAAATAAAAAATGAAATAAAGCGTTATACAATGCATGTTCCAACTTCAACAGGTCAAAACTAAAGTCCAAAGAATGGAATGTAACACTACAACGTAACATAATCAATTCACTATCAACAAAGCGTGGGCAGCAAAATAAACAAGTCTTCGCTAACAGATTATCTTCAGGGTGTGAGGGAAGAACAGATGTCGAATTATGATTGAAAAGCACGGCACTTCGTGGGCTGGTGTCTGCATCGCATCAATCAATTTTTCTGCAAACGACACCGTGACACTGCATCGTGTCACACGGTCCCACACGGACGAAAGGGTGTGACACGTTTATCGTTTTTCTCAAATCGTTTAGAATACGACCACCGACTAAAAACCTTCTCTTCTGGTCGAGTGTTCCAGATGGCGAGCAAAAGTAATTTGGGATAAGCAGCGCCAAGTGGGGGTAGCATTGTGTCACACGGGCCCACACGGAAGAAAGGGTTGAAATGCACCATAGAAGGCATACCTTACGCTGAGGTCAAACCGGTGTCTTTGTGGATTCGTTGACAAGCTTGGCAGCTCAGCGAAGGACCTCTTTAGCTCCAAAATGCATTCTTCCTTTTCTCCAGCGCTTGTCTGTCGCTTAGCTGCGGGGTCCGCTTTGCTGGAGTGTTGGCGCCACTTTTCCCGATCAAATGCCTGATCAGCCATCTTCAAGTCCTGATGCAACGTATCAAGTCACCGCTGCTTTGGTCGCCCTCGTGGCCGCCTACCGGGAACATCAAGGTGAAGACCAGTCTTTCGGACGATTTCACACTTTGCGCGAAGGACGCGGCCGTACCGTCACAGACGAGCTTCGCGCATCTTCTCAAATATCGGGGTGACACCGAACCTCCGCCGTATGCAGTCGTTGCGTACTCGATCCAAACGCGTAACCCCGGCCGTCCACTGCAGCATCTTCGTTCCCATCACGCTGAGGCGCCTTTCAGTTTCTTTAGTAACGGGCCAGCACTCAGCTCCGTTAATAGTTACAGGTCGGACGATTGCTCTGTAGATCATCGACTTTAGGCGCTCTGGTATTTTCTTGTTGCAGAACACTCCCGTCAGAGAGCGCCATTTGGACAAGCTGCATCCGCACCTATGCGGCGCGTCTTCGCGGCATGTACCTAATCAGTTATCGTTTCTCTAGGTAAGGTGTGTCACGTGTCATGCCTTTATCGATAGCAAGGTCTCGGGCAAATGTCCTAAACATTCTTTTGATTAATCTGGAAGACCGATTCCTCTTGCACTTGTGACAATTTCGGACTAGTTGCCCATTTACCAAGTGGAAGAAACTTCCAAACTACGCAAAAAATTGTCGCAAAAATTTCGCATGATCGAAAAATGACATAAGCGACCCCTTTTACCCCACAAAAAGTTCTAACTGGAGTACGTTTTTAGCCTTTACCGTAAGAACTCTCCCGCTGTTAACATTACAACGTTAGCATATCGATGCTGGTGTGACATCCTATGAGCAGCTGTGCGCCCAAACGCTGAAAAATGAGTTGCGCGCAAATTTGCACTGTCAAGGAAGCAGAAACTTGATCCTTAAGGAGTTATGCAGCTGTAGCTACGCCATAACGAGTACCGTGCTGTAAACAACTGGTGGCGCCCACCTTCTTGATCGATAACACTGTGAATGGCCACGTCACATGAAGATCTCTGATGATATTACGCTATTGGAGCTAAAAACGTATTCTACTCCCTTGAATATTCCTTGAACATGCACGATAACTACCCTACACACAGACGCTGGTCCGCCAGCATTTCACGCAGTCGAGGAAAAATCATGGTGTAGCAATCGAAGCCTTATCTAAATGAGCCTGCTAGCCAGAGCAAAAAGCCTGTGATTGCTAGTGACAAGCTATACGATAGTGTCCTTTAGTTGACTATCAGCTGAGATCTGCAAATGTTGAAAGTAGTCAAAGTGCGGTCTCTCCCACGTGGTTCAGCGCCTCTTCGTGGCGTGGGGGTGGGAATGGGTGTCAAACTGCGATGTACAGCGGAGGTTTTCAATATCCAGCAGGGCCTCCAAAGCTGAGAAGGGGCTCGACAATTCTTCGGAACCTTAGCGAAGTCTGAATCATAGCACGCCTCGCAAAGGCATGAAAAGAGCGATACAAACTCCGCTAGCAGCGTCTCTATTCGTACCCGTCGCGTACAAGAGTGCTCCTATGGATTCTCCTCGCTCGTAGAGCGTCATGTCTTTCGTTTAGGGCTTTCACGAAGAAATCCGACCAACGCGTTGATGGGCGTCCTGGCGCTCTCTTTACGTCCTGCGGAATCCAGTCGATCACTGCTCTCGTCCAGCGAGTGTCTGCGAAGCGCATTACATGGCTGGACGACTTAATTTTCGACCACCTAGCCCAGGCGACAGCGTCTCTCATCTTCGAACGCCGACGGTGCTTGAAAATCCGGAGGCCTTCTTTCACTTGCGTGAGTCGCGTCACTCCGAGCATCGTATCTCGATTTCACGCTGCGCGACGCTGATCGCGTGTTCATCCTGCTTTCGCATAGTCCAGGTCTCTGAGGTAAATGCTAGAGCAGGAACACTGGAATCGAATAGGTGGCACAGAATCGGACGTTTTTCTTCACGACTTCGACGCTCTTGCCGCTCGTTTTCTCCTGCCCAGCTCTGGCGCAGGTCGTTCCCCATGTTGCCTTCGCGACCCAGATACATGTAGCTGGAGCATTCGGAGAGTTCGTTTCGTTCGCTAAGTGAGAATGGCGCATCAGAAACCTGTCCGTTCCTTATGAACATCGCTTCGTAAGATTCAGCTGCACTCCAACATTCCCACATACACGATCGAAGTCGGCCAGCACTTGCTCCGCCTGGCTTATGCTCGGTGTTATGAGCACGATGTCTTTAGCGAAGCGAAGATGGTGGAGTTGCCAACCGTCGACCTTCACTCCCATGTCTTCCCATCCTAGCTCGCGTATAACGTTTTTGAGGGTGGCGCTGAAGAGCTTCGAGGATATAGTATCACCTGCCAGACCTCTCTCTTCACGTCGATGACGACGTCGTTGTAGAATGGTGAGATCTTGGAGGCGAATCCACTGTACAGCTCTCGAAGGACTTCGATGTACTGAGTAGGAACGCCCTGAGTGAGCAGGGCTTCGATGACCGCTTCAGTTTCGACGGAGTCGGATGCCTTCTTCAGGTCGATGAAATAAGGCACAGCGGCAGCTTGTACTCTCGCGACACTTCGATGAGCTTCGTAATGGTGTGTATGTGGTCGATCATGCTGAATCCTTCCTGAGATCCTGCTTGTTCGCCTGAATGTCCTTCGTCCAGCATTCTGCAAATCCTATTCAGGATGACTCGAATGAATAGCTTGTAGACTACGGACAGCAGTCTATAGTTGCCAATGTCGTGCACGTCTCACGTGTTGTTCTAGTCTTCCACTGAGACGGAACCTTGCACCCTGACAGGTAGCGTCGGAGTGCAAGGTTCCGTGCTGTACATTTCTTCACCGACGAGATGGCGTGTCGGATCTCGAAGCCCTAGTTTATACTTGCTCCGCTGGACGGCGCGGAACGATAGTCGAGATAGATATCGACCGGGCGGCGCGAAAAATAGATATCAATGGCGATCATGGTGCCGCGCCGCGTGGCGGCGCAAGTATATTAGGTTGGAAAAAAAGTCTCTTCACACTTCGAAATTTTTTTACCATTCTCCTTGTAAACGCTCTAGCCAATATTGATAGCTGATTTCGTAATCCTATCACACTTGTCTACCGTTCGCACGCGGACACAGGTCAAGCCCCTCCTTGTACTTCGTTATCCATCCAATCTTCCGGACTCAATGCCAAATCTACCTCATGGCCATTTTCGGCACGGCATTCTTCATGAATTCATTAAAGGATCTACAGCATGTCAGGCAGCCGACCAAATTAACCATATATATGGCTTGGGATCTACTACTCATCGCGCCTGTTATGAGTGATTCGGAAAGATTTTAGAGGGAGATTATTCACTCGAGGACAAAGCAAGGTCAGGAAGGCCAACTGAATCGGACGACACTGAACTACTCCATCTTCTTCGGGCCGACGGTAGGCAGACGACACGTCAACTGGCAGAGAAGCTCGAAGTCTCTCATAGGATAGTGAAATCCATCTGAAGAATCTTGACCTTGCATGGAGATTTGGAACTTGGATTCCACATGCCCTGTCAGACACTCAGAAAAGTCAACGGCTCTCCATCGCTGCTTCTTTTCTGTCCAGATACGAGAGAAAATCGTTTCTGCCGCGGGTTGTGACAGTCGATGAGTCTTGGGTTCTGTGTGCCAACTTCCGAAGAAAAAGGCAATGGGTACATAAAGGAGAGAACCCTAAGCCTGATCTCAAGCCCAGTGTTTACGAAAGGAGGATTCTCTTGAGTGTTTGGTGGGATGTCAGAGGAGTGATTTAATGAGAAACTCTCAGAAGTGGAGATACACTTACTGCTGCCACATACAGGGGCCAACTCCATAAAGTCGCCGCAGCTCTCCAAGAAAAGAGGCCTGAGAAGTCGAAGGTGATGATCCTGCATGACATTGCAAAGCGACATGTTGCAAGACTCACAAGAGAAAAAATAAAGAAGCAGGGCTGGGAGGTATTGCCACATCCACCGTATAGCCCTGACGTCGGCCCTACCGAATGCTATTTCTTCCACGCTCCCAAGCAAGAAATTGGAGAGAAATGTTTTGAAACGGAAGAAGACATCAAAAATTGGATTCAGCGGTGGTTCGACTCCAGAACTGCAGTCTTTTACGCGAGGGAAATTAGAAAAATTACCCCGTCTTTGGAGAAGTGTAGTGGAACAAAATGGAGTTTATCTCAATTGATTTGACTTTGTAGTTGTAAAGTAATAAATCTTTGAAAAAAATGAAAAGACTTTTTTTCCAACCTAATAAATTAGGGCTGAGAGAGAACAGAGGGAACGACATATCCATCTCAGGAAGATGGCATGGGGGCAGGTGGACTTGGCTGTCGAAGAGATCGGAGTAGAAGTCGTGGATGACCTTCTCCATGGTTCTTCTGGAAGATGTGACGGTTCCATCAGGATGTCGGAGAGCGGTCGTCTTGGTCTTGAAGTTGCGGAGTTCTGGCGGGTATTGCGGATGCTCAAACCTGCCTGGACAGTTTTAGCCAACACTTCCGCCCTTCTCTCCTTAAGGCCCCCACAGAGTTCTGCGGCAGTGCCGCTCGCCGCAATAGTTAAGGATAGGGCAGGGACATCGCCGGCGGCGAGCTCTGCGTCTCTGCCCCATGGTTAAGCATATGGCAGCGGCGCTGCCGCAGAACTCTGTGGGGCCTTTAGAGGCCTCCGGAGTTCGGAGCTTCGCCGACGTTTGAAGATCAGAGACGCTGTTGCGTGGGCCAAATTGTCAAAAATTAGGTGGACCGGCTACGTAATGCGCTTCGCAGACACCCGCTGGACGAGAGCCGTTATCGACTGGATTTGGCGGGATGTCAATAGAACACCAGGACGCCCACCAACGCGTTAGGAGGGGCGGTCTTTATGTAAGAATGCTCGCAGCGCCCGCGACGACGACTGTAGCGTGCGCGATGAGCTCAGTTGCGGTCGTGGGAGCTGTGCCTCATGACTTGCTGCAGACGCTAGGTTTGAATTATTGATATCCCTTTCTGCTGTTGCAGGAGCTGCGGGAAAACATGCTCTGGTTTAGAAATTGAGTTCGAGTTATAAAACTAAGCAACGTTCTAATGCTCAATTTTATATGATGCTTCTTCAGGAAAAGCTGAAAATATGACACACTATCGCAGTGAAAATGAGTTTGTATACACTTTCTAACACTTGATGTGCAAGTTTTGATGCAGGTTTAGATACACTGGAAGCTGAAGTCACCCATTTGCGACGTCTTCTCACGCGCTCGCCGCGCGAGTCGCCGCGTCCGCGACGACCATTCGTACATAATGTCCCGCAGCCACGCGTTAGTCGGACTTCTTCGTGAAAGCCCTGAACGACCGATATGACGCTCTTCGTGTCCCCCGAGCGAGGAGGAACCATTGGTACTCTGGCACGCGACAGGAACGAATGGAGACACTGCTGGCGCCCGCTCGAGCAAGTCGATGATCAACGGGAAGACAGGTGATACAGGTGATAAGCAGTGGCATAAGACAAACGCGCCCGAGCACCTTACAGTTTATAAGAAGCGGAAGAGTACGGCAAAATCAGCTGCAGCGAAAACAAAGAACGCGGAGATGGATGCCCTATATGAGAAGCTGGACGGGTCACAGGGAGAGAAGTTTGCCATCCGACTGGCTAAGGCACGGCATAGAGTTTGCACCGCCATTCGAGTGGTCAAGACGGTGAAGAGTGCTGACGGCAGGGTGCTACGGAAGCCAGTCGAGGTCAGAAAAAGATTGGAAGAGTATTTCAAGGAGCTCCTGAATGAACAACTCCCTTGTCGGGAAGTCCAAGAAGAACGGCCAACGGAAGGACCCATCACGTCCTGAACGCAGAAAGAGGTTCGCAACACCATAAGGAAGACGAAGCTTGGGAAGGCTGAAAAAAGGATGAAGCTCGGTATATGTATTTACAAACGTGAGATCTAACCAGGGAATGCCGTCAGCTTCCCATGGAACTTTAGATTGAGACCTATATCACGTGAAAGAGCTCGAGACGCTCTCTCACAGATATGTAGACCAAATTTGCTAAATGAATGTCATAAGCGAGTTATGGCCGGCGGAAGCCGCGATGTCTTCCGTGTGTTAGGCGCGCACAATCAGCGTTGGGCGCAGTATTACGCGGAAATCAGCGGTTCGGCTATCAGCGCCATCAGCAGCGGCGGCGGCACAGTGGTAGAGTGCTCGCTCCAAAGGATTCGGTTCATTGGTTCGGTTCCCGCCGCTGACGGATTTTTTTGCATTTTGTGATCTATCTTCGACGAGGACCTATAATGTCGTTTTTAGCACATTTTTGAGCGAACGGCTAATGGCGACTTGCATTTACGTCTATTTGAAGAAACGGAAACGTGTTTCAGGTAAAATGTTTTATTTATGACGTGAAGCAAGTCAGAAATTCAAATCAAAACAAAATAAAAAGTAAAAATAAAATCAAAAATCAACAAAACTTAATAAACACAATAAATAAAAAGTAAAGGCACTAGTTAAAGTTCCGACTCCACCGACAAGATTTCGGACGAAAAATTTTTTTCGCTGAAACTTTGTCTATGGGGGTTATTTGGGGTGCTGAGCACGAATCTGATATCCGTTTTCACGATTCGGTCGGAGACCACCCAAACCTTTAACTAGGGTGGTCCAGGCAGAGTCACCGATTTCGCTGGGCGCCTAACACACAGAAGACATCGCGGCTTCCGCCGGCCATAACTCGCTTAGGAGATTCATTTATTATATTTATAGATTTAAATTCAAGTCGTGATTAGCCGTTTGCTCAAAAATGTGCTAAAAATGAGATTATAGGTCCTCGTCGAAGATAGATCACAAAATGCAAAAAACCTGTCAGCGGCGGGAACCGAACCAATGAACCCAATCCTTTGGAGCGAGCACTCAACCGCTGTACCGCCGCCGCTGCTGATGGCGCTGATAGCCGAACCGCTGATTTCCGCGTAATACTGCGCCCAACCTGATTGTGCGCGCCTAACACACGGAAGACATCGCGGCTTCCGCCGGCCATAACTCGCTTATGAGATTCATTCAGCAAATTTGGTCTACATATCTGTGATCAGCGTCTCTAGCTCTTTCACGTGATATAGGTCTCAATCTGGAGTTCCATGGGAAGCTGACGGCATTCCCTGGTAAGTGCATAAACCTTGCAGCATCACTAACCTATGAAAAGCAAATTTTGCAAAACAAAACAAAAATCCGCTAACATCTAGGTTCCGCTGCGCACTTTTACGGCATCAAGCAGTTCTCCAGTTCTGTACGTTCAGCACAAGCATTCTTTCCGTACCGACCAGCAACGTCATTGGTTTGTGTGGCTCAGTACTTCTGTCCCTTAAGTGTCTCCGCAACCGTTCTCATGCTCAACAGCACTCGTTACAGGACACGTCTTCCGTACCCGGACGCCTGGTCGCCCGTTACTCGTTCTTTCTTACTGGATCCCTTTACTAGTTTGCCTTAGTGGTCCCTCTTACTGGTAACGATATAGGTCACTCTTACTGCCCACGCTCCGGGTCCTACCTCTTCGACCACTTCCTTGTTATTCCTATTGCCCCCCCCCCCCTTAAGTGGTCTGCTCCTGCTGGTTCCCCCGTCCTGGTCCCACTTCCAGCTCTCTCCTTCCTGGTTGCTCTGCTGGTCCCCCTAGAGGTCCTCTTTATTGACCTTCTCTCCTACCATTAGAGGCCCTCGTATGCTCATGGCAGACGTCGTTGATATGTCTTCTGAATCGAGACGTCTGTTACGCGACATCGGTGACACGTCTTCAGAATGGGGACGCTCAGAAATGCGTGCAGTTGCCATCGTGTCAAGCAGGAGTAGCTGACGCTTACCCTGCTGAAGCAACATGCCACGCTGAGTGGAAAACTCTACCCGCCCGGGATACGGCGAGGCGTATCCTACGCGGGTATGATGACTTCAACGTCATTCGCCGAGCGTTGGGATTCTGAAGACGTCCCGCAGATGTTGTACAACAAGCGTAGGGATTCAGAAGGGTAAGGTAAGGGGCAAGTAAAAGCAGGAACAAGTACGAGGGGGAATATGCAAAGGGGGTTAGAATTTTCTCACACGGTCAGTATCATCCAGCGTGTGTCGGGATTGAAAAGACGTGCCACAGAGGTCGTGTCACGTGCGTAAGGCCGGCAGCAGTCTTGCGGGTGCAGCGGACACACCATGATAACAGCGGGTGGTGCGCCGCCACGAGGATTACTGTACGCAATACTGCGCACTTTTGCCGGCAGTTGCGACCTCTGCGAATGTCAGAGATGTAGTAAGCAAAACGCTTTTTGTTTTGTGCGTTTTGCTTACTACATCTCTGACAAGCGTTTTCTAAGCCGTTAGTTCTTGAATGTAAGCCCCGAAACCTAATAGAACACTCCTTATAACTTAACAGTTCTGCTGTACCATTTTGCGCTTGCTCTCACTTTGTCGTTCTACCTCCACTAAAAGCTCCTCGGTTGAAAGGCAACTCGAAGATAATGTGGTAGCCCTTGTGACGACAGCATTCCCTCCGATGCCTTATTGAGTTCGGGAGCTCTCTCCGGTGCAGTTATACCTTATACTAAAAAGAACGGCCTGCTTTGTTGTTGCGTTTCTGTACAAGGGTTTTCCCTAAACCTCACACGGCTAACTTGTGGCTGGAAGGTCATGAAGATTTGCAGTGCAATTAAGGTTACCTAATATCGTACTAGGGTTTTTTTTGCGTTACGTTTTGAGTGCAGGATTCCATACGCCTCCATTTGTCGACATTAATGGTGATTATGTTGTTGGTTGTTAAGCTCTTTTATGGACAGAAAGTATGCAACACCTATTATAACCTTAGCATGTAGATTCGTTAAAAAAATGGTTTCAAATAGATAAACCATAATCGACATCCATCTATCACGCCCCCGGTGAGTCTCAGGCGCCTTTTACACTTGCGCCGCAGCGCGGCGCGGCGTGATGGTCGGCATGGCTATCGATTTTTCGCGCCGCGAGGCAGCGCCGCATCGCTTTTATACTCCGCCGCCGCAAAACACCACACTTGACGGAATTTTGGGTTACGGTATTCGGCGAATCGCGCCGCTGAGGGGAAGAGCGCGGCGCGGCGCGATCAGCCGCGGCAGACTCGGCGTGGTGTGGGAGATTTCACCTCTTCGACCAAACTTCTCCTATTGGGAAGGAGGGGGGGGGGGGGGGGGTTAGGCTGCTGGTCACGAATCTGACATCGTTTCTTGAAGTTACGGACGATTACGGTAGGTTCGGTTGATTAGGGAGTTTGGGCGAAATCGGTGACCATGACCTTAGCCAGTACCTTCTGTAACCTAGGAACAGAATAGAGATCTGTAAACATTCACGAAGCTTCATATATCAAGCTAAAGATATGCTTAGTGCACAGTGACCCAACTGGCCGCGCCGCTCCCCAAATTGACGCGCCGCGCAGCGGCGGGAGTATAAAAGGCGCCTCACGGGAGTATAAAAGGCGGGAGTATAAAAGGCGCCAAAACAAGTTACTTGCGACTAAATTAACTAACTTGCAAGGTCGCACCCAGGAATTTTAAATTGCACGCAACTAACTGCAGTGCAAGGTTTCAAGGAGCTTTTGTGCAAGCTAATGTTTCGCGCCTAATTGGTACCTGAATGCCAAATTACATAAGAAATGGAGCACTTCAGTTCCCCACTGGGGTAGAACACACCAGTGCTGTGAGAAATTTTTAATTTTAAGCAATAAAAAACAGATTATAGGGCCGATGTGGTGAATCCGCGGTGATGTGATACCGACGGTATCGTTGATGAATCTGGCCCCAGAGGTGGCCTAGCTCAGTCCACCACTGACATTTAGTGAAAATTTAGAAAAAAGCTGGGTCTTGTAGACTGATTAAACGACGTTACTCGAGCGCCGTTGTCGGAGCTATTACTGCTAGCGACTTCCTTTTGTCTCGCCTACGAACAACTCGATTATTAAGCCATATTTTGCCTTGCTCCTCCATACTCCTTGTCTGTTCTGCTGCTGCTCGGTGCTCACTGCATATTCTTGCTTTATTAGATCTCCTAGTTGCTCTCTTTTTTGTTATACACGTCGTTGCTATCTCAATACTGTTCTCGTCCTATCTGCTGCTCCTCTCATACGTACGATTCATATGTTTGTCAGGGTTTTTTTTTTTGCGAGCCGTGTGCGACTATTTTCGTGAGTGTACGAGTTGCTTAAGCCAACAAAACATGAATACTGAAAAAAGTTTACGGATCCATTACAAGTGCGTATTGATTAGGGGAGCATTCGAATTGGTCGACTACTCCGACTAGTACATATGTATAAGAACCTTTAATCTAATCATGATCTACGGGGGGCTATTAGCTTAAAGAATACTTAATCTAAGTTCCATACATTGTCTGGAGCTAACATGTAACTTGCATGCGAGTTTATATCTAAAAAGGCTTATACTAGCAGCAGCTTACGAATGACTGGTTTGAGGCAATCTTGCATGCAGCTTGCAAGTAACTTGTTCAAAACAAGTGCTCCGACACGCCTAACGGCGTGTTTCGAACTTGCGCGCTTCGCGCGACTTTGCGGCATCACAGACCTATGGAAAGTTGTTTTTGTAAAGCATAAAATTCGCTAACATCTAGGACTGGTGCGTACTTTATCGGCATCAAGCCGTTCATCACTTCGGCACCTTCATGATAGACATTCTCTCCGAATCGTCCAGTAAAGTTATTGGTTTGTGCAGAACTTCTGCCCTCAGGTTGCTCCTCCACAACCGCTCTCATGCTCAACAGCTAGCGTTTCCAGATATCGCTGATATGTCTTCCGAAGCCAGATTCCCCTCACTCTTTTCTTCTTACTGGATCTAGTTGCTGGTCCGCCTCTCCTGGTCTTCCCTCTCCCGCTTTAGTCCCCCACCTTCATGGTCCCAACTTCTGGCCGAGTTCTTTGTTTCCACTCTTGACCCCTACTGGCCTCTCTTTTTCCCTGTCCTGGTCCCTCCTCCCGGTTGTTTCCCTCCTTCCTGGTCGCTCTTCTCGTTCACCCTAGAGGTCCTCCTTACTGCACTTCTCCACCACCGTCTTAGTGGTCCTAACATGCTCAGGACAAACTTCGGTGACACGTATTCAGAATCAAGGTGCTTGTTGCGCGACGTAGGGGACCCGTATTCTGGATCCAGAAGCTCAGAAGACCCGTCTTTCGATCCAGAAGCTCAGAAGCGCCGCAGTCGCTGCTGTGTCGAGCATGAAGAGGCTATGCATATGGCAGATTCCTTGTTCCCCATGTGAATTCCCTTACGGCTCCCTTCTTGTTGGTTCCCCGTTCTGGTCCCACCTCCAGGTCTTTCTTTCCAAGTGGATCCCTCGCCCCCCCCCCCCTTACCCCGGATCCTCCTTACTACTCTACCCCAATTAAGTAGCCCTCCTACGCTCACGACACGACAACGGTAAGCGAACGCCCATTGACATCGGTGTCTTCTAAATCCGGTCTCCCTTACTGGTAATGGATCCCCTTGTTGATCCTCCTTACTGCCCCTCCCCCCTTATTAGTAACTCCCTTCTTCTTCTTCTTCTTCTTCTTCTTCTTCTTCTTCTTCTTCTTCCCGTTCTTCAGCGTTTGTCCCGCTTTGTGACGGGGTCCGCTATTCTGGTGTCATGACGTCACCTTTCCCGATCCAGCGCTAGATCAGGGTGGACACCAGCTACTTTCAAGTCCTTATGTAACGTATCAGCCCAGCTTTGGGCGCCCTCTAGGCCGCTTTCCTACTACCTCGAAGTTAACGGCTATCTTGCGGATGCTGTCTTCCTTTCCAGGCAAAACGTGGCCGTACCATCGCAAGCGAGCTTCGCGCATCTTGTCAGCTATCGGCGCGATACCGAACTTCTACCGAATGTCATCGTTTCGGATGCGGTCCATGCGCGTGACTCCAGCCGTCCAGCGCAGCATCTTCGTCTCCATGACGCTGAGGTGCGTTTCGACTTCCTTAATGGCAGGCCAGCACTCAGCGCCGTACATCGCTACTGGCCGCACGACTGCTCAGCAGGTCTTCGACATAAAGCGCTTTGGTATCTTCTTGTCGCAGAGCACGCCATACAACGAGCGTCACTTGTACCAAGCTGCACTCACGGTAACATTGGCAACTCCCTACTGGTCCCTCCTTACTGCCTAAACCCTTCCTGGTGCCACCTTCTGCTTCATTGTTCCACCTATCGACACCCCCCCCCCCCTCATCCCGATGCCTCCTCTAGGTTGCTCCCTCCTGGTCGCTGTCGGTTCTCCACACTCGAAGTCCTCTTCTACTCTTACCTCTATAGTGGTCTTCTCATGCTAATGGTACGAAATCAGCGGCACGGCTTCTGAATCTGGACGCTCAGAAAACGCGGAGGTGCTGTTGTGTTAAGCTGTAAAGGGCTGCGCTTCCCCTGTTGCAGCAACATCCCACGTTCAGTAGCAAATTTTGTCCGCGCTGTAGATGAATAAGCGTATCTTACTCATAAGGGAAAGATACTAGGTGACGATGGAACTTTGAGATGAGGCGTATATCACTGGATGCGGCTTCGAACGCTGATTCCAAATATCAGTGCAGCCGCTGTAAGAGCAATGCTCCACGAGGTCAGTATGGAAACAATATTGAATGGTGTATCATACGTCCCGGGGTGACCGTGCAGGTATCCTGCAGCGTACCATGAATACGTGAGAAATGTTCTAAATCTTGGGGCAGACAATTGAGTGTGAATCAGCGAAACAATTCGAAGAATTGAGTCGCGGGAGTGAAGTGAAAACTTTATACCGTGTGTCAATACACGAGAGGTGAAACGTTTGTAACTGCTTTTAAATGGCAAGAAGAAGACTACGTCTAATGGTTGTATTTGTGATGTTGTTCCTGCCGAAATGTTCATCACTTTCATTCTAATAGGATCTACAAAAACTGATGCATGGTTTCGTAATCCTTGAATGGCTTCCAGCTATCGACCAAGAGCAACGTTTGAGTGCCGCTGATACCTTCTTCTCCTCTGATCCTCTTCTGATTCCGCACTGATACCTTCTTCATCCTCTACCTCGATGCTTCCGCATTGCGCATCTCGTAAGATGGACGCGAAACTGCTGGCCATTTCCTTCTCTTGCCTTGTAGGAACGCGTGAAGTATCGGAAGGACCGTGCTCCTCCAAAAGGCACGCCAACACAACAGCTGGTGAGAACATAGTTTGGAAGATAAGTCGGCAGTCCTAACCAACTACGTGTGTCCAAAAAGAATTCGCCCGAGGGAGTTATTTAAGGCTGATCACCCACTTGTAAGTATGGGTGGTGGGATCATGGCAATCGATTTTGCCCAAACGTCGCCATTTGACATAGGGAGCTTTGGTTGATCGTGGCAGATCTTTTTTATGAAGTGCAAGAATCCTGCACCACAGGGGACTCGAACCATAAACCACCCCGTCTCACCAAGCCGCCCTTTACCCCTGCGCCACCACTGCTCGGCAGGCAGCGCAGTTCTAACCCTACTTGAGCTCGCTCTCTTGTGACTGGCTGCGTGGACCCAGAGTGCAAAGGAGCCTGCTATGAAAATAGTTCATAACTCCGTTCACAGATGCGCACAGCAAAAACGGACATAAATTTGGAATCAGCGTTCGAAGCCGCATCCAATGATATACGTCTCAACTCAAAGTCCAATGGTCACCTAGTATCATTCCCTTGTCAGATTAGATCACTCGACCGCCCCCGCTGTGGATGATGCGGCGTATCTCACTTACGTTAGATTAGATCACTCGATGGACAAACTCTTTTATATATAGGTAGTGATTTTCTGAGCAGCGGCTCCGCGATAACTCGTCCCCGCTGGGGCTTCCACCACAGTGGCAGCGTGGGTCCCGACTGCGGCAGGAGTGTTATGGACGAGTTCTTCGGGTACTGCCGCGAGGCTCTGCAGAGGCCCTAAAAGGCGCCTTAGCCCGTTTGCGCCTTTCCTTCAGTACTTAGCGGGATGTTACATTGCGTTCTTGAACATTCGTTGTTCACCTGTTGAAGTAGGAACATCAAACGTCTTTCCTGATTTTTCGCATATTTATTTCGCAGTTTCAACGAAATTTAACGAAAATGTTCCGTTAAAAATTTTAGCGCCCAGATCTTTGTGTGCACCTCTGGTCCACAGCTCGCGGCTACTCCCGCAACAGAACTGACTGGCTTACTCATCTCCTTTTATGCGTTCGCAGACAACTTACCACATCACCTTTTCCGATTCGCTATCTCCGAGGCTATCAAAACATCGTGGAAAGTCTGCTTTTGCCATAATTTTTAACTTTCCTGCAGCAATACACGCCAAATTTTCGTTTTTTATCGCGTAACCGCGAAAGTACACCTATAAAGTGCTGCTCTGGGGCATACCTGCAGCTCAACATCCTGCACTCCGAACGTGTCATCTGTGCCATTCAGCTTGTCTCGAAGTCGCGCGATAGCGGTCTCCGAAACATACGAAGGTCTTTCTCCGCCTCGCGATTCCACCTCCTCGAAACTGGAGATTGTTTCACGCAACAATACAGATGCTAATCCCAGAATGACCTGGAAAGTACGAATTTCACCGAAACAGATATCCATTCTGATGGAGCAGCAGCATTACATGTCTGTTCTCTCGCAACAATCGCATTGCGCGAACTGCCTCTTGAGCGAGTCTGCCACCCACTCCTTCAATCAGCAGCGGATCTAGTAGGTCCCGAGTTAACCGGAACGGAACTCGCTCGGGAATGGGCAGACTTCTTTTGCTGTACTCCAGTATCATGCCTGCAAATGTGACAGTGCTTCCACAGCTCAGCGCAGAACTTTAGGGTCAAGACAAATTCGAAAAGCCGTTAGATCAAGCGGCCTACCTAGATCAATGTGGACCAGCTTGCATGTCTCCGTTTCAAACAACACGTTGCTGAGGTGACGGTCGCCAAGGCCGACAACATACGTAACTGAAGGTTCAAGGTTGGTCAAGCTGTTCAGCCGCCATTTGAATGGGCGTCAACTACCTATGCTCCACTGGGCGAGACTACGCCTGTAATTCTCAATCATTGCTGTCCACGACCTAACCGTGTTATGCCTCTTATAGAAGAAGTACCTGCAACGATTACTGTCACATCTACATTTCCGCGCATACGATTTGCTCATTTCTCGAAAAGAACGCTTATGAGCGCTCCAAAACGGCTTTAAAAAACTTTTGGATCAAATATTTGTGAAAAGAAGCATATATTTGAACTCAGCAGCTCGAGCTCTATCTATTTACATACACATCTAAATAGAATCAAGCAATACACATAGGACCGACAGAATCAATCGAGCGGACGCGACAACTTGTAGAGTGGTCTTACAAGAAAAGGTTCCCAACTCAAGGTGAGCTTTTGCGATGCTATTTTGACAGGATGTAGGGCCCTGTGAGCGGAACGCAGAACCACTGTTAGTTTCTGCTAAACGCTTTTTTGAAGCCTGAAAAGGGTCTAAAGGCGTGCGCGCAACTATCGTCAACCCTTACGAGACCCAACGACGTGCCTCAGATGCGCAGTTGGTAGGATCGCCGCCTCGTAGAAGCACACCGGCGGGGTTCTCAGTTTGAGTCCGTGTGCTGTCGATAAATTTGCACTCATGAGTTTGTTGTCATTACGCTTTCCCATGATAACAGTAGTTAATTTTAGACCATCAGTGCTTCAAACAAATTAAGGCTGACTATTTGCGCCTTCATATGCGCTAGTTTTTCAACAATGCCTATCTGCACCAGTCTCATATCATACCATATCACCAATAATATGTAAATGGTAAATGCACACATAAACGCGTACCTTACGGCTGAATACTATGAACGCTACATCGGTGCATAAGTGCACTAAAAATGTCGTCCTCACCTGAACGTGTTGTGGCCGACTACTTTCCACCTTCACACCGATTTTCACTTCCCCAACAAGAAGAGAGATTGCGGTTGCGGATGTCATATGTGAGATATCGACTGTCAGTAAGAAGAGTCGGTTCAGGATAGAGGTATTATAATGAGAATAGTACCTTTCTACAAGTATCATCCAGTTGGTTTCATAGGTGCGCTTTGAATGGGTTGATGTCGACTGGACATCTGATGATGACTGTGAAGGGAACGACAACAGCGAACAATCATCGTTAGAGAAATCAGTCCTTTTTGACGACAAGCACGTTTCGGAAGAAAAGGTATTGCACCAACAGACTACCACCTTTTCCTGTCTCTCCCCAATGCCATGCAAGGAAAAACGTTCGATGACGAGGACGACATGGACATTGTTAGCTTGTCGAAACATCTTATCTAAATGTGCTAGAAGCATAGGAAACCAACTAGCTTCTGTTTGCCTAGCATACCATGAACTCCCCGTCTATTTACTCTATTTTTGTACGTTGAGGGCCACGCAGACAAACAATTCACATACGGTTAACAAACAGCATGTAAAACAACAATGAACAAAACAATTTGAGGTCATCAAACGGGCAAACTAAGAAGCGTCCTGGAACTGCCTGTCATTGAGTTTTTTGTACTGCCTCAAAGAGCTAGGTAGAGCGTTTTTCTTTGAGAGCTTCAAAAACTCGGTTCCTGCTCTATTAGTAAGGAAGCCTAATCTTACAGTACATTTTGCCCTCGGGATTCTGATCTTCCACTGGCCATCTCTTCTGTTAGAAGAACAAACGGAATAGAATTCCTGGATTGAAATGCCTAACATACCAGTTACCATCTTACAAGTCATGACAAGATCACATTTACATGCTTCCTCGGTTCTGCAAACGTCGACCAGCTGCCAACAGTCAAAAAAGGGATGTAAAGGTTCTCAGGAGGTAATTGTTTCATGCGAAGAAGGAGCGGCCGTAAACTTACAGTAGCCCTTTGGCCTGTACCGTGACCCTCAAAAACCCAAAAAAATTCTTCATAATGATTTGATAGATCTTATACTATCTGATAGTAAATTCGAGCCTCATTTCAAATATGAGCTTATTTTTTCAAAGATTGATCATAAGAAGTTACTGCAAAGTGGCGCTTTCTCGCCTGAAACGACGCAAAAGAGGCGCTCTTGCGCCGCATGGACAAAAGATAGGGCTGGTATTGTATTGGGTTACGAACTCTCCAGCGCATTCGTAACGCAATCGCCAACCGATTGATAGGTTCGATTCTACATGCATTGTTCACGGCACACTCCAAAGGCTAGCTGCACAGCCTTAGAGAACTTTCTGAGTAGGACGGCTGAAAATTTCTGGTAACATCGAAAATGTTCGAAATAATCTTGAAGACTTCGCACTTCACCGTAAAAGAAGATAGAAGCGCAATTGACATGCGTGCGCCCACTCGATTGGAGAAGATATTTTCGAAATTGATCAATTGATCCAATGACAGCTGGGGAAGTGCGGGCCACTGGGAAGCTATGAGCCTGTCGCTTTAAAGTACCTTACGTGTTCTGCTCGCATGTGCATTTGTAGGCCGTTAGCTCTCCGCATATTCCTGCAGGGGTCGACTGAAATCCGCGAAAAATGTGTTACACAAGCCTAACCTGCATATCGCACCGCTCTAACATTGTCCATTCCATTCATAAGCAACATCACTGCTCTTTAGTGCACTACCAGAACATTTTACTGACTATGAAACCCGCAAGTTGCAGTTGATAGGATTCAAACTTGACAGAGCTGTTGCGCTCCAAACACGCCCGCGTATCCAATTCGGCAGTACTTGCGGAAAATCCGGCGGTCGGTGAAATTGATAGTCGCTAGTCCGTGGATTTGCAGAACTCATTGTGTTCTAGACAAACGGAAGCTAACTGGTTTGACATACTTCTCGAGCATGCGAGCAGAACACGAAACCTAAAATGACAGCTGGGGATAAGGTAGTTTAGGCAACTGGGGAGTTGTATGCATGTCGTCTTAAAGCATCTTCTGCTAGCCTACGTATTCGTAGGCCGTTAGCTCTCTGCGTCCTCCTGCACGGGCCGACTGAAATTCGTAAAAAAAATTCTGTCACACACGCTTAACTGCGTTTTGCACCTCTGTAACTTGGTTCATTCATAAGTTACCTCGATTTTCTTCCGCACACTACTAGAGCGTTTTACTGGCTAGAAAATCGACGAGATGCAGACAGAATTGCAGATTTATTGCGCCCCGAACACGCCCGTGCGTTCAATTTGGCAGTACTCGTAAAAAAATCCGCAATAGTTCAAATCTGATGTGGCTACAACGTGCAAAACTGCTTTCCAGTACCGTACCGATACGCCACGCCACGCGGTTCAAATATTCGGGCGGTTCGACCACTCCAAAACCTCAAACTTGGGTAATTAAACATTTATGTTTAAATATGCACAAATAATACGTACGCGACAAACGAATAACACACTAAATCGTCGATGGTAAAGCTTATGTAATGATATCCGATGAGAAACATGGATAAATGTGAGAATAACTACGCGAAACATTCCAAGGAAAAGGACATGACTTCATAGGCTCATAAGAACAAGACCGAAACTAAATAAGACGGAGGAACAGGCTAAGTGAACAGCAAAAACATAACGACTACTGATATGGCAAAGGTAACCCACTTTGGGACGAAACTAACCCATATGAGAGAATGGCAAGGCAAAACAGAGCAAGACAAGAGCATAATTGAAACAAGAACAACATAAAAACAGACTACATGAAGAAAAAAGAAGAAGTCTCTAAAAATCAGGAGGCCGCGAGAAATAGCCCGGGGAAGTAGGAGAGTCCAGGGAGCGCCTGCGGTCGAATGGGGCGCGGTATCCTTCAATGGAGACGACTTGTCGTCAAAAACAGCCTTACAAGAAAATTGTGGAAAAGGGTGCATGGATACGACTACACCAGCATTCCTTCGGCTGCTATAAGGAATAAAGTCACACAACCTGCCTACACTTGCTCACCGTAGGAGAAAGTATTAGGTTGGTGCATAAGTTCTCG
Organism: Heligmosomoides polygyrus polygyrus; assembly: GCA_947396885.1. NCBI lineage: Eukaryota > Metazoa > Nematoda > Chromadorea > Rhabditida > Heligmosomidae > Heligmosomoides > Heligmosomoides polygyrus. The sequence continues at coordinate 58,578,623 of OX377205.1, forward strand.
AACATTTGATCCCTCCTGAATTGAAAGCACACTTTCCCGCCAAATTTCTCACATGTATCAACCCGTAAATGATCGATCGATAGAAAAAGGAAAGGGCTATAAAACCGTTCCTAACATTTACTTCTGCGTTGTTAACGTCAGCTATTATGGCTAAGCAATTCATCCCAACTGAGACGCATATTCGGCACGTCATGTTATTCCTGCATCAATCTGGCCTCAATGCCAACGAATCGTATCGTCGCCTGAAGGATGTTTGCAACGAGAGTGCTCCTGCTCGAAGTACTGTGTACCAGTGGTTCTCGAAGTTTGCAGTTATTGCTGCAGTTATTTTTTAGGCCACCCACAGCGAAAACGCGGTGGCCTGGTAGAGTTTTATAAACGGTTTTATAGCTCTCGCGGAGGCGAATCAAACGGTACCAACTGGTTCTGAAACAACTCAAAATTAAAGGAGTTATGAGCATGCGACGGCTTGCGACGGATTTTCCGTCGCAAACCGTCTTTTTGACCGCGCGACGCGGGCGGTATTGTATAGCAATAACCTAGACTTTGCAAGGCATATATGTGCTATATGTAATACGGCAATGCTACGAACATATAACATCTTTAGGGCATCACTAGGAGTAAATCTGTTCTCCAATCGAGTGGGCGCACGCATGTCAATTGCGCTCCTATCTTCTTTTACGGTGAAGTGCGAAGTCTTCAAGATTATTTCGAACATTTTCGATGTTACCAGAAATTTTCAGCCGTCCTACTCAGAAAGTTCTCTAAGGCTGTCCAGCTAGGCCTTTGGAGTGTGCCGTGAACAATGCATGTAGAATCGAACCTATCAATCGGTTGGCGATTGCTCGGCGATTGCGTTACGAATGCGCTGGAGAGTTCGTAACCCAATACAATACCAGCCCTATCTTTTGTCCATGCGGCGCAAGAGCGCCTCTTTTGCGTCGTTTCAGGCGAGAAAGCGCCACTTTGCAGTAACTTCTTATGATCCCTCTTTGAAAAAAATAAGCTCATATTTGAAATGAGGCTCGAATTTACTATCAGATAGTATAAGATCTATCAAATCATTATGAAGAATTTTTTTTTGGGTTTTTGAGGGTCACGGTACAGGCCAAAGGGCTACTGTAAGTTTACGGCCGCTCCTTCTTCGCATGAAACAATTACCTCCTGAGAACCTTTACATCCCTTTTTTGACTGTTGGCAGCTGGTCGACGTTTGTAGAACCGAGGAAGCATGTAAATGTGATCTTGTCATGACTTGTAAGATGGTAACTGGTATGTCAGGCATTTCAATTCAGGAATTCTATTCCGTTTCTTCTTCTAACAGAAGAGATGGCCAGTGGAAGATCAGAATCTAGAGGGCAAAATGTACTGTAAGATTAGGCTTCCTTACTAATAGAGCAGGAACCGAGTTTTTGAAGCTCTCAAAGAAAAACGCTCTACCTAGCTCTTTGAGGCAGTACAAAAAACTCAATGACAGGCAGTTCCAGGACGCTTCTTAGTTTGCCCGTTTGATGACCTCAAATTGTTTTGTTCATTGTTGTTTTACATGCTGTTTGTTAACCGTATGTGAATTGTTTGTCTGCGTGGCTCTCAACGTACAAAAATAGAGTAAATAGACGGGGAGTTCATGGTATGCTAGGCAAACAGAAGCTAGTTGGTTTCCTATGCTTCTAGCACATTTAGATAAGATGTTTCGACAAGCTAACAATGTCCATGTCGTCCTCGTCATCGAACGTTTTTCCTTGCATGGCATTGGGGAGAGACAGGAAAAGGTGGTAGTCTGTTGGTGCAATACCTTTTCTTCCGAAACGTGCTTGTTGTCAAAAAGGACTGATTTCTCTAACGATGATTGTTCGCTGTTGTCGTTCCCTTCACAGTCATCATCAGATGTCCAGTCGACATCAACCCATTCAAAGCGCACCTATGAAACCAACTGGATGATACGTGTAGAAAGGTACTATTTTCATTATAATACCTCTAGCCTGAACCGACTCTTCTTACTGACAGTCGATATCTCACATATGACATCCGCAACCGCAATCTCTCTTCTTGTTGGGGAAGTGAAAATCGGTGTGAAGGTGGAAAGTAGTCGGACACAACACGTTCAGGTGAGGACGACATTTTTAGTACACTTATGCACCGATGTAGCGTTCATAGTATTCAACCGTAAGGTACGCGTTTATGTGTGCATTTACCATTTACATATTATTGGTGATATGGTATGATATGAGACTGGTGCAGATAGGCATTGTTGAAAAACTAGCGCATATGAAGGCGCAAATAGTCAGCCTTAATTTGTTTGAAGCACTGATGGTCTAAAATTAACTACTGTTATCATGGGAAAGCGTAACGACAACAAACTCATGAGTGCAAATTTATCGACAGCACACGGACTCAAACTGAGAACCCCGCCGGTGTGCTTCTACGAGGCGGCGATCCTACCAACTGCGCATCTGAGGCACGTCGTTGGGTCTCGTAAGGGTTGACGATAGTTGCGCGCACGCCTTTAGACCCTTTTCAGGTTTCAAAAAAGCGTTTAGCAGAAACTAACAGTGGTTCTGCGTTCCGCTCACAGGGCCCTACATCCTGTCAAAATAGCATCGCAAAAGCTCACCTTGAGTTGGGAACCTTTTCTTGTAAGACCACTCTACAAGTTGTCGCGTCCGCTCGACTGATTCTGTCGGTCCTATGTGTATTGCTTGATTCTATTTAGATGTGTATGTAAATGGATAGAGCTCGAGCTGCTGAGTTCAAATATATGCTTCTTTTCCAAAATATTTGATTTTTTAAAGTTATTTAAAAGAGCCGCTCTAGACCACACACCAGCATTCTTTTCGGAAAATAACCAAATCATATGCGCTGTACTGTACAATATAATGAAAGCGTGCCACCAGTAGTTTGCAACGAACGTTCGCGGGCAACACCAGGCAGCTTTTTCCCATAGAATTGCAGGAGACTGCCTTCTCACTACGCGCGCTATACTCTAAATGCCTTCATGAGTCAAGGCATATCTGTGGAGGCAACTACATACACGCAGCTGTAATTGCAGTCACGAGCCGACGCCGTATATTTGGATGAGACGACTCGTTAGTCTTTAGCAAACCCTGGTTACAAGAATTGTTCAGTCAACGGCAATTTTGAAAACACCGCATTTTCGACGATTGAGGCTGTTACTCCAGTGTAATTTTCCCTCTGGTCATGCAGTGTAGTGTAGTGGAGGCAAAAGTGCATATTTTCATTCAGATCACTGAGAATGTAACGTTTTTCATACAGTTTGAGTTAAACGCGGTAAAATATTAATTATAATAATAATAACATAAAATAGCATACAAATTGAATATAAGTGGAAGGTTAGACACCTGCAAGGCGAAGAACCGAACCCTTTCACAGAGAGCTAGACGATAGACTCATCAGCTTGCAGAACTGTTTCACCACTGCTCTCGCTGCTTTCTTTGAGTTATGCCTCCCCATCCGAACAAGACTACACTCTTGCAATTCCGGAGTGACATTAGAAGATTCCTGCTTAGCACATATAATTAGAGGTGCTAATCAGGTGCTAATCAGGCAACCTACTAGAAAACCCGAGAAGTTTTATATCAAAGAAGCGTGCGCCCTACGCAATGAAAAAAGTGTCTCTGAAGAGGATGGAATACCAAACCATTTGCTGTACCAAGCAATTTATTAAAACTTTCCGCCGAGAAATCTGGCACAAACAAGTTCTCTCGGATTGATTTCGAAAAACGGTAGATCAGAATGCTCTCTGCCCTTGGCAACCGATTTTAGCATACCTCTGAGCAGCAAACGCGAGGTAAAGACAGAACCCAGAAACCGATGGTGAACTGTCCATGTTCGTCTTTCAGTGAATCTTGGCATGAAGATTGTAGACTATTCCTTCTTTAGCTGGGTTGATATTGACTTTTATTGAAAAAAACGCCAACGTTCCAGCGTCTTCGCCTTCTTCAGAGCCTGGAGAAGTCGAAATCATTTAAGACACTACTCCCCCAAACAACATTTCATCTTACAGGGTACTTTTCTTGAGGAGACTAGATAGAAGTTGCAAGAGACGACTAACCTTGAAGGTGGTATGCCGAAGTGGGCCACCAATCACCCGTAAGCTGGACGTAACGTGGGTGAATGAGCATCAGCTCCGGATCTCAAGCCTTAAATACCCTGGAGGTCGGACCAAAGAGGTCAGAACCTACAGAGCTCTATGAAAGGTGCCACTTCGTGGGTTATCGCTAGACACTCCTCCTGCCGGTTGACCTGGGGGTTCCTAGCCGTGATCCAAAGCGCTTCGAGTGTCCTACGTGTTGATATATCGCTCTTTCACGCTATAATCGACATCGACACCTTCAACATCGCGCCTTTATGGCATCGAACCCTGTGTTTACCCCAAGGGGCCAGGACGTTGTCTTTCTTAAGGCCGACCAGGTGCTCCCTGACCCTGACACATAGGGACCTGCCCGTTTCCCCTATATATATCCCACACTCATTGCATGACATCCCACACTCATTCCATCCCACACTCATTGCATGACATGAGATAGACCACACCAACTGTCATGCAATCCCCTTCTTTCCCATTGGGGCAAACTACGCAGGACGGGGTGGGACACGTCCTGTCATAGACCCGATTCCGAAGAAATCATTGTCGAGGAGATTGTGAAGAAGACGAATAACTAGCTGAGCTAGTCCGAAAGTCCCGTAACGTAAGCAGGACCCGCATGGCAACGCTGAATGTGGGTACGTTGACGGGCCGCTCGTGCGAGTTGGTTGAAGCACCGGAGCGAAGGAGGTTTGGTTTCTGTGCGGTGCAGGCGACGAGGTGGTCCTGCCGCTCGTCAAGGGACATAGGACGTAGCATCAAGACCGTTCTATGTGGAAGTCCCAGGACCTTTAAGATCAGCCCTCCGAGGCTGAAGCAGATCGAGCGACGCGGTCAAGTGGTGGTGAATAAAAGAGAAGGAAGCAGCTGTGGTTTCTCGCGTGCGGTTACCAACAGTAACAGCTGTCGATAAAATTGGAAGAAAGCAACCGACGCGATACGCGGCAAGCTGCAAGGTTGGAACTCGGCACTACAAAGCCTGGACGACGCAAGGTCGACAAGCAGGCCTGGCTGTAGACGGACGATGTAAAAGGGAAGGTTCGAGAGAAGAAGTCGCTGTATGATGTGTTTCTCGGCGACAACACAGCCGACAACTGGCAGGAGTACAGAAGGCGAAGAAGGCTGCAAAGAAAGCCGTGGCTGTTGCGAAAGCCTCTCATTATGGAGATGTCAGCCGAAATCTGGAGTAGCGCGATGGTGAGCGGCATCGCCAAACCGAGGATATTGAAAAGTTCTTTGGCATCAATGATGAGAGCGGCCATCTTATGTCAGACTGCAAAAAGGCGCTGAAGCGATACGTGATTACTTTGTGGAAATTTCAACTATGGAATTTCCTCACCCGGCCATCCCTTCTGTGGCTTCTGCTCACGGTCCCGTTAATAAGATCACTGTGGAGAAAGCAGAAGTGGCTCTGAAGAAGATGAAGCCCGGTAAGGCGACCGGGCAGGATGATCTGGCAGGGGACGCTTGGAAGTTGAAGCTCTGGTATCCTGCTGAGTGGTTGGCTGAGTTCTTCAACCAGGTAGTAAAGGAGAAGAAAGTACCGGAGTATTGGCACAACAATACGTCGATTCCGATTCGGAAGAAGGGCAGTCCTGCAGACTGTTAAAATTACCGTCCGATTCGCTTGCTTTCGCACAGCATGAAGATCTTCGAGCGAATCCTCGATAGACGAATTCGTGAAATCGTCAAGCTCTCCGACAACCAGTGGGACTATTGATGCTATACGCCGCCCGCCTCCTGGTGAAGAAGCGTCGCGAGAAACAGAAGCCGGTGCATATAGACTTTCTCGACTTGGAGAAGGCCTTCAACCGCGTACCGCGTGAGCTCATATGGTACGCTTTGCAACAGCACAACGTACCTGAGGAACTCATAGAGTGGGTGCGGATGCTCTACTCCTGCCCAAAGAGTAGAGTGCAAGCTGCAGCTGGAACCTCAATGAGTTTCCTATCTCTGTTGGGGTGCCCCAGGGGACTGCGCCTTCCCCACCCCTTTTTGTTGTCGTCATGGATGCCACTATGCAAGATGTTCAGCAGCCTGTTCCAGGGCCGGGGCTTTATGCTGATGACGTGATGCTCGCTTGCGATGATAAAGGTGATCTCGAGCGGTAAGCTTGGTGCGACCGTCTGGCGAGGTTCGGACTCAAATTGAACGTCACGAAGGCCGAGTACCTAACGACTGACGTGAACGAGTCCGGCTCCATTGAGATTAGCGAGAGATCAGCAATAGCGTCTGACGGCGGTCTGATGGTTGAAGTAAACTCACGAAGAGTGCAGCTTGGTCTATGTGGAGTTCGCTGACTGGCGTGCTCTACGACAAGGAGATACCAGAGCGATTTAAGTCGAAGATCTGCAGAGCAGTCGTGCGGCCAGTAGCAATGTACGGCGCTGAGTGTTGGCCAGCGACCAAGGAAGTTGAAACGCGCCTCAGCGTCATGGAGACGAAGATGCTGCGCTGGACGGCTGGAGTCACGCGCATGGACCGCTTCCGAAATGGTGCTACTCGGCAGAAGTTCAGTGTCGTGCCGACAGCTGACAAGATGCGCGAAGCTCGCTTACGTTGGTACGGCCACGTTCTGCGTGCGAAAGAAGACAGCGTCCGCAAAATGGGCCTTAAGGTGGTAGTGTCAAGAAAACGGACGCCCGAAGCAGCGTTGGTCCGATTACACATGGACATGAAAGCAACTGGCGTCCACCCTGATCAAGCGCAGGATCGAGAAACGTGGCGTCACGACACCAGAAAAGCGGATCTGGCGACGAAGCTGGACAAATGCTGAAGAAGAAGACATATGTAGGACGAGGGTCATCGCCGACAGGATTCCGAGGAACGCGAAGAGGACAGCAGGGTGCTTCAACGCGTTTGTCGGATTTCTTCATGAAAGCTCCACGTCGTGACCCTCGAGAAAGGTGGATCTAACGAACGAAGACATTATTGACGCCCGCTCGAGCTACTCAACGATCGGCCGGGCGGCAGGTGACAGACAGTTTCTAGAAAAGTACAACGATAGCTCTACAGGACTGTAAGGAAGGCTCTCATGAGGAGAAAATATAAAAAATGCACTTGAAAACATCAGTGCGCTTAAGGCTTCTTTTGAAGAATCAAAAGGTACACAAAGATTGGCAGCACATTCTAACTGCTTTTCTTCCACGATTTTCTATACTTGTCTCTTTGCACACCCTAGATTTTCGAGTAAAAGTGTGAAAACAGTAAAACTTTCGCCTGATAAGCGCAGCGTGTAACAATGTCTTTTCTGAATCTCATCCCGCTATTTAGGAGCAAAATGTAATCTCCGGGAGGGCGACGATTCTTACAGCAAGCAAAAATGACATGGTAGCGGATTCTCGTCCATCTTCGAAGTACGTAACTGCAAAGAAGTAGCAGTAAAGTTCTCCAAACTTAAAATTTTTGATTTTCTTTAAAGCTACTCACACCACCTGAAGCCTCTTATTAAGAAAGAAGTGGACGCTCATGAATAAAACTGCTTAATCGCGACTTCTAATGCATTGGCGTGTGTAGCTTGGTTTGGAAATGCTGTTTTAAATTGTAATAAATTTGGTGCGTTCCAAGCTTTTTATAGAACCAAGTTTTGCTGTAGTATTTAAGGACCACCCTGTAGCTCCCACTCCTGATACACATTGAAGAACCACCTGGTCGAGTGCGAAACTTATTTCTGGAACGTTCTTTCCAACCTCGAAGAACTAAGCACCCCCGAAGGACTAATGGTATCAGCTTTCACTGTTTTCGATTTTTATCCAAATCACTGCAGTTCCGAAGACCTCGGATTTGCGATTCGCATTGATGGCGACAGCCGCCTCCTCCTCCGACTGCGCTAACAGGCACTCCGAATTGATCACATCTATATGAAATCAATATGAAGTTCATCCGTTGCATACACTGCATGCAGAACCCTCTAGTGGTATACGGTATGTCTTATTTTGAAAGCCAGACTTGCTCACTGTTATCCCCAACAGCAGTAGCAAGAGCTGCAACTATTTGACGTTTATTGCGAGTGGTTTTGCCGAGGTGTTCCCTCCGGTTATTGAGAAAGAACCTTGTTTATCGCTTGGAGAGTAAGGTGAACATTTGACTTAGCTATTCCTATTATTTTTAGTCATTTAAATTCTAAAAGCAAATGGATCTTCAGAACATTGTGTAAATAACCGTATAGTGAGATCTGGCGTCAACCCAATGTGTCTAATCTCTACATATAAGGTTAACATGCATATCAGACGCTACTGTGTGGAAGTACTGTCTCCGTCACGCGGCCGATACTTATGAAGCACCGGTTCCCGGGTGCCGTAGGGTTACCGCGTTAACATGTTTCCCAGCAACCCCACGGCAACACGTGCCCTCTGCTTCATAAGTGCCTGAAAAACTTTGACAATCTCATGCTGTGGACGTGTTTAACACAAACTATATCGCATTGAATGTACGAGTAATAATGGAGGAACACTTTTAAAGTTCGTCTCACGGCCTGATGAAGAATTTTTAGTTGAACTAATTCTTTTGCCAGCTTCGTTTCTATTTCTCAAATCTTACGCAAGGGCGATCAAAGAGGAGTAATAGCAATTGAAGGATGAACGAAGAACTTATCGTTAGGGGGTCGTATTCGCTGAAAACAATCAAAGCGCGCGATGGTTGCAAGGGTTACGGTATTACCTTTTCCCTTCGTGATGCTAAGGGGTTGTAAAATAACGTCCTACGCGAAGAAGACGGCCAAGCTCCGAATGAAGATCACCCGTAAGGTACGAGGCATTGTCCGATACGAGTTCAGTCATTGCGCCGAAAACTAGGATAAAGTGGGTCATAATGGCATCATCATTCATCATCATTTTCAATAGCGTTTGTCCCGCTTGGTGGCGGGTTCTTCTGGCCTGGTGACGCCACTTCTCCCAATCAAACGCTTGATCGGGATGGACACCAGTTAACTTCAAGTCCATATGCAACGTATCTAGCCAACGTTGTTTCGGGCGTTCTCTGGGCCGTTTTCCAGGGACTTCAGGATTCAGCCCAATCTTACACACGGTGTCGTCGTTAGCGCGAAGGACGTGGCCATACCATCGTAGACGTGCTTCGCGCAACTTGTCAGTTATCGAGGCGACACGGGACCTTTGTCGCATGGTTTCATTGCGAACGCGGTCCAATCGCGTTACTCTAGCCGTCCACCTTAGCATTTTCATCTCCATTACACTGAGGCGGCTTTCAATTTCCTTCGTCACGGGCCGGCACTCAGCACCGTACGTCGCTACTGAGCGGACGACTGCTCTATACACCTTTGACTTGAGGTACTCAGGTATTGTCTTGTCGCAAAGCACCCCAGTCAACGAACGCCATTTGGACCAGGCTGCACTCACACGTGCGTTCACCTCCAACTTAAGACTGCTATCGGACGTGACTGCTGATCCAAGATACTTGAAAGATGTAACTCGTGAGAGCTCAGTACCATTGATCTTAATGGATCCATGCTCATTCACATCCGTCGTCAAGTATTCCGTCTTTTTGACGTTTAGCTTGAGTCCGAACAATGCTAAGCGATCGCACCACGCCTGTGCCTGTCGCTCGAGCTCTGCTTTGTCTTCGCATGCAAGCATGACGTCATCGGCATACAGCAGCGTCCAAGGAGCTGCCCTTTGGAGATCGCGTGTAATTGCATCCATGACGATCACGAAGAGCAGTGGGGAGAGCGCAGAACCTTGGTGCACTCCGACAGAGATTGGAAACTCCATCGAGGTGCCCGCTGGTTCTCGCACTCGGCTTATTGGGCACGAGTAGAAGATGCGCACCCACTCAATAAGCTCTTCAGGGATACCATGTCGTCGCAACGCGTACCATATCACTTCCCGCGCAACGCAGTCGAAGGCCTTCTCCAAGTCCAGGAAGGCAAAATGCACCGGTTTCTGTTTCTCGCAGTGCTTCTCTAGCAGAAGACGAACGGCGTGTATGGCATCAATCGTCCCACAGCCGGTAACGAAATCACACTGATTATTGGAAAGCTGAACGACATCCCGTATACATCCATCGACAATTCGCTTAAAGGTTTTCATGGTGTGCGAAAGAAGGCGAATTGGACGGTAACTAGCACAGTCTGCAGGATTGCCCTTCTTCTTCCAAATCGGAATAGTCGTGCTTTGCTGCCAACCCTCAGCCACTTTCTTCTCAGCAACAACCTGATTGAAAAACTCAGTCAGCCAGTCAGCAGGGCACCAGCCCTTCGACTTCCACAGGTCAGCTGGCAGATCATCGGGACCAGTGGCTTTGCCTGACTTCATCTTCCTCAGGGCTGCTTCAGTTTCTCTCACTGTGATCTTCTGAACGGGACCGTATACAGGTGATGCATGAACATGAACAGCAGGATGTTCAAATTCTACATTCGAGATTTCCTCTAAGTATTCGCGCCATATCTTCACAGCCCTTTTACGATTCATCAGAAGATGACCGTTCTCGTCGTTAATGCCAAACCAAAGAACTTCTCGATGTCTTCTGCTTGGCGACAGCGAGCTTTGGAGAGTCGGTAAAGATAACGCTCGCCATTGCGCGTCTCCAGTTTTTCACTCACATCAGTGTAGTGTGCGGCTTTAGCAGCGGCCACTGCCTTCTTTGCCGCTTTCTTCGCTTCTCGATAATTCCGCCAATTATCGACTGTTTTATCACCGATAAATCGACTGTTTTATCACCGCGATATAGTCGTTTTTTTCCCTGACCTTCTCTCTGACATCGTCAGTCCACAGCCAAGCCTGCTTGTCGACCCAACGCCGTCCAGGCTTCGTTGTGCCGAGTTCGACGCGCGCAGCCCAAGTTATCGCATCGGTAGCATCCTTCCAGGTTTCGTCGACAGTTGTTACCGTCGGCAACCGAATGCGAGAAGTAACAGCTGCTTCCTTCCCTTTCAGTCGCCACCATTTGATTCTAGCCGTCCCTCATCGCTCAACACGTTTACACCTCGGAGGTGTGATCTTCAGCGAGCAGATCAGCGGACGGTGTTGCGTGGAGACCGTCTCATACGGCACGGTCTTCGCGTCTGTGACAAGACCATAGTCGCGACGCCTAACAAGGACATAGTCAATCTGCGTTTTGGCGTTCCCGCTATAAAACGAGATGAGGTGGGAGTCACGCTTTCGAAATTTGGTGTTCACGATGGTGAGGTCGTGTGAGTCTGCATACTCAAGTATACGCTCACCATCGGCGTTGCGTGACCCACAGCCAAAACCACCATGACAGCTGTAACCATCTTTCGTTGCTCCGACGTGACCATTAAGGTCACCTGCCACACAACAATCATGTTTTGTGACGGCACTCCCGCTGTTTTCTCATCAAGCAGGGACCAGAACTCGTCCTTGGTTTGCTCGGAACAGCTAGACTGCGGAGCATATGCAGAAAAGGAACGACATCGTCGCTGTTCTACGGCGACAGCAATCTTCATTAGGTAGTCATCGAAACGTTCTACGCTTGCAATCGCGTCACGGAAACGCTCGGAGACGATCATACCGACACCACTGGTGGTCCTGGGACTTCCACATAGAACGGCCTTGAAGCCACGTTCTATGTCCCTTGACTTGCAGCAGGACCACCTCGTCTCCTGCACTGCACAGAAATCTATCTTTCTTCGCTCCAGTGCTTCTACCAACTCGCACGAGCGGTCCGTCAACGTACCCACATTCAACGTTGCTACGCGGGTCTTGCCTACGTTACGGGAATTTCGGTCTAGCTCAGTTGCCCCCCCCCCCCCGATGCCGTCCTCGCATCAGGGATCCTCGCATACTTCTCACACTCGCCGGGCTTTGCGAGTGCGCGTCGGTTCCCGCGGACGCCGTAGCACTATCCCGAGAACTCTGAAACGTCATCGACCATATGATGTGACACAGGATGTTCGTAGGCCGGCCTGTCACTAGGGCCTGTCGCCTGCATTCGATTGTCCGTGATTGGCTCGGCTCGCAAAAGCAAGCAGTTTCAATTGGCACCACGTGGAGGAACGGACATCGCCACCTGGGTCATAATGGCATGAGCCTCGGATAATTGGATGATTCGGATAAGGAGATTTTACGGACTCGGGATTTTTTGGATGATTCGGATAAGAGCGATTTTACTCCGTTTTCAGTGCCTTTGGCTGGCTGATCACCTGGTGAGCGGTAGAAATGTCTTGAGGAGATTGGTGCGCCTTTCGCATACCGCCCACACCTAGGATTTTAGCCCAATCAGCAATGTTCCCGTGTATTGTTCGCTCCTTTCGGCCTTATTCATATGCTAGTCCGTCAGCCTGCTAGAGGCAAACGTATTGACCTTCCTATCGTTTGTCCGAAGGTGTGCTAGGTCTGAGATTGACATCACGATATTGACGTATTAAGCTCTGGCGGGACTTGAAAAAGCTCTAAGGCCCCGTTTATACTTCGCCGCGGCGCGATGCGACCCCACGTATTGTGGCCATATTGATTGTGCGACGCGATCGATCAATTTGGCCTCATTGCGTGGCCATCGCGTCGCGCCGCGACGAAGTATAAACCGGGCCTAAGAAATCTGGTCTGACTCGGAGTGGCATCCCTTCGTCCTGTTCTTTCGTTAGAAGCGCTGATCTTATGAACGGTTTACGTTGACTCTAGCCATAATGCTGATGAGTGATGATGATCGACGTTTTAGAGGACCTACTTCTTTGCAGTGCTACACATATACAACTGGGGCTCCTTCATGGCACATCTCTACAGTTGTTGTGTAACGTCCTCAAACTCAAATGGTTCTACATGACTTTGCCTCTTGGCAGTGAAATCTTAGTGCCTTCGAGAGAGCTTCCTTCCTTTGTTCTCAGTTATCTCCTTCACCTCACTCACCAATACACTCAGAAAAATGGTACTTTGCTGCTTAGCCCTATAAGAATCAAGAAATCACGCACACCTTCAGTTCTAGAAAGTTTGAAGGTTTCTAAGAAGAAACATGGCTTATTCACTTGACTTCACGTCGATAGGTCGTTGCCTTCGCGGAGCAAACGATGCACAGAACTTCATTACACTCACAGTAGCGATCTGCGTACTCAAAAATATTTGTTTTCCTGCAAAGATCTAAGAAAGTCGTTTTGCTGATTTAATTAGTTAGATTTTGGTTAACTCGTCTTTGGCAAAGACTCAAAGTAGTTAATCGATAGAGCGACTCATAGGAGACCTCTAGTACTGAATAATATATCATATTCCTAGTCCTCCTTGACCAAGTTCTAGACATCTTAAAGTGCACTGAAGGTGCTCCTAAAGGAGGTTATAATGGGCTTTTTTCTTTGGAATAATGGGGATTTCTGACAGATTCTTTATGGCTTGGGCTCAACTTTTTTCCATGGTTTCAGCGAACTTCTTCTAGGTAGCACTGTCATGAATTTATAAATTAATAAAAGAAGTACCTATCGACGTGGAATCTAAGTAGACACGGAGATCTATATTGCATTCTCACACATAATAAATAGGTTTAAGTTATATATAGCTTAATGTGCTCCTTCTAATAAAGTATCAAAGTTGAAGTGCTGCATCTGCAACTTCAGATGCGTAACTGATTGATTTAGTAGAATCTGTTGTGTAATACGAGGATTCACTCCAGATCGCCACCAACGACGTCTGCACACAGCATGCTTTGTGCTTATACCCATCCGGTGGAACATCATAGTTCTTAAATTAGTGAACGGATTCACTTGGAGCGCTTCTCTCAACAATTACGGCGGGGATCTCATTATCCAGCGCTGTTGTTCTCCTTGCAACCTCTGGTGTTCAGTTTTCTGCCCGACAGCAGTTGAGGTAGCGCGTGTAGCGCAATCGAAGGAGGTGCTGGCTGTCGCGTGCACTCGACACCATGCTCCTGTTCCTGATTTCCCACCCAGGCCAACCAAGCCCTCCATCCCTTCAGGGTCGGTGAGTTGGTACCAGACATATCTAGGATAAGAAGAGTGCTTCGTCGGCTGGTTATTGTACGGCCAAGTATGCATTCAAATCGCCTCTACGACATTCCTTCGAAGTAGAATGCGTGGCGCATCCAAAATGAATTGAGTAGCGCTGTTCCTTATCCTTCATGCAGTAGTTGAACGGTTGCTCTTGAAAGGTTTAGATCTGTCAAGAATAACAGGCTTGGTTTAGGCTCTATCGTGACCAGGAGTGGACAGCATGTCACTATAGGCAGTTGATTAAACTCTGCGACAAATTCAGATTCTACAGGATGGTGATGCAAGTGAACCTATGCATGTACATACATAGTTTACTTTATAATGTGCAAGAAGCTTTAGCCTTACAGGCTTAAGTGCTGACAACGCTCAATTCTGCCTTCTTAGCTCCATGCGTCCCCACAGCCTCTTGCAGTCCATTAGTTTTTACACAAAAAAGAACTTAGCTTTTGATAACAGTGTTGCCGTAAGGCAATTTAGGCAGAGCAAAATGAAATCTTGTATGAGCTGCGCTGTGCCTTTAATCGAGACAGCGAAAACGAGTAAAAACTCCTTCACCTCAGAGCAACGAAAAGAAAGGGACAAGCAGTCGAGTGCACGTGTAAGGTGGTGGAACGGAGAAGAAAAATGGCAATACCTGAATACCGGCCTGAACAGCGCACAAGCTTCTCTGAACAAGGAAGACGCCTGATTCACTTGTGCCTTCGCGACGTCCTTCAGCATGCTCCGCACTTCCAGAGCCTTCCTGTCAGCTGGTTCCTCTTCAACGTGTAAGCCGCTCACCAAGTCCGAACCGCACAAGAGCTCTTCTGTGAATGAAAACCGTCGGCTGCAGTGCAAAGACTACTAACAGAACACCGACACCGTAGCCTTCGCTCCTGCACTTTAAGCCGAGCTTTTACTCTAGGGAACTGAGTAGCCTTCTGAGCGTACTAACTACGGTAGCAACCCGTTATACAACGTCTACATGCAAGGAACAGCAACGTAGTCTTTCTTTAGGACAGGCCAACCAACTACCCGTGCACCCATGCAAACGAACTCCGCTAAAAAGACGTATGATATAACACTATTGTCGTTATAGCGCGATTCGCAGAGGACTCTTACATTCAAAATGACTCTCTGTATAATTCGACGAGGAACTCAATTCCGGTCCTACGACGAAATTAAGGGTACTAACAAGGGAAGGGTCTGAAGCGTATGTCTGAACGGGGGGAGCGAGTTATATAGGGAGAATCCTCATCCTTCAATTGGTTCAAAAATGTGTTTATTTTTTGCCATCTCGCTAAATCCAAGGAGTAGGGGTTCACAATGGGATACGGCGCAGCCCGCGTTTGAGAGTCTTGTACGCCCGCGATGCGTCTGCAACCAGTGGTTCGGAGCGCAGGTGGGTAGAGGGTTGACTCGTGCGAGGGAGGTCAGGGGTCTGGTTCCTCTGCGTTGCTGCATTTTTGCATTTCAACTAATTGGTTGAGAATTGGAGGATTCTGACGTCTATACCATTTTCAGACGTTTTCTGCGCATTTTTCCAGCTGTACGCTGTGGTATAACATGGTGTAGATGTTCAGCACCAGTGATACACAGGTGCAATACGCCTTAATGTTTAGTCTTTGAGCGGAAAAAGCGAAAAAACCGCCTTTTCCGCCGCTTTTCTGTAGCGCTCATCAAATTGAGCGCACTGAAAATTGAAACACATATTCGTGATCAGCACCGAGCCCTCTTCCCGATGAGCTCCAAAGCGCATAGCGAGCGCCTGAAAAATACCTCAGTGACCTAATTCCTGGCTGTCGCGGCTGACCCCTTCCTTCTCGGGAGATAATAACACCCGCAGCTCCTAAGCGGCTAATGATGGAAGAGATTCGGCCTTTCAATGCCGATCTTCTACTTTATTTGTAGTAACATATAGTTTTGGGCGAGTGTAGCGCAGTCGGAGGAGGCGCGACTGTCGCGTGCACCCGATACCAGGTTCCTGGTTCGGGTTTCCTTGGGATCGGTGAATTGGTACCAGACTTGTCTGGGAAGGATAAAGCACTGACTTGTTCATCGGCTGGCCACCGCAAGTCATTGTATGGCCAAATACGCCTTCATGTCGCCTCCACGACATCCCGTAGAAGTAGAATGCGCTGGCGCATCCCAAAAGGGATTGAGTAACGCCGTCCTTTATCCTTTATCCTTTAACATATAGTTTTCTGGATTCCCTAGCATTTCTCGATCACAATGATGCACTTTTTTAGAGGATCCGATAATTTAAGTGCTATTATTTTCAAAAATGTCTCCACTTTGGAAGACTATAATTTCGGCACGTCAAGCTTATGTGTTTTTATACTCGTTTGTCCCGTTGAAGGCAACAGTGGAAATCATGCTGCAAAAGTGGAACCTTTGGGGTTGAAATCGCTAGTAATTATACCCCGGCAAAATTGGCCACATGACACTTCTTTGCAGTTAGCCCACTTTTTGCATGATTGAAGTGAACATAAAATCGTTTCTTTGAATAAAGAAAGAGATATTTGTAGGCCTATGAAAACACCTTATAGTCCTCAATAGGTGAAATTTAGACTAGGCTGGAAGACATTTTGGCCACGAGGCAAAGTCAACCCTATGCTAACTGTCATTTTAAAAAAATTGTTCAAAAACGGAAGAATAGTCTACGATAGCATTCCCAAGTTAATTCTGACTTGAAGCGTGGCTCGAAATTTCTCAAATTTTGGTTCGTTTGTACCGGTTCATCACGAGTGAAATATCCAATAGCCCTGGTCGGGACCCAGATTAGCTGCGGAGCCAGTCTACTCTCCTACCCCTGTGACCCCTCGCGCCATCTGAGGACGTCGTAAATCGCCTAACTAGAGTCTTCACACTTCCGGTGCCGCGGCGCCATAGTGATCCTTACAAACGAGGATGGAGTAGAATACGCGGCGTACACCAAACAGGGTTTGGACCTCCCCCTTTCATTTAACATGCTTGTATTTTCCATTTCGTGTTCTCTCCATCTTACCAGAAACATGTCTTTCATATTTATTTATTTATTTTCAGGGCATTTCACTAAAATGTTGCTTCTGTAGCTTGTAGCGCATCTTGAGGAGCACCGCACGCGTGTCGTGCGTTTCCATTGCGTACTTTGCATGGTGGTAGAACGCATAGCGCGTCACAGTATCAAAAGCATAATGGGGTGGGGGAGGGCAAAATGTATGGCGCAATCTAGTGGCATTAAATGGAGCCCATTCTCATGTCTGAGCGTTTAAACTAACAGTTGGACTAAGGCTGGGTCATTCATACCACGCACTGCGGCTTCGTTTTCGACATTGATAGTGATTAAGGATGACATATGGCTTTATTTAAACCCCTTTTTGGAATGCGCCACGCATTCTACTTCTAGAGATACCAACCAAGGAGACGGTCTGGGTTTTTTATTAGACTTAAACAATGCATGTATACTTATAAATAAAAAATAGAACATAGAAAGAGAAATAGAAGATTTAGAAGAAAGTGATCAGCCCATTATTTCTTATCATTTCTTATCTTTCCTATCGTACTCGAGCACGCTGTAGAGCAGTCGGAGTAGGAGCCAGGTCGAATTGTTAGTAGGCCTGAATGTTGAGTTGCTTCATCAGTACACAGAATCCGAGTCTCGTGTCTTCCACGTGATTGTCCAGTTCTAGACATTAAAAGAAGCGCGGCACAGGTTAAGGTGGCCAGGTAGTAACAAGAATGTGACAAGCATTCAGCTCGTGCACAATCAAATGCAAAAAATGCAAGGTTTCAGACGAGGGCATGGCGCAATCTTCACCATTTGTACGCCAAAAAAATCTCGTTACTCTGTGCTTTATAAGGGGCCTTAAACATCTTCAAAAGCATCAATAGCAGCAATGTTAGAACCTTTTAAATAGTGCATGCACTTTTAGACTACCTTTCATTTTTCGCAGTCAATAGTGTGTTTTTGAGTTTTAAACCCTAAAACAAGCACAAATCAATCACAACGGCTTCTTTGTAAAAAGCTTTAACAAGTATTCAAGCGAAACACAATCAATCGAGTGTAAAATGCAAAATTTCAAATGAGGGCATGGCGCATCCCATACCACTCACATGTCAGAAAATTTCTATTTTCTTAAGCTTTCAATGGTGGATGCTACTGAAGGCCTAGCATTCCTAGTTGCAGAAGGCTAGAATTCTTCCATAACGATCGAATCGCTTCAAAAAGAAAACTAGTAGAACTGATATCCTAAACTGCATTCAAGATTAAAATGTTGGCCAGACTGGCTCCCTCCGACTGCGCTACACACGCTCCCGGGATGCGCCACGCATTCTCGAAATTCTTGGGTGAAGGTTCGGTGAGTTTCGTACTTCTGAACACATACCTGCTAGGAACAACGGGATAGTCCCTAAGGTCGAACCATCAGCCCCGGATAGGGGCCGAATTCATAGGTTTACCATCCATCCCTCCGGGGTCGATGAATTTATTGCCAAATGCATGCCTGGGAAGGATAAAGTGTTGACTTGCTCATAGGTTGGCCACTGCAAGTCACTGCGTGGCCAAATACGCATGCAGATCGCCTCCACGACGTCGCATAGAAATTGAATGCTAGGCGCATCCCAGAAGGGATTGAGTAACGCCGTCCTTTATATCTTATCCTTATTTATCTTCCGTAATTAGGGGGTGTAATCCCTTGGGCTCACACCCCAAATTCTAGCTGGTAGATGGGAGACAAGGAAAATAGCATAGCTCCTACCACCCGCGCTGAGTTGATGATCTTAGTATTCCTTACGTTTCTCACGTTTACCGTAAGGAAATTGTTTGTGAGGATATTCTGAAGGAGCTGTAGCCGTTATCTAATAAGGGAATCGTTCACATGGAGCTCTAAGACTCATATGAAGGCATACGGTAATGAGATCTCTATGGCGTGCAAATAGTCAAGACTGCGCCATGCCTTCTGAAATCTTGCATTTCAAACTCGATTGATTGTGCAAATGCTGAATACTTGTAACAATCTCGTTACCACTTCACCAGATTAAGCTGTGCTGTGCTCCTTTTAACGTTTAGAACTTGGAAATCATGTGAAAGACGAGTTGTCAGTTTGTCATACGAGTTTATTGAATACATAATTGTCATGCGAACAGGTTATTGTGGGCAAGCAGTAACATGATTGTAACATGCATTCAGCCCATGCACAATCAATCGAGTCTGAACCTTGATGTGCCCGGTAGGCGGCCACGAGGGCGACCAAAACAGCGGTGGCTTGATACGCTGCATCAGGACTTGAAGTGGCTAGGTTGCACCCTGATCAGGCATTTGATCGGAAAAAGTGGCGCTAACATTCCAGGAAAGCGGACCCCGCAACTAAGCGGGACAAACGCTGAAGAAGAAGAAGAAGAAGAAGAAGAGGAAGAAGATTACGATAACGGCGAGAACTTTCCTTACAACCTAATATTTAGTTGTTGCAGGTGGCGCGTAGTCGCAGATGGAGGAGTCGATAACTGTCGCGAGCACCCAGGTTTTTGATTCGGATTTCTCGCTCAGGCGAACCAGGCCTTCCATCCCTCCGGACACTCGTCTGGGAAGAATAAAACACTAATTTACTGATCGGCTAACCATCGCAAGCCATAGGCCAAATGCGCATTCAAGTGCCTCCACGACATCCCGTAGAAGTGGAACGCGTTGCGCATCCCACAAAGGAACTGACTAACGCCGTCCTTCATCCTTAACTCCTTTATGATCTAAATACATACTATAGGAAATAGTAAATAAATCTGCGCAAAAAAGGTGCAAGTAAGGCCAGCTCCTGTTAGGATGTCACTCTCTTTATAGCGTAGGTTTTCCTCCAACCATTTAAAGGCGTTATAATTGGGCGGGACTGAATAAAGCCCGTGTCAACGTTTTGCGGTATGCCGGGTTTAGCGAGGAGTCGAGCACATCCCTCAGCGGAAGCAATTCTCGAACGTCTATTGTTAAGGTAATGTAGACACATCTCTCGGCGGCAAACTGCCGCAGTGCAATGCAGAATGCCGCCGAGAAGCGCAGGTACATTGCTGAGACGTGGAGCGGCATGCGGCATCGCGACAACTCGTCCTCGGCGCGGCTCCACCACAGTACGGGCGTGGGTCCCACCGCGATGAGAAGGAAACGGAACAATCTGCGGAGCGGTGCGGCGAGAGTCCGGCGCTGCACGACATGAAGGAGCGCGCTGGACTCCCTCCGTTACCTTCACTACAGAGAGGAGGTGCAGTTGAGAGCCTGCGTTTACGAACACTTGGAAAGCAACGGCAGAAACGATTTCTGAGACGCGACTTCGGGCGATTAAACAGAAACGACTTACTCAAAGAAACTGTTCCTTGGCAGAACTCTATGATACCACACTTGCTATCCAAAGGAACAACCTGAAACTGCGAACTCGTCCACTCCAAAAAGCAACGTGTGGTAGATCAGATGTTATAGGTATTGACTGGATTTGATTACCTTGTAAGTTCGAAGGAACGCCGAAGACTCTCCTCCATTAAGGATTCCGTTCACTACTGAGAATAGCTGCTCAACGAGACAGTCTTGTCGAACGTCTTCGTTCTAAAGCAAGGAAATCGGCAGGCAGCTAATTCAAGTCGCTAGATGATACTGGAACAGAGAAAATTACAATTTTATCAACCGATCTGATCGTGGAACAGTTCTGTAGCATACCAAGGACCCCCTTCGGGTGGCCCCAATCGAGCCACACTTATAATCAACACTGAACCCTCCTTACAGGGTCTACGAAAAGTCCTTGCCCCTGCTTTCGAATAGTTCTGTATCTACGCGAATAACTTTGAATCTCACACATTTATTTAGGAGCACCCTTGTAACCTATACTAGCATGGAGCAGTATTGGTAGCTTGAATACAATCGATCGGGATGTGTTACAGTAGAAAAAGAAAAGAAAGGAGGGAATCACTGGACAGCCAGGCGGTCGCAAAGTTTTCACAGGGCCTGTCAGGTCAGCGCGATTACCAAGGAATACCACTACAATACCAGCCCTATCTTTTGTCCATTCGGCGCAAAACCGCGACTTTTGCGCCGTTCTGGGCGAGAAAGCGCCGTTTTGTTATAACTTTCTTCAAAAGCACCCATTTTTGAAAAGAATGTCATATTCGCAATGGCGATCGGATTTCCTATCAGATGATGTGCAAAATAAGCGTCTAACTTTTGAGTGAAAATCGTGTAAACTGATGGTTACTGTATTGGCCCAAGGAGTACGGTCGGTTTACGGCCTCTCCCTGCTCCCTCGAGTTAATTACCTCCTGAGGACCTTTTTGCTTTGGGGGCAGTCTGGTGGAAGATTCTACTGTATTCTACTGAATCTACTGATCGTAGTCAGCACCCAACAGACGCCTTTCCAACGATTTCGCAGGACTCAACACTAGGGAGAAGACCAGTACCAGGCCTAAACATTCCCAGACGACTGTCAGTAGTCTGAAGTGGAATCTCTTCAAAAATCTTGAAGATCGGTTTTGATCAGGACATTCGTCTGTTTGTGGAGCCCAATTACAGAATGACAACACGGTTTGAAACCCAAGAAAAGGGAAGTTTGTCTTCGGAAAATCAACGTGAATAAACTATGAACTCTGACGCTGATGAGAGCTTGAGCTTCTCTATTTGCATAGAAATTTTTCCAATTTTCCCCATCCAATTCCAATCCTTCCAATCAATCGCTTTTGATTGATTTTTGATTTGCAAGGGCAATCTTCCGGCATAAAGCTTTGATGTGATCTGTTTTGCCGACTGCTCTTTCTACTAGGTAATTTTGATTCTAAATAAACCTACGGAGACTTTGCCCCAACACAATAAGCCTTTTGTGGTAGCGAAGTCATATTAAATAAATATTTGACCCGTAGAACAACTTCCGGTGGCCAGTCGATGGGCAAGTCAGATTCTTAACCTTTTCAGACAAGTCCGCTATAAATTCATCGATCCCCGATGGATGGAAGGTTTGGTAAGCCTAAACTTGAGGTCCGAACGAGGAACATGGAGTCGGATTTACGCGGCAAATGGCACCTCCTCCAACTATTCTCCACCCAGCTCTGTAGGGATGCAACTCTGACGAAGCTTGCCTCTTGAAGGAAGAGCGACACAACGAGCCAATGTTTTAGATCACCTGGAAACACTTGTTCTAACCCCTGAGATGACCTGGAAGCACGAGGTTTCACGAAAGTACAAGAACTGGTCTCAACTGGTCTCCTAGAACCATTGGAAAACATAACGTCACCCCCCCCCCCCCCAAGAATAATTTTAGGAATTTGATGCTCATTGCTAGAATTTGTTGGAATCGCAAAAATTAAAAAATTATCTACTTCTTTCTACTTTTCTTAACAAATTTGAATTCAGCTTGTGGTGCTCATTCTTGTGACATTAAACAGCGCCTACTATTCTTAATTTTGAAGCCTTTGCACTAATGATCCAATTTCAGGAATTGTTCCATTTCAGGACGTCATGAAATCACCCAGGGCCCCTTTCCATGGTGAAGTTTGGTGTTGCTGAATTGGCTGAGAAAAGGTCTTCTTATTATGACAAACAATCCTTTAGAACTAAGAAAATAACCCATCTATTCGTCCATAAGTCCGCCACTTTTCATTTGCGATTTGGTTTTGGTAAGCGATTTTCCTCATGTTAAATGGGTTGTAGCAACATTATCATAGCGGAGAAAGTGTTCCCACTTTTTCCACAGGTTAGTATACTTAGTCGGATTTTAAGAACTAGCAATATACAATACTAGATCGTCCGTGGTGATTATTATGAAGTGATTACAAAGGCACAATTTTGCCATTTTTCCAGCTTTCTTTAACTTGTTCTTCGGGTGGTTTCAACCTAAGAAAATGGTTAAGGTGGTGATGTCGGCGGCATCAACAGCTTTCTTATAGTGTAATCCGGTTAAAATCCGAGTTGGTCGACATTTTCACCATTTCTGGACCAACTCCAATTTGGAGCTGGGACCGCATTGACCAGAGCCCTGCGCATATCGGCCGGATCGCTGGCGACCCTTGCTCGGCTAGCACTGGCAGTGCGCCGAGGTGCGAACCGAGCAAGGGTCGCCGGCAATCCGGCTGCTGAACGCGGGGCTCTGCTCAGTCCGGTCCCAGTTCCAAATTGGAGTTGGTCCAAAAACGATAAAAATGTCACATGTCAGTTAGTTAAGCACTTTTATCGACTTTAGTCCCATGTTTCCCGCTTAGCAATGTGTTTGTCTTCCAATAGGAATAAATTCCACACAGTTGATAGAGGTAATGTTCCTTCGAAATGTCACTAAGCATCTTCATCACCTCGAATTCCATTTATGTCTCAGTTCCATCTGCTGCGTTGCATTTCTTCATTTTCGAGGGGACTAAAACCATTTTGCGCAAATAGGCAGGAAGCCCGGCTTTCTCCGGTCCGCAATAGACTTGTAGCAGCTCATCAAAGTGACGAAAGGACAGAGCGTGTTGCTTCGGAGCAGGTTCAACGCTTCTCCCAAGTGCACACTTTCTGCAATTTTTTTAAAGATTTAGTTATTTGACACTGGCGCCTTCAAATCATCCTCTTTCGAAAAACTAATGCGACAGATGTTTTTCGCGAACAAGGAGCCTTCCAATGGTATATTCTTATGTCGATCCGAAGTGATCGATATTTTGTCATTTTACAGAGATCTCAAGCGAGCTCAGTCGAGTCTGAGACCACTACTCGACCTGAGCCTGACCCCTTTCGTTGGGTCACCGACCTTCTTTCCTCGCACATTGGTGTGAGGCCCAGCGGAAATGCGCCGTTGCCACGAAGCAATAGAGCGTCGGCGATCTGGGAATCGATATAAAAATGGTTTTTTTGGCATGGTCATCATATTTATGATTTTTTGTTTTTTTTTATTTTCAATATTTTGTTTCCGAGTGCAAGTTCCTCCACTCTCTTTGTAATGTCTAGCTGGCTAGCGTCCAAATGTGTGACTAAGTGTTATTATTAGCAATGCTATTTATTTTCGAATTAGAATTTATTTCTAATTAAGTTTTGGAGGCGTCTGTTGTGCAGTCGGAGAAGGCTTAGATTCTCGCATGTATCCCGTATTAGTGGTTAAACGTTGGCGCGTCTGTCGTGCCAACTGAGCCACCTTCCATCCCTCGTGGGCTGATAAATTGGTGTAAAACTTCCCTGTGTATGATTGAACATCGACTCATCACATGGCCACTGCAAACCATAGTATAGGTCGAATAAACACTCAAATTGTCTCCACGATGTCCTATCGAAGTAGAACGCATGGCGAATCCCACTAATAAATTAGTGAAGCTCTCTATCCTCTATCTTTTATGAAATTTTAGCTGTGTAGGAGGTGTTGATTAGAAGAGGATATGAAACAGAGAGTTTTAGACATTACTTAGTCATACCGCGAGGCAGATTGTGTGATCCATGTATGTGTCACACGATTTGCCTCGCGGTTGACTGCCCAGGATTGACATCTGCGCAGGAAGCTCAAGTCCTAATACAATCTAAACACTTATGAAGATGCTGATCCGTCCGAATGTCGATATTCCAATCAATCGTCGGTCCGAACAAAACTACGAATTTTAATTTATTATTTTCTCATTTTTTAAGACAATTATTACATTTATAGGGGCAGGTGAGCTAAAAAATTTCAAAGGAAGTAATACCAAATTTGCAAGTAATACCAAACCAAGAGATCAGGATTATTATTGTTCAAAACTTTAAAAAGATTGTAGATACGAAAATTTGCCATTTTGACCAAGGATTTGTAACGAGTATCAGAAGTTAAACTCCTGTCTATAAAAGTCGTCTTTCGAACGGCTGCTCACAAGTGATGGTATGGTTCCGACCGCCACCCGAACTGCCCCACGATGGCCTTTTAGAGGTGGCCTAAGTGTATTCCTTGAAATTTTATAAAATTCTCATTTTTGAGGAAAAATAATGGTTGAAAGCCTGTTATAAAAAGAAGGAAGGTGGCTATTTTTAGTACCTAAAGAAAGAGATTACGCCATGCTCTCTTCTAAGACGTCGCGATTTTCATTCAACTGATAGCAGAATTTCTGTTTACATGGAGTTCGACACCTGTTAACGGTACAACAAAAACTTTATTGAGTCTGCAGTTTATCTGCCTGAAGGCAATTTCGATTTGGAAGGGTTCGCTTTGATTTTAAAAATCCTAGAACTAGCTTAGAATGGTGTCCAGTTTGATTTGAAAACAATTCAATTCGACGTGAAAATGGTATAACAACCCTCATAACAAGTGGAAAAGTAAAAAAAAAACAAAAAGAAAGAAAACAAGTATAGACCGGTTACAATGTGTTATATTTCAAGGACGAATTTTCACACATCACACAAGCCAACATCTAAGTATAAGCTAGCTGACTGCTAGCAAAGGAATAAAAGTCGGCCAAATCAAATCTCTTCCTAGTGTAAACACGGCCTTTATTTGTACGGAATGTCATGGAGAAATGGAATCCATATTCGTCTCTCGAATGAATTTCATGCAATATAAACCCTTTAGCAGTCCTTCACACGATCACTAAGGATATGCTTGTTCGCCTTTATATCTTTGAACGTCCTTCGTATAAAACTGGTAATGAAGCTCTTCCACATTGCTAATAATAACACTTAATCACACATTTGGACGCTAGCCAGTTGGACATCCCAAAGAAAGTGGAGGAACTTGCACTCGGAAACAAAATATTGAAACTAAAAAAAATGCAAAAAAATCATAAATATGATGACGGTGCCAAGGAAACCTTCTTTATATCGATTCCAAGATCGCCGACGCTCTATTGCTTCGTAGCAACGGCGCATTTCCGCTGGGCCTCACACCATGGCGCGAGGAAGAAAGGTTGCTGACCCAACGAGAGTGTCGGGCTCAGGTCGTCGAGTAGCGGTACCAGACTCGAATGAGCTCGCTTCATATCTCAGAAAAATGTCAAAATATCGATCATTTCGGATCGACATAAGAATATATCGTTGAAAAGCTCCTTGTTTGAGAAACACTTCTGCCGTATTAATTTTTTAAAGGAGGATGATGCGAAGGCGCAAATGCTAAAAAACTAAAGCCTTAAAATTTTTTGCGAAAGTGCGAACTTGGGAGAAGCCTTCAAACTGATCCGAAGCAATTCGTTCTGTCCAATTGCCACTGTGATGAGCCCCTACAGGTCTACTGTGGATCGGTGAAGGCCGGGCTTTTACCTGTTTGAACAAAACGGTTTTAGAACCTTCGAAAGTGAAGAAAATGCAACGCTGCAGATGAAGCCCTGACATGGAGCGGATTCGAGGTGACGAATTACGCCTGTTTTTCTAATATTCAAGCTTATGACTTAGCAACATTTCGAAGGAACATTACTTCTATCAACTCTGTGGAATTTATTCTAACTGGAAGACAGACACATTTCTAACCGGGAAACATGGGACTAAAGTCGATAAAAGTGCTTAACTAACTGACATGTGTGTTCAGCTTTCTTAGGACACAGTCTGCTCACTTCTAAAACAGGTACAATAAGGAGTTCAGAATACGTTTGTTTAAAAAAAGTACAAAAGCCCGAATAGTATTGTAGTATCGGTTTAGTGCTGTTTTTTCGACATTATAGGTTGGCTCGGATTCGAGATGGTCGACATTTTCACCATTTTTGGACTAGCTCCCATTTGGAGCTGGGAGCGAACTGAGCAGAGCCCCTCGTTCAGCTGCCGGATCTCCGGCGACGCTTGCTCGGTTCGTGTAACATAGGCCTAAGCGTGAGCTCAAGTGATGGGTCAAACGTGTAAAAAAACGAAGAACCCGGATCTACACACTATTATACCCCAAAACGCTTATTTGTGGTAGCGAAGTCTCTGTAGGTTTATTTAGAATCAAGATTACCTAGTAGAAAGAGCAGTCGAGCAAAACGGGGCGCATCGAAAGCTTATGCCTTAATTGGGCACGTAAAACGATTGCCCTTGCAAATCAAAAATCAATCAAAAGCGATTGATTGGAAAGATTGGAATTGGATGGGGAAAATTGGAAAAATTTCTATGCAAATAGAGAAGCTCAAGCTCTCATCAGCGTCAGAGTTCATAGTTTATTCACGTTGATTTTCCGAAGACAAACTTCCCTTTTCTTGGGTTTCAAACCGTGTTGTCATTCTGTAATTGGGCTCCACAAACAGACGAATGTCCTGATCAAAACCGATCTTCAAGATTTTTGAAGAGATTCCACTTCAGACTACTGACAGTCGTCTGGGAATGTTTAGGCCTGGTACTGGTCTTCTCCCTAGTGTTGAGTCCTGCGAAATCGTTGGAAAGGCGTCTGTTGGGTGCTGACTACGATCAGTAGATTCAGTAGAATACAGTAGAATCTTCCACCAGACTGCCCCCAAAGCAAAAAGGTCCTCAGGAGGTAATTAACTCGAGGGAGCAGGGAGAGGCCGTAAACCGACCGTACTCCTTGGGCCAATACAGTAACCATCAGTTTACACGATTTTCACTCAAAAGTTAGACGCTTATTTTGCACATCATCTGATAGGAAATCCGATCGCCATTGCGAATATGACATTCTTTTCAAAAATGGGTGCTTTTGAAGAAAGTTATAACAAAACGGCGCTTTCTCGCCCAGAACGGCGCAAAAGTCGCGGTTTTGCGCCGAATGGACAAAAGATAGGGCTGGTATTGTACATCGGCGCTCGAACTGCAGCGACGAATGAGTAGCGTCATGGGTACACATTTCAAGTGAAAAATCATTAAGTTTACTGTTTCGAATGCCAGGGTTGATTCCGTGAAAACCGTGAAAAGAACAGGGAACACTGTGGGACGTCATACACGAGGGTGTCACTTTAAATAGTCGAAATTCTGCACCCTAATCGACGGTCTCATGATACTTCCATAACGTAGTCTCTACTTGATGTCCGATTTGCTGACGCAGACTTGAGCTATATCACTAACAAGGGAACAGTCTGAACGGTACTCCGGAACGGCAAGAACGAGTACTATAGCGAGAATCCCCGTCCTCCAAATAGTAACAGCACATGTTTTGTTTTTGCCGAATCCTTGAGGCAAACGAGTACGAGGGTGTAATGGTTAAGGGTCCGCATAGCGAGCTCTTCACGGCAGCGCAAGATCCCGCTGTCGTGGACTGCGTGGCGCAGTGGTAAAGTGAACGCCTAATATTCGTGAGGTTTAGAGTTTGGTTCCCCGGCGACGTCGCTTTTTTGCACTTTTACCATAGTATCGGATTCCCATAGAGATTTCCATATCTGAACTTGTTTTTGGCTTCACAGTTCCTGCCCAGTGGTACTCCGCTGCAGCCCAAGCCTGAATCCCGATGCAGTACACTTTCCCTAGTTCTCAAACTTGTATAGTATAACAATTCTAGTATAGCCAAACATTTTCCTCCGAAACGATCTGTCCTCCCGAAAAAGTGATTGTGCCTTCACTGGTAAGTGGTGTCGTGACTCCGGCACAATCCTCAAGTGGTTGAAACTCTTGGTCCTCTTCTTCCACTACCTCCAACTTCTCCACTTCTCCACTTCGTCGATTTCCAGCTGTCGCAGTTCGAAATCCTGTAGGATACTTGCTATCCTTTCCGCCAGCTTCATTTCGTCTCTCGAAGGGACAGCATCCAGTGAAGATCCGCACTTCACTGCCAGTAGGTGAATGACCACTAGAGGGTTAGCAGACATTGTAGAGTCAGTGTTGGCAGCAGCAGCTTGTTATCATCGCGCGACTTTGTAAGCATAACAGAGGCGAGAATATTGATCGAGGTGGTAGGTCAAGTTGAAGATCATGTGGTCCCCTCCTACACTGTGAGTACACTGGTGGCACTCACTTCACCGACACTAATAAACTGCATTTGAAGCATTTTTCTGGCATTCTGCAGCTGTTTCATGTTGTTCCTGTGTCAAAATTTCATACATTGACAATGAGAACAACTTGAGTAAAAGTTTCATACAAATCGCATTTGGTATATTTCGGACATTGCTGGTGAATTACGAGATGTCGACAAATAATAAGTAGTAAAAACATCTTACCGTAGCAAACTCCAAAAACAAGTTCAGATATGGAAATCTCTATGGAAATCCGATACTGTGATAAAAGTGCAAAAACGCGACGTAACATGGGAACCGAACCCTAGACCTCACGAACATGAGGCGTGCCCTCTACCACTGCGCCACGCAGTCCAAGACACCGCGATCTTGCGCTGCCGTGAAGAGCTCGCTCTGCGGACCCTTAACCATTACACCCTCGTACTAGTTTGCCTCAAGGATTCGGCAAAAACAAAACATGTTCTGTTACTATTTGGAGGACGGGGATTCTCCCTATAGCACTCGTTCCTACCGTACCGGCGTACCGTTCAGACAGTTCCCTTGTAAGTCGAGGTATAGGTATCGATGTTTCAATTTGCTGGCAGAGCGCACTGCTCACGGAAAGTTCGCTTGATTGCAAATGTGAGAGCTGGTAAACGGCCCGAAAATTAATAAAATGAGCTGAAATGCGGATTTCGTATCTCCTGTTTTTTGCCTAGTTTAAACTGAAGAAGTCCAGTTTTGCGTGAGGACCCAATTATGTGAGACGCAGCGGCGGATGTCGTTCAGGTGATCGCAATTAAGGGGCTCTTTAATTTAGCTTTCGCTTTTAAGGATTTCACCCATTATCAGATTGTTATCGCATGCCATATGATAGAACGAGAGATGCTAAAAGCTGCTGTAAATCTTTGTAGGAAATCTTCACTCCAGAATAAGCTATCGTGATTCGACGCAAAAAACGCGTTTTTGCGTCGGAAACGTTAATTTGTTGAATGTTTAGCGGCGGTACTTTAACCATTCGTCCTACTATAGATAATCGGCCAATGTCACGTGTCCGTCACGGGGAGGGGGGACTGAAGCCAAAATATGCCTGCGACAGTGCGGCGTATGCCAGCCGGGCTTTCTTTGAGCTTAACCATGGGCGATTTCTGGCGAACTATATCCTTGGCGGCTGATCCTCCAAATTTAGGAGATATTCAAGGGGAAACGCATCAGGGTATGAATGAGGATCGAGTGCCGAGCGGAAGGGTTCAGAAGCCGTGCCCTAAACGCCGTTCAGCGTGTGTCTGGATTCAGAAGACGTGCTGAAGACGTCTCCAACTTGCGTAGGAATTCCAAAAAACGTACTGAAGAAGTCGTCTAACGTGAGTAGGGATTCAGAAGACCTGCACTAGACGTCATGAGTCAAGATTCAGAAGACCTGCGCTAGACGCCGTCCAAACGTGCGAAGGGATTCAGAAGACGTGCTGAAGATGTCGTTGTTCAACGTCGTTCAACTTGCGTAGGAATTCAAAAGACATGCGGACGACGTCGTCTAACGTGCGTAGGGATTCAGAAGAACTGCACTATACGTGGTCCAACGTGCGTAGGTATTCAGACGGCGTGCTGAAGACGTCGTCGAACTTAGGGATTCCGAGTAAGGGCGAGCAATAGGACAGGACCAACAAAGGGAGACCATTAGAGGAGCGTGAATAAGGGACCATCATTTTCCCTCAACACCGTTCTTTCTTTTTCTTTCTTATTTCTTAAGACTAGGATTTCTTATAACGGCTTACAGAAATCGCGGCACGTGTGTCAGAGTGCAGAAATGGTGACATAGACGTCATGACAAGGTAGTGACACGTTAATCGATACTCAGTGTCACATGAGCGTGCTGGACTCCCACTCCGTTTCTTTGCCAGCACATAGGAAAGGAAGTATTTCGGGAGGGGGGGGGGGGCGGTAGAAAGAGTGACTATGGGATTCGGAGGAGTATTATTGCCTTAGGACAATAAGCGGTATAGACCAATACCAATGCCGATTAATTTTAATTACGATTTTGTTGATTAAGCACCGGATTGGGACTCTCATTAGGTGTTTCTCGACACGTAGAGAACGAGCGCTTCGGATAACAAATCGCGTGCATGTGATGGAGGGTGAATGGGCTTCATATTCTTCTTCTTCTTCTTCTTCTTTTCTTCAGCGTTTGTCCCGCTTCGTGGCGGGGTCCGCTATTCTGGTGTCGTGACGCCACCTTTCCCGATCCAGCGCTAGATCAGGGTGGACACCAGCTACTTTCAAGTCCGTATGTAACGTATCAGCCCAGCGCTGCTTCGGTCGCCCCCTAGGCCGCTTTCCTATTACCTCGAAGTTAAGGCCTATCTTGCGTACGCTGTCTTCTTCTCCACGCAGAACGTGGCCGTACCATCGTAAGCGAGCTTCGCGCATCTTGTCAGTTATCGGCGCGACACCGAACTTCTGCCGAATAGCATCGTTTCGAATGCGGTCCATGCACGTAACTCCTGCCGCCCAGCGCAGCATTTTCGTCTCCATGACGCTGAGGCGCGTTTCAACTTCCTTGGTCGCTGGCCAACACTCAGCGCCGTACATTGCTACCGGCCGGACGACTGCTCTATAGATCTTCGACTTAAAGCGCTCTGGTATCTTCTTGTCGCAGAGCACGCCAGTCAACGAGCGCCACTTGGACCAAGCTGCACTCACGCGTGAATTCACTTCGACCATCAGTTTGCCGTCAGACGCGACTGCTGATCCCAGGTACTTAAAGACCGCAGTGCGTGGAAGCTCGATGCCGTTAACCTTGATGGAGCTGAACTCGGTAACGTCCGTCGTTAAATACTCGGTCTTCTTCACGTTCAATCTGAGTCCAAACCGCTCCAAGCGATCACACCAAGCTTGCAACTCTCGCTCGAGTTCTCCTTTATCTTCGCTAGCGAGCATCACGTCATCGGCATAAGACAACGTCGAGGGGACAGGCTTCCGAAGACCTCATGTGTTGGCATCCATAACGACAACAAAAAGTGGGTGGGGAAGGCGCAGAACCCTGGAGCACCCCAACAGAGATGGAAACTCATTGAGGTTCGAGTAGAGAATTCCCACCCACTCTATGAGCTCTTCAGGAACTCCAATATTGACGCAGGGCGTACCACATCACTTCACGCGGTACGCGGTCAGAGGCCTTCTCCAAGTTGAGAAATGCTATATGCACTAGCCTCTGTTTCTCGCGATGCTTCTCTATCAGGAGGCGGGTGGCGTGAATGGGATCAACGGTGCCACAGCCACCCACGAAGCCGCACTGATGGCTGGAAAGCTGGACGATGTTCCGAATCCGTCCATCGACAATTCGCTCAAAGATCTTCATGCTGTGCGAAAGTAAGCGAATCGGACCGTAATTAGAGCAGTTTGCAGGACTGCCCTTCTTCTTCCAAATCGGAATCGTCGTACTTTGGCGCCAGCACTCAGGCACTTTCTTCTCCGCCAAAGAACTTCGCCAACCACTCAGCAGGGTACCAGTACTTGGACTTCCACAAATCGGCTGCCACGTCATCGGGCCCAGTCGCTTTGCCTGGCCTCATCTTCTTCAAAGCCGCTTCAATCTCCTGAACGGTGATCTTTTGAACCGAGCCGTGGGTTGGAGCCGTAGAAGGGATGGCTGGATTAGGAAATTCTACGCAGAGATTTCCTCAAAGTAGTCGCGCCATCGCTTCAATGCCTTCTTGCGGTCCGTAAGAAGATGGCCGTTCTCATCATTGATGCCGAAAAACTTCTCGATGTCCTCGGTCTGCCGATGGTGATACTTTGCAAGACGGTACAGATACCGCTCACCGTCGCGTGACTCGAGCTTCTCATGACATCTACATAATGAGTGGCTTTCGCAACAGCCACGGCCTTCTTTGCAGCAAACTTCGCATCTTGGTACCTCCGCCAGTTATCGCCTGTTTTGTCGCCGAGAAGCACATGATACAGCGACTTCTTCTCTCGCACTTTTGCTTTCATGTTATCTGTCCACAGCCAGGCCTGATTGTCAACCTTCCGTCACCCAGGCTTCGTAATGCCGAGTTCCGACTGTGCAGCTTGACGAATCGCGTCGGTCGCCTTCTTCCAAGTTTCGTTGACAATCGTGACTGCCGGTAAACGCGCGCGAGAAATCACAGCTGCTTCTGTCTCTCTCATTCGCCACCACGTTATTCTCATGCAGCGCACCACTCGACCTGCTTCAGCTTCGGAGGGGCGAACTTCAAAATGCAGATCAGCGGTCGGTGCTGTGGGGCGACCGTCTCATACGGCACGATCTTCGCGTCTGTGACGAGACCACGGCCGCGATCTCTCACGAGGACAAAGTCTGTGTGAGTCTTGGTACTCCAACTGTAGTATGAGATAAGGTGCCAATCGAGTTTTCGGAAAACGGTGTTCACAATGGTGAGGCTATGCTATTCCGCATGCTCAGGAATACGCTCACCATCGGCGTTACGAGACCCAGATCCGAAACCACCATGACAGTTGTCCCCGTCTTTTGAGCACCTACGTGCCCATTAAGGTCACTAGCGACTGTGATGATATCTTTCTGCGGTACCTCTGCTGTATTATCATCAAGCAGACTCCAAAACTCTCCCTTGGCTTGATCGGAGTAGCCACTCTGCGGAGCATACGCAGAGAAGAACAGATAGAGTCGCTGCTCAGCGGCGACAACGATCTTCATCAATCGATCGTCAAAGCGCTCGACGCTTACAATCGAGTCACGAAATCGTTCGGAGACGATGACTCCAACTCCACTGGTGGTCCTGGGACTTCCACATAGAACGGCCTTGAAGCCTCGTCCTATGTCCCTTGACTTGCGGCAGGACCACCTCGTCTCCTGCACCGCACAGAGATCAACACTTCTACGCTCCAGTGCCAATCAACTCGCGCGAGCGGCCCGTCAACCTACCCACATTCAGCGTTGCCACGCGGGTCCTGTTTACGTCACGGAACTTTCGGACTAGCTCAGTTACCTCCCCCCCCTATGCCGTCCTCGCATCAGGGACCCTCGCATACATGTCACACTCGCCGGGCTCTGCGAGTACGCGTCAGCTCCCGCGGACTATCTCGAAAAACTTGCAATGTCATGAACCATGTGATGTGACATGTGTGTTCGTAGGCCGGCCTGTCACAAGAGCCTGTCGCCTGCAATCGAATGTCCGTGTTCCGATTAGCTCGCAGAGCGGGCAGTTTCCAGTGGCACCACGTGGAGGAACGGACATCGCCACCGGTGGTTGGGCTTCATATGCGCAGTGAAAATGCTGCGCTACCATATCCCACTGTTCTGATCTATATAGTTACTGTAAGAAGGCCTAAAGAAGAAACAGGAAGATTGGGGTTGTTCTATTCTCGGGGTTTGGGGGCGAAGCTCCCAACCAGATGTTTGGCCGCCGCTAGGCCGCTGAACGTCTGGTGATCGTATAATACGCATTCCTACTCTTCCTAAATTTTCCATTTTTATCCTTCCTTGCAACTTCGCTTTCTACGTTACGTCGTACTTATTGACCAGGAAAGCCCTAATTAGAGATTCTTTTGGAGGGATCTCGGACCGCTTCTTTCAGGGCAACGGGGCGAGGTGGTGGACAGAGGTATGAATCGGGAGCGAAAGGCAACAGTGTGCTGCCTTGGCAGACCGGTAGTACATCGAAAGGAGATTCGAGCTCAAGATTTACCCTTGGTAATCTCACAGTCAGGCAAGAATAACAGTACACCCGTGTTATTGCGAGTCACGATCAGAGGCCGGATTCATGATTGAGTTTACCCTGGGTTATGTGGGTAGTGGGTAGAAATTTGAGCATTTCCTGTGATTCACAAAAGTGAAGCGGTGGGTGTAGGGCAGGCTAGAATTTTATCATTCGGCGATTAATAGCTATTATCACCGTCGATTCCAAATTGATAAGCAAATACTCAGAGGTCGACTAGGGTGAGGGGTAAAATTTCATGCGCTACTCAGCATTCATGAAGACCGGTTTAGAGGAAAGGGTAGTGAAAAACTCTACCCGACTCAAGAGATGGGGTAGAGCCTTTACCACACAGAATAGCGTTGCCAATTTTGCTTTTAATTCCATGATTTCGTTTTTAGACCTACATCCCATTATATTTGAATCAACTATGCCTAGGAACAAGTGTTTTTCTTTAACAATTCAAAAACATTATGCGAAACATCGTCCAATAATAAACTCTTAAAGAGTCCGATCTTACTCGACCTGATCCGACAGAATAACGTCACCAGCTGTAGCATAAGTCTGGCCGATCGCTTCGTTTTCCATAAACGGCAGTTCTTTAAGCTATCTATCTAATTATATATATTATATATAGTATATACTATAGTATATATACTACTAAATACTCTATTATATATACATGTACTAGTATATATACTACTATATATTCTATTATATATATACATACATAAAATTATATATAATTATCGAGCAAAGGGAAGAAAGCGCCACGACTCAACTATTGCTAAGTTAGCCCTAAATGCTGTGCAAATTCTATTTTTTTTACGCACACCCTTACTGTAATTCTAAAATATTATGCAGGATGTCCTTCAATAATGGGGGGTGGAGAACGTGCACTGTCGTGATGGCACCTTTTCATACTTCTCTTCTTGCTATAGATTCATAATCTAGCTGAATCCTAGAGCCGAGGTAAACCATCTTACGCCGTACCTTAAGTTGTACATAGAAGAAATCCGTAACTACGGATAAGTGCCCTGCCCTAACCAGCATAGTGACGGGTCCTTTTTTCTGTCTGGTTCGGCACATGAATTTAGCATCAGGTAAGCACGAATGTTGAAATGAAGCCACACATAGGCCTAAATGTTGGGTCTGTCTTAGTGGACACTTATTTGACAAGGAGGGAAAAAAGACACTATTTTACAGAGACTACACAGTGAGCAAATCTACGAGAGGTCTCGTCCCTTTGTTTTCAATTTTGTGGCTTGGTGGAACACTGTGTTTGTGTTTGTTTCCCTTTTATAGCCATGCACTCCTCCGACTAGAGATGTTCCTATATGTCGGTAGTAACTGGGAGCTGCTACAACCACTAAAATATGTAAAATATGTAGCGAAACTTATTCAAATATTTCAAGAGCTTCGTTAGCCCTTCAACATTGATATGATCAGTTCGAAATGTAGGCAGTATCCAGTGATATCCTGTGATAACGCTACCCACTCTTATGAACACCAAATCTACCCCACACCCATCATCCTCACTTAGCAAGCTTATCAGTGGGTAAGTTTTATCCAGTGAGGTTCATTCGTGAGCAGTTCTTCATGCAATCGTCAAGAACCCTATTCCACACAAAATTCCTTTGTCTTCGGTTCTGAAGAAACAAAACAACAATAAACAGCCCCAAACAAACGCCATATGGTGTTAGTCAAAGCGAGATGTGTTGAAAACACCCTAATTTAGAGGTCAAAATATATATTCTAGCTAGAGAATCAACATACTCTAGGTATATTGCATTATTTTTGTGTCATTGTGAGCAGCAGTGATAGACGAGATTATTTTCTCTTTTTCATAAGCGCGTAAAAATTTTCTGTGGTTTACTAATATTTTTTTGGCTAAGAAACGCTGTTTCGCTAAATGTACAGACTTCCCACCACACATAAGCGTCTAAGGATTAACTATTCTTAGAGGACTCCACTAACTATCTAATCTACTGGGTAGAAAGGATGTCTACAAATAAACTTAATGAATTTAATCAATTGCTCTTCACTGGATGAACCGCTCGACGAATTTTTTCGCACGAAATGAATACGCTGATAAGCTGTTCATGAATACCAAACTTACCCTCCACCCACTATCTTCACTGAGTAAACTTCTTCATCCTTAACCTTACCAATCATGAATCCGGCCTCAGGGGTCACACATTTAACGGTTAAGGACTTAACGAATTCAACAAATTAACGGCATTTTTCGTTAAAATCTGGCTTAACGACTTAACGGAAATTCTTGGAAATTTAACGAAATTTTTAACGGACTTTTTTCTCAGTGAGTATCACATTTGCCCTCAGTATTCTAATGTTCTATTCTAATGTTGCAGGTCTCATCTTCCCGATTAGGATCGTTCATGAAGAAAAAAAGGATATTGAAATCAGCAAGAATTGTTTTCATGAATTTGTTTTGGATTTTTGGAAACAATGCATTCTGGAGGCGCGCGTAGCGCAGTCGCAAGAGGTGCCCGGTTGTCGCGTGCACCCAACATAGTGTTCTTGGTTCGGATTTCCCGCCCAGGTCAACTTAGCCTATCATCCCTCCAGGGTCAGAGAATTGCTAACAGACTTGCCTGTGAAGGATAAAGCGCTAACTTGTTCATCGGCTGGCCACCACAAGTCATTCTATGGCCAAATACGCAAATCAAATCAAATCGCCTTCATGATATTGCGCAGACGTAGAATGCTTGGCGCATCCCGAAAGGGAATGAGTAACGCCATCCTTTATCCTTAAATCCATTTTGGGGCTAGAACTTTCTTCCCCAAGTTCCATGCACGTCAACTATTCCACAAAGATGTCGGGCTGACCCCCTCGTAAGATCTGCCTATTCCCACATGGTGGGATTGCGCTGCTTATCTCAAAATACTTTTGCCCGCCATCTGGAACAGTCGAGACGGAGAGGGGAGCAAGCTGAACATACGAAAGCGCGCGGCAGCCGCGGCGACTGCGGCGGCAAGCGCGACATCTACATAGTCGAAGTCGTGTTCAAAAAGTGCTGCCACACCCTTGCTATTCCTCTCTCTGACTTGTTCATGTCTCTCTATGGTCAGGAGAAGTTCCTGATGCGTGGAAACACGCAATTGTAACTGCGATTCCGAAACAAATCAACAACTGGAGGATTGACAATTTTCGACCAATTAGCCTTACGCCCACTCCAATTAAAGTGATGGAAAAAGTTGTCTACTAAAAGCTCCTAGAATGGGTCACGAAACACCACATAATGCCGCTGGAGCAACATGGTTTTTTGCCGAATGCATAGACAATTTCAAACTTAGCCGTAGCGCTCCATGATTGGAGCTCAGCTCTCAATGCCGGAAAAACTGTTCACATAGTTTATATTGATTTTTCTAAAGCATTCGATAAAGTTGGTCATAGTAAATTATTCAGCAAACTGCGTTCTCTCGGGGTCACCGGCTCTTTATTAGCTTGGATCACACCTTTGTGATCGATGTATGACGGTTAGAGTGGGTCGCATCTTTTCCTCGAGCCTTATGTGTAGGAGTGGTGTACCCCAAGGGGGAGTGCCTTCCCCACTTCTTTTCATATTATATACATTAGAGCTTCCGACAATACTCAAAACTTGTCCCGAGATTAAGATTCTAATGTACGCAGATGATCTCAAACTGTATGGGTCTTTCAATAATAATGATAGTCATGTGGTGTGTGGTATCCTCCAAAAGTCCATTGATAACCTAATGGTCTGGTCGCAGCAATGGAGTTTACCTGTTAATCCTGCTCGGTCATGAAGCTTGGTAACTGTGCAATGGAACCACGGAACTATATCGACCATACCTGTATCACAGTGTGTGAGTCCAAGAAAGATCTTGGTGTGATTTTCGACTCAAAACTGAAGTTTTCTGATCATATTGATAGTGTTGTCAAGAGAGCGTACAAAGTGATGTTTGCAATTTTCCGTACTATTCATTGCTCGGATACCGGGTTACTGATCAGGCTTTATAAAACATATGTCTTGCCGCACTTTAAATACTCGTCCGTCATTTGGAGTCCAGGTACAAAAAACAAAATCAGGTGCATTGAGAAAGTCCAACGAGTGTTTACACGTCTACTATTCCGCAGATCGTCAATCAACAACGGTAACTATTTGCCTTCTTATAATGAACGCCTAAGGTTATTCTCACTTCATTCTTTACAGCGCAGGAGGACCGTCCTGGACCTCGTTTTTGCTTCCGCATTCTTCGTGGAGAGATTACGCTGCAAGCAAGGAAGTTCTGGGTGTTCCGTCCTTCTGGGACAAGACGACGTTCCTTCATTCTTGATTATCCTAGATTATACCATAGGAGATTCGGTACCATATATATAACAACAATGTCTTCCATCGATGTGCAAAACGGTTCCAATGTCTGGATCCTGACCTTATGGCAGTGGAATCGAGTAAAATATTCAATAAGAAACTTAATGATTTGGATCTTCTTCGATTACTTAGAATTGAGGATTTAACATTGCTGTAGGCGACGTTGAATTATGGTTCATTTTCTTTTCGTTTCTATTATTTAACTTTTCTTACCGCAGCCCTTCATATGCCTGTCTCGGATAAGCCTCGAAGTCGTTTTACAGTACGCGCAGCTTAGTTCACCCTGTCTGTGATCTATGTTCCAGCTAGCCACATTCCTGTCATGAGTTCCGCTTCTCGTGTCATCCGTTTCCTTCATGCCTAGAGTCCAGCTCTTGGCTCATTGCATGTCACTGAGGTATTTGCTCAATCGTCACTTCATCACTTCTGCTACATCCTGGGTAAGAAATTCTGTGCAAGACGCGTTCACCAGTTACAAGTTGTTATGACGCGTAGTTGCTTACCCAGGGCCAGTGCCCAGCGTACGTATTTAGTTTAATGAGGTGCCACCATGCGCCCGCGTTGGAATGACATTGTCAGTTGCGCAGGATAACCCTGCTGTGGAACTGGAACTTTCTAGTCCTGGTCCCGACTCCAGGTCCCTTCTTCCAGGTAGAACCCTTCCACCTCGGAAACCTCCTTACTACTCTCCCCAATTAAATAGCTCTCCCACGCTCACACACGACGACGGAGAGCGAGCGCCATGGCGTGACATCGATGTCACATCTTCTAAATCCGTACTCTCTTGGTGATAATGGATCCCCTTACTGATCCTCTTAACTGCTCCCCCCCCCCCCTTGATTGTTAACTCCCTACTGGTCCCTCCTTAATGCCTAAACGCTTCTTGGTGTCACCTCCTGGCCTGCTTCATTGATCCCCCTATCGCCCCCCCCCCCCCATCCCGATGCTTCCTCCAAGTCGCTACCTCCTGGTCGCTGTCAGTTCTCCACCCTCGAAGTCTCCCTTATACTCTTACCCCTTTAATGGTCTTCTTATGCTAATGGCACGAAGTCGGCGGCACAGCTTCTGAATCTGGACGCTCAGGAACGCGCGTAGGTGCTGTTGTGTCAAACAGTAAAAGGATGCGCTTCCCATGCAGCAACAATTCCCATGTTCAATGGGAAATTTTTACCGCGCTGTGGATGATACAGCGTACCTCACTTACGATTAGATTAGATCACTCGACCGCTCTCGCTGTGGATGATGCGGCGTACCGCACTTAAGTTAGATCATTCGACCGCTCTCGCTGTGGGTGATGCGGCGTATCTCACTTAGATTAGATTTTGGCGGACAAACTCTTTTATATATAGGTGGTGATAGGTGGTGATACCCATTGTAACCTTCTGCCATGCATCCTTTCACCGAAAGTGGTTGCCAGTTTGGTGATCTGCATCCCAAATAACCCTATAGATGAATTTTGGACGAAAAATTTTTCTCCTAGAGTTGAGGGAGTGCAAGTGCTCCTATCTGCAACGCCCCCCCCCCCCCCCCCCCTCCCATCCGTCTCCCGAAGTGTATGCGAGAGTGATGAGGAAGAAACACACAGCAAGGGGTCTGATTACACGCGTTGGATGAAATATGCTGCACTTGGTAATAGTTAGTTGAAATATTGAAAGCGGCGTGAAGAGTAAAGAGCAGTCTGTAAAAAAATCCGAAGAACAATGAGCGTGCCTTGATGATGGGTTAAATCAATACTTGTCGATCGGGTTCCAAATGAGGTGACAGCGAGAAACACTTCTGAAACTGATTGAGAGCATTCCAAAGAGGTCATATGAGGACAGCATCTAATGGGACCTTCCTCAGCGAGACAAGCGTGGTTTAATGGACGCGCGACATCACTCCACACGACAAAACCAGCTTCTTCCATCTGACAACAGGTTGAAAGCAGGTTTTTGAATACGGTATCTTACCGAAGCCAAAATGTATTGTGCTTTCGCAAAAAGGGAAAACATTACTTAGCAAATCCCCTAACCACCTCCGGAATCGAACCCTCGACACCCCTCCCGTAAATCCGCATCGCTATCCACTCGGCCACCCAGTCGCTGCCGCCAACATTGCAAATGAATCACTTGAATGTACCCTGCAGCTTCGTCCAGGAAACGTCGTAAGTTATCATATTAATATAATCAATCTTTAATTTGAGCTGCAAACGTTTTGTAGGTTAAGTTCTGAACACGAAGCCATTCCAGGTATCACTTATGCCTCATCAGCCCGCTCTAAGTGATACAACTTTTTGCCATTTTCGGACTACCAAGTGGCCCGTAGCAAAAACGAAACACAGCTCGGTGATCCTCGTCCGATGCCCTACAAGACCATATAAGTCTCGTTGAGAATCGGGGGAAGTTCATGGGCTTCCCTTGTTAGAAGGCGGTAGGCGGTTGATGAATCTGGCCCCAAGCGAACATTATCGCCTTAGGAAGGGTATCAATCATCCAACCAATATCGATAGAGTTATCAACTTTCTGCAGATTAGTTACTTCGGAATGCGAATCGCATCATCCTTTAATGGCCGTGACGCGTCTTCCTCTCTAGTTCAAACGGTGCCGTCACTCAGGTGTACGATTATCTTACCTTCCAGATAGTTTTGTAGAGCCTCCCATCGCTTCCTTTCGTCATCAACACCTTCGGAGCGGAGAGACCATCGGCTTGTGTGCACACTCGCTCCACCGCATCCCACATGACTATACCGTGACCCGAATAGTCGCCGGGGGTGCCAACCTAGAAAAGCACATGCAACCTGAGGAGTGGCCCGAAGTGAAGGAATCGTCGACGACATCGGACCTTCTGCTCGATGATCGGAAGTGGCACACGTCTGAGGACGTCTGAAGAAGAAACGAGCGACAACTTATCCGTCATTTCGTACTGGACTGAAAGCATGAAGCCGATTACCGAGACTGTTCTACATGCCTAGATGCCTATGGCACGGCCGTCAGCCGAAGCAGCACCTTTGTTCCCAAACAGCTGTCGCTTCTTGAAAAATCGCGCATCGCTGATCTTGGCCGCTACAAACTGTATGTATGCGACATGAGCCAGAGTCATGTTTTCAATTATGTCATGTAGTCGAGTCCTCTCTGTTTTCTCCGAAACTCTACGCTCAGCCTCCTCCAACAGCGTATTCACAACGTGTAAGTGATTCTGAAATGGAAACGACACAAGAAAAGGCAGCTGGGATCTATCCTAGTCCGGGGGGGGGGGCACCCAACTAAAAAGTAAGCACAAAAATGAATTGAAACTTACCGAGCGGCTCCTAGAGAACGAGCTGGAACCTAAAAGAAACCGAAAACGAGCAAACAAAGAAAAAAATCACCGCGGTTTACAACTGTCTCGGCGGGCAAAGAGCGACGGAATGGAGGCATGCCGCGTGTTGACCGCCGGCTGACATGTTATAACCAGATCTAACATGGTGAGGAGGACACACAACTTTGCCTGCTTACAACCGCAACAAATGTAGTTTTTCCGTTTTTTTTTTCTTCATGACTTTTTTGTTTAGGTCTCATGTTGTTCTGTAGGAGCCGCTCGGTAAGTCTCAAGTGGATTTGTTACATATAACCTTTTAGTTATGTGCCCCCTGACTAGGATAGATCCGGCAGCTGAAATAAAGTGAAGGCAGGCGGCTACCTCGTTGAATTTGTACATGAGCACGGTGTGCAATACATGGTACGGATAGGCGATTATCAGCTTCACTATCATCTGGAAATACATAGGACGGGCAAAGTGATACAAGCAGAATAGGGCCGAGCCCCCAACAGCATACCGTCCTAATCACAGGAGCGAGGATGCTCCTAGTAAAGCAGTGCGACATCAAATGGCCAACGATGTTGACCCAAACAGCCGGCACCATGCCACTCGCAATGTATCCCTGACAATAGGCCAATTATCCCGCTGCACAGCACTATGCATCAGATAGTAAATGCAGCTCACCCTGAAGGCGTTCACTACGTCTTTATCACCATCGAAACGAAAGATTACATCAATGAGCGGGAAAATGAGCCGCTGTATAGCTTCTTGTCGTTCTAACGGTTGGCATGGCTGCTTGAGGTACGGCTGCGACAGCAGCTCTAAAAATGAGTTTCAGCCAGCCAGCAAAGGCAAGCACTTATTCGAAGGAAATGAAAAGAAGGGAAGAGATTGGAGGTGGGTAGTTGTGCAGTTGAAGTTGAATTTACACTAGGATTATCTATTTGACAAAGCCTTTCCGGGCAGCCGCTAGGGGCATGGCCTTTAGCAAGAGGAAAAGAACTTTATCTTTACCCTCGCAGAAGCAAGTCATGACGATACACAACAACTACACGTGGAACAAAGCACTACAAAACCCCAACAAAAGTACAGTGTAGTGGAGAAGACATGGAAATCAAACTGCAAATGAGGAACGAAATCACCAGGGTACCCCAACGGGTCTATGAGACGAAATCAGTTTTTCAAAGACAGACAGCGGTAAAGAGAGTATATAGTCATTAAGCAGTATGTTCAGTGACGGAAACACTTATGGGAAAAGCTTAAGACGGACCTGTGACTTAGTAACCGGAACCCTCAGTTTAGCACTTGCTCCCCTAGTTCTAGAAGACGCCAGGTTAAAAAAATATCCCCAGAATCCGGTCAGTTCCACCTGTAATCATTTTAAACACCTTCAGAAGGTCATTCCTGTTTTCCTGCTTTGCAGACTAGGCGGTCCAAATTGTTTTCTTCTTTCTTTTGCATCAGGAATGAAATGGTTGTGCTACGCCAGTACAACGTATAAGAACCTTGCAAGTGGAGTTATTCTGAACACTCTCAGATTTATGAACTCCATTCGATGAGAAAGACAAACCAGTAGTACGTCCCCCAGAATTTACAGACACAGATTTTGTATTAGGTTGTCCCATAAATCCCCGCCGTTTTTTCCAACGATTCATTGCAGATTTCGCCGGCGGTCTCTTGCATAGCGCTGCATAGATTTCGAAAGGAAATGATTTGCTCTATCAGAACGTGTATTGCATTTCTTTTCTCATGATGAATTTTGTCGATTTTTAGGTCGTTGAAGTGAAAAGTGAAAAAGTAGCCATTTACTCACTTGTTCTCCCCGCTTAGGTTTGTATTTTTTTGCGCAGTTTTTTATAGCATTTGGAAGACAATGTTCTGTACTACAAGAATATGTATTGGTCCTATCTTCTCACTTGTCCTTTATTGATATTTAGGCTATCAAATTGGGAATTCCGGCTTTTCCTTCTGAATTTTAAACAAAACTACGGTTCTGTGATTGGAGTTTTTTGCTTGGTGTTATGTGTCGTTTGAAAGAGGATATCTTGCTCAGTAAGAATTTGTGCCGCGTTTATTGGCTCACGCTGATTTCTGTCGAATATCAACAACTGAAAAAGGAGAAGGAGCTGTTGGTGAAGACGATTCTTCTCTTTTTGGCTTTTTGTTGACATTCAATAGAAATCAATAAACGCGACACATATTCTTATGGAGCAAGACATTCTCTTTCGAATGGCTTATAACTCCAACCCAAAACGTTCAACCACAGAGCAGGAGCTGTCGGCAAAAATAACCATCCTTCTTCGGATGTCCCAATTTGATGGCCTAAAAATCAATAAAGGACAAATCAGCAGATAGCACTAACACACGTTCTTGTAGTACAGAACATTGTCTTCTAAATGCTATAAAAAACTGCGCAAAAAAATTACAAACCTAAGCGGAGAGAAAAGTGCGCAAATAACTACTTTTTCACTTTTTCACTTTTCACTTCAACGACCTAAAAATTGACAAAATTCATGATGAAAAAAGAAATGCAATACATATTCTGATAGAGCAAATCATTCTCTTTCAAACGCTATGTAGTGCTATGCAAGAGACAGCCGGCGAAATCTGCAGTGAATCGTTGA
Source organism: Heligmosomoides polygyrus polygyrus (assembly GCA_947396885.1). NCBI lineage: Eukaryota > Metazoa > Nematoda > Chromadorea > Rhabditida > Heligmosomidae > Heligmosomoides > Heligmosomoides polygyrus. Next base: position 58,623,327 of record OX377205.1, read on the forward strand.
AAAAACGACGCAGATTTATGGGACAACTTAATACTTCTGTAGTTCAACTGACCAGGGATGGTCTCAGGCGTAGGTCTGAACGGGGGAAACGGGTAGTACTGCGAGAATCTTCACCCTTCATATAGTAGAAAAACATGTTTTGTTTTTGCTGAGTCCTTGAACCAAACGAGCAACGGGCCCTCGAAGACGGGGTACAGTAGCGCACCGTCAGCACGTGCCCACGTGAATGCGTGCGCGCGTTGTTGTATGGGATGCGGCGAAAAGCTCTGCGGCAAGCGAGTCGGTGGCTCAGCAGGGTACGGGGCTGCTTCGTAGATGCTAGTCGGATGTTCAATTCCCGTGGTATGCACTGTTTTCGCATTTTTCATAACCGCTCCTCCTTCACCAATTTGCTTCCTACACATCTCCTGCACATTTATTTCACTCTACATTGTCAAAAGGGCCAGATTCGGGATCAACACCCCATGACCTCGACAGCCCTAGTCATTCGTGCCTGCTGTAACCTACCGTAATCAGCCGAAATTTCAGAAGCGAATGTCAGATTCGTGATTAGCACCCCAAATAACCCCTTAGGAGAAGTCTGGGCAAAATCGGTGATTACGACCTCGACAGCCCCAGTCAACCGTCCTGCTGTAACCTGTACCCGCTGTGAGGTCACTGTTTAACATTCGCTGAAAAACACAAAACGTTGTATAATTCAGAAACTGGGAAAAGTGAGTGAACCATAGCTCATAGTAAACCCTTATTTGACAATTTAGACTGAAATAAATGTGTAGGAGATGTGTAGGAAGCAAACTGGTGAAGGAGGCAGCGGTTATGAAAAAATGAAAAGTTAGTGCATAGCACTATTTGTTGCTAGTATGCCACTGTCGTCAGTCACTCCCTTGGATGCTAACGTTCCAGCTGCGGGCAGACAGACCATGTATCAGATTCACAACAACTCCGACCAGAGGATGATGTTCAAGGTGAAGCTTAGCAACACCAACGACTATCGCGTCTCTCCGGTCTTCGGCTTCGTCGACGCGTCGTCCAACGCCAACATTGAAGTCATACGCAAGAGCGGAGCACCGAGGAATGACCGTATGGTGGTCCAACTCATCCCGGCGCCGCAGGACGTCATCGACGCCCGAGCTGCATTCCGACATGTGCAAAATGTGACCAATGAGGACATGTTCACGGTCAATCTCAATGCCTCGTAGGTGACGAGAATAAAGATAAAGCACGGGAGTCGAACATCCGGTCTAGCACCTACCCCACCTTCGAGGGCCCGTAGCTCTTTTGGTTCAAGGACTCAGCAAAAACGAAACATGTCTTCTACTATATGAAGGGTGGAGATTCTCGTAGTACTATCCATTCCCCCGTTTAGACCTACGCCTGAGACCCTTCCCTGGTGAGGGAAAATGATATCACGGGCTCGCCATCGTCCGATAAGAACATGCAGCTCTATGATTCAAGTCAGTTTCTTTAAACTTCAGGTGGCTGGTATTGAGGTTGTAAGCTGTTACAATGTTGTTTTGTTGCGATCAAAACTCTAGCGCCAGGCGGGACTCGAACCCGCACCTCCCTCTGACCGGGCGAGAGTACTCTACGTCTTTACACCACCGGCGCCGTTTGATCGAACGCAACATCCACACCTCGTGGGACCGATCAGCGCTCACCCGTATATCGGGATGAGCCGGCCGCTGATATCAGCATGGAACCAGTTAAGCTGATGGTCGTGATAGAAACGATTCAAATCAGGTTTTTTTAGCCTCAAGTGGCTGGTATTGAGGTTGTAAGCTGTTACAACGTTGTTTTGTTGCGATCAAAACTCTAGCGCCAGGCGGGACTCGAACCCGCACCTCCCTCTGACCGGGCGAGAGTACTCTACGTCTTTACCCCACCGACGCCGTTTGATTGAACGCTATATATGCTCTATACTGGAACATAGAGCTGCATATGCCCTCTGTATGCAGCTCTCTATATTCCACATGTATTCCAAGCTAGATGCCTTCGTCAACGCAAAGCTGCCCATATAAGCAGCTGGGGAGAGGGGTGTGGGGAAAAACCTAAAAACAACGACTTGAAACATGATAGCATCCAATAACTTTTGAACCGCTCAGATGTGTCTATACACTGCGAAAGCAGCTGATAGTCAACCGTTTACTCAACGCCTCTCCAGCCCTTCTTACAAGGGAGGTCAATGAACTTCCCGTGGCAATTTTAAAAGTGACCTATATAGGGTTGTAGGGCGTTGTCTGAGAAGCACCGCAGTGGTTTCCAAATTTCCTGCGGACATCTGGGTAGGTCAAAAATTGCAAAAAACCATTTCACTTCAATACGGGCCGATAAAGCAGAACTGACGCCTGGAACTGCCATGTCGTGGTTAGAATCTATCGTGCAAAAGATTTGGGGCTGGAACAATAGCGGAATTACAGCGATTTCACAATTTGCTTGCTAGCCGTACAGTGACCGAAATGGAACATTGAGGTGCGCCGCTCACCACCCCTGCGGAGCGAACGGATGGCCGAGTGGCTGTGGGGGGCGGGCTTGCGGGAAAAGCATCGGGAGTTCGAATCCGGAAGTGCTGCTCCTGATTTGCTGGTCTTGTCCCATCAATTTTGTCGATATAAAGTGTATCTCAACCGCGGTAGTGTACCATACTGACATTATAACTTTATTTTAACCTCGATATAAACACAAAAATAAACACCCAAAGCAGCAGCGTTCATAATATCTAATTCGATTGGGCATTGAGGAGAAGCAGGCGAATTTTCTTTGCCTACAAAATAGATAACTTCAGAACTCCAAAGATCGAGGAAAAAATATTATTTTTTATTTATTATTATTTATTATTTATTATTTATTATATTCTTATTTTAATTAATTAATTAACTATATTTATGTTTGATTTTTTTTCGACACCTCTTCGACTTTTGGAGAGAAAGTATAACAGTACCCATCTTTCTTCTCCATCCTCAACCAACCATATTGCTAATGATTTCACATCCGTTACATAGAGCAACCTCCTCACTACTACAGGAAGGCGTAATACTACTTGCATCATCGTCATCGTCCGGCGACCAGTCCACATCCTGCGCTTCGTTCAAGTTAAGCTAACATCACGAACGAGAGAACAGGCGACTTTTCTTCGCAGTTCCTCGGTAGCATTCAAGGGCCTGTCCCAACTACAAAGTAGATAATATTCTTTATCTTGACCGTCTTCGTTAGGCATTGACAGTGGGTCTGTTAGCACTACTTCATGACTCCAAAAGTGGAAGAGAGATAAAAAAGATTTATCTCTATTTTTCATTATTTATTTATTTATTTATTTATTTATTTATTTATTTATTATGTATTAATTACGTATTATAGATTTTTATTTATATTCATATTTTTAATTAATTAATTTATGTATATATTATTTATATTTGATCGATTGTGATCGTCCTTTGACACACCATACGACACCCCCCCCCGGATTGATATCAATTGTGTAATTCAATGTTTTCTCCGCGCCGAGTTATTGGTTGTCTTGCTAACTGCCTTCCTCCGACTACTCTGCCCCTATTCGAAGGGAGATCGCCGTAACAGATGCCTTTCAGGGCATAATTCAAAATGCTATGTATGGGGATACTGATTGTGCTGATGAGGAGGAAACAGTCCGGGTAGTTTTTTTTTTGTTTGATGTTTATTGCATTGACGTTCTCTCGTTCGTGATGTTAGCTTGACTTGAGGGAAGCGCAGGATGTAGACTGGTCGCCGGACGATGACAATGATATGGGTGGTATTAAGCCTTCCTGTAGTAGTGAGAAGGTTGCTGTATGTGACGACCGTGAAATCACAAGCAATATGGTTGGTTGAGGATGAAGAAGACAGATTAGTACTGTTATACTTTCTCTCCAAAAATCGAAGAGGGGTCGAAAAAAAATCAAACATAAATATAGTTAATTAATTAATTAAAATAAGAAGATAAATAATAAATAATAAATAATAATAAATAAATAAAATAATATTTTTTCCTCGATCTTTGGAGCTCTGAAGTTATCTATTTTGTAGGCAAAGAAAATTCGCCTGCTTCTCCTCAATGCCCAATCGAATTAGGTATTATGAACGCTGCTGCTTTGGGTGTTTATTTTTGTGTTTATATCGAGGTTAAAATAAAGTTATAATGTTAGTATGGTACACTACCGCGGTTAAGATACACTTTATATCGAAAAAATTGATGGAGGAAGAGCAGCAATTCAGGAGCAGCACCTCCGTATTCGAACCCCCGACGCTTTTCGCGCAAGCCCGCCCCACACAACCACTCGGCCATCCGGTCGCTTCGCCGTTGGTGGTGAGCGGCGCACCTCAATGTTCCATTTCGGTCACTGTACGGTTAACAAGCAACTTGTGAAATCGCTGCAATTCCGCTATTGTTCCAGCCCCAAACCTCTTGCAGGTTAGATTCTAACCACAGCATGGTAGTCCCAGGCGTCAGTTCTGCTTTATCGGCCTGTATTGAAGTGAAATGGTTTTTTGCAAATTTTGACCTACCCAGATGTCCGCAGGAAATTTGGAAACCACTGCGGTGCTTCTCAGACAACGCTCTACAACCCTATATAGGTCACTTTTAAAATTGCCACGGGAAGTTCATTGACCTCCCTTGTTAGACCTGAGTTCTGGTCAACCACTGCTAATATCTCCCGGAGCTCTCTCGTCGGCGCAAAAAAAAATTGAATGAACTCGATGTGTACAGTCGATGGAAGATATAGAGAGAGCTGGCACAAGAACAGATGATGAGCATACTCCATACCATCCTGTTCCAGCAAAGGGCAGGTGCGGCTTAGACCCGATCCTCCGCACAGATAACAATTTTGCCATTCGAATACAACATTTCTGCAGATTTTGAGCAAAGCTACAAAAGTGTTTGCATTTTTAGATCATCATCATCATTTTCATTAGCGTCTGTCCCGCTTGGTGGCGGGGTCCGCTCTTCTGGTGTGGTGACGCCAATTCTCCCGATCAAATGCTTGATCAGGGTGCACACCAGCCATCTCTAAGTCCAAGCGCAACGTATCTAGCCAACGCTGCTTCGGGCGTCCTCTGGGCCGCTTTCCAGGGACCACAAGATTCAGGCCAATCTTACACACGATGTCGTCATTAGTGCGAAGGACGTGGCCGTACCATCGAAGACGAGCTTCGCGCAGCTTCTCGGATATCGGGCGACACCGAACCTCTGTCGTATGGTGTCGTTACGAACGCGGTCCAAACGCGTAACTCTAGCCGTCCACCTTAGCATTTTCATCTCCATTACACTGAGGCGGCTTTTTTAGATCAGGAACTCTTAAAAACTTTTAAGACACCTGGTAAACTAAAAGAGAGAGAGATACCTAACTTCAGAAATTTGTACACATCAATAGACCTCCCTGAGTCACTGGAACCCATCAAATTGAAGTGCCTTCCATAGGTAAACTTACTGAGAGCATCAAGGCCAGCAACCACAGTGTCGATAGCGCTCGCTACTAAATTTTGCCTAACAGAAGCGACAGCCGCCTTTTCGCACCGTAACTCACAGTCAATCCGCCGAGCGACGTGGGATCGAGGCCTGGATTATGGAGGCGAATGAGGAAGGAAGACAGCGTGAAACCGCGCAGCGAACACTCACCCTTGGGATGCACCAGTGACAGTCTGCTGCCTTGTCCACTCGCGGATGGCGTCCTCCCTCATCCTGAACGCTCTCGACTCCATGTGCTCCTCGATCCCTGCTAGCTGTCGCGCCCCCAAGCGATGCAGCAACGTGAAGAACCGAATCCGCGCTTCAGAGCCTACCGCAGAATTTTCCATGTTTTCGAGGCCCTGAAATCCCTTTCCTCCTAGCAACCCTTTCTCGAATAGGAACGCACGACATTCGAAGTTGGGAAGCACCTGGCGAAGGGAGTTGATTGCTTGGCTCAACTCATTTTTGTGGTCCGCGAGCAGCTCCGCGAGTAAACACCGGAGTTCGACAGCCAATTCTGCTTCGGCCGACGTGCTAAATAGCGGGGACCATAATGAACAGAAATTTGGGGAAAAGGCCACTCACGAAGATTCCAGGAGAGCGCGCAACATGTGTTCTGCGGTGCTTATATCACATTTGCTAATCAGAACACGGCACTTCTCAACTGATGACAAGCTTCCAGTACACTTCTCCAAGATCGACAAACACGGCTGAAGCAAGCTCTTGACGAAGAAGTGCGAGAACATACGACTTGTCATACGACACTATGGGAGAGGTGCACTCAGAAACTCACAGCGAACGCTTTTAGGCCACACAGCTTCGTCAGCAATGAAGTGATGACCAGATGACGGCTGTCAGTACTTTGCAGGGTGAGGTACCCTGCCTCCGAACGAACAGTCAGGACAGCTAGCAGAGCATGGCGTCCTATTGGCATCGTCTAACACGATAATCATTAATTCGTAATTCGAAGGGAAGCGGTTTTGTCGCTAACCTCCAGTTCTTTCCCAGTCACACCATTAGTGCTGAGACGAAGCACTTCCAGGTCACGAAACCTAGACATCGCCAACAAACATGGGAGCTCGCTTTTCGCTGCGGCCTCGCATTCAATTTCTCTGGAAAACCATTGACCACATTGGAACTTCTGCGTCTATGCTTTTAACAAGGCGAAAGCACTAGTGTGCAGAAAACGGGGTGGAGAAAGCTTGACTAACTCGATGTAGTCGAGAAAGCTGCCCAGAAAGCGTGTGCTTCGGCCACATACGCAAAGAGTGGAAAACAAACGCTCTTCGTGAGTTGCAAATCTGGAATGATAACAAAATGCGCACTAATTACGTACAATAGGAACGGAGAAGAAATTCACTCTGTCATTCAATTCGAAGACTTTCAAAGTACCACTTCACCTTTTCGGATAGCTGACTTCCGTCCATTTATTAGCGCGTCGAAGTGCTAGCCCGTATCTCATCTGCCTGTTGGGCCCAGTGTAGTCGAGACCACTGCAAAGAGGGCGATTTTTCAATAGTTTCTCCCAAGATTCTCCACATGGAACCGAAGCACCTAGGGAATGCTTCAAGTGAGGAGAACCGGTGGAAGGCTTCATACACGTCCAGCGGCGCGGCGCGGCACCATAGTCCGAATAGATATCGAACGGGCGGCGCCGCGTCGTTTTCATACTCCGCCGCCTCAAAACACCACATTTGACGGAATTTCGGGTGACGGTATTCGGCGAATGGCGCCGCTGGAGGGAAAGGCGCGGGGCGGCGCGATCAGCTGCGGCAGACTCGGTGTGGAGTGGGAGATTTCACCATCGAGATGTATCATTTTGCCCGAACTTCGCATAGGGGGGGGGGGGGGGGGGAGTTATTTGGGGTGCTGATTGCGAATCTAGCACACATTTACGCTTACGCTGGAGTTTGGGCGAAATCGGTAACCATGACCTTAGTCACCCGTACCTTGCGTAACCTAGGAAGTGAATGGAGATCTGTAGACATTCCCGAAGTTTCACCCACAAGGCTAAAGATATGTTTAGTGCACAATGAGAGAGAATCTGAGTGATTCTCGACAATGAGTACCTTTCAACAGTTTTACTTTTGAACCCAATAAAGGCTGCAGAATAAAGTGTCGTTTAGTGCCGTTTGCATTGCAGGGGATTCGACTAAATACCACATTTACCAGTTTCAAGTTATATTGAACGGACGACTTCGACATCAGCCTTAAGAGAGGATTTGTCGCTCTCCACAGAAATCCTACCACCAACAGCGGCGTTGCCGCAGAACTCTGTGGGGGCCTTAAGGCCTATGTTATACTTCGGCAACGCGTCGCCGACGCTGCGACCCGTCACTGACAGCCCGTGACCGACGTCGCCAGCGCTGACGTCACCACCGACGTCGGCGACGTCGTCAACAGATTCTGTGGAGGCGTCGAGGACGTCGTTGACAAGAGAGCATAGGAGCGCGTTTTCAATGTCACTGTCAAGTTCTAAACATCAATAAAAGTACATCATAGGTTAATGTGACCAAGTAGCAACAAGATTGTAAGCATTCAGACCATGCACAATCAAACAAATCTGAAATGCAAGGTTTCAGACGGGGCTATTTACAGGTTACATAAATCTCGTTAACTGTGCTTTCATATGAGTGTCAAACATCTTCAAAGGTTGCACTAGCAGCAATGTTAGAACTATTCAAACAGCTCCTGTACTTTTTTGAGATACCCTGTATTTTTCGCAAGGCATAGTGTGTTTTTAGGTTTTAAGCTTTAAAAGAAGCACAAATCAATCGATACGGTCACTTTGTAAAGAGATTATAACAAGTATTCAAGCGAAGCACTATCAATAGATTGTAAAATGCAAAATAACAGAAGAGTGCATGGCGCAGTCTATCCCGATCATACGTCAAAAAACTCCTATCTTCTTAAGCTTTTATATGAGCCTTTAACATTTCAGTACCATTTCGTGACCAAAGTTATCACCTTTCTAACAGTGTTTACATTTCTTGAGACACCATGTATTATTAGAATTAGACAGTATAAAAAAAGACTCACGCCATCTATTAGGTAGAGATACGTATATTTGTAGGCCTTTGTTGAAACTCTGTTATCTGTCTCAATTTCGTTGCTTGTTGAAGAACACGCCAAAGAAACTTTTTGCATATTTTTCTGTAAGCCTTAAAGAACACTTTCACTTTTTTGTTGGCATAGAACTGCTGCATATTAAAGACACAAGAATCCTGTGAAGCTCACATCTTACTAACCTTAAATGAGCGTTAAGTGTAAAAAAGGCACCATTTGTGCCCGCAAGACGGGCGTTTTTGCACTTTCGATTTCGTAATTCGAGGTCCGCCGAGGATGTTGACAGACCGAAGAACCCACCCACAAACAAGATACTCCTCGGAGCGCATTTTCTCCCACCTTTGGATGAGGTCAGCGACGGCCCGTCGCCGTGCACAGCACGGCGACCGACCCACGGACGCCCGTCGTCGACCCGTCTGTGGCAACCAGCGTCGCCGACGTCGGCGATGGAAGTACAACACCCCTGCTGAGCTCTCGACGACGACGCCGGCGACCCTGTGTTGGGCGGGCTGTTACGCAGTGCGTAGCAGCCCGCCCAACACAGCGTCGGCGACGTCGGTGACGCCGGTGACAAAGTATAACATAGGCCTAATTGACGCGCCGCGCCGCGGCGGGAGTATAAAAGGCGCCTTAGGCCTTGTTTAGTGTGCGCGCGAAGCGCGACGCGATGTCATGTGTAGTCGCCGAATTGATCAGTCACGTCGCTCGATCAATTTGGCCACTACACATGCATCGCGTCGCGCGTCGCGCACACACTTAACGACCCCTTAAGCATTTCTTCGAGGCGCTGTCACAACTTCTGGATTGTTCGCCTGTGGCGTCGCACGATTCAATCGCTGCGCATGACGACGCCTTTTGACGACTACAATGAGGGCCAGTAATGGAGCTGCCCAATCTACTGACCTTTTTAGTAGGATTGTCTGCACCAGTTCCTTTATTTCGAACACCTTCACGTAGACTCACCAAAACCAATAAGCATCAATGAGGTCTTGGGCGGATGCTGCACCGTTGGATATCACGTCTAGCCAGTCATGTCGACCCTTAGAAAACAGTAGACGTACGCTGTCATGATCCTAAGGAAAATGGAGTTATTCCAAGGTGCAGAAGAGAAGATAATCGCGTCACAACCTGTGATCCCGTGGATAGCGTTCGAAGCGCGGCGGTGGAGCCAAGAGCCATATAAACATCCCTCAAAACTTCTACAAGCCGTTTATTTGTCGCTCTTGCGCCATCGAAGGCAGCCGTCGACCGGACGCCATCTCTTGACGTCAATCGGAAATGGATACAGTGAGAACGAGAATTAAGCAAGCCGCTCCAGCCTAAGGTAGTAAATCAAACCCACATGTCGTGTAGCACATTGGCGACAGCAAACGCGTATTCAGGAAGGTTGGCTATTAGGCAACACTTGATTAGATCAAACATCCCGTCCATACACATCTGGTTACCCACGTCCAATTGAGACAGTCGGTGCAGTCCGACTCCGTCGACGCACTCCGCTAAGCAGCGCGCCATTCGCCATTGAGAGGAATCGCCGACGCCAGCTGGAGGTAGGGCCACTTTGCAGTGCCAGGCACAGCAGCACAAATGCAGAACGAACTGACCCTGCCCCGAATGGGCAACATTGCTGGCATAGGCTAGCAGTATGCGCGTGACTGATTCGCCACTGGAGGAGTCCATCGTCGGCAGATAGGGGGCCAGAATTTGACACAGCTTGGGCTGAAAGGAATTGTGCACGAGATTCGCTTCGAAAGGTTTTGCAAAAAGGGGCAAGCCGGAATCACAGTGAAACCAGCTTCAAGACAAACCAACGGCGGTGTCCCTCTTTGCGAGACTTGTAAGAAAACCTGCGGTAGAATTTGGAACGGTAGGGAGCAAGTGTTGGAAGTGCGCACAGCTTGAATAACTCGCTGCTTTCTACAAAATTGGAGGCGCAGGTTGGCGTTGATCTCATATTTCTCAAACCCTCAATATAATAGGTTGATGGGAAGTCTTGATAGAGTTTACTTCAGAATTCCAGAACTTCTGACTTTCAACTGATACTCATGATCCACCAAGTAATGGTCGTAGAACATTCACAAGCTTCTCCGCAAAACGTATTAGGTTGGTGCATAAGTTCTCGGACATTTGATCCCTCTTGAATTGAAAGCACATTTTCCCGCCAAATTTCTCACATGTATCAACTCGTAAATGATCGATCGATATAGAAAGGAAAGGGCTATAAAACCGTTCCTAACATTTACTTCTGCGTTGTTAACGTCAGCTATTATGGCTAAGCAATTCATCCCAACTGAGACGCATATTCGGCACGTCATGTTATTCCTGCATCAATCTGGCCTCAATGCCAACGAATCGTATCGTCGCCTGAAGGATGTTTACAACGAGAGTGCTCCTGCTCGAAGTACTGTGTACCAGTGGTTCTCGAAGTTTGCAGTTGGTGAATTTTCCGTTGAAGATAATGAACGAGAAGGGCGCCCGATGACACTGGATTTGGATGGCCTCCGAAGTAGAATGGAAGCGGACCCATACCAAACCACTCGCGAACTATAAAGCACTCTTGGTGATAGTCACTCATCAGTCGTTCGAGGATTGAAGTCGATTGGCAAGGTGCAAAAATTGGGTCGCTGGGTACCTCCCGACTTGACACAACATGACATGGATCGCAGAGCCGATGTCGCTCTGTCTCTCCTTAGGCCTATGTTATACTTCCGCGACGCGTCGCCGACGCTGCGACCCGTCGTCAACAGATTCTGTGGCGGCGACGTTGACAGGAGAGCATCGGAGCACATTTTTAGCATAGGAGCGGGTTTTCAGTGTTATCATTTGGTAACCAGTCTGTCCATAGAAAGGCTAAGTGATCATATCTGCCTCGAATTTGCATACATTTCGAGCTTTTCGCTTTTTCTTAATTCTTCTTGATGATGATTTTTTTCTGGAGACTTGATGATGATTTTTTGTTCTGTATGTATGGCAGTCTGCTCAACCATTGTTAATCTGCCGAATTTTCTCTTACTAACCAAATTTAGCTTTTAGAAGGTGTTCAAAGGATTCACTAGCAGCAATGTTAGAACCATTCAAAAGTACCTGTATTCTTATGATACCCTGTACTTTTCGCAAGGCATAGTGTGTTTTTAGGTTTTAAGCTTTAAAAGAAGCACAAATCAATCGATACGGTCACTTTGTAAAGAGATTATAACAAGTATTCAAGCGAAACACTATCAATAGATTGTAAAGTGCAAAATAACAGACGAGTGCATGGCGCATTCTATCCCGATCATACGTCAAAAAAGCATCGGTTTAGCAAAGACCTTTTTCGTTAAATCGTATTTAAATTAAATTTACGCGGAATTCTCGAAGTTCAAAGGAAAATTTAACTCCTAACTAGTAAGAATTCTACCTCGAAAAAGCTCTTCGCAGAGGTTTGCATTACCATTTGAGAAAGAGAGGAAACACTACTTATTTTCTAGACAGTTCTATTTAGTATTACTTGCTCTACAAGGAAGCAAATAGGCCTAGAAAATGCGAACGGAAGGACTGAGAAGGACACAAAAAGGAAGAAAAGTGACAAATTGAAGGAGAGCTAAGGTTTAGGGTCCCACTCCCTCCCAAACACTCAGTGTTCTAATGAATTGTGCTTCTTGTGTTCGCAAGACGGTGTCATTTGCACTTCTCGATTTCTTAATTCGAAGTACGGTGGTGATGATGGCAGTTCTGGGAACGAAGAACCAACCCACAATCATAACACTCCATCGGAGCGCATTTTCTGCCACCCTTGGATGACGTCGGCGACGTCGGTGACAGCGCGGAAGTAAAACACCCCTTGCGGAGCTCTCGGCGACGCCGCCGGCTACGTTGTGATCTGACGCACTGCGTAGCAGCCCCTAAGCATAGCGTCGCCGACGTCGGCGACGCGTCGCCGAAGTGTAGCATAGGCCTTAGGCGCCTTTTATACTTGTGCCGCAGCGCGGCGCGGCGTGATGGTCGGCATGGCTATCGATTTTTCGCGCCGCGAGGCGGCGCCGCCTCGCTTTTATACTCCGCCGCTGCAAAACACAACACTTGACGGAATTTTGGGTTACGGTATTCGGCGAATCGCGCCGCTAAGGGGAAGGGCGCGGCGCGGCGCGATCAGCCGCGGCAGACTCGGCGTGGGGTGGGAGATTTCACCTCTTCGACCAAACTTCTATTGGGAAGGAGGGGGGGGGGGGGCGGTTTAGGCTACTGGTCACGAATCTGACATCGTTTTTTGAAGTTAGGCGATTACGGTAGGTTCGGTTGATTAGGGAGTTTGGGCGAAATCGGTAACCATGACCTTAGCCCGTACCTTCTGTAACCTAAGAACAGAATAGAGATCTGTGAACATTCACGAAGCTTCATATATCACGCTAAAGATATGCTTAGTGCACAGTGGCCCTAGAATGGCCATATGAGCAAGAATTTTGAGTGATTCTTGACGATGGGTACGTTCCAGCAGTTTTACTTTTAGACCCGCACATGTCGCAAAATAAGGAGTGGTTTAGTGCCGTTTGCATTGCAGGGGATTCGACTCAATGCCACACTCACCAGTTTCAACCGTAGGTTGAGCGAGCAACTTCGACTCCAGGCTTAAGAGAGGATTCGTCGCTCCCCACAGGAATCCCAAACATTGACAAGATGCATTGCGCTGATCAGCCAAAAAATCCTTTCTGTTTTGGTCCCTCAATGACTCGTGGACCGTTTCCGGAGCACGGGCCGTAGTGCGCAGATGCTCGTGACCGCGCGTCGCTGACGCTCCCCTTTCTAACTGCAATCGCGCAGCGGCGCGTCAAAATCGGGGCGCGGCGCGACTGGCCGCGCCGCACCGCGGTGGGAGTATAAAAGGCGCCTTACCCTCAGATGTACCCTCGGATGGCTGGACAATCTTGTCACCGGGGATGAGAAGTGAATACTCTACTCTAATTGTTGTTACAAGATGTTTTGTTACGATCAAAACTCTTGCGCCAGGCGGGACTCGAACCCGCATCTTCTGCTTTCCGGGCAACGATGTTCGCCTTACACCACCGGCGCTGCTTGACCGCACGTAACATCCGCGATATCCTCGAGGCCTGCCAGCACCCATCCGTGATACGGGATGGGCCGGTCGCTGATATCAGCATGGAGCCGGTTAAGCTGAAGACCTTACTAGTAACAATGCTTTACCACATTTGCTTAAGCCTTGAGCGGCTGGTAGAGAGGCTATATGTTGTTATACTACTCTACCCTAATTATCACTGGCGTGCACAGTGGGTTGACGGAACCGGAGATGCAGAGGACGTTCCGAAATCCGACGTTCACGTGAAAAAGGTGATGCTATGCATTTGGTGGAGCGTTCTTGGCGTAGAATACTGGGAGCTGCTGGACGAAGGGATAACAGTGACGGCAGAGGTTTACGTCAACCAACTGAGGAAGTTGAGGGCCCACCTTCAAACCACACGAGGAGAGCAAGTGAAGATGTATTTTCAGCACGTAAACGCTAGACCGCATATTGCTAGAGCGATGGCGGCTGAGTTGGCGGACTACGGATGGACCGTTCTTCCACATCCATCTCACTCACCAGATCTCGCTCCTTCTGATTATCATTTGTTTTCAAGCCTTCAACGTTATTTGGACGGCCCGCAATTTAGGAACCGAGAGGACGTCAAGGAGGCACTGCTCACATTTTTCGAATCACAACAGGCCACGTTTTGGAGAAAAGGCATCCATGACTTACCAGCACGTTGGCGAAAGACAATTGATGTAAAGTGTGGTTACTTCAAATGATTTGATATTGTTGTTCGCACGTTGTGATGAAAAATATTTCATGCCCCAAATGTCCGAGAACTTATGCACCAACCTAATATATAAGCGCGCATGCTCCTCCTTTTAGTGCAGTATCAGTTTCACAAGAGCATCTTCAATGGCTCCGCGGCACTGGAGCGACGGCAGCAGTCCATCATCATACGAGCCCTCAACTTCTTCGGTAACTTTACTGTGAGGAAAGTTATCACCTTTCAAACAGTGTATACATTTTTGAGACACCCTGTATATAGTAGGATATGGTGGTGATGCAGATACGCAATGTTGAAAAACTAGCACATATGGAGGCGCAAACGGACAGTCTTGGTTTGTTGCAAGCATTGACCCTGTCCAAATAGCATCGCAAGAGCTCACCGTGAGTTGGGAACTTTCCTTGTAAGCATACTCTCCTCGGCTTAGATGTCTAAACTCTAAATGCTTCCATAAATCTGTTCTCAAATTGAGAACATTTAATTTGAAGGAGCGGACGAAACGCATCCCCATTTTCTTTGCCAGCACAGTGCATGAGGGAAGGACAGAAGCATGAAACCTCGCAACTGACCACAAAACTGGCGCATTCAGCAATGGTGAAGAAAACAACAACGCTTGCATCATGAGGGCTTATGGCTGCTACAAGATCGCTGTAAAGGGAGGACGACCATTCTGCAACACCGTCACGCTGCTGGAACATAGAAAATACAAAAAACACAAACAGCAGAGTGAAATTGACCTGCGAACTACCAGTTACCTCTTTAGGATGAGCTCTTAAGCGTGGCTTAGAGTTGAACTGATCACGACAGACCTCGCATGTAAGGATTCGGAAACAACTCTCAACAGATGCAAGGGATGTATTACTGGAATTACAGAGGTACAATGCTGAAACTCCGTCTTTTCCTGCACATTTAAGGACTGATTTCTGTTCGAAAACCATTGAGTTCACCTGGTGTCGCACAGAAGCAAAGCACAGAAATCTTCAATGAATTGAGTAGCACATTCCCGGTTAAATTTGTGATAGCACAGTAGAGAGAGATCGTCGCCGAACAGGGAGAGGACAGGAGCTATGTGGCCCCGAAGATGAGGTAGAACGTCCCAGGCAAACAGCAGACGCGAAACGAACTCTGAACATCTTGAATACCGAACCAATATACACTGAATAGCTTAAGGAATACACAGCGATCATCTACAGCACTCAAAAAAATATACAAGGAGCAATACTCACATCATTGGTTAAATGTCGCTTGGATTAGCGCTAGCGTTACGGCAGAAAAGAGACAGGCAACAACTCAGCGCCTGACAAGGAGACTGACTATCTGAACGGAAGGTCGGAACGAACAAGTGTTGTGTGTGGCAGGACCGCATTTATCTCAAAAACAACAGAATGTATGTAGACACGAGAACAGTATTGCGCAGAGCTGGGGCCTATGAAAGTTGAAACGCTGGCGGCATACTCTTTTATGTGATCTGTCGAGAGTCCGCGTGAGGTGTATTCTCACTGGTTAGACCGCTTCGGTGCTCGAATAGCCTAATGGGTGACAGATTCGACTCGTGAGGAATAGATCGAGTTCCGATCCCGCGTATTATGCCTGTTTTGCACTTTTGCAAACTCATGACACTCCCATCTACATGATTCAACTAATGGTACTGTTACATGTTAGGCACACATCTACACGGTATAACACGTTCTTCAAACTACAGATTAATTTTAAAAACTTCTTTAAAGTGCCCCTTCATGTGCCACCTCATCGCGGTGAAGGGGTGAACATCACTTTAGTGATGCCTAACGGCACAAATGGTCACGCTGGACACGACGCGTTGTCGTATATGGGCGGCTCTCATGTATCCCTGGCCAGGAACATGTGGGTAACTAGACCACCGCCATGGCTCAAACAACTGAACCCGCGCCCTACTCCTCCGCCCGCCGGAGGTGGTCTTCCACAACGTCGGTTGAATCCACCTCCAGCGAGGCGCCATCTAATCTCGAAGTTAAACTATCAGGACGTCATTGGAATCGGACTACCGGGAACCCCCTCCCATCGCGACACGGAAACTGCCTATTCATCTGCACTTATAACTGTCGTACGATCGCATCTGAGCAGGATCTTCTGACACTCCTTTACATAAGCCGTAACATCAAATACGATGTTATCGCCCTGCAGGAAATGGAAGGCAGAACGGAAAACATAAGAAGGACCGACCACAACGAGCTTCTCATTATCGGAGCAAAGGTGGACAGAAAGAATATTGGCGGAGTTGGATTTCTCGCCAATTCGACAGTGCACCACCTAGTAGACTCTTATAAGATCATCAGTCCGCGAGTAGCTGTTCTTCGTCTGGAAACCAAAGATCAAGGAACCATCTCCAACATAAATGGATATGCTCCAACACCTGCGGCCATATACGAAGAAAAGGAGGAATTCTACAAGCTATTCGAAAGGACTGGCAACGACGAGAAGAGCTACTACAAAGTTGTTGTTACGGACTTCAACGCTACCGTCGGTAGGAATGTCCATGATGAATGGAAGCTAGGACCACATTGAACTTCCTCAAGGAACGAAAACGGAGAGCGACTGATAGACCTCCAATCCGCACGCCGTCTCATCCATGGAAATTCTATGTTCAAGAAGCTTTCAAACCGGCGGTGGACCTGGGAGAGCCCAAACGGAGAAATACGTTCGGAGATCGACCACGTTCTTACAAACAGACGCTGGAGTCTGTTCGACGTCTCCGTGCTGCCTTCATTTGACACCGGCTCGGTTCAACGTCTTGTCCGTGCGAAGATGACTCTCAAAAAGAGGATGTTCAAGCGTGACACTCATAAACCGGCACCGGTGAGGATCCCCCATTCAAGACGGAGGAGTTAGAATGTGCAATAAAGTAGTATGCTTGGAATCTTCTTGAAGATCCATCGGAAGACTACGATCTTCTCTCCAAAGGACTACTGAAATGTGCTAGCACCTCTTGTGAAGTCACATCATAGTCTGCTTCAACACTTAACGCACATGCGACTAAACTCTTGAAGCAAAGAAGAGATGTCAAACTGGATCCTAATGCCTCCCGTCTGGAAGAAGTCACCATCTCGAAGGCCTGTCGAATTGCAGTGAAGGAGTCCATATAAGCCTGCAGAAGTTTAAAGCTGTTAGAAGCCGCTGGGAAAGGTTAAAGCATAAAGCGCTGCAAACGAGATCTCTGCGACCAGAAGGCAATACTGTCAGCCCTTATGGACAAGGATGCAACAACGCAAACGTCTCGAAGAGTGATGGAAGCCGTCTTTTAAGAATTCTACATAGAGCTGTTTCCTTCTTCCATCACTATCCCGAAATACTTGATGCCACCAGCTGAGGAAGTACCTCCCATTCTGGAAACAGAAGTTGCTAATGCCATCAGAAGGATGAAGCCAGGCACTGCTCCCGGCCGGACGGCATTTCTGTTGATCTCCTTCGTGCGGGTGGCAGTGCCCTTTGCTCGCTTCTTGCCAAGCACTTCAACCACTACATTCGTCTTGGTAGGATTCCGGACTCATGGAAGGAGTCGAAAACAGTTCTAATCTTCAAAAAAAAAGTCAGCAGGAGGATATCAACAACTATCGACCCATCAGTCTTCTCTCGGTTGTGTACAAGATCTTCACCAAGATACTGCTTAACCGCATGGAGCGTTGCTTGGATGAGTATCAGCCAGTGGAGCAAGCAGGGTTTCGCAAGGATTTTTCCTGCATGGACCAGATTCAGACTGTCTCCCAACTCATCGAGAGGAGCCGCGAATACCACATCCCACTTCTCCTTCGTTTCGTCTTCGTGGATTATCGGAAAGCGTTCGACTCTGTGGAAATCAAAGCCATTCTGAAATGAATGCTTCTCGAACACATCGACTACCATCCAGTTGTTCGATCGAAAGCTTAAAATTCCTCTCGGGAAAGCAGTACGGCAGGTAGACACGATTTCTCCTAAGCTATTCACAGCGGCACTCCAGGATGCCATGAAGGACTTGAACTGGGACGATAAAGGCTGCCGGAAAACGGATCAGCAACCTTCGCTTCGCCGACGATATTGTTCTCATCTCTACCAGCACGGCAGAAGTCGAGGAAATGCTGAACGAGCTCAATGTGGCAGGTATGAAGATTGGATTGGACATGAATATGTCCAAAACGCAATTTATGGTCAACCAGTGGTGTGACACGGGACTCGTAATTTTAAATGGAGTAGCTAAACAATAGGTCGACTCCTACGTCTATCTGGGAAGAGAGCTGAACATGGATAACGATCTCGCTCCTGAAATCGCCCGTAGGAGAGGCGCAGCAAGGGCAGCCTTCAGTTCGATTCGCGAAGTCACCGATCAGGTCAAGGATCCCGGCCTCAGGGCCTCGATATTCAACGCCTCTGTACTGCCTGCGATGTGTTACGCGACGGAAACCTGGCCCGACAACAAGACAATGCCAGAGCGATGCAAACTACGCATCGTGCACTGGAGAGATGTCTTCTGGAGACAAGCCTTCGTCAGCAATGGCAAGAAGGCCTATGAAGCTCGGAGCTACGGGAGAAGTCGCAATTAGCAGACCCGCTGCAGTACATGAAGAAGTCCAAATATCGCTGGGCCGGACACCTGCTTCGACGAAAGGAAGATAGATGGAGTCTCCGTGTCATAGAATAGCTCCCAAGATACCATAACAGACCACTGGGACGACCGCCGACGCGATGGGCAGACTCATTCTCAAGATCTTTCAGAGAGCGGAGTCTGCCCCACTGGATGCAAGCTGTTAGAGATCGAGCGGTCTGGAAAAGTTGTGGTCCCCGCTAAGAAGATCTCCAGCCGACAAAAGGACCATCAAAGTATCAAAGTAAGTATGTACTTCTTACAAAAAACAATATACCTTGTGTAGGAGCTGGTCGCCCCCAACGCAGTTGAAGTAAAACATTCATCAAGTGGAACTGTGGTTGGTGAGTATGGAGAACTGCATGGGGTTTTCGTGGAGCAAATATTTCAACTAATCTGTTGTTCAAAAAATGATACGTGTAAGTATGTGGATAACATACTATGTCATCACTAGCTGGATCATACGTGGAAGGTGTGAGATTTTCCAAAAGGGTAAAACCCCGCGGGACCCTCTACCTTCCCTACGAGCAGGAGCCGCAACCCATTAGGCCATCCTCGTGCTGCCGTGCCGCGCAAGTAGAACGCATATCCCGCTGGCTCTCGTCAGATGCAAAACACGCAAATATGCGCCGACGGTCTCACTTTCGTCTGCCATAGCTCTGCGCAATTTGTACTCGGGACGAGGTACCCGCATTCTGTCGATTCTGAGCGAGAAGCGATTCTGTCCATGCACAACACTTGGGTCGTTCAGACGTAGCGCTGAGTCTCCTGGCGAGACGATCTCGCCGTGCGTCTCAACCATGCGGCGCTCATGTTGTGCACTTTGTTCTCGTGACCATATGACCGAAATGGGTCGTATAGCTAAGGCTCTGCCATCCAGTTCAGCGACAAACCGATACTGATGGCGAGACTAGGATCTTAGCGAGCTGGGGTTGCGCTTTAATCCCGCTACTCGTATCGTAACGGAAGTGTAACTCGAAATATGGAAAGGGACTGAGCAGACGCACCATTTTTCGTGGAACTGGACATTACACGCATCAGCATTGACGTCTCCTCCAACATCCGACGTAGGCACTTCCAAAATAGGGTGCAGTGAAGAGTAAGAACTTCCTGCGAAATTAACGCAATTGTCGATTAAAACAATGACAAACAAACAGATGTATTCTCACCTTCACCTTGCCTGTGTGAATGAATTCTTCTGCTTCCGAGAAAATAACTTCAATCTTGTTTTCGTCTTCAGTTGTCAAATACTCGCAGTTAATGTTCTTCAAGAGCACAAGCTCTGCGTTTGAGAGACAGCCAGATGCAGTGATCCGGTCAAAAACTAATTTAGTGAGGTCCGGCCGGCTAGAAGCGCCATTTTTATATAATGGTTACCTCTCAAGAATATGTTGCCATTGAAAAACAGCACTCACTCCTTCGGGATGATATGCAATATCTTTGAGAGACTGGATATAAGTGCAAGGTAAAACACCCGCCTTAATTTCTCACTTACAAGTTTTCTCAATGGAGATCGAGCAATTGCTAGAATGCTATCCAGCAAGAGCAGATAACCCATGTTAAAATATCCAATTTTCGCCTGGAAAACAGAAAAAACATCACTCTATTGTCACTCTATTGAGATCACAGGAACGACACAGCATGGCTTACCGCCATCCACAAAGAAGACAAGACAGCTGTGGTGCTGTCCTCCAGTCGTCTCCAAAATACGTGAACCACAAACTTTTCGTAGCTGTAAGCGTATCAGAATACATTTTCCAAAGATAATCGCTATCACTATCACTATCACCACTCATATAATAGAATTTCACCGTCGATGGCGTTTGGATGATGCCTCCACGCCTCAGAGTATCGCGCGCAGCAAAACTTTTCCTTTCAGCATGGGATGGGGCGATGGGATGGCAAGCGAAGCCTTTTAGTGCTTAACATAATAGCAGCTGTGGGCATTTTTTAGCGTCGGGATTCAGAAGACGTCCCACAGACGTCTTCCAACGTACGTCGGGATACAGAACACGTAAAGGGGACCACTAAGCGTGACCAGTAAAGGGAACAATGAAAGGGAACAGTAAAGGAGGGACCTATATGGGGGCCAGTGAAGGGAATCAGCAAAGGGGACAAGGTGGGGGGAGGGGAGGGGGAGAGCAGTCGAAGGAACAGCAAGAAAGGACCAGCAAGGGGGGACCAGTAAAGGGGATGCGTGTCGAACGTGCGTCTGGATTTAGAAGACGATTCGCAGATTTCTTTTAGAAGATGAGTCGCGGATCGACGAGGCATCCGATAGGATAAGGATAAAGGACGGCGTTACTCAATCCCTTCTGGGATGCGCCAGCGCATTCTACTTCTACGGGATGTCGTGGAGGCGACATGAATGCGTATTTGGCCATACAATGACTTGCGGTGGCCAGCCGATGAACAAGTCAGCGCTTTATCCTTCCCAGACAAGTCTGGTACCAATTCACCGACCCCGGAGGGATGGAAGGCTTGGTTGGCCTGGGCGGGAAATCCGAACCAGGAACCTGGTATCGGGTGCACGCGACAGTCGCGCCTCCTCCGACTGCGCTACACGCTACATGCGCTACAGGCATCCGATACTATATCGATATTATCGATTTCCTCCTAAATGTAACCGATCGGAGGAAGTGCCGCGACTGTGATCAATAGCGCTTCACCAAAGTGAGGATGCCAACTAATACTGGTCGACATTTCCAATTTCCTGACCAGTGATTTCGGTTTTCTCCCAGGTTCTTCGATCGGGGTGGAGACACTTGGGCATCATGGGCAAAGTACAAAGGAAGCACTTTACAGCACGTGGAAAGTTTTATCTGGAGGCGATCATCGATCGCTGTTGTTGATTTTAGCTTGAAATTGAATTCGTTTGTTTGTTTGTCTATGACTACTGTAGCAGTCCCGCGTGGAAAATGTTTTCTGTTCAACATGGAACTAGAAGACGTTCAGAATAATGGACTTGTAGATTCCTTTAAAAATATTTATTGGTTCGTTGAGCAACTAATCAACCAACTGCCCATGTGACTTCATATCCTTTTATTTTGTGATTTAGTTTTTGCCTCTGGTCCTGGTATATTAATTGCGTGCTTTTCTGCAGAAACAGTGACCTTAAACGAATATATTGCTAGGCATCGACCTTCCCTGTACCTCCCGCTGACCTCGACCTTTCTACGTTCAGATCCCATAGGCAATCTCTGACCTTATTTTGGTGTATAAAAACACAACACATGGGAATTCTAGTATAGTAGTCACTCCCTGCCCTACTGATGATCCACGGGGAGTGATTGTATTCCTTCGCTTCTTTACTTTAGTAATTATATCCTGTATAGCTTTGAACAGGGTATAACTACTACTAAACTCCTCTACTAAAATGGTTTCTTGCACCCAAAACAACTCCCTTCTCTTATAGCTTATCTGGATATATACATACCAGCCGTCCGTGCGCCCTCTCGGCCACACCGACGGCTTTTTGACGGCTTCGCCGTGGCAATAACTTCTCATCATCAATTGTAGCTGAAACCTTTGTCATGGTTCCGTCAGGAAGAACATCTTAACTACGTCGATTAGGGCAAGCTAGAAAAAAAAGCGAAAAAACGAACGTCATCTACAAAAACGCTTATTTGCCCAATATCGATTGATGGCGATCGACAGTTCAAAAACGAACTTCAGATTCGTGTTCAGCGACCTCGATTACCCCTAGGGGTAAAGTTTCGAGCCGCTTGAACGTCATCCTCAAAAAATCGACAATATCGATCGATATCGATTGGTCGACTTCAGATTCGTCTTCAGCGACCTCGGTTACCGCCAGGGCTAAAGTTTCGTGCCGTTTGAACGACATCCTCAAAAATCGATAATATCGATCGATGTCGATTGCCTCCAAAAATCCCTCCCGTCAATGATCATCTAGATGCCCAGGCACGGTTGCCGACGTGTTCGACACGTCTACGGCTCGCCAGGCACGGTTGCTATGTGTTTGGCACGTCTCGGCTTGCCATGCAGGGTTGCCAACGTGTTCGGCACGTCTCCGGCTCGCCATGCACGGTTGCCGAAGTGTTCGGCACGTCTACGGCTCGCCATGCACGGTTGCCGACGTGTTCGGCACGTCTCCGGCTCGCCATGCATGGTTGCCGACGTGTTCGGCACGTCTACGGCTCGCCATGCACGGTTGCCGACGTGTTCGGCACGTCTACGGCTCGCCATGCACGGTTGCCGAAGTGTTCGGCACGTCTACGGCTCGCCATGCACGGTTGCCGACGTGTTCGGCACGTCTCCGGCTCGCCATGCATGGTTGCCGACGTGTTCGGCACGTCTACGGCTCGCCATGCACGGTTGCCGACGTGTTCGGCACGTCTACGGCTCGCCATGCATGGTTGCCGACGTGTTCGGCACGTCTACGGCATCGCCAGGCACGTCGATGTTCAACAATCGCTTCCAATACGCAGTGACCCCACTCCAGTTGTGACGCACGGAAACATGCACACACACACTCTGCTCCTTTATTTATAGTAGGATACTGAGGGTAACCTGGAATGTGTGTAGATTCCAGTCCGAGATACGCTGTAAAACTAGATCCTCTTCTCAATTCATTTGTGACTCGGTTTTAACAGCTTTGCCCACAGGCCATACGCCCAACCAGACCAGTGGTCAACCGCTATCCGCACGGATAGCACCTTCATTTATAACCTAACACCATATTTTAAGATAGTCAGGTAGACAGTCAACTATACCTTAGATGGTATAAAAACTAAGAAAAAATACCCCCATGCTGCACAGAATCTAGGCTACGCTATACTTTCTAACTGTTTACGCTTACTGTTAGGCTCGTTATCACTACCATCAATAAGCTAATAAGCCCTTTTTAATGACTCTCTGCTTACTTTTTAGGTATAAAAATACCAAATCTACATGATGTTCTTCACGGAAGGTTGCACGTTGTACTTTCATCCCTTTCGGTAGGTTTACAAATAGTTACTGGCACGGGAGGGTAAGAACTACGCGTCCGGTTTAGCCATTATCTTTGGGAGCGCCAAACCCGTGAGGCAGCCCCTCCAAAGCTCATGGTAACCAGAGTGCTGCAAACAATATGTTGGTATAACTACAAGGAAACTTAAAATTAGGGTGAAAGAGCATATAAAATAGATAAAGTAAGTAAAATTACAATTTTAATTACAAAATTATAATCTTACAAACATTTCCCAACCCCTGTAGCAGCAAAAAATTTTATGTCAGTATATCAGACAATCTAGAGGAGAATAAAGGCGTTAATGTGTTAAAAGAGAAAGAACTCTTTTAGATTGAGCTTCTCTTTACGGCTTACCCGTTCAATGATAGAGGGTATGGAAACATTTCACATACCACCAATCCCCTCTCGCATGAACCGAACCATCCTTTCTTTGGTTTAAAAATGGTTAAAGAACGAACTAATGGAGGTAAGAAACGCAAAAATATGAAAACCTCGGAGCAAACTGACCCTAATAATATTATATTATAAGCGAAGTCTCTCTCTTCCTCCATAATGTTAACAACACGCAGTATGTTCTGTTCAGGTTTTTGAAATCAAAACCAAAAAGCTTCGTAAGTGTATTGATTAAAATTACACTGAATAGTATGGAAACTTTCAACATTCTTAAATATAAAAAATTTTATTACTCAGTTCTCTGTACTATTTTCACTTTAGCTTTAATACCACAACGTAAAGTTGTAAAGTTGTAAAGTTAGCAACAAAAAAATGCAATAAACGTTAAAATGCCATTCTACGACAGCATATTGGACACATATAATTTAAATAAAATCATTAACAATAAGAATGTGATTAAACTAATGAGAATAACAAACTGATGAGTATAGTAACATGATATATAAACCCTTTAGAATTATTTATAGAAACGAAAACCCCTTTCAAAAAAACTGTTCAATTACAATAAGTTTTTACGAAACGTTGACATTACTGCACAACATGATATACCTTGCATCTGTCGCAAGTTCCCATTATTTGTAGATCGATTGTATAACCATGTTGTGGCCGGAGACGTCAATATTTTCAAGAATTTGTGTGTAATGTATAAAATTTTAAACAAAGGAACTAAACATAGACCAAAACCTCACTTCAACACATGTCCCATAAAAAAAAACATCTGGCAGAACCTCTTTGAACACACACTTATTATAATTAAAAATAAACGTTCAGGCTACTGTAGTAAAAAGAATAAGGAATATTTCAGAATCAGTTTTCAAGAATCGAAAAGCTAGACCTCTCATTTACATTGACAAAACTCAGACTCCCGATATCTCTACAAAATGTCTTTCTGAAGTTAAATATGTACAACAATTTTTTATATTATGTTCCCTTGATAAAGCATCCTCCAATTATGGCATTGTATGAAAAAACCTTATTTCGACAAGAGATGGAAAATCTAAACAATTCTTCAAGCAATAATATATAGATCCGATCCAATAATGATGTTCTTGATATTGTAGCCAGGCATAATGCATTTATTTCCAGTATTAATTTAACCCACAATTGTGACGGAACTATACCTCTGATCTAATGCATACCTAAAATTAATAAGTTTCCGATAAAATTCAGATTCATAACAAGCGCTTCAAATACTAGTGTTAAACATTGGCTGTTGAAGTAATGACGACCTTATCTCATTTTCGTAAACATTTTAAGAACTATGCCTAGAACGCTTACTGCAATACTAGTTGTTTGAAGAATTTTTGGTCCATCAACGATATAAACATTTCCAACGAAATCTGTTCCATCTAAGACATTAACCTTAAACTCTATTCAGCTGATTTTGTGGATATGTTTGCTAACATTCCACATGATGTAATTGTTAGAAACGTCACAGAAATAATTAAAATATTTTTAAAAACGCTAATAGAAGCTTTCTGATAGTGGATAACTACAAAGCTTTTTACGGCAGCTCTCCTTCTAATAATAACAAACAGACTATATAGAAAAGAAGACATAATCTTTATGATTGACTATTTATTACAAAACGCTTATTGTAAACTAGGTGGAGCTTTATATAAGCAAATTAAAGGCGTTCCACAAGGAGGTAATGCTACTCCAATGATTACTGATTCAACCCTTTCGTTTTTTGAATATAAATACGCTACCAAAAATACATTAATTAACAAAGTTTTTGTTCATTCAGATCAAATCATTTCTGAAACTTATACAAATTGCCATGAAGTTAATAAGACTCATATTAATATATGCCAATGCAACTTTCTAGACCTTACCATTAAGATAGTGAACGATTGCATTTTCACTAAGCAATACAATAAAACCGAATATTTTCCTTTTAGCGTAGTCAGACTTCCTCATAGTACAGTCCCCTCTCGTTTAAGGCGTTTGAAGGGACCGTAGAAAATCCACGTTGTAATGGGAGTCGCGTCCCAACCGGAGCTGACCTTTTTGTAGTGTTTTACGCACAGATCTATCTAAAATCACACACAATAGCTGAATATGGTTTCAATAAAATACGTGATCATGAAGGGAGTGTGAAGGCAAATAACATCTTTAGATTATTAATGAGGTCCTGTACTTAAAGACACCCTCTATTATGTGCATAAGTTGTCGTGTGGGGAATAACTGAGTAGCAGGGCTATTTAGACGTAATCAGCGGCACAACTGTGTAACCCAGTGTTGCAAGAACTTCAAAGCCATCGCGCCTGGCAGGACACAAACCCTCATTCCCTTACTTCCGGGCATATAGTTAGGCCGCTACACTATCAATACTGTTAAATCGCGCGCCACATCCGCGATATCCTCGTTGCAGAAGAGATGGGTTATCAGCAGTCTCGCAAGATATGGGGATGTTGTAAGTCCGCACGGTGCGAGAGTTCTGATCACAAAAAAAAACATCGGGAAACAGTACGTATCATCTATACCAGCTGATTTATATTAAAACAGTTGCTTTGAGAATGTTTTGAACAATCTGAGTTTGTCTCCACATCGTCTTTCGTTCCCGATGGAGGATATCTCCCAGTATGCGAAAGCTTCTGACGACAACCGGGAGTCTTTCACTGTGCTCGACATATTGCTGACTATAAACACTTTCGTGGACCGGGCATGCGCGAAAAACACCTAAATGCATATAATTCATTGTCGCACAGGTGCTGGTCGCGACCACGAACGAGGAAATAGAAGGGTAGACCTGATCGCAGACGCGGTCAGCAACTTACTCCTCCTCAATTTCCGTACGGGACCAGAGATGAGCCCGGGTCGCGTTATAACGGGAGTCATGCTAAAAGCAGGATTCCTCCCAAAACGGGGCTATAACGGGAGTAGCGCCGTATCCGACGCGTCTTAACCGGAGTTAACTTGTAGAGGGCATAAAGGTAAGCTGGCGGAACCAGAGAAAATCTACGCTACCTCGAGAGTCGCGTCTTATCCGGAGGCGTTATAACGAGAGGGGACTGTAGTTCGTATACTAACACTTCCCTTAATAGAGGAATAATTTTAACAGAAACTTTACGAATATCACGATGTTGCTCTAAAAAAGACAACTTTGTTGGTGGAGTTTGTAAGTTGATTATCTCCTTGCTTCAATTACAGTACAGCAAAAATATAATTTTTCAATCTATAGTTAAAGGTATGCTTAAATACAAAAGTACCGCTTACAAATACGGACTTGGAACTAGAAGACGTTCATAGTTACGGACTTGTAGATTCTTTTCAAAAATATTTATCGGTTCAAAAGCAACTTACCAACCAGCTGTCAATGTTACTTCATATCCTTTTATTTTGTGACTTAGTTTTTGCCTCTGGCCAAGGCACATATACTAAATGCCTGCTTTTCTGTAGAAACAGTGACCTTATACGAATATATTGCTACAGGCATCCTTCCCTGTAGGTCCCTCCCGCTGACCTCGATCTCGATCAGGTCCCATAGGCAATGCCCGCCCCTTCTGACCTTATTTTTTGTGTATAAAAACACAACACATGGTAATTCTATTATCGCAGTCACTCCCTGACCTACTGATGATCCTCCGGAAGTGATTGTGTTCTTTCGCTTCTTTACTTTAGTAATTATACCCTGTGTAGAGCTTAGAGGTGAACAGGGTATAACTACTACTAAATTCCTCTACTAAAATGGCTTCTTGCACCCAAAACAACTACATTCCCTTATTGCACCACTGCGCGACGCGAAGTAGTAATGAGCTCCCATATCCATTCATCACGTCGCGGGTTTGACGCGGGGGCTTATCATTACATTGCGTTGCGCAGCACCAACCCAAAAAGTCCAACCACAGAGCAGGAGCGGTCGCTAAAAATAACCCTCCTCCTTCGGACCTCCCAATTTGATGGCTTAAAAATCAATAAAGGACAACTGGGACAATAGGACCAACACATATTTTTATAGTACAGAACATTGTCTTCCAAATGCTATAAGAAACTGCGCAAGAATTACAAACCTAAGCAAAGAGAACAAGTACGCAAATTGCTACTTTTTCACTTTTCACTTCAACGACCTAAATATTGACAAAATTCATGATGAAGAAAGAAATGCAATACATGCTCTGATAGAGCAAATCACTCTCTTTCGAAAGTTATGCAGCGCTATGCTAGAGACCGCCGGCGAAATCTGCAGTGAATCGTTGAAAAAAAAACGGCAAGGACTTATGGGACAACCTAATATAAATGCTAAACAGTGAACACCTGTCTGATAGAGCGATGTCCAAGAACAGCACCGCTGGAAAGGAGTCAATTCTAACAGCATCAATGTCCCCTGTGCAACAGTTTCGCACAAGGTTGTCATTCCTTAGTGGACAGGAAACACTAAAAAGTGGACAGTGTAGAGAACATGGCGAAAATAAATAGATGAAGTTAAGTACTCAAAACTCGCCTTATGTAGGGAAAGCGGCTACCAGTGGACCCGCTGAGCACAAGAGAGTTATAGTGGCAGTCGAGTATTTCTGCGAAACCTGGCAAAAGCTCCTGAGCTGCCTAAATCTGCCCAACCACTGAGACGAAAAATAGATTTGAAAAAAGGCTAGAGGACCTGCAGAAGCTTCTCCTCATTTGCGATAACATGTAGTAATTGAGAACGAAGACGGATACGCACAGGATCACAAAGAATCACGCGCGCTATTTTCTGAAGTACGCCATTATTGTGATTGCGCTTAAAAATATGAATCCGACACATTTGGTGAGATAAACAATATTCTAGCAGCTTATATTAGGTTGTCCTACAAAACAACGTCAAATTTGATCCAAAAGATTGGCTTTGAATAGCTCTGATGGTTGACGCGCATGTCAGCTGAAATGAAAGCTGTCAGAATCAGATCATCTTCTTGAAAGGATACTCAGGCCAGGCGTTTACCTTCATGAAATAATGGACACCTCGATGGGGATATACACCATTTTCACATTAACTTCGACACTTTTCAAATCTAAATGGACCTTTTTGAGATCAAATTGGATACATTTCAAACCAAAACCAGCGTCCTCCAGAATTAACAAGAGACTCTTATCCATGGTTAGAATTTTTTGTTTATGAAAAAATTAGTATAACTTTTTGTGAAATTTTATGCAGCATTCACACCAATAAACTTCAGAAACTGGGAACGTTCGAGAAAAACGTCCGAGACGATCTTTCTTCTTCATACTCCATGATAACGCTCGGCCCCATGCAACTAAAGAGACATGCGAAACATTGGAGGAGCTAGGAAGGGGCACGATTCCTCGCCCATTCGATATTGCCCCTCCCCTGTGTCTACCACAATCTCCAAATTGGAGATGTTGGAAGGGCTGTCGGCGAATTCTTTGACTCGCAGTACCCAGTTCAGCGAATCTGTGTGACGAACGATGGCGATGTTTTTGAGTGAATTTCACTGTATGCTGAAAAAATAAAGAAGAAGTGTTGATCTACCCAAGATCTTCTTACCACCTTGATATATGCAGTTGAACGTTGAGTAGCAGAATGCGACTTTGGTTTTGGACCAACCTAATATGCCATTTATACAAACCGGCTACTTACTAGTATGAGGATCACGTTGGATTGCACGTCCCGCAGCAGTCTTGAGACGAACTTCCAGTCTAGCAATGAAGGATGAAGAGAATCAAGGTAGCGTACTATACATGCAGCATCAACGGCATCGAGATCGACAACGGTAGCTTCACCTGCCTAAGCAAAATGCCATTAAAAAGTAATTTTAGGAGAAGCGTTGAAGAACCAAGGCCGGTGCGACTAAAGCGTGATTAAAATGTGTCTGACGCATGCCGTCCTGAAAAAGGGCGCAGCTATCATGCAACCTTGATCAACAATAAGGCAGCAACGAAAGAAATCGGGTCAGCCAACACAGCCGAGTCCAACTCAATTTTCTTCGAACACCTTCCGAAGCCATTTGGACGCTTTGGAAAGCTTGTTTAACCAGAGCACAAAAACACCACCGCGACCATTGGGGAACGCACTGCCGCCTTACCATACAAAAGCAATATCAGCAATTACTTCAAAAAAGTGAAAGTCCTCACTTTTGACGATTTCAGGATGCCCGTATTGAGTAGGCGGCGATAGACGGCGGCTTCATGCACGTCGTATTCACCTTC
The DNA here is from genome assembly GCA_947396885.1 of Heligmosomoides polygyrus polygyrus. Classification (NCBI taxonomy): domain Eukaryota; kingdom Metazoa; phylum Nematoda; class Chromadorea; order Rhabditida; family Heligmosomidae; genus Heligmosomoides; species Heligmosomoides polygyrus. The sequence continues at coordinate 58,653,800 of OX377205.1, forward strand.
AGCCACGTCCTGATCGATGATTTTCCTAAACGATGTCATCCGACGGCCGCAATATTAGCTTGGTCAGCGTTAATAACGGTATTGCGATCTCAACATGATTGTCTATCGCCTTCTCTTCCTAGCGTAATACTTAAGAACGATCTCAGCAACTTTCGAATTCTGTCTGGTTCCCAACCAGTAATCAAGCAGGCTAAAAAACGCATTTGCTGGAGAAGTCGGTAGTCATAAGTCCAAACCGATCAGCTGAGCGGTTTGGGCGCTTGTTGTAGGTCTACATTGCATAAAAGAGGATAAAGGACGGCGCTATTCAATCCCCTTTGAGATGCGCCACGCATTCTACTTCTACGGGATGTCGTGGAGGCGAGTTGAATGCGTATTTGGCCATACAATGGCTTGCGGTGACCAGCCGATGAACAAGTCAGCGCTTTATCCTCCCCAGACAAGTCTGGTACCAATTCACCGACCCCGGAGGGATGGAAGGCTTGGTTGGCCTGGGCGGGAAATCCGAACCAGGAACCTGGCTGGTATCGGGTGCAGGCGACAGCCGGCGCCTCCGCCGACTGCGCTCCACGCGCCCATACATTGGATCCGATCGAAAATCTTCGGATAACTGGATGACTCGGATAAGGGCGATCTTGCGGACCCCGGATTTTTGGATGATTCGGAAAATGGCAATTTCGAGGACCCCGGATTTCGGATATGCGACTCATTGACGCAAGATGCAGTTTATCAGAATACTACCGCTCCTTAAAGAGGAACCCTCCTTTAACAACAACAACAACAACAACAACAGTGCTTGTATCGAAAGACTCTCACTTCTCGTCAAGGAAGGAAACATCAAAGAGCTGGATCATTCCAAACATGGATGTGCGAAATTTCCCGCGTTCCGAATTCCGGTTTTCGGCCGTTTTCAGTCCTTCCGTTCCGTTCCGTGCTCCTCTCTTGGGCCGAAAGACGGAACGTAAATGGTGACTCATCACTCATTGATTGCTTTCCACTGCCTTCCTCACCTCTTGAACATAACCGAAAGGCTGAAGAAAGAGATTAGCTATGCGTTTAGTTATGATTGTGTTGCCTTCAAACCGGTGGTGCATCCCAATGGTGTTTGAGTCAAGAATCAAATTCCTTATCCGAAGCATGCTTATCTTTTCCCTAGTGCGAAGCATGAGCGAGGCGCGAGGCCTTGCAGAAGTTATCTTTTGTGCAATTGTTTGTGTCTGTATAGGTTGTTTATGTTGTTGTGTGTATTGCGTTGTATGTAATTGTGCATATAGTAGTGTATCTTTGTTGACCCAGCAGCGGGATCGATCGATCGTCGTCCGCCTCGCCTGTGCCCAGCGCCGACCATTCGGAGGCGGCGGGGCGGCGCGTGTCCACTTAAGGGGCCGGCCTTCCCCACGCGCAACTGTATATAAAGGAGGCCCGGGCACGCGGGCACGCCAGGCTCAGTCTTCACTGGTGTCGAAGTCGCGAGCGGCCGGTCTTGGAGTCTTCACCTGGTGCGAAGTGGCAAGCGGCCGGTCTCGGAGGATTCTGATCTTGGTGCTAGCTGGCGAGCGGCAGGTTTTGGAGGAGCAGGGGCACAGCAGAGGCGGACGGACCGACCCCTGCTGGTGCCATAGTAGTCAAATAAATCAATTCTCCCGCCCGGTTCAGGCACATCCCTAGACATCCGACGCCCGGGTGAAACGCCCCGACGTAACATAGGCGCCGAACCAAAGGACAGGGGAACGATAACCCTACCGCCTGAAAGCCACGAGGAGCGGACACGGCGCGAATCCTGCCATAGACTGGCAGTGTTGCAGGTCGTGTCGACCGCTGACCAGAGCGTGCGACGCGGCGTCTTCGCGAGAGCTCGGGCACAGGTTCGTCCTGCAGTTGCGTGTTGCAACGTAGCGGTGGGGCGGCCTTGCTGCCGATTCTCTGGTGTTGCCGAGCGTAAGTGGTCACGGTTGATGGACCGTGCTACAACTGCGGCAAGTCTGTGTTGCAGGATTCGCGAGGCTAATCGTGCGCGAGTCTGACGTGCATTGGAAGGCGACAACCTAGTCAGTCGTTGTTTTGCAGTTGTCAAGCGCCTCGGACACGACTGTGGAGGGAATCGAGAAACTGATTCTCGAGGAACTATCCCAAGCAGACCAGTTTGTGGCCATGAAGGCGATGATTGAGCGCCTAAAAAAGAAAGTGGATGATATAAGCAATAAGGGCGCCGCACAAGTAAGAGACATGATCAACAACGTCTCAGCCTCCCTAACTGTACTGCGGGGAATACCAGCCAAGGTGGCGTGAAGCACCATAGGTCTAAGAGAGGACAGAACCAGCCGCTAGAATACACGGGTGAGGAGATCGAGGTCCAAAGTGGGGCGCTCGAGGAACATCTCGGAGGGCTACAGTAGCTGGGAGCTGAACTCCTCTCGCTAAAGGCGCTGGCCACGGAAGTGCTGGATGCACTGGAGCAGCGAGTTCCTGCTCGTAACGATCTCGTTGTGTAACGCGATTGCCCTTCACAAGCGCTTGGCAGTACGGGGAGGGATGGTCGAGGGGACCCATATACCTGTGGAGATGTCACGTTCGGTGTTTCAGGCGGAGCAGAGCGAAAACGCTGGGAGGGCAGCGGTGTGAGAGGAGCAAGCGCATGGCAGAAGCAATGCGCGAACAAGTCGGAGGGCTTGAGGTCAGGAGGACGCGGAAGGGATCATTCTACGGCGGTGAACCGATCAGGAAATGATCCAGGAGATATGCCGAGAGGTAGCACGGATGCCCAGCGAGCCCAAACGCGTCAACCTTGAGAACGGAAGTGCTTCAAAAGCAACGGATTTGACCAGTTGAGGAAAGACGGCGCACCGAAGAAAGAAGTTCGAGCGGAGCACAAAGCCACAGAGCCGGCTAACCTGCAAGGGAAGCCGAAGATCTTCACAGTCTTGCTCAGTAAGTGGAGATGTGGAGTCACCGTAGCGGATGGTCTCCATGATGACCTGGTGGGAGCGCAAACCACGGCGCAGGTCCAGTTGTTGGGCATGACACGAACTGCCCTCTTGGACACTGGCTCGCAAGTAAGCATCATACCGCTGCAGATGTTTGTGAATGCACTGCAGAACGGGTACGACCTGCACTGTGGCGAAACCAGTGCTCTAACTATAGGAACTTATGTCTCTATTACGTTGTGCAAGATGCCAATAAATAGCTCATACATGTCATCCACGGTCTTCAGGGCTTAACGAACCAAGCCAATCTAAACAATCTAGGTATGCTTGTATCGCAGGGTAATTCGCTGCTGAAAAGTCTCTCCTAGTGGTTATCTCGGGCCGGACTTTACGTACGTTCAGATAGAACTCCACCCTTGCGTGATCAGTATTACCTATGGACCTTCGACGACTAAATTATTTACGAGCTTTCGAACGTTGCAGGAAACTAGATCCAAATATGAATTTTATCTTGTTGGTTTAGAGACTGATTGAAAAAGCTCATGAGCACGAAAAAACTTGACGAACTCCTTTGCCACCGTAGCAACTGAGGGCGTCTGTATGCCGTTCCAGTTTAGCCACTAAGGAAGTCAGCGAGAAAACTGCGGCAAAGTTACACGCACAGCGGTCACTGATTGCTTTCATGAGCCTACAGGATGAAATAGCCAATGCATGCACGATACACCAGAATGAACCTAGTAATTTTGGTTTCTATGAAAACATCCGCTACAGAAATTTCATAGGAATCTGGAACGGTTTCCTCAAAAATTGCAGTAGCGTTTATAGTGTTTCTGCATAGCATTAGGACACCGCCCCTTTTTTTATGTATTCCATCCCGCCTCAGTGCGGGAAAAATCGGACTAGCATGACCAATTACAGAGGTAAGCTCAACAGTGCTTCGCTTTCATAAACCATGTTTCCGTTAAAAATACCAGGTGAAAGCTCCCTTGCGCTAGACTTAGAGCGATTGCACCAGCGTTTTTTTTTTTTTACCAAGGAACGCACATTAAGAAGAAGGAACTTTATGGCAGTTTCCGGATTCCCACGAAGTTTTACTGGTCTCCCTGATTAGAGGTGACAGAGCTAGGAATACAATTTGTATCGTGAGAGTAACATTTCCGCAGGCATTACCAATACTGGAGCTTTCACCTGGTATTCACAAACAGCATTGGTACGATCACTCCTAGCGGCGCATTGCACCCGCCTCCGCTCTTTCCCTTGCTTTATTTTGTGAGGAAAGCGAAGATGGGGAGCACGCTTCACAGTTTCCTTTTGAAACTTGCTCGCAGCCAATACATCCTTAATTAGGCGACTACGCCCCTGAACAACACGACCCATCCTATAAAAAGCCGTAGGACAGCACTGTACATCTTGAAATGATAGAATATGATTCACACTTCAGATATCCATTTGAGCCCTCTCAACGGCATTGTGAGAGTTTGGCTCAGGTAAACAAATGACAACAAACAAACAACAAACCTGTTAATCTCAGCACCTTCCGAGTTTGGAATAACATTTATCGAGTTCATATTGCTATCATCAGAAACACTTCCGGAGGCAATAAGGAAACTAGTTCGAACGGGATTAGGATTAGAGGCCAAGAGACTGTTGATTTTTTGCAAAAGGTTGACACTTTACTCCCTCAGACGGTTGTTATCCTGTAGAACTTCGATGCATTTGCGGTTGATTTCCACCATGTCGCGTTTCACCTCCATAACAGCGTCAACGAATTGCTGCATAAATAGACGAAAATAGTCAGGTAGTTGACCGACCATCTTGTCCACTCGATCAAAAATACCGTAAGATGTGGCTGACGCATTAGTGACGCAGATCCCATTCGAACTCTTTTGGCTGGAAGACAGAACGAGCGAGAGGACGAGATCATGCTGGGAATCGAAGTAACTGACGATCGATGAGGTGGACTGGGGACTATCGAGACGGGCCAGTTAGCCTTCTTAGCCCTCTGCCCGTGCGCAGACTCTTTCATTCACAAGAATACGAACTCAAGTAACGTGAAAACACCGTTGGTCGTAGCGCGGTAGATAGAGGAAATTCGTGGTGAGACGGAATGGTTTTGTTGTTCGAGTTTCTTGTGATACAAAACTCTTGCATCCTTAAAAAGTGGCCACCACATTTAACCAGGACTCTTTATGTAAAATCGCAGCGAAAAGGTCGACAGAGAGAAAACCTGTACCGTATTTCCACGACTAAAGGAGGAAAAGTCTCCTCGCCTAAAGTAGCCTGGAAGGGTTATTTAAGGCGTTGACGACCATGTAGGGTTTGTTTTTAAAATTTTGATTGATTACATTCAAATTCGGACGCTGGCAGCGCGCGGTAGGGCACGCTACTGAACCGCGCCGCAATCTTACTTCCGTTCATTATGTCATTCTCCTAGGGATCCTTCCTGTATTCTACTTATACTCGTCCGACTTCAACTAAGGCTTCTATGCTGTTAGCCCGTCCGCCTTATTCACTGTTGGTCCGAACCTATCGTGAGCTGGTGTCCCGCTGGTCCACTGCTCTGACCCACGCTCGTCTGTCTACAACTAGTTCACCAGCCGTACTCGAAGCTGCGATCACCCTAGTGGCGGGGGCTAACAAGGGAGGTCAATGAACGTCCCGTGGCCATTTTGAAAGTGACCTATTGATGGTTGTAGGGAGTTGTCTGACCATGAGAGGCACCATAGTGGTTTTCAAATTTCCTGCGGACATCTGGGTAGGTCAAAAATTGCAGAAAACCTATCACTTCAGTGCCTACCGAAAAAGCAAAACAGACGTCTGGAACTTCCATGTCGTGCTAAAATCTAACCTGCAAAAGGTTTGGGGTGCAACAGTAGCGGAATTGCAGCGAACTCACAATTTGTTTGTTAGCGATACAATGACCAAAGCGGAACATCGAGGTGCGTCGCTCACGAGCCAGGGTGCAGCGAATGGACGGCCGAGTGGCTGAGGGGGCGGACTTGCAGGAAGAGGGTGGTGGGTTTGGATCCGGGGGTCTGGACTCTGCATTGCTGGGCTTGCTCACTGCTCTTTTGCCGATGTAAAGTGTAGTTTGACCACAGTATTATACCATACTGACATTGTAACCTTATTTTAACCCTATGATACGATTTAACAACGATGCTGCCTATTTTCTCCCCCACTCTGCTAATCGAAGGTGTACAGACTTGTACTCTCACGAACAGGAGATCGAAAGCAATTTTCGACCATACTTCGTCTTGTAGGCTAATTGAGGCGCTGGTCACAAATCTCATTAACGTTTTCACGTGATCGCGATGTCAGTACATAGAATCTCCTTCTTCAGCTATGTGATCAAACTTGCTTTCCATTCTTCTACTTTGAGATGGAAAGTAGTGCACGAAAACAGATAATTTAGAAAAATAATGGCAGATTCGTGGTAAGCACCTTAAATAGTTTCCATAGGCGAGGAAAGGGCGAAATCAGTGATCATGACCGAACCATCCTTACGATACCCACAGTTACTTACCCTAGTAGGCCGAATTTTCAAAAATGGATACCGTATTCGTGCTCAGCACCCAAAGTAACTGTACTGGGCGATGTTTGGGCGAAATTTTTTTCGACCTCTCGTCGACTTTTGGAAACCGTTGTGTCGGGGCTGCAGTTCGGAGAGCGCGAACAGGGGAAACCATTATCGATTTGCCTCACGAATCACGAACCAATGGAAAGAATATACTTTTAAGTGCGGCAAATTCGCTTTGGGTATGTTTCGTCTCCTTGCCACTGGAGACAACGATGAGAGATATGACCGCGTAGCAGTAGTGTATAGACAATGCCAGCGATTGAAAATGCGGCCGCTCACCGCGCCCGACTGATCGTGAGTGGGGCAGAATGCTAACTAAGAGAAAGCAAGCTCTTTCTTGAACTCGGTCCTTAGGATTTGTTCTCTGCGATGGTTTTTGGATCAAAATTAACCAGACTTGTAGAGGTTTTCATGGTTGAGCAGCAAGCCATTCGAGAAACTTTATTTTTGGGCACCACCTTATACTTTTCTTCTCTTCCAGTCCATACCATCAGCTCGACAGCCAGCCGTTCATCTTGGGACTTCGAGCAGAAGAGAACTTATCTTCGCTGAAAAACTAAGGAATCCGCTTAGGATAAAAAAAGGATAAAGGACGGCGTTAGTCAATTCCTTCTGGGATGCGCCAGCGCATTCTACTTCTACGGGATGTCGTGGAGGCGACATGAATGCGTATATGGCCATACAATGACTTGCGGTGGCCAGCCGATGAACAAGTCAGCGCTCTATCCTTCCCAGACACGTCTGGTACCAATTCACCGACCCCGGAGGGATGAAAGGCTTGGTTGGCCTGGGCGGGAAATACGAACCAGGAACCTGGTGTCGGGTGCACGCAACAGTCGCGCCTCCTACGACTGCGCTACACGCGCCCAATTTTTATTATCCTTTAACAGAAAGCAGGAGCAGCGATTATCTCTAGGAAATCTCCAGAAATTTTTGCTTAGTAGAAAAAAGGTGAGCAAGATGCAAGTATTGTATGCGGCTGTCCACCATTCACAAAGTTTCCTCTGTCGCTTCAAAACACAACCTTTTTCAGAAAGGTCTGTGTCAGCTGTTTTCTGAGGCAGCTAATGAGAGTGGAACAGATGGAGCGTTGGCTGGGGTTTGGGCGGAGGTGTCGGCTCTAGTAGATCGAAAAGTAAATGAAGACCATTGCGACAGACTTGGAGCTTGTGAATTCATACGTTTGTCGTGCCACTGTGTTTCAGATTCCTGGAGGTTATGGCGATCCAACCACTATCAGTTTCCTAATGGGGGCTTGAAGGGCTTGCCTTTACATGCAGAAACTGTAGGCTGAGTTTTCTTCGATTAGCCTGTTCTCGCACGTATAAACCTTGTCGACAGTTTTACAGGTTTGTTGAGCATATGAGCACGCAGGTGGAAAGGAATCTAGAACGTGCCCAGCGTGGAGGAGTGCATGGCACTAGGGGACTAGTCGACGCCTTTCTTAAGGTACGTCCTGATGCTAGGTCGCAAAGCTATAGGCAGACTTATGTTGAAAGATCTAATTAACTATCCCCTCAATTAACAAATCTTACATCCTTGATCTGCTCAGCAAGTATTTCTTGGCGCAAGCCGAAGTCCAAGCAACTGCGGTGACAAAGGAAGGATATTTGGTGACCATCACACTGATATGAGATGGATGAGATGTATATGTCTCGATGCGACTTTTTACGCTGATTCTAAATGTGTTTCATTTCTACTAAACTCACCTGTGAATGGATTTTGAATGTGAATGGTTCAATAGCGTGCCCGACCGCGCGCTGCCAGCGTCCGAATGCGAATGTAATCAATCAAAATTTTAAAACCAAACCCTACATAGGTCGTCAACGCCTTAAATAAGCCTTCCAGGCTACTTTAGGCGAGGAGACTTTTCCTCCTTCAGTCGTGGAAATACGGTACAGGTTTTCTCTCTGTCGACCTTTTCGCTGCGATTTTACATAAAGAGTCCTGGTTAAATGTGGTGGCCACTTTTTAAGGATGCAAGAGTTTTGTATCACAAGAAACTCGAACAACAAAACCATTCCGTCTCACCACGAATTTCCTCTACCTACCGCGCTACGACCAACGGTGTTTTCACGTTAGTTGAGTTCGTATTCTTGTGAATGAAAGAGTCTGCGCACGGGTAGAGGGCTAAGAAGGCTAACTGAGAATGGCCCACAACTCCGTTACAGGATGCGTTTAGCAAATATCGAACATATATTTGTAAATCAGTGCTCGAAGCCGCATCCCGTGATATACCCCTCGTCTCAAAGTGCCACTGCGACCTGACAGCATTCCTTTGTAAGGCCACAAAAGCGAGCAGTTTTCAGTGCCACGAAAACGGAAGGGCCTCACTACCGGGCCACAATTAAAAGTAAGTATTTAGGAAGTATAAAAAACTTCTTGACCGATATCTTCAGGATGCAGTTTAGTAGTTTTCAACTGTTGATTCATGTTGCCTGTTCTGTTTTTTCCTGTTTAGAATTACTTTAACTTATGTTTAGTTTTACCTTGTTTTTCTTTTGCATGGTTATCCATGTAGTGAATAAATAAATAAATAAAAATAAATAAATTAGTTACGCCTAAAGAAATGTTTGCGGAATGTTTCTGAGAAATATTTGAACTCCAGATTTTTGCAAAATATGTGTGCTGTGGTTGTCCTGTACTTCAAGTACGATGTTTTACATGAGAACGATTGGAAATGTAGTTTCAGGAATACTCACTTGGCGGGTGCGAATAAAAATAGTGTATGAACGTTAAAGTCTTAAATCTTGCAGTGTTTTTCAAAAACTGATCAGGCGGCAATACACCTACTAAAGAGTTACGCTGAACGAAATAGACAAGAAATGTCGTAAGTGCATTCAAATAACCTCTCAAATAGAAATGACTCACGTTATCCTGTCGGCAAGTACTTCCCTAGTTGCAGCATCTATGATGTGTCCACACTCGCTAAAGAGTAGGAGAAGGTCTGGGACTGTGTCGACCTCTCTGGTAAATCGCTCAAGAATACTCCCGGCTTCGCACCGCAGCTCACTCGAATCAGAAGCTTGGAGACGAATTCCGATCCCGCGCATCACCTCTCTCTGGAAAGCTTGCAGCGCAGTAACTCACTAGATCAAGTTACACAACATGTAGAACCAACGATTTCAGCAGCGGAGATTTCTATCTGCTTCTTCTGCATTACCAATAATGCGGCTATCGATGGGCATTCTTCTACTCGAGTGGCTAACAAATGATAAAGACGCGTTGGTATTAGATCGTTTGAGACGTCAGCTGGCTGTACTAGGAGAAGCACTTCCGGCTTTGCATAAGCTACGAATCGACACATCCAGCCGTTCATCAACTGCAACATTTTCCTTTTCGTGAAGAGGGAATGTTTGCATGCAGTATAGCGCTACTCACATCAAGTGTATCAGTCACCTCCCTGCGGTGCTCAGCTCCAAGTCTTGAAAGAAACACCAGGTACGAACACCAAAGCGAAACTCGCAATTCATCGCTGATCTCTGCAATGACGAAATAACCGTCGGACAACTACTAGATTTCCCTGCAAACAATGACCCTCATGGCTGTGCACAAAAGCTGCGTCTTTTTCTGTTTAGGCTCGCCATATCAGAACAAATTACAGCGCCCCCGTTCAGGACGCTTCTGCGACTTCAGATGCTTTCTCATCGTTTGTTCTTGCTCTTTCCTCCAATTTATTATAAAGGGTCGTGATAACAACTGAATCCAACCCTTCTTTGAGTTCTAGCGGGAACATTCTACAGAGCAGAAGAAGAAAGCTTAGGGATGCATAACACATCGAAACGGCATGGATTCGAAATCAGATGGAACCAACAGGGCAACGGCAGCTGATAAGGACATTGCAGTGTCTAGGTATGTCTTCAAGCGCCATAGAAGAAGCAGCAAAACCAGATGCCCTACGATCTGACCGATGAACGGCGCGCGTTAATCACACCCTCTTCCCCTGTTCTTCTAGAAAACCAACTTCTAGGTCTCTTAGCAGCTGTTGATGAAAGTGTGTGTCGTAGATATGCGCAGACAAGTTCCTCACCCTGAGCTACGCGAAGACAACATTTTCGCTCGAGAAAGCATAAACTGGCAGCTTCTGTGTGGCTGGCAGGATAAGAATGAGCTTCTCACAACGAGATCAAACTACAGATCCCACCGATGTGATTTAGAAGCGAGCCCCTCTACGACGACGTTGCCACAGCATGAAAAGCGTGCGCTCCGCCTTTTTAAGACTACTGCTTCATCCAATATTTCGAAGCCCATACAGCAGAATCAATGAAGATTTACACATCTAGATTCAACTCATTCTGCTCGTTCTCAAGACCTATCTGTAGCGATTACTACTGTTACTTGCATACGATGATTACCTACGATAACGGCAACATCCTGACCAGGGATGTGCGGAAATTTTTCTGGAAAAAGCGGAAGATGAAATGCGGAACGGAAACGCTCAAAAATGGCCTGAAACCGGAATACAAAACGCGAAAACGGGAATGACACATATTCGCCATTTTTTCAAAAGTGCATCTGAAACGGCGTCTCAAGCGGCTTCTATTTCACTTTTTCTTGCTCAGATCTTTGCGAGCGGCAGAACCTTCCACAGATTAATGCTCACCGTCATCATAGCATAACATAAGATAGCAAGGCATGGATTCATAATATTGTTATGATATCCTTTTAGCTATGGCTAGAGCAATAAACGAAAACAAATTCATGGTCCTCTCTTTCTCCACTGTTTCCATATCTATTTTCTGCGACGGGTTTTGATTGACTTTTTGTTGCTGTATTTTTTTTTACTTTGAGTAGAATTAAGCGACATAACCACTTTAGGCTGCTCATAGACCAGCTTTAAAAAAAAATCACTCGGGTGAAGTCTAATACTGGAGCAGCCACATAGATCATCTTCCTACAGAAAAGACATTCCTCTCAACATTTTTAGAAGCCTGTGGCATCATGGACGGCGTGGTGAGTGCACAGATATCTGCAAACCCAACATTAGCAATTACATTGTAATCACCAAAACTAGTACTCAGAATTGATCCTGGGATCTAAGATGATAACTGGATGACTGATCAGTCATGGTAAGTCCGCACTTCCGTAGGAATATTCAGTGTGTGCCAGCCTAGAAGCTCCCTGATATGAAGGTGACACAGCGGGACAGTTCCTAGATGATTCTCGAAGTAATAGATTTGTTTCAGAATTCAATAAGCCACCCTAGTCAATCAAAATAACAGCTCTTGGTAGATATTCGTGATGCTGCACTAAAAATGTGATGCATAACTATATGGATGAATATCACACCTAATAAAATTGAAAATTGAAATGTACACCTTCGATCACGAGCATTGATGTCATCTTGAGCAGAAAAGCGCATGGCTCAACCTTCACCGAACCCTTTGCTTCATGATGCTGCGCTATACGTTTACAAAATTTTTGTAGCAATTTGTAACTAATGCATCAAGAATTTTATGATCATTGTTGAAATGTTGAGTGCATTTCCTTAGCAAACAATGCAAACATAGCCTTCGCTGGAACATTAATTTTGCCCTGCACTCGGACGTTGCCATTTTTGAGTATTTTCTTTTGGTAGTCTAACCAATTTCAAGAATATTAATATGGTTGTCAAACAGTATTTTTCTCACAATTATATGAACGAGAACTCTTTTTACGTAATAAGCTAATTGTGTGCAACAGAAAACCAGTGTTGAACAGCGCCAATTTCCATTTCCGCCTTCCTGTCCAAAAACAGACGGAACACGGCACGGAACGGAAGAGCCCAAAATGGCCGGAAACCGGAATTCGGAACACGGAGACGGAAATTCCGCACATCCCTGATCCTGACGTGTCGAAAACCTTCCGTAAGGCCTCTGTTATACTCCCGCGGGAGCATCCGCGGAAGGGCGGGAATCGCGCCGAGACTCCTCACCTGGCCAATCGCCGCGCCTCGCCACGCCCGTCTCCGCCGTGCACCATTGGTCCGCGGACGTTCCGCGGATGCTCCCGCGGGAGTATAACAGAGGCCTAAGGTTTATGTTATGCTCCCGTGGGAGCATAACATAGGCCTAAGCTCCTGCTTTTTACGTGGATCAGTACTTTAAAGAAATAGGAGTTTCAAAGGAATGCCGAGAAGTGTGCAAGATCGAACGGATTTTATGTCTATGAACAGAATTATAGATAGGCCAAGTTGTGACATTTCCAACAGTGTCCTCCAGTTAAATAATTAACTCGAAAATTACGAAGTAGATAACAGTTCATGCGTAAGCCACTACCACTCACCGGCAGTCGACCAGAAGTCGTGGATGAAATGACCGACATACTCGACCAGCTCGTCGATTATTACAAGTGGCACGCTATGGACTTTATCCTCCGAATGACAGCGAGACTCAGAGAGCCCAAACAGATCCAAATCATGCTCAATCGCACACTTCGCTAAAAAGCTAATATAACCTAACAAAGCAATAACAGTAACATAGCTGACACTACAAAACAAAATTTCGGATTTCGTGCAAGAATTCAGGCCACGTGCTTAAGCAGCATCGCCCTATCAACCAAAGCTTCATGCTGCCACTGGCTACGATTTCCAAGACCGATGCGGTAGGGGAGCAATGCTAGGAACATTATAAAGCCGGTCAAAAACTTGTCGTCGGTCCGGCTAAAATAAGGCTATATCGGGCGGTCGAGATCTTTATGCAGTTCTGGACACGTACAAGATATCCTGAACATTATCAAAATTACGTCAGGCTAGGTCTAGTCATACGAGCCGAGCGAGACAACGCTGACTAGATGTGTTTGGACCTGAAGCATAGAAAGAAGAGAAAAGAAACTTCTGAAAGAAAAAACTTCAAAACCACGAAAAACATATAACACTGCGGCTTTACTTTATGGACAGGAATTGAATCGCGACCACCAGAGCGCACCAATGTACTGTTTGTAGGACAGTAGGGCACGGTATAAAGACCCCACGACTAACGGCGACAAGAATTTGAATGGGTCGGTTGTAAAAGTTTCGTCTCGACCTGCTTTTTCTCCAAAAATACTTACGAATCTTTACTTTCTTCCGAACCTCTCGTTCCTATTTCTAGCCCATTTCTTACTGAACCAACAAGAATGTTCTGTCAGGACTGCCAAGCTACGCCAATGTGGGAGCATACAGTTGAACGATCGCAGAGCAACCCACACTTTATCGTCGGTGGCCGCTTAACCGGTGTAGGATGGAGAGAACAAAGTTGGAATAACAGCTCTCCTATGTTGTGTTTAGCTTGTAAGCCACAAATAAGCCATTCTCCCATCTGACTTCGGAATCTAAATGCACCTATGATTTGGACGGGATAGCCGACACTCATAAGGTGGCGCAAGCTCTATCGCAACTTGCTTCCATTCCTTTATTCCTCTCCTCTTGTCCATAGCTCCAGCGAAGCACATCATTTCGTCAAACTCGAATTCGGCTAGAAGGAAAGAAACCACATCGTAAACGGCATCCCCACGAGCTGCAGTGCTTCGTGCTAAAACATCGCTGATCGCGTCCACAACCTCATCGTCGGACCCAATGACCTGAAGAAACTACAATTTGAACGCAGTCACGGAGTTTCCGGCGTTACTACTGACACGTTTTCTCGCCATGTGTAAGACCTCTGTTATACTCACGTGGGAGCATCCGCGGGACGTCCGCGGACTGAAGGTGCACCGCGAACGGCGGGCGTGGCGGGGCGCGGCGATTGGCCAGGTGAAGGACCCCGGCGCGATTCCCGCCCATCCGCGGATGCTCCCGCGGGAGTATAACAGGGGCCTAACGTGTAACGCATTCGGAGAAAGTGAGAAAGACTATCGTGTGTACCCGATACCCATGTAATACATCCTTCCGGGGTCAACGAATTGGTACCAAGCTCGCCTGGGTGGGATAAAGGGCTGAATTGTTCATCGACTGGCCATCACAAGTTATTGTACGGACAAATAAGCATTCAAACCTCCACGACATTCCATGGAAGTAGCGCATCCCAAAATTTTAACACCTTTGTTTATCCTTTTATTACCTTTAAGATTTTGAATGGAAAGGAGTGTCACTAAAAATTAACAGCCACCAGCGATTCAGCAATACTGCGCTGCTCATAATGACGCGCATAAGACGGAGCAAACGCTGGCCAAATTCGACGGTGTATGGCGAAAGTTGCACTACACTGAAACTAACGAAGATAGTACCCATCAGTGGCCGTAAGCCATCTGCTGTCAGTGTAGTGAACATCCCCATATCTCCTGCCACCCGCATTCAGCTCGCGAGGTTAACACGCTTGTCCTAGAGCAGAGAGCAAACAGGATTAAAAGAGAGTAGGCTTTATTCCTGCTGCAATCCCGCTTGCTTCGGATTCCTAAGACTGGCGACACGGATTCAACACCACGATAAACAATTGGACAACGATCAATGCCGGGATTCATCGAGGGTCGAACCTGGCAGCTCAGGATACTTGCCGCATGTCAACCGACCTTCAGACTTGCCCGCGAACACGCTATCCGAACTCGCGAACACACAAGGTGGTACCACCGCAGAGGTTAGGCTTTCGTCTATTCTTTCCATTCACCCGAGAATCGCCTTCTTTAGGATGGAATGAGGAAATAGCTCCTCAGGTGTACATATAAGTTGTGTTCAGTGTGTTCCACTATTCCTAGTTCGTGTTTCTGTTTGGATCAATTTTTCTGTTCACAACCACCGAGTTTTTCGAATTCCTTTTTGATCTTGCTCAACATTGTTGCCCTTATCTTTTCTTAGCAGTTATATTTGGCCTCCTTTCTAGCACTAAAGACGAAATGTCTTGATATCTTTTCTACTTCTTCGTTTCCGTCTTCTTCCTGCACAAGACGTTACGCGTGTGTTGATGGGATGATGAAGTTGACGGACCTACTAAGTTGGTATCCGGAGCCGTTTTCCACTGCGATTTGCAGTATTTGGCGAGCCAGCGCCCTTCTCCATCACAGCTCCACTAATCAATCCTTAGTTTTGCCTTATATTAAAATATTTCGTCGCTTTTTTCCAGCAAATTTTTATCTATTGCAGATTTCAGGACGCCTCGATGTTGAGCTTTAAACTTCTGATGTTTCTCGCGTTTTTCGCTACGTTTTGTCACCATCTCGCCGTTTTATTGAGTTGCTTATATTTTAGGATTGTGTGCACATTTATGTGAGCAAATAAATATAGTGGAAGCAAGAAGGGTTCTGACAGTATCTGCAAAGGAACATCTATCCATGAAAAGGCGGGGATTACTAAGATATGTATGGTATGTTATACTTCGCCGGCAGCGCGGGAGCCCCGGCACGACGAGCTAGAGTGCACGTGAGAGAGCGCCACTGGCGCGGCCAGAGGGCCAGCGACAACCTGTCGCGGTTTGTTTGGGTTGGTACATATTGTGTAGCACTCGCCCACCACTGTCGCCGACAGCGTCACCGAGGTGTCGCCGAAGTATAACATATGCCTAAGCAGCGTACTTGGTAAACCGCTCAACGGAAACTATTATACTTTGAGGTGAGGATGGTATGTGATCAGAAAGTACTAGAACAGGATGCAGCAATTATGACTGACGTCTACCTGAATAAAGCAAACTTTTGAAAACAAACATTGAGGTAACAAGTGGAAAGCAGACCAATGTGTACCTCCACCAGGACAGTGCTAATGGACCACACTCTGCGATGTCGATGAAAGTGGAGATGACGGAGCGCGACTGGTCATGAGGTACTAGACTCAACAAGCCGCACTTCGACTAATACCTTTTCTCCATCATTCAACGCCATTTGAATGGTCTACATTCAATAGTTAGTCACAACACTGTGCAGGCACCTAATGTGTGCATCAAGCCTTCTGTGTTCTGGAGCAGCTGCGTCCATGGCCTACCAGCAAGTTAACAGAAAGCGACTAATTTTAATGATACCTACATCAAGTGACTCGCTGTTGCTGTTGAATTATGGTGAAGTAAAACATTTTGTTCCAAACATGCCTCATGAACTTATCATCTACCCAATAGTACCAGTTGGCGAACGCCGTGGTCAAATCCAATCTTCACCAGTCTCCGCCGCAATGCAATGAAGAGAGCGATGTGCAGGGAAGCGGCGTCGGGTGCAAACAAAGTGTGACAGGAAAACTGCACCTCGATAAGAGCATATGCAGGGGACAAGCGTAAAGGGCGCTAGTGAATACCTTCGTGGGTATGCGCCACGCACTCTGTATCGACGGCATATCGTGGAGGCAACTGGACGTGTATTTCGCCTATGTGACGACTTGCGGTGGCTAGTTGATGGACCATCCAGTGTTGCAACTTTCAGAGACAAGTCTTGTATCAGTTAATCTACACGAAATGGTGGAAGGATTGGTTGGCCGGGCAAGCTCGATTTGGGGAGCGAAGGACAGCCAGCGCCTCCGACTGGTGTTACCACGCACCCAAGAACATGAGACCATTTCACAGGTAAGAACTTTGAATAATGTGTCAGTATTTTGTGCCACACGAGGTTTGTAGGTGGATCTCTATTTGCGGCCTGACGTTTCGACTTTCCGTTGTCTTCAGAGGCCTAAAAGTGCAGCACATGTCTGTTTGCGCTCTACCCACCAAGCGCCTCAACTACCCTAGACATTTTCGACCCACCCCTAGAATCACCACGGATAGCACAAATGAAGAAGACGAACTCACGCATACGATCCACCGCAGGGCTGACGATCGCCCTCCTTAAGTAACGAGTAGAGGGAATGAGACACACTGAGTGGGAACTGTCGCCGACCGATCACTTACAGTTCACAACATGAGTGCCCCTCTATTACGAGTGACCTCTTGCCGTTTGTACCTCATTGTGAACTGTAAGTGACCGGTCGGCTACAGTTCCCACTCAGTGTGTCTCATTCGCCTCTACTGGTTACCTAACGAGGGCGATCGTCAGCCCTGCTGTGGATCATATGCGTGAGTTCGTCTTCTTCATTTGGGCTATCCGTGGTGATTCTAGGTGTAGGTCGGAAATGCTAGGGCAGTTAAGGCGCAAACATAAACCTGTGCTCCACTTTTAGGCCTCTGAAGACGACGGAAAGTCGAAACTCAGGCTGCAAATAAAGATCCACCTACAAACCTCGTGTGGCACAAAATACTGACACATAAGAACTCACCATGCCGAGGTTTCAAGAAGAGAGAAGTTGGGAACTACTTTGAATAATATAATACCGATGCGTGTGCAATAAGAGATACATAAAAGGGAACCCTAAAAGTTTGACTTCGTTCTTAAAATCCAGGCCAGAAAGATGCTGCCACATTTATGGAACACTCTGGAATATAAATGATCACAAAGTGAATAAACTTACGGTATGGTACCTCTTGCAAAGCGAAATTAATACAGCGGACGCCGAATCAAAAGCATTTGGAGCTTGCACGGCGGTCATCGCAAAGTTCCACATGTCTTCAATAACCTTTAAATAGTGTTTACATAAGAGTATCTTTACATAGCGCAAAAAATAATAACAAATATAAATATCGAATGGAAATAAAAGGTACATGTCGCGAGGGTGAGCAGCATTGGAAGGTGGGAGCGCGCCAGCCAATAATAGCCGAGCGGAGCACAGATCGAAGACGTACCAGCTGGTCAGGGTACTGATTGCACATGCCTTCTCTGAATGGCAATGCCATTCAATGCAGTTTGATTGGATGGAGCGTTCCTATCTCCCAACACTGCCCAGCTCCAGAATTTATCACTCAAGAGAGCTACAATACCGCTCCTGTCTTTTGGTTTTTGGGCGAAATAGACGGAAGAAACCGCCGTTTCCGCCGCGTTTTCATAACTTCCGTTAAATTTCCTTGATCAGAAAATAATTACGACCATTGGAATCTACTCTAGATGATCTATCCAATGATGTAGGTAGCCCTCAGTGGTACTTAAAAAAGTTGATTCGGTGACCCATATGGATGGACGGCAGTGACCTCCCTTCGTCGCTCGAGATAATTGCTCTCGAAGCAGACACCTCCCCGACTGACGGAACCACCAGATTTCAGCTAAAAGTTTCGTCTTTTGCCCGTGTTATGTTCGGCAGTATTCACTTTTTCGTATGTGGCAATAAAAAGTGATCATTATGATATAGTTTTCCGAAAAATTATTCTTGTTCAGGTTTCTGATATTCAGAAAATGTTTGAAATTGGTGAGGTCTGATCTAAGCCCAGCGATGTCCGTGAAATCTCAAAGTAGAAAGCTCTGCTGATCTAGTGGTGATCTTTTATCTTGTTAAAGGAAAGCGATCACAGCAGCACGGTTAGAAAACTGGTGGCTGTCAAAGTCATCTGCAGTGCACAATGTTGGTGAAAAAACGATTTTTACCAAACTAAATGGCAGCTAGAGCTGTCGCATCAAGGATAGGCCGCAGAGTCAGGACTTTGGAAAAACTCTTTGTGGTCTTCCACATGGGGGTCCGCTGGCTTCGCTTAAGCGCTGTTCCCCAAGCAATCGAGTAGTTAAAGTTCGTCGAAGATTTGAGGTGGCCCCAACACAATATCTGCTCTAAAAGTTGCTCTAAAACTGAAAAATTTCTTCACTTTTGAATTCTCAAGTCAGTTCTGAGACCATTAAGGCTGGGTTCCAGGGTTTGCCGCTACTTTAACTTTAACCATTATCCATATTTTCTCGCCTGACTGTAGGCTACGGTCGGTGTGACCAGGCTCTACAGGAGCAGTGACCGAGCGCTACCCCTTGATGTCCATTTCCGCCTGCTCGACATCTTCACACTTCTTGATGGACACCAAATAGCCGGTACCTCATCGATCCTTCCTCGAGGCGTTGCTCTTAGTAACTACCACAAGGTCTTGGACGCTCTTGAATGTTTGAAGCCTGTAAAATTCAACACATCTCCAACTCCTTTTAGGCAAATCTCGTGGCCATGTCCTCATTGCAGTTCTTTTGAGCGGAAATGGCGGTTTTTCCATCCATTCCGCCCAAAAACCAAAAGGCAGGAGCGGTATTGTACTAGGCTACGATCCTTCTCCTGCAGAGGGGTGTATATCCGCCCTCGCTTACAAACAGTAAAGAGGTCGGATCAGGGAGAACAGATTTGCAACTAATAGATTCGCAATGATAGCAAGCTCACTTCTCAAGTAACCCAGACTTCTGTGGTAAACTATCGAGACTTCCTCGGGTACCTACAACGAGACTGAAGTGTTTTTTTCTAATATTAGGTCCCTTCAGAAAAATATTTCGTATTTGATGTTTGCTGCAAGACCTTATAATGTTAACTGATACTTGGGTAAGTGACGTTAACGACCTTGTTCCAATTCACGGGCAGATGAGCTTATCCTATTACTTTGTAAAATGTGACAGAACTCAACAAAGGGGTGGTGGTGTTGTTGTACTTATTTAGCGCTCCATAGCATTTGAGGTTGTCTGGTGTGAATCTTATCTCAATTCTTTTGGAATAATCTCCTATGATTTAAACTGCTGCAATCCACTATTAGACTGTTTGTGATTTGCAGGACGCCCACTAGCGGTTCGATTCAGCTTATCAAAGTTTTAAGTGATTTAGCCTTACCAAAGTTTAAGTGACCTAACTTCATTTGAAGGACAATATATTATAAACAGTGCCTTCAACTTTCCAGATATTGACTGGTGAAAGTTCCTCTGCATGCCACTTCTTTTGCATGACAAATGTTTCTAAATTTTTGCAAATCTAGCAAGCTTGTTCAAAAAATTGCAAACCAACTTGCGGTAGTTATATATTTGATTCTGTTCTCTGCAGCAACGCTAAGCTAATACGTGATGTGCTTGTATCGGCACCAACTGCGTCAAGTGATCACTACAGCCTTTCTTACTAGACTTTCATGGATCCTCTAAACTTCCGCCTCCGGAGGTATTTTCACAAAGTCCCACATTATGTCATTTGCCAATTCTTGTGCTAAATAGATTGGGGGTACTTCCTGACATCAACGATAAGTACGAGTTTTTTCTATCAGTTTTGCACATTTCAGTTCAGGAGCTTGTCCTCTAGTGAGGCAAGCCCAAAATAGAAGTAACGTTCCACAGCATCTGTCCAAGCTCTTTGATATTAAGGATTAAGCCTGGCTGGGCTACCAAAAAAATGTCTTCAGCCCAGTGAATGTTTCAAGTTTATTAAAATTAAATTTGACCGTCTTCTCAGAAGGTACAATAGCTACGGTGAAGGGAAACATTTGGACAATCCAAGAAATGTTCGTTATATAAAATGTTGAACTCAAATCTGAAGCAGTCAACTAGTAAGGAAAGGTTCCCAACTCATGGTGGGCTTTTGCGATGCTATTTTGATAGGATGTAGGACTCTGTGAGAGGAGTCCAGAATTACAATTATTTATCGCTAAACGCTTTTCTAAATACTCGAAAGAGAGGTGCGAAAACATGTGCGCAAAACTTATCAACCCCATGACACCCCACGAGGTGTGCCTCTGTGACGCAGTCGGTAGGTGTGCCGCCGCATAGGAGCACACTTTTGAGCTCGAGTCCGTCTACTGCCAGTATTTTTGCATGCATTAGTTTGTTGTTATTACGCTTTCTTATGATCACAGGAGTCCATTTTAGACCACCAATGCATACAACAAATCAAGGCTATCTACTTGAGCCTTCATATGTGCTAGTTTTTCAACAATGCGTATCTGCACCATATCATTTCTCTAGAAATAAAAGGTCTTATTGCTCCTCCTTTTAGTGAACAGACATAGTACAAAACTGTGAAACAAGTAAAACACCATGTGTTATACCAGCAGCATCTTACAAAGGCCAGTGAGGAACAATCTTCTCCCTGGCAAGGAATGACCACTTCTTCTTCATTAAACGAGTAATTCGTTATTGTGTAGAGAAGGGTCCTGGGTGAACGTCGACGTAACCAACTGCCATCCACAAAAAAACTAGCACATACGAAGACGCATAAAGATAGTCTTGGTTCGTTGAGAGCATTGATGGTCTAAAATTGACTGCTGTAATCATGAGAAAGCGTAATAACAACAAACTAATATGTGCAAAAATACTGGCAGTACACGGACTCGAACTCGAAAGCCCTGGGTGTTCTGCTATGAGGCGGCACTCCTACCTAGTGCGCCACCGAAGCACATCTCATTGGGTGTTATAGGGGTTGATGAGTGTTGCGCACACGTTTCACATTTCTTTTTAAGGTCTTTAAAAAAGCGTTCAGCAAAGTTACCTGTGGTTTTGGACTCCGCTCAGGCGTACCAACATTCTGTTAAAATATTAGGTTGTCAAGAAATAAATGAGCGTTTGCAACTCGAATATTCAAATTATAATAAATCAGCTTAGAATGAACATTATCAGCCAAAGTAATAATGGTTAGTCAGCACATCTTTGCCAACAAGATACAAATTTACTTATGCAGGGATCCCAGAAATCCGCAGTTCTGGAGGGCTTGAAAACGTTGAAGTCATTTTCGACATCATCTTGGTTGCTGAATTTTTTATCCTTCACAGGACAATCTAAATAATTGAAAAATGTTAATTGGTAGGGGACAGATCTGGCGAATATGCTGGATGCGGCAGAGTTTCGTATCCCAATTCAACCAGTGAATGAACAGCAATTTTTGAAACGTGCGGGCGAGCGTTGCCATGCGGTAGGATTGGGCCTCTTCGACTGACAAGTCGGCTGTTTTTCAATCAACTTCTTGTGCATTACTTCAGTTTCGGCGCAGAACTTCTCCGCTGTAGTAGTCTCTCCAGTCTCCGAGAACTTATAGTGGACTATACCAGCTATTGTCCACCACATGGTCTTTTTTTGAATGAGACTTGATTTCGGCACCTCCTTAAGACTCTCACTCTTGTCCAGCCATTGTGCAGAGCGGCGACGATTGTCGCAAGGGATCCATTTTTCATCGCATGTCACGTGTCACGATACTGCCCAAAAAGGCTCCCTTAGATTGCGCAGCCTTAGCGAAACACAGGTGTCGTGGTGCTTCACCATCCGCCCGGCGGTCAGTTCGTGCGAGATTCATTTATCCAATTTCTTTTTTTTCGATCGCATTTAGGTGACGACCGATAGAGCTGCCGTCAACGCCAAAACGCACCGCTAGTCCTCTCAGTTTGGATCGCGGATCCGCCTCCACCACGACTTTGAGTGAGGAGTGATGGCACTCTACCTCGGTCTTCATCTTCGAGAGTTTCATTTCCAGATCGAAACTATTCGAACCAGTGGCGAATTGTGCGTTCCTTAGTAAAATCCTCCCCAAATGCACTGGGTTGTTTCAGCTGCACTGATAACAAGTTTGGATTCGTAGAAGAAAATTTATCGAAAACTGCGTTCAGACATCTGAAACGGCAAAGCTTAAATTTGCGGAAAATTTATGAGCCATACAAAACTCGAAGACATGGTTAAAGAGTGCATGAACTTCGCTTTCCAATGGTATATAACACTACAAGTATAAAACATACTTTATTGGAAAAAATGTACTTAAATAACAACAAATGCAAGACGCTCATTCATTTCTTGACAATCTAATAGCATCGCAAAAGCTCACCTTCAGTTAGGAACCTTTCCCTGTAAGATCCATACGCTAGTCAATGATTTTAAAAAATTATACTCTTGGTGCAGATAATGAAAGCTGGTCAGAGTAGACTTTCCCACTGAATGTGCCTCATCTGATAGCTTAGTTTGGTTTTACAAAGAAGAATTTCCAAGTAACTTACCGCTATCGCATACCACTACCCCTGATGATATACTTGCCTACTTTATCAAGAAGGTTGCTGCAGCCTTAGCAGCTCTTCTTGAGCTGATTTTCAACTTTAGTTACATGTATAGCGCAAATCCGAATCGATGAAGCATGCATTTATTACACCTATCTCCAATAAACCACCACACGTTATAGTATATAATTAACGTGCTATTAGTATTACCTCATTTTTTTCAAGAATATTAAAGAAAATTTTGAAAATGGCTCTTCTGAAACATATTGAAGCGAATGAGGTAACACCAAAAGTAAATATGGCTTCAAAGCTGAAGATCGACTAGGACCTTGATGTTATCCACTTTGAATGATTGGACCAAGGTACTGGTTGAAAATACTG
Organism: Heligmosomoides polygyrus polygyrus; assembly: GCA_947396885.1. NCBI lineage: Eukaryota > Metazoa > Nematoda > Chromadorea > Rhabditida > Heligmosomidae > Heligmosomoides > Heligmosomoides polygyrus. The sequence goes on from OX377205.1 coordinate 58,677,325, forward strand.
AAGTTGCCGTATCACTTCTTGACGTTTTCCACAAAGTGCCCTTCAAGGAACTTATTTTCAAGCTTCAAATTTCTGAGACGGGTGATGAATTAAGTGGGTGATGAATTAAGTGGGTGATGAATTTTAACACAAACAGATCCTTCCAAGTGAATGTTAATGACAAATTTTCTCAGACGTACTCAATAATGAGTAGTGTTCCCCAGGAAGGAGGGGGGGGGGGGGGGTGGGGGTGTTGCCACCGATTCTTTTCCTCGTTTACACTTCTGATTTACCTGTCTTGGTTACAAGACGTGGCGTTAAGCGCAAAATGTTTGCCGTCGATATAAAAATAAAGAGAAACATTGCTAGAGAAGAGGATCACTCTGTCCTCCAACGCACAGTTTCGGGTGTTGCCGAATGGTCAGACAGGTGGTAATACCAACATCAGCTCCAAAAACTAGGGTTTTCATATCGTCAACTCAAATTCGGTTAAACGCATTTACAGCCTTGGTAGCAGCAACTTACACAGTGAAAACAGTCTGCGTAATCTAGGCTTCATCTTAGACAAAAATATAGTCTCCAGCTTCTCCTAACAGAGGGCGTTGCGCTCAACATGATTGGTGGATCTATGTGTGAGTTTATGTTTCCTTCCAGGCTTTTTTTGTTGGGTCGTAGATTTATGTGAAAACCGCTAGAGCGGCTAAGGCGCTTGGTGGTATAGATTACATATCAAGAACCTTGCACCACATTCAGTCGTCTGACGACGAGTTAGTCGAAATGTAAGGCAACCTATAAAGATCCGTCTTTAAAAAGCTCGTTGGCACACCATTGACAATGAAAAAACTTAGTTTTCAGAGCATTGTGAGACGATTGCAAAGAAAGCTGAAAGAATTACTTATTACTTTTTATTTTTCATTTTTAGAGAGTTATCTACAAATTCAGAAACTCACTTGCCTCTTGCATACAAATCATATTATGTTGTCCCGTAAGTCCCCGCCGATTTTTTTCAACGATTCATTGCGGATTTCGCCGGCGGACTCTTGCAGGGCTATACAGCTTTCGAAGGAGAATGACTTGCTCTGTCAGAGCTTGTATTGCATTTCTTTTTTTCGTCCTGAATTTTGTCAATTTTTAGGTCGCTAAAGTGAAAAGTTGCCATCGACGACAGTCGCTTCTCTCCGCTTAGGTTTGGAATTTTTTTGCGCCGCTTTTCATAACATTTGGAAGACAATGTTCTTACTACAAAAATGCGTGTTGGTCCTATTTGCTAATTTGTCCTTTATTGATTTTTAGGTCACCAAATTGGGACATCAGACTTTTCCGTCCGAATTTTTACTTTTTTGCTTGGACTTTTTTGCCTGGTGTTATATGTCCTTTGAAAGAAGATGTCTTACTCAATAAGAATTTGTGTCGCGTTTATTGGTTCATGCTGATTTCTGCCGAATATCAACAACTGAATAAGGAGAAGGAGTTGTTGGTGAAGATGATTTTTCTCTTTTTGGATTTTGTTGATATTTGACAGAAATCAGCATGAGCCAATAAATGCGACGAAAATTTTTATGGAGCAAGGCATTCATTCTCTTTCGATCGACATATAAGCCCAAACAAAAAGTCCTACCACGGAGCAGGAGCTGTCGATAAAAATAAAACTCCTTTGGACGCCCCAATTTGATGGCTTAAAAATCAATACAGATAGCAGCAAATAGGTCTAACACGTATTCTTGTAGCATGGAACATTGTCTTCCAAATGCTTTAAAAAACTGCGCAAAAATTCCAAACCTAAGCGGAGAGAACAACTGTGCAGATGTCCACTTTTTCGCTTTTTCACTTTTCACTTTAACGATCCAAAAACTGACAAAATTCAGGATGAAAAAAGAAATGCAATACAAGGTCTGTGTCGCGACCGCGATCGCTCCTCGGCCCATGTCCGGCCCGGGCGCGCTGTTTCCCACGGTAGCTTGCCGATGAGGCACCCTCGATCGGCCTGGGCGCATGGGAAAATTGGTGACGTAGCACCATCGATCGGCGCGCGGCCATTCGACGTCCCGTGCTCCCGCGACGAGGTCTGCCGACCTCTCGCCTGCGCCCTTCTCCCGATTGGTTACCGCAGGGCCTCGTCCCTGCCTTCTTCGACTGACAATACGGACGGGAGCGCCAGGAGAGGGCCGCGGGATCTAGTGAGCATCATGCTCACTCCCGCGGCCTCAGGAGTCACAATCACGGCGGCCACGGAGGACGCCTATCTATTCTTGCCACTGTATTGTCGGGTATCTACTGGTTGCGAAGTGAAATGAATCTCATGCCGTATACTATGTGCGTGTGGAGGAGCTGGGTGAGTCCCTTCGTTTCAAGGGCATTGGTCATATGTACACGTATTGTGTATACATCATTGTCGCCTTGTGGGTTCCCTGGGTTCGGGTTGTCCACTGAGACGGAACGGGAGCTGAGGAGCCGGGTGGCTCGGGCCAAGGGATGAGGCCAGCCGACGAAGCTGGAGTTCCATCAATACGTTCAGGCAATACGTGCGATTGTGGCAATACGTGGGGAGTCCCGTGGGGTTAGGTAAGATCTGGGAACCCTCCGGAGCGACACGGAGCCGCAAAGGCAACTTGAGGGAAGCCTCAGGCTGCGGGGCCACCGATCGCAACAGTCTGACATAGCAAATCATTCTCTTTCGAAAGCTATGCAGCGCTATGCAAGAGACCGCCAGCAAAATCCGCAATGAATCATTGAAAAAAAAAACGGCGGGGACATATGGGACAACCTAATATGTTCGCCCACTATTGGAGTATGGCACCATTTTATTTGGTCATCACTTTAGGCCTACGCTTAAGCTTACGCTTGGCTATGACTACACCTCCACTCCATCAGCGCCTGATCGTTATATAATATTCAAGCTGGAATCGCTTGTTATTCAAAGGAAGCGAAATGATATAATAATGATTTTCAAGATGACGACTGGAAAAGATGCACTTCCACTTACTGAACTTTACACAGTCCACCATTCTGCCACAAGGGGTTCTGGATCTAAAATTCACTACCCGACCGCCAAAAGTTGTGTTCGTGCTTCTTTTCTACTCAGAGGGCCGGTTCTGAATTCTTGATGCTTACCGAAAAACATTGTTTGCTATCCTCGTGTAATCAGTAAAAAAGCTCGTAGATAGTAATCTTAACTCGCTAATTTGCCGTTTCTTGCATTTTCGTGTTTACAGCCAGTGTGTTGTTCTGCTTTACTATGAACGTGTTGTCGTAATAGTGTCTCCTTCGTCGCTTGTTGTCATATGTGTACAAATAAATAAATATACCCAAGAACGTTTTCAGGTTCATTCTGGGTCAAATAAATACAAAGATTTTGTGGTGCGTAGAGTGAAGAATTGCTCCGTGAAATCGTGTAGAACAAGGCGATCTTTATTTCCTGATTCTAATTACATGGAGTCTTGGAGCAAAATCAAATGGAATTTTTTCGCTTAGTTATCTGTTCTATTCTTCGATGATCTTAAAAAGAAAAGTTTGAGCAGGCAAGACTTTCGAAGTACTATTAAGAACTTGGACAACTTAGCCTGTGGGGTTCTTATACTAGCACTTCCCTCTTTCCTTCCTAGGTAAATGAGGAGGGTTGGCTCAGTTTCGAAGGGCGTAAAAATCAGATACCAAACCATGGAGGATTGTAATAAAATTTCAACGAAAGCTACCGCACCCGGGGCGACCATTGTGTCGGGGATGATGAACCGAAACCGGACCGCCGGTGTGAACTCTACAACGAAGGCGTTTACTCCTTAAGTATAAAGTTATGGTTACGACATAGAGTGTTCCAGCGGCCTAATAAGTGGGACAGAAGGAGAAAATCGCACGTGAGTTTGTCAGATATAAAGCAACTATTGCTACACTATCTGAACTACGACTCACCGGATCAGGACGAACGAACGGAGTGCGTGTCTGCAACAGGGATGCACGGAGCACACTGTTCTAATCAGGTGGAAACAAAGATACTAAAGGTTTCGGGTTTGTCTTATGTCCAGACTAAAGGCAGCTGACTGATACGGGTAAACTAGTTTCGGTTCATCCGAACTCCAGTGGATTAGCCGTATTGACGCCTGCAGACAGATTTCGAGCACACATCTTCTCAGTGTATGCCCCAGCGGTCAGTCTAGAAGAACACCAAGGAGAACTTTTACACAAAGCTCAGAAGCCCGGTGACTAGGTCTTCCAAAACTGACGTGCGATTGCTTACTGAAGACCTCAATACCAATGTTGGCAGGAAACCCAATAATTGGGAAGAGGTTTTCAGAAGTCGTGGGATAGTCGAAGTAAACGACAACAGTGTTTAATTCCATGCAAACGACCTACTGATCGAAGACAGTATCTTCTCCACAAGCTTTAGATAAGGAAATCACGAAACTCCACCTTGCTGATGCTAGCGTTTATCATGTAACTTCAGAAAAGGCCTTTCCTTCACAATGCCGCAGGTTGAACACGTTATGGGTATCAGTGGGAAGATCAGGGCCGGATTCATCAACGACTAACCTGCGGATATAGGGGGCAAAGATACCCACGATGAAGCTGGCGTATATGGCTCTTGCCCTATCGTTAGCTCTACCTGACTCTTATCTTATCCATTCCCTTTATGGCCCGCATACCCACGGGTTTAACTGTGTGATGAATTCTGCCCCAGCTGGTGTAGAAATACTTCTTATTAAAAAACTAACGTTGACAAGGCCAACGTGTCGTGTATTCTACAGCCTGCTTAAAACGCACAAATTGTCTGACGAAGACAAGCGCTCATTGATTGCGGGAACATTCAAAATTCGACCGATAATATGCTGCGTAGACGGACCAACAGACCGGATATCATGGTTCCTCAACAAGATCGTTGGTCAACTTCTCAACTTCGTACCTCCACACTTGGAAAACACGGGAAAATTACTGGAACGTTTGGACGCTTGCAGATTCCAATCGGGTCGCGTAATTGAATCATCTGATGTGACTGTCTTATACAGCAACGCTGATGAAACTGCCGCTCTACAAGCGCTCTCCAAAATGCTTGACGAGCACTAAAGCAATGTTACCACGTTTGGTTTAAGAAAGTCGCGCATAATACTGCAACTAAAAAAGTCTGGACTGCAATCTTTTCAAATGGTCCGGTAATTACTTTTCTCAACTAAGGGTTTGCCATGGGACAGCGTTTAGCGTTGGCCCTAGCAATTTTCTTCATGGGCAAAATTGAATGACCAGTGGTAGAACGTCTACCCATAATGTAATGTCGACACACGATTGTTGTGTCGTAACAAGAACTCAACCCGAATTGGATGGCCTGTTTCTTAGCAGACAGTCACAGTACATAAAGTCCACGCGAGAACATCCGTGCGAATGCTGGCTACCTTCTTTGAATACACAAATCAGGATTTCTAACGGCCAATACTGAATGAAGTGGAACCGCAAGAGGGCAGCTCCAAAAATATAATCATCCACGCCAAGTCGGCCCATCCTTCTGCAGTAAAACGTACTGTGCTTTGTAACATGCTTAGAACAGCAACAAGGATGTGACCGGGTGACGAGGAACGCGAAGAATCACGTATGTTAGCCTGCGAAATTGCCAACCTCAATAGGTAAGAAGTGCGAGAAAGGAGAGCACGACTTGGATCAAACATGAACGCGTTTAGTTATAAAATAAAATCTGTCTTTCACCGCCTTTCATTTCGGACAGTGTCACTGTAGCGGCGTGCCAATATTTTATATGCGCAGGCTTGGATAGGCGTGTTGTGCTGGTAAATATACCAAGAGACAACATTAAACAGCAGCTTGTTCGCAATCGGTTATATGATCGTGTCTGCATAGTGCAAGACTGCGTGCTTTGACCGAATGGGAGGACAGGAGATTGCGCACAAAAAGGCGTCATCTACCAGTTGTAATGTTTGACCTGAGGTCATTTATACATTGGGTGCTAGGCACGCGCGTTAATGCACACCTTGCCGTAAGAGAAAGCAAAGCTTACTAACGCCGCTTGGTAACCATCAAAGGGAAGCTCACTCCGGGGATGACTTCAATGTAAAATGCACGGTGTTGTAAGACAAAATAAGCCCAGAAAGGCTCTCGATGTCTTCTGGATTCATGAACGAAATCCAACCATGAACAACAGGAACGAATGCATCTCCACTACCAGTAAATTCTTGCCTTTTATCCGCTTATGCGGGCTGTGAGATCGCGTATACTGCTTTGTGCACATTTTCGACTCTCCGGCACTAACCATGGAATGCCGTCAGCTTTCCGTGGATCTTCGGACCGAGATCTTATATCACGTGAAAGAGATCGAGACGCTGATCAAAGATGTGTAGTCCAAATTTGCTAAATGAATCAACTAAGCGAGTCGTAGCCGGCGGAAGCAGTTGTTGCGTAATCAGAGGTGCGATTGGTAGCGCTGACAGCAGCGGCATAGGCACAGTGGTAGTGTTTGCTTCTCAGGATTGGACTGATAGCGACTTGCAATTACGTCTATTAGGCTATTTGAAGTTAGAAACGTGTTTCAGGTAACATACTTTTTTCATGTCGTGAAGGAAGTCAAAAATTCGCATCAAATCAAAAATCACAAATCAACAAAATTTTATCATCATAGTTGAACATATTAAAATCAACATCTGTTCAACCCTTCCTCGAAGGAACAACACAAATAAATGTATGAAACAAACATGCTCTTCACAAACTGAGCATCTAGTCATAAGCCTAAACTTACTCTAAACGGCTTCTAATCTCATGCATAGTCCAGCAAGTAAGCCCAATGTTTGACATGGTAGACCAAGTTTGAAAGTTTCGATGTGCCGTAAATTTTTATTCATTCGCCATGCATTTTTCTCCAGTAGGGCTGTACGTGAAGGTGTGTACAACTATCTCTTACTGCATTTTTGAAGTACTGCTGTTTAGTTCTTGTTATGCATCGTTCCAAACTGTCAGATCACGGTTCGCAACATTCCTGCCGGAGCTACGTCATTGATCCAACCACTGGACGTTTTTTCTTCGGTCCAATGAAAAATGTTATAAAACGGACGTGCGCGATTGTGAACAATGTGACATTCAATATGACGCAGAGGGGCAATATATTGAAGGTTATATCACAAATATACCGAATACTTTGTGCCCCAAGATTTTCGAGACGCAGAGGGGCAATATATTGAAGGTTATATCACAAATATACCGAATGTTTTGTGCCCCAAGATTTTCGAACTTTCTTAAACATTCATGGTATAAGGCAAGATCATCCAGGTCCGTTTGTTATCCCTGGTGACTATTTGACAACAATGGCACAATCGACTGCTTCGTCAGTGACTGTAAGGAGACAGCTTGCATACGGTGCGCAGTTTGTGAAGAGCATGTTTGTTTTACACATTTTTTTGGTTGTACCATCATTGTTGAGGAAGGTTTGAACAGATGTAGTTGATATTAATATGTTCAACTACGATGATTAAATTTTGTTGATTTTTGATTTTTGTTTTGATGTGAATTTTTGACTTTCCTCACGCCATGAATAAAGCATTTCACCTGAAACACGTTTCCAACTTCAAATATCCTAATAAACGTCATTGAAAGTCGCCTTCAGCCGTTCGCTCAAAAATGTGTTAAGAATGAGATTATAGGTCCTCGTCGAAGATAGGTCACAAAATGCAAAACAGACGTCACCGACGGGAACCGGACCCGTGACCCCAATCCCATGAAGCAAACACTCTACCACTGTGCCGCTGCTGTCAGCGATGCCAATCGCACCTCTGATTACGCAGCAACGCGGCTACCGCCGGTCACAACTCGCTTAGGAGGTCCATTTAGCAAATTTGGACAACAAATCTGTGATCAGCGTCTCGAGCCCTTTACCGTGATATAGGTCTCCATCCGAAGTTTGGGAAGCTAACAGCATTCCTGGTAAGTGCAGTATATTTTATCATACCAGGAGGTCTCACTTGTCCCATGATGGCCAGTTGATCCGATTTTTTTTTTTGTGTTGGAGGGATCGGTGAGTTCTAACGCACAGATGTGATAACGTTTCCTAGCACTGCTGGGAGTATGTTGTTCCCGGTAAAGAAGTGGGCGCGATGTTTTTGATCCAGTGAGTTTCACAGAATCAAAAACATTTCGAGCTTCTCTTAGGCCTTGAGAAAGACGAGTTTGTCGAAACGTCATCCGCAATAAAGATTTTATATCAAACCAGGTAGGCAAAGAGGATTGAGAAGAACTTACTCCCAAGATGCCCAGATTTTAAGAACGTCGAACATAAAGATTATTTTAACGGACTGTTTTCTTAATAAGTTTATCACATTTTTTCTTATTCCTCACTAGTATTGCAAGTATTACCCCCCCCCCCCCCCCCGGTTTGGGACTGCTCCTGAAAACTATTGAAATCAGCAGGAATAGACAAAAGCAATCCATTCTAGGACAGCCGGGAGATCCTGATCCTGATCATACTTCGCGACGGGAGCGAAAGGAGCGATTTGCCTGGAAGACCTATCGCTCTCGTGGTTCTCGTCGACAAGTATAAACAGGCCCTGGCGAGAAGACATTGCACTCCAATGCCCAATTTGGGTTTGACCTATAGGCTTGTCTCCGTGACGTCGGCCACAGCGCGCAAATCTTATTTTATTTTCACCTTCATTGTATTTCTCATGGCTTCTACGGCGCATTTGAGTTTTTGCAAGTAGCACATATAGCAGCTAGGAAAGTTCTTTACCAAAAGGCCAAACACGCCAAGGAATCCACTAGGATACTGTTCTGGTCCCCTCGTAGGATCTGCATATCCCTACTTGGCACTGCTTATTACAAAATATTTTTGCTCGCAACCTGGAACAGCCATGACCGAGGACCAAGGTTCTCAGCCGCTGGACCTATTTTAAATGATTTGCAAAAAATGGAAACCTACTTTTCCTGAACGCTGACATTCCACTTGTACGTTTTTAATTGCATTTTTATTATTTCCTTCCGCGCAAACAGGCTCGGACGGGGCTACTTTGTAGTACACCCTGTACAACGTTTTGTGCTGTACAAAAAAGATTTATGCAGCATAATGGAGGCCTACCCCAATGACAAACTGAGCTTGGCCATTTCTGATGTAACTGGACATACAATTGCCTTCCTGCAAAGGCGAATATCCACTATGTACAAGGTGACCCTCCCCCGAGCCTATTGCGCCATTCCTTCGGTACTCCGCGGGCTCATGCCTAAATCGAGATTGTGTGTACACACAGAACAGTCACACAAACTGGTTTTGCAGAGAACTAGGAAAGGGTGGAGACTCCGGAATCTGCCTGATCTAATTTGAACTCCAATTTGTTGTTGATAGCTGATTTATTTTTAGTCCACTCATTGTTGTTAATGAATAGTTTGTTACTTTGTAGTGTATTACATGGCAATAGTTTAACTTTAGCTGTTCACTTATTGAAGTAGAAACATAAAACTTTTCTCCAGACATTCTCATTTGAAATAATATGTAGTTTGCAGCTAACTGTATGTTTTAACGAAATTTAACGAATTACCGGAACTTAGTGGAAATGCCGACATCTTGTCTGCCACGACTCACTCCTGTGTGAAATCTCGCAGAACCAGGCATAGTTCTCCTTTTACAATGCCGCCCGCGTCGCGCGGTCAAGAAGACGGTTTGCGACGGAAAAATACGTCGCAAACCGTCGCATGCTCATAACTCTTTTAATTTTAAGTTGTTTGAAAAACTGTTGGCACCATTCGATTCGACTCCTCAAGATCTATACAAACGTTTATAAAACTTTACCAGATCTCCGCGCTTTCGACGTGGGTGGCCTAAAAAAATAGCTGCAGCAGGCTTTTGCGATTAGAGCACCTTATTTTCCAGGAAGTGCATGAGACGTGCAGTGTTTTCGAAGTATCCCAAGCATGACGTGCATTGTCAGTGTCTGTCATGCCCGGAATGCTCCGAGAGTGCGCCGTGCACAATGCATATGGGATCGAACCTATCAATTCAATGGTCGGAAGCACGTCCACTGGGTTTCTATCTTCGCTTCATGGAAAATGTAAAGCCTTCAAGACTATCTTGCAGTGTTTGAGAATTTCATAAGAAATTTCCGGCCGCCTTACTTGGGAATTGCTTCAATCTGTCCCAGCGAGACATAAGTGTGCGTCGTGTACAATGCGTATAGAGATTTCGTTGGGCGATAACTCTTCCAAGTTCAAATCGTTTCGGCTGCAACTCGTGCGTCTTGTAGGCCGTGAAAGGGTCTAGTAGCACATTGAGGTATAATGGTGTAGCTTATGAAGAGGCAATGTTACAGGGGATCAAAAATGCAGGTTAGCCTTGTGTGACACGATTTTTTCGGATTTCAGTCGACCTCTACAGAAAGACGCGGAGACCTAACGGCCTACAAACGCGTAGGCGAGCAGGACAATTAATGTACTTGTATGTACAGGACAATTAATGCTCACAACTCCCTAGCTGATTAAACTGCTTTAGCACAAGCTTTCATTTTAGGGCGGCGGAGTTTTAGCGTCTGATGTTTCCCGCGCCATTATTCGCCCACATTTGAGTTTTCAACACTCGCAATAACACCGTTAGCTTCAACACGAAAAGCTCTATCGAATGATGTGAATCTCAACCAGTTTCAGAGAAATCGATTTTTGACCATTTCCCATTGCGGGCGGGGGGAGGGGGCTCCAGGCCGAGCTTGCGCGGACGATGAGTCATCGAAAATCGATAATTTCGAAATTAGCCAAATTCTCTCATCCAAAGTCATCTAGGGGTTATGTGGGGCGCTGATTACGAATCCGACGTCCGTTTTTGAATATTCCGCCGATTTCGATAGGTTTTGGATTTTCTTCTGGTAAATGAGGGTAATCGGGTCAGGATCACCGATTTTGCTCAAACTTTGTATACATATTCGGGGTGCCGCACACGATGCCGAGGTTCATTTGGACGATTGCGACGGGAGACCGCCATTGCCTGAGGGTGATCGGTGATCCTGACCCGATCACCCTCAATTATCCAGAAAAAAATCCAAAACCTATCGAAATCGGCGGAATATTCAAAAACGGACGTCGGATTCGTAATCAGCGCCCCACATAACCTCTAGATGATTTTGGACGAGAAAATTTGGCTAATTTCGAAATTATCGATTTTCGATGACTCATCGTCCGCGCAAGCTCGGTCTGGAGCGCCCCGTCCGCAATGGGAAATTGTCAAAAATCGATTTCTCTGAAACTGGTTGAGATTCACATCGTTCGATAGAGCTTTTCGTGTTGAAGCTAATGCTGTTATTGCGAGTGTTGAAAACTCAAATGTGGGCGAATAATGGCGCGGGAAACTTCAGACGCTAAAACTCCGCCGCCCTAAAATGGCAGCTTGTGCCAAGGCAGTTTAATCAGCTAGGGAGCTGCGAGCATGTCGTCGTAGAGAACCTTTAGCGTTCTGCTCACCTGCGCATTTGTAGGCCATTAGTCTGCGTCTTCCCGCAGGGGTCGACTGAAATTGGAAAAAATCGTGCCAGACAAGCCTCACCTGCATTTTCGCTCTCCAGTAACTTTGTCCAGTCATAAGCTACATTGCTGTGTTTCGGCGCACTGCTAGAACATTTTGCTGCCTACAAAACTTACAAGCTGCAACCGAAACGATTTGAACTTGAAAGAGTTATTGCGCTCCGAACACGCCCGCGCGTGCAAATCAGCACAACGGTTGATGTTCTCCTAGCTCTTACTCGTCCATAATACAGTATTCCCTACTCCCAATAACACCGTTCAATTCAACATGAAACGCTCTATGGTGGTATCACGCGTGGCCCAATTCGAAGATATCGATTTTCAATGGCGTCATCCTCCGTCTGCCGCGACCTCAGAAAACTGTAAGGCGGCCCCGTCCTCGATGCAAATCTGTCAAAAAATCGATGTTTCCAAAATTGGTCAAAACTGGTACAGTTCGATAGCGCTTTTCATGCTCAACAGAACGATGCCATTGCGAGTGTCGAAAACCCAAATCTGGAGGAGCAAGAGAGCAAGAAACTCTAATCGCTATCTTCCGCCGCTTTAAACTGGCAGCTGAGGCTAAGGCAATTTAGGAAGCTGAGGAGTGCTAAGCAGATATTGCGAAGTACCTTAAGCGCTCTATTTGCACACGCATTTGAAGGCCGTTTGCTCGCCGGGTCTTCCCGCAGTGGACCACTGAAAAAAAATGCGTCGTAACATTGCCTATTCCTAGGCTACACCGTTCTATATTAATGTGCTTCTAGACCGTGTTACGGCCTACAAGACCTTCGAGTTGCAGCCGAAACAATTTGAACTTGAAAGAGTTATTGCGCTACGAATTCGCATGTGCGTGCAATTTGCAAGCGGTCACCCCTTCGATTGAAAGGTTTGATTCTTTATGCATTGTTCACGGCGCACTCCAAAGGCTAGCTGGACAGCATTAGAGCAATTTCTTAGTAGGCCGGCTGGCGATTGAACTCCCCAAACGCTCACTCTACCAGTTGTCGAACGCACTCGATTGATAGGTTCATCTCTATACGCATTGTACACGACGCACACTTATGTCTCGCCGGGACAGATTGAAGCAATTCCCAAGTAAGGCGGCCGGAAATTTCTTATGAAATTCTCAAACACTTCAGGATAGTCTTGAAGGCTTTACATTTTCCATGAAGCGAAGATAGAAACCCAGTGGACATGCTTCCGCCCTTTCGATTGATAGGTTCGATCCCATATGCATTGTGCACGGCGCACTCTCGGAGCATTCCGGGCATGACAGAGCACTGACAATGCACGTCATGCTTGGGATACTTCGAAAACACTGCACGTCTCATGCACTTCCTGGAAAATAAGGTGCTCTAATCGCAAAAGCCTGCTGCAGTTATTTTTTTAGGCCACCCACGTCGAAAGCGCGGAGATCTGGTAAAGTTTTATAAACGTTTGTATAGATCTTGAGGAGGCGAATCGAATGGCGCCAACAGTTTTTCAAACAACTTAAAATTAAAAGAGTTATGAGCATGCGACGGTTTGCGGCGGATTTTTCCGTCGCAAACAGTCTTTTTGACCGCGCGACGCGGGCGGTATTGTATCTCCTTTTTTCTCTTTTCCTCTCTTCTTCTCAGTCTCCTTTTCAGTAACTGTTTTCTTTTTGCTAGGCGCCAATCACTATCAAATCTTCCCTGATTGACGTATGTGCGCTGTTGTTCATGTTGGCCAAGAATAAATAAATAAATAAATAAATAACCGATTCGAACATCCCGAAAATCCGAGGCCGCGAAAGCACCCTTATTCGGATCATCTAAAAATTTGAGGCCGGCAAAATCGCCCTTATCCAAGTTATTCAAAAGGCCAGAGTCTGTATGATCGCCTTTATCCGAGTCATCCACTTACCCAAAAAATTTCGATTGGATCCAAAGTAAAAGGGGTATTGCTTCAAACTTCCCTTCCCTTCGTTCCAAACTAACCCAAGCACAAAGAGATTCCTGTAGTTAGAGGGATCTATGGATATTCAAACAGTGTAGACATTATTTATGCTGTTCTAGGTAAAAGAGTCTCAACAAAACATACCTTATTTTTAAGGCAGAGCGAGTTTAGGGCACCACTCTGAAGAAGAGCATGAAGTAAACCGCTGTACTGCGCTCCTTGTGAATCCCTAAAAAAGACACCGTAGAAGTAGGATTGACCCGTTCAACAACAAGCAAAACTTACAGTTGGATATGCTCTCTGCCAGCCCAAATCTTCATAGCCATTGATGCAAGCCTGTCCGGCTCAATACGGTGCCCCCAACGTGAAACCACCTCGAGTCCTATGGTAAGGCATGACGCGACGAAACGCGGACGATCTTTGCAGTTGATCTCCTCGGAGACATTCCATTCAGTTACAATCGAAAACGATGAAAAGGTTGAGACGTTGAGCTCATAAGGAACTGAGAAGACAACTAAATAGAAAGTATTGCTTAAAACACATACATGCAGGAACTCGGTTTTTTTCTCACGCTTCGAACGCTGCGTATACATGGTTAGGCTGACATCTGTATCACTTGAAGGTGTAGAGTCGGCAACAACCAGCAACCTATGCATAAACGAGTTACAGAACTGATTCACCATAACGTGTTCAATGCATTTGGCTACACGCGCCAATAGCAGTATGATTGTTATACAATTTCTGCACAATGCCCTATCTTTAAAAATGATGTAATGTCCTTCGCTCTCGGAAAGAAGGCAGTAAAATAGAAAATAAAATATGGGGTTGGTATTTTCTAAACATAACTGAAGGTTCATAGATAAATTAAATTAAAATTAAATATACCGAATGTTGAAATTAATTAATTAATTAAATTTTTCAAATTCTATCTAATATCAGTTAGTGTATACTGTGCCAGACGAGGTTTTTTAGGCGGATCTTTATTTCGCAGGGCCTGAAGCGTTTCGACTTCACATCGTCTTAGAGGCCTGAACGTGGTGCATCGGTAAGAATTGCACTCTACCTCACCAAGCGCCTTAACTGCCCTAGCATTTCTGACCTAAACCTACGACCACAACTAGAGCCCAAATGGAAGAAACGAACCCACCAGTTGGGTCCACCGCAGGGGCCGAACCGCCCACGTAAGTTGACTAGCAGAGGCGAATGAGACACACTGTGTATCACTGTCGGTCGTCTACAGTTCACAATGAGGACCAAATGGCAAGAACTCACTCGTCACAGAAATGCACTCATTTCGGTTGTTTATTACTGGATTTCTCGCGAAAATCCAGAATGCCTCTAACGCTTTTCCGTCAATGACCAAAATTGTGCGTTTCATCTCGTACTCATTAGCGTTATGCGCATCAATCCTATGTTTTCCAGGTGGGTTAGTGAGCACTCCACGTCGTTTCACAGATAGATGTTCACTTAGGCGTATTCCTAGTGCCCTTCCCGTCTCCCCGATATATTCTGCGTTACATACCAGACACTCAATCTGATAAATTGCTCATATCTTTGAGCAATCCCCTAAACTTCCGTTTGAGCATATAGCGCAGTCTTCGGAAATGCACTGCTGATCATAGACTCGCCGTCTAAAGTTGTCCTTAGGAATATTCACTAAGACAACGTCGTCCAGCAGTTGTGCTCTAGAAATAATCCTTTGAATTGCAGCAGTGACTCTATCGGAGATGAAGGGTGGAACGAGAGGCATATAAGGCATAACGAGGTTTAGGTGATTGCTCAAAGATAGGAGTAATTTATCAGATTGAGTGTCGGGCATGTAACCCAGATTATATCGGGGAGACGGGAACGGCACTAGGAATACGCCTAAGGGGACATCTATCTGTGAAACGACGTGCGTTGCTCACCAACCTACTTGGAAAGCATAGGATTGATGCGCATAACGGAAATGATTACGAGCGCACAATTTTCGGCATTGAGGGAGAAATTTCAGCGAGAGAAGCATTAGAGGCATTCTGGATTTTCGCAAGAAATCCAGTGATTAACAACCGAAATGAGAGCCTTTCTGTGACGAGTGACTTCTTACCGTTTGTGCCTCATTGAGAACTGTAGATGACCGACAGTGATGCACAGTCTCATTCGCCTCTACTGGCCAACTTACGTAGGCAAATCGGCCCCTGCGGTGGACCCAACTGGTGGGCTCGTTTCTTCCATTTGTACTCTTGCTGTGGTCGTAAGTGTAGGTCAAAAATGCTAGGGCAGTTAAGGCGCTTGGTGTGGTAGAGTGCAATTCTAACTTATGCACCATGTTCAGGCCTCTGAAGACGACGTGAAGTCGAAACGCATCAGGACTCGCGAAATAAAGATCCACCTAAAAAACCTTGTGCACTGTATACACTTACTAAGAACTCACAACAATGCCGAAGAACAACAAGAAGAGAGAAGTTTGAGATTCTATCCAATATGTTTCACCGCGAGCGTTCCTCCATAAAGCAACATGTTTAAAAAAGCAAAAGGAATAGGAAATTTGGGTGAAAATTTTCAAATACGTCCAAACTCCTCACAGATTTTGTTTTGAAGCAACCGTATTCCATCTGCCAGCAAGGTCCAAGGATACTAATTGTTATGGACTCATATGAACACACAGGAATTTTCTAGGTGTTCAGGCATGATGGAACATAACGCTTCTAGCGAAACTTTCCAAGCAAGCCGGAAGAAGCAGATATGGACCAGGGGTGTGCGTAATTACGATTTACGATTTACGGTGACTTTTGGCAAATTTTTTACGATTTACGATTTACGACATATAGGTCGTAAATCGTAAATTTTCGTAAAAACGTATCTTGTCTTCTCCAATCCTGTAAATGTGATCTTCGGTCCAAGGATGACAGATGTCCACATAACGTGATCCGATTCACATTATGACGATGTACCCACTTTTAAAGACTTCCCTCACAGCCCATTGCTATTTCCTGTTTACTTTTTTTATGTTCTGATGTGGCGCTATGACAGAACAACGCAGCTTTGCGGATAGGCCGCTCGAGTTAATTCCTGGTAATGGAACTGGGCTAACCTTCTTCTGGTCACACTCTAGCACAACATCTCACATTCGAGTGGCCTGTGTTCCAGTTTACAAAAAAACTTGTGACTTTTTCACCACATGTTCACCTCATAGACTTCTTCTTATTCTTCAGCGTTTGTCCCGCATCGTCGCGGGGTCCGCTCTTCTGGTGTTACGACGCCACCTTTCCCGATCCTGCGCTTGATCAGGGTGGACTCCAGCTGCTTTCATGTCCGTGTCTAACGTATCGGACCAACGCTGCTTCGGGCGTCCTCTAGGCCGCTTTCCAGATAGTTCCAACTCAAGGCCTATCTTGCGGACGCTGTCTTCTTTCCCACGCAGAACGTGGCCGTACCATCGCAAGCGAGCTTCGCGCATCTTGTCCGCTATCGGCGCGGCACCGAACTTCTGCCGAATAGCATCATTTCGAATGCGGTCCATGCGGGTGACTCCAGCCGTCCAGCGCAGCATCTTCGTCTCCATGACGCTGAGACGCGTTTCAACTTCCTTAGTCGCAGGCCAACACTCAGCGCCGTACATTGCTACTGGCCGCACGACGGTTCTGTAAATCTTCGACTTCAGGTGCTCTGAGATCTTCCTATCGCAGAGCACGCCAGTCAGCGAACGCCACTTGGACCAAGCTGCACTCACGCGTGAGTTCACTTCAACCATCAGACCGCCGTCAGACGCTATTGCTGATCCCAGGTATTTAAACACCGAAGTGCGTGCAAGTTCAGTACCGTTAATCTTAATGGAGCCGGACTCGTTCACGTCAGTCGTTAGGTACTCGGTCTTCTTGACGTTTAATTTGAGTCCGAAGCGAGCATCACGTCATCAGCATAAAGCAGCGTCCATGGAACAGGCTGCTGAAGATCTCGCGTAATGGCATCCATGACGACAACAAAGAGGAGCGGAGAAAGCGCTGAACCTTGGTGCACCCCAACAGAGATGGGAAACTCCGTTGAGGTTCCAGCTGCAGCTTGCACTCTACTCTTTGGGCAAGAGTAGAGCATCCGCACCCACTCTATAAGTTCCTCAGGTACGTTGTGTCGTCGCAAGGCGTACCATATAACCTCACGCGGTACGCAGTCGAAAGCCTTCTCCAAGTCGAGAAAGGCGATATGCACCGGCTTCTGTCTCTCGCGATGCTTCTCCACCAGGAGGCGGGCGGCGTGTATAGAATCAATGGTCCCACAGCCAGACACAAAGCCGCACTGGTTGTCGGAGAGCTTGACGATTTCACGGATCCTTCTATCGAGGATTCGCTCGAAGATCTTCATGCTATGCGAAAGCAAGCGAATCGGACGGTAATTGAAGCAGTCCGCAGGACTGCCCTTCTTCTTCCAGATCGGAATCGTCGTACTGTTGTGCCAACACTCCGGTACTTTCTTCTCCTTTACTACCTGGTTGAAGAACTCAGTCAACCACTCAGCAGGATAGCAGAGCTTCGACTTCCAAACATCGGCTGCCAGATCATCCGGCCCTGTCGCCTTACCGGGCTTCATCTTCTTCAGAGCCGCTTCTGTTTCCTCCACGGTGATCTTGTGAACGGGACCGTGAACAGAAGCCACAGAAGGGATGGCCGGATGAGGAAATCCCATAATGGAAATTTCCTCAAAGTAATCACGCCATCGCTTCAGCGCCTTTTTGCGGTCTGTCAGATGATGGCCGCTCTCATCATTGATGCCAACAAACTTTTCAATGTCCTCGGTTTGGAGATGGCGGGTCTTAGCAAGTCGGTACAAATACCGCTCACCATCGCGCGATTCGAGTTTTCGGTAGACATCACCATAATGAGTGGCTTTCGCAACAGCCACGGCGTCCTTTGCAGCCTTCTTCGCCTTCTGATACTCCTGCCAGTTGTCGGCTGTTCTGTCGCCGAGAAACACATGATACAGCGACTTCTTCTCTCGAACCTTCGCTTTCACATCGTCTGTCCACAGCCATGCCTGCTTGTCGACTTTGCGTCGTCCAGGCTTCGTAGTGCCGAGTTCCAACCTTGCAGCTTGGCGTATCGCGTCGGTTGCTTTCTTCCAAGTTTCATCGATAGTCGTAACTGTCGGTAACCGCACGCGAGAAATCACAGCTGCTTCCTTCTCTTTCATTCGCCACCACTTGATTCTTGCAGCACCGCATCGCTCGACCTGCTTCAGCCTCGGAGAGGCGATCTTCAAAGTACAGATCAGCGGTCGGTGCTGTGGGGCGACCGTCTCATACAGCACGACCTTCGCGTCTGTGACAAGGCTCCGGTCACGATCCTTCACAAGCACAAAGTCTATCTGAGACTTGGAGCTCCCACTATAATATGAGATGAGGTGGGAGTCGCGTTTTCGGAAAACGGTGTTCACAATGGTGAGGCTATGCGATTCCGCATACTCAAGAATACGCTCACCATCGGGGTGAGCGTATTCTTGAGTATGCGGACCGAGACCCGTATCCGAACCTGTACCCGTCCTTCGCAGCACCTACGTGCCCGTTAAGGTCACCAGCGACTATGATGACATCTTTCGACGGTACCTCTGCTGTCTTCTCATCAAGCAGGTTTCAGAACTCATCCTTGGCTTGATCGGAGCAGCCAGTCTGCGGAGCACACGCAGAGAAGTAGTGATAGAGTCGCTCCTTAGCGGCGACAACGATCTTCATCAATCGATCGTCAAAGCGCTCGACGCTTACAATCGAGTCACGAAATCGTTCGGAGACGATTATTCCAACACCACTGGTGGTCCTGGGACTTCCACATAGAACGGCCTTGAAGCCACGTCCTATGTCCCTTGACTTGCGGCAGGACCACCTCGTCTCCTGCACCGCACAGAAATCAACTCTTCTTCGCTCCAGTGCTTCAACCAACTCGCACGAGCGGCCCGTCAACGTACCCACATTCAGCGTAGCCACGCGGGTCCTGCTTACGTTACGGGACTTTCGGACTAGCTCAGTTGCCCCCCATGCCGTCCTGGCATCAGGGACCCTCGCATACTTCTCACACTCGCTGGGCTCTGCGAGTGCGCGTCGGCTCCCGCGGACGCCGTAGCACTATCTCGAGAAACTTGAACTGTCATACACCATGTGATGTGACATGGGTCCTCGTAGGCCGGCCTGTCACAAGGGCCTGTCGCCTGCATTCGAATGTCCGTGATTAGCTTAGCTCGCAGAGCGAACAGTTTCCAGTGGCACCACGTGGAGGAACGGACATCGCCACCATGTTCACCTCATAGACTACTCTTTCCAATGCACACGAGTAGAGCTCATGCAAAGCCATCAAGGAATATTGGACTTAATCGGAGGCTGTGCAGTAACAGCTAAACTGTTGGAAAGAATAAAACAATCATGTTTTCAATCTGATTATCACTTCACGTCATGGAGCGTAATCTATTTACGAATGAGGTGCTCATTAAGCACTGACACTTTCATAATAGAAGTGAAAAAATTGACACTTTTGGTCTCGTTTCAACGGTTTGATTGGGGCCGTTGCGTTCGCTCTATGCGATCCGTTCAGAATGCTAAAGGTAAAAGATACGATAGCGTTTGTTACAAAGATAAAGGAGAGCAGTACTGGCGAACGCAAGCAGTCATTAATTAGTAATGCATTATTTTGGAGTTTCCGAAAGTTAACAAGTGCAAGCAAACCTGCGAGCGAAGTAAATGCCAAGAGCAATTGTATGGTATCGTGGAACGACGACCTTTCATTCCAGAAGTTGTGGTTGCCTTCAAAAATTATAAAGAACAAAGCATAACGCTAGTCAGACCCTGTTTGAGATGCGCCTTCCATTCCTTCTACCTCTATGGGATATCGTAGAGGTCATTTGAGTGTGGGTTTGCCTTATAGGATGAATTGCGGTTGCCGCCGATGTAGAGGTCAGTGTTTTATCCTACCCAGCCAAATCAGGTACCAATTTACAACCCAGCAGGTATAGAAGACTTGATTGCCCGTGGTAGGATCCTAATCAAGAAGAACTTTAGGTGTGTCGTACCATAGAAATGTCTCATGCGCTCACTTAGTAGGGATGCTTGTTGGATTATTTGTGCAACTACTGTTTTCGTCGAGTTGGCCAGCGATCAATTTTTTTTGGTTTTGGAAGGAACTTTTTTGTTGGTTTATTCGGAATTGTTGCGGTTGTTTCTACAAAGTCATAGTTTTATATGCAACCCAATGGCTAGTAGAATGATAAACATTTTTGGTCGTCCAAGCAGTGTAAGCTTTTTATTTGGGCACCCTGTATAGGCGCCTTTTAAAATAGCGTTTCTGAACAAGCACTTTATTTTGGTTCTCCAAGAACTTGTCCAGCTTGATTTGAAAGGTGCTAGTTGATTTTAATGGCTTCCATCTTAATTAGGAAAGCTCGAGCTGAAAACGTATCAATAAAACATAGTTAGCTTCGACTAGCTTTTTAGCACAATAGAAAAAACAAGGAAATTAGATGCATTGTATGTCAGGCGCCTCTTACGATTTACGGTTTACGATTTACGATTTACGACGATTTTTTTTCGTAATTACGATTTACGAAATTTCGGATTTCATTTACGCACACCCCTGATATGGACGCGTCTGATGCTAACGATACTGCACTAGACTGCGAAATCGAGTGCTAAAATTGCTTAACGACACCAGATTCGGGATTTTAATGCTATTTTAGTGGTTGCGATGCTACAAAAAAGTAGAAAAACACTTTGATTCCTACCAAACACAGGAGTTCCTAATGCAAAATTCTGATTTCTTTCCTGTCATAAAGATCTCGGTCAAAAACTCCTACTGCACCTATCATACAAATGTAGACACACATAGCATCTCGACATACCTGGACAGGAGAGTAGCGTACTCACGCTTGAGCTCAAAGTCGATGTGGCTTAACGATGATGAAAGCATTGCTCTAAACAGCAAAATCAATCTGCGCATTGCATCCAACTGCAGGCAATTACAACATACTTTCTAAGAACTTCGCAACACGACTGCGCTAGCGAATACGCTTCTGTCGGCACCAAACTGCTTGGCTTACAATCGGGTACAGCCATGTCAAATAACCGCTCGAAAAACACAAACAGCTTGTCCTGTAATAACTGCTGTCAAACGTATTTAGAAGTTATGCTTAGGCGTATTCTTTTGTTAGCATACCAGGAGAGAAGTACGAAAAGAGGTTAAGACCACACATCGTGACACAGGAACAAGAAAAGGGCACATCTTTCCAAATACACCGCCATACTGGTTTACAACTCGTAAAAAATTATTGTTCGACACTACGAGCACATTTTGAAACTTCACGTGACGCTGCTAACTACCAGTACTCCAAAGAGTGTTTGCACTGTTTGTGGCCGTAAATATCGCCTCACCTGTTATGATTACGATTCGTAGTCCGCAAATCCCAGTTGCAAATACGAAATTAAGAGCACAACGTTCTTTTGTATTGATTAGGTCACAGATTTAGTCTTTTCTACCTAAAGCTCTCCCTTAAAAAACAGTATTATCATGTGGCCTCAACGGCTGAAAGCACACTTTAAAATTTTACGCCTATGAGCTTACGAGAGTCTTCCACCAATGCTTATCAACATCCTGCAGCGGCTCTTCACACGCTATCTGTCGGAGTGCAAGGTTCCATCTCAGTGGAAAACCAGCAAGACCGTCTTGCTGTACAAGAAGGGAGACGTGCACGAAATTGGCAACTATCGCCCGATCTGCCTGCTGTCCGTAGTCTACAAGCTGTTCACTCGAGTGATCCTGGACAGGATCAGCAGAACGCTGGACGAGGGACAGTCATGCAAGCAAGCAGAATTTCGGAGAGAATTCAGCACGATCAACCACACTGCCGCTGCGCCTCGCGTTCATCGACCCAAGTAGGGCATTCCAATCGTCGAAACTGAAGCGGCATCGAACCCCTGCTCACTCAGCGCGTTCCTACTCGGTACATACATCATAGTCCATCGAATCTGTACAGCGGATTCGCGACCATAATTTCACAATTCTACGTAGTGCTTCTGTATTGCTCCGATAGTAAACTTGATCTCTACCCAAAGATTTCAGAAGGAACACGAGAAAGCAACTCATACGATGTCTGTAATTTATATACTCCTCTTAATGAACGGCGCAATTAATTCAGCTCTACTGTTTCAGTCAAACAAAGGAGGTAGACGTGCTACCTTTTAAAGTCTACATGCAAGTAAATATTCATAAGCACTTCTACAGGACGCCGGGTGTACTAACAGAATCCTCTATTTCCGAACCAACCTAATGATCATGGTGCCTTTCACTCTCCATGATACATTCTAGAACGTCTGAAGGAATACAAACCGAATCATTCGCTACGGCAACGGAGAAATCTAGCCGGTCCACCAGTGTCGAGGCAAAGCGAAGACTGTGACTAAGAAGTTCGTCTCTGCATTCGATACCCCATGCACTAATAAGAACTGTGAGCATCTCGACAGCGTAATCCATTGTGCCATCCCATCTGAAAAGAGCAGCCCAACTGTCTAGCGGAACAATGAGTACGCAATTCAAACAATAGGCATTATTACAAATGTGGTGTTAAGGGTCTAGTCAACTCGCGTATAAGTAGGAGGACGTTTCTCAAGAACTATAGAACGTTATAGAATGTTCCAACATAATCACAAGATGCAGAGCATCAAAAAGTACGGGATCGGTATTCCAAATAGATGAGGGTGTGGTTCTCTTCCCATCTGAAGAGGCGTTGCCGAGCGAAAGTGCATTTCCGCCGAGAACTAGCAGTACGGTTGCAAGCGGCCGCGTGGCATTCTGTCCATGCACGTGGAGAAGGGATGAAGTCTTCATGCAACCGAAACGTCCTTCTTGCAGACAACAAGCGTGTGGGATATTTCATGGAAAGCAACTGGAAGTTCCAGGCAAGCGGAAGAGCTGTGACTGCGTCAGAAAAAAAAGATGATTACACAACTGCTTTCCTATCTTATTGGTCTGATTTGGGTTCTACTATATCCAAGAACAACTCCTCGTTCATTAAAAGAATTACTAGTTATTCTGAAGGCTAATCGGAATTTACTCTTAACAAGGAGTTTTTAAACTAAATTAAATTGAACTTAAATAAAATTAATTTGAATGGAGATCCATTAAAAATTTGAAGCCATGTTCAAGATGAAGCAGTAATTGAAAAAACCACATCTTCTTCTTCTTCTTCAGTGTTTGTCCCGCTTCGAAGCAGGGACGCTATTCTGGTGTCATGACGCCATCTTTCCCGATCAGGATGGACACCAGCAACTTTCATGTCCGTGTGTAACGTATCGGACCAACGCTGCTTCGGGCGTCCTCTAGGCCGCGTTCCAACTACTTCGAAGTTAAGGCCTATCTTACGGACGCTGTTACCCTTTCCACGCAGAACGTGGCCGTACCATCGCAAACGAGCTTCGCACATCTTGTCAGCTATCGGCACGACACCGAACTTTCGCCGAACGGCATCGTTTCGGATGCGGTCCAGCGCTGCATCTCCCTGACGCTGAGGCGAGTTTCAACTTCCTTGCTCGCAGGCCAACACCCAGCACTGTACATCGCTACCGGCCGGACGACAGTTCTATAGATCTTTGACTTCAAGCGCTCTGGTATCTTCCTATCGCAGAGAACACCAGTCCAGTCAACGAGCGCAATTTGGACCAAGCAGCACTCACGCGTGAATTCACTTCAATCATCAGATTGCCCTCCGATGCTCCTGCTGATCCTAGGTACTTAAAAATCGAAGTGCGCGGGAGCTCGACGCCGTTAACCTTGATGGAGCTGGACTCACAAGGAGAGCCTCTAAACTGGCGGTGAGCTTTTGCGATGCAATTTCTACAGGATGTAGGGTCCTGTGTGGGGAGTCCAATACCATAGTTACTTTTTTTCGGAATGGTCTTCTGTAGCCGAAAAAAAGCATATGAATGCGTAAGCGCGAAGTTCATGACGCCCTGCTCAGGGTCAAGCGTGGGGTTCGATTTTTGCCGAAAATTTACGACCACCCCTCCCAGAGTGGGTCTGGTACGACCCCCCCCCTTGTGTAAATCACCATTTTATTTCCTATCCGCATCGAATTTTTTAATTTTTTTATGCGGTTTTTGTACCGTTTAATAGGTCCTTCTTTCCAAGTGCAGCATCGACTGTGTCAGATTAGTCCAAGAAAGAGTGTTACTAAGTAATTTGTTAGAAAAAACGCTGATAAAGGTTTTGTGTATGTAATCTTTTGATAATAATATTTTGTTTGTTTACAGTTGAAAGTAAAGCATTTTTGAGAGCAGTTGTCAAATTAACCACAACGAGTTCAACTTTTCAGGCTTTCTGAGCATCTCATGGACACGGCACATTTTTGTACGTGAAGAAGCAACATCTGCATTCGAAATTGTACTCTGTACAATGCCGAGTGTTAATTTCTAAAGCTGACTTGAGTGCTTTGTCAACAAATTTTTTTTAGTCACTCGGAAGCGATGACGGAACGGGAACCGTAGGATGGATTTTACAGGAATGCCTACGAAGGCGTGGATTCTCTCATTCGTCCCGCAAAGTTGTAAAAATTAATATAAAAATGTTTCAAATAAAGATTGTATTACTTGTTAAAAACAAAGATTTTCTGCACCCAGATTTGGAGTTAATGAGAAGTTTCCATTTTTCAGTTTTTTTTTCTGGAAGTCACGGACGCGACAGTTTTCTGCCTGAACGAGCGACATCTACGTCCTAAATTGCCGTCTATAAAATTTGAATTGTCAATTGCTAAGGAAAAATAAGTGCCTTTCCTACAAGATTTTTGGAAGCACTCTTCGAAGCGATGACCGAATGGCAACCGGAGGACTTGTCACGGAACTAATTTTCTCTCTTCTGCAGGAAAGAGCATCAGAAAGTGGAGTTGTACGCAATAAAGTTTTAATCCACAGTTTGACAACGGTAATAAAACCTGTTTTTCTGAAAGGATCCACTGTATGAACATACGCTCCGATTTGTATGATTTGCCGAAATTTTTCGACACCGTTAATTACATGGAGGCCGCTATTTTTACAGCCTGCTTTTTAAAGCGTAGAACACACACTTCTTATTGTTTTAAAAGCTTTGTGAATTTTTCAGAAATGTCGCACAAACTCCGAAATATGGTAGGTTACGTGGAGTCATTGCGTTATCCGATATCACCGATCGTCACTGAAGGATGGACTTCTCGCGGCAAAAAATTTCTACCTTCTGGAGGAAGAGCATCAGAGAGTGAAAATTGTGCCATCTTAGAGTTCAAGATGTGATTAATACAATAAAAATAAAGGATAAAGGACGGCGTTACGCAATCCCTTTTGGGATGCGCCAGCGCATTCTACTTCTACGGGATGTCGTGGAGGCGACATGAATGCGTATTTGGCCATACAATGACTTGCGGTGGCCAGCCGATGAACAAGTCAGCGCTTTATCCTTTCCAGACAAGTCTGGTACCAATTCACCGACCCCGGAGGGATGGAAGGCTTGGTTGGCCTGGGCGGGAAATCCGAACCAGGAACCTGGTATCGGGTGCACGCGACAGTCGCGCCTCCTCCGACTGCGCTACACGCGCCCATGTGATTAATATACAATCAAAAACTAAGCTTCTCCGCAGTGATCTCCGATATGATCAGGGAAGATCGATTTGCAAATTCTCATGTTTCATGAAAAATAATTTTTACCTTAACCAGATCGCGCACACAGTTGAAATCTTGCCACAAAAATTAACAGGTCTTGTTCAATGCACAGTGTAAAAATCATGGTTTTCTGAAGCGAATAGATTGGATCGACCACTGGTCGATATGACACCGACGTCATAGGAGCGACGAAATTCGACGTTCACAAAAATGACTATAACTCGGTAAGTTTCCACAATTTGAAAAAGCCAAAGGATTTTTAGAAACCAGAAGTAGAGAGCCTTTACGTAGTATAAAAATCTGTTTTCAAGAAGTAGATCTTCATACGGGGCTGAGGCCTTCGATTTTTGAGCGAAAAAAATTGAAGTGATTTTGTATAAATAATTATATCCCGGTAAGTTTTTCGAATTTTAAAAGATTTAATAGCTTTTTGAAAACGAGACGAAAAGCGCTTTCAACCCATATAGAAATTAATTTTCATCAGGGAGGTCTTCATAGGGGGCGGGTGGGGTTCGAATTCTGGTCCATTGTTGCAAAAATACGTGCCAAAAATC